>OX276375.1:30395315-31615315 GCA_946251855.1 Alsophila aescularia
AGAGATAAAGATTTAATTCTAATGTAATTTGTAATGTAATGAGAACATGGTCACGGAGAAAGAATCAAATAAAAAATAGGTACCTCAGTATAGTGTATGAAGTTAGGTATATATCACCTGCATGCCTCAATATCTCAGATCGGCCCGAAGTATCAAATTACAATTATTGGTGAGATTATACAATATATTACGTAAAATCCATAATGTATCTACATTCTTAGATTCTTTGAGTTTGTTTCATTCGAAGCTAATTCCACGCTCTTTCAGATTTAATTTTAGCTTTCTATCTTTCTTGGATCGCCATAAAAAAAGATGTACCTACCTACCTACTCTAGATTTTAGGTGTTGATATAATGATTCTGGAAAATATCACTAGTTAGTTTCTAACGAGACAAAAATTGAGATTTCATTATGGGATACATTGCGAGCGCACGCATTCCGTGTTGTTATGAAATCTAGACAGACATATAGCTGTGAACACACATAAATTAGGTTGATAAATTCCAAGTTCTATGGTAAACAGTCTAATTATGTACATTCTTCCTCAAGAACCTTTGAAGACTTCTTGTTTGGTCTCGCCGAGTTAAATTGTGGGTACCTATCCAAGAAATATATGACCATAATTATGTTTTTTGCAAGATTGCAAACAAATAGTCTTCTACAACGTTAGCTTCAACGTCCTTCAAAAGCGAAAGTAGACAAAGTATCAAAAGATATAATAACGGATCGGGATACGTAGTAAACTCTGAATGTCCTTATTGCGAAGGTTTATTAATCGAATGTTTACATTCTCGAAGGGTCGTTTCTGCGAATGGTCAAAATTGCAAAGGTCGTCTTTCTAAATTTCGTACTTATCCCCAACGAAACTGCGCCAAGGATGTAAGATCACGCCCCGCACCAAATAACAATAAAGTAGACAGCAGGCCTAATTCGCTAACAAATGAAGTGCCATGGAAACCTCTTCACTTACTACAAAGGGGATTAGTTCACGCAGTCACGTTTTAGTAACAGGATTAGTTATAATCAGTATAAATGTCATACGAAGATAAACACCGCTACAAGATTAATAGTGACGCCTTTGGCATATTTTTCCTCAATAATGGCTTCAGTCCTTCAGTGTTTACTAACATTTCAAGGATTTGCAAGGAAACGGTTTGTCAAACCAAAAATATCAATCTACCCTCTTTTTGCAGTTAATTCGTCTCCCCAAGGCAAGGCATTAATAAAATCACGAATCGACGTGGACCTGGATTGATTGCCTTATTATTTATTACGGACTAGGCAATCGTTTCACCGTTTTCGATCTCACCTGATGTAAAGCGATATTGCGGTCGAAGGTGTGTTTACAGTGTACACCTTGCCTAGTAGAAGATACCTATTCACTCTTAACTTGAACACAATATATCTAGATTATAATTTACCGGAGACACTGACGATGGCAGGGCATTCCACTCCTTTGCAGTTCTTATAATAAACGAAGAAGCAGAACGCTTCGTTCTTGTGCATGGTATTACTGCCGTAAAAAGGTGGTGCTTTGCCGATCGTCTGGTCAAACGGTGATGGAAAGATTATGATATTTCGCTTCTTCGCCTGTAATCTAGATTAGTTTACTTAAAATAGTCTCACTTAGATCATCCGCCTTGTCTTCACTATTGGAACGAATGTAGTAGGTAATGAAATTAGACTGGAATACCGACTATCTTCGCGTTGTGTTTTGGAAAGTTTCTGAACTAAGCGATGCTAAGTATTACGGCAGAGTTAATTACCAGCCATGAATCGCACATCACACGTAACAGTATCGGTGCCAAAGATCTAATTAGAAAACATGCAATGATCGACGAAACAGAAATCGGCGGCGCGAGCGGAGCGGACGGCGCGATCAACAAGTGCAGCGTCCCACGAAAACACCTCTCCCGCGGTAAACAAAGAAAACCGACTGGAACGGAATCCACCAGAGACAGAGCCGAGTATCGTGAAAACTGGGCCGGACATGTGTGCCTCGGCCGTGACCGCCTTACAATCACTTTTCAATTAATAAAGAACAAGCAAGCACCTGCAGAATGCAACAGATTCTAACTATAACTCGCAAGTGTCATGTAATACGCACGCTTGTGTCGCCGCTCCAAGATCACTCTGCACTTCCACAGGTTATTCGGCGAGTTTTGTTTACGTACTTTTTAAGGGATATAACACAGGGCACGGACACTCGAGGCAGCGCGAGTCGCGGGCGGCCCTGTAACAACGGTACGGGCGGTTGGAGCGGCAGTCAGCGCGGTACTGCCCGCCGCCCGCGCCTCCGCGTGCCGAGCCGCTACGCGAGCGTCCGCCCGAGCCGAGCGGACAATTCGCAACTCTCAATACCTATAACGTAACTTAACTCCATAATATTTTATAGTTTCGTAATCGTGTTACTCGATTACCGTGCGCCGCTCGCGTCCAATCGATGTCACGATTTCGGGAACGGTCCTCGGAGGCCGTCGAGAGCTCACACACATTCCTCGTTTGTGCAAACGGGGGGTGTAAAGGTCAAACGGCGCTCGCCGGCAGGCCCGATCGCCGGGATGATGCTAGTCGACCTCTAGACCATCTCAAACCTGTCAACATACATTGCGACGTTCCACTTGTGGTGCGTTGGTGACAAATAATTTTCTGACCTTTATCTCCGTGCACTTTGATATTTTTAACCGGTGTTTTAGAACACCGTTGACGTCAATCCTCGCTGAAGACACTCAATGTAGAAAACAAGCTTGCCATAGGTGAAAGGAAGCCGTGAATGTCCATTTTTAAGAATGACTTACAGAATAAATAAGAGTAAGTACTGCGTACCAAGTTTAGTTTCGTTTAACTCCATAATTAGTGCAAGGATCCCGACAGTACTCCGATCGGCGCTGAATGATGTCCCATGAATATTCAAGGGTAGTTAATCAAAAGTCATTCTATATTCTGCTCGTCTCAATGAGCCCCCACCTCAATATCCATCCTCTGCAAATGGACACAGATGATTACGGTTCACAGAAGCTGTAAAAGGCAGCTTGTTGGGAGATGATTATATTTTAAATTGCAATTCAGCCACACATTTACCCGGAGCATTGTCTAAAGGTTAATTTGTATCAGGTTTAGATTAACATATTCTTATAAGATTTTATTCCTATATCAATCTACTTAGCCTAGGTATGTATTTGGAGCTCTTGATGAAGTATGATTAACATCTACATGACAGAGAATCTGAAGAAACTGAAGAAAAGAAGGATGTTAAAGATCCATTTTTAGCGAACTGCTATAAATCGAAGTGTGTTCATTACTCCTCGTTAACTTAAGTAATTTGGCAATACAAAATAGTCAAACGAAGGCGGTATATTTGTTGTTATATATTATTCTCGTCTTCCAGAAAAAATAGAAAATGTAACAAATTCATACATTTTATCATTATTTTATTTTATTTTATATATTATTCCCATTCTCTTGAAGAAACTAGAAATAATGGGTGTACGGGGAAATGCACTGACTCTAATGGAAGACTACCTTAAAGACAGAACCCAGAGAACAAGGTTAGGTAACTCAACCAGCCATGATGAAGTGGTAAGCTATGGGGTGCTACAGGGAAGTGTACTGGGACCAACTCTATTCCTTGCTTACGTAAATGACCTGTGCAATTTAAATTTGGATCATGGAAAAATATTCTCATATGCTGACGATACGGCTTTGATTTTTGTGGGAAATACCTGGGAAGAAGCGCATGAGTATGCTGAATCAGGACTAAAAAGGGTTATAAGTTGGTTACAGGATAATTTACTGACCTTGAACGTAGATAAAACTAAGTTCCTAACTTTTTCAAATGCTCGAGGTAGGTTACCTAACATTGAAATCAAAGCACACTCCAACTGTTCTTCAAACAACTGTGACTGCACGAAGCTACAACGCGTAGAAATAATTAAATATTTAGGTCTTCACATTGATTACAGAATGACCTGGAAGCCGCATATTGATATTTTAAGCAAACGAGTACGTAAGTTAATCTTTGTATTTAAAAACCTACGTGAAGTGGCAGATCGAGACTTACTTTTTAATGTCTACGATGCATTGTGTAAATCAATTCTAACTTACTGTAACACTACTTGGGGAGGTGCATGTAAAACTTACTTGTTGACACTCGAACGTGCTCAGCGTGCTGTTCTCAAAGTCGCCACTAAGAAACCCTTTAGGTATCCTACCCGTGAACTTTATATGGACTGTAAGGTGCTCACTGTTCGATAGCTGTACATCTACAACCTAGTACTGGCGCAGCACAAAATAGCTAAAACACTCAAATTACATGAAGACATCTATTTGAAAAGAAGGAAAGATAGAGTTTTCTACAGGTCTAAGTTCAATACCAAGCTGGCTAGGAGACATAAAATATTTCTTGGTCCGTATATGTACAATAAAATAAACAAAGCTATTAACAATTTTGTAACATTAAATAATCCGGAGTCCAAGAGTGCATTAATTAAATGGTTAGCTTATTTAAATTATGAAGATACAGAAAATTTATTAAAAGTTATATCATAACAATTCAGCTTAGTCCTCATTCCAAAATTATTTATTTATTTATTTTTCACTCATTCGTTTTAAAATCACACATACCCACTCTCATACTGTAAGCATGTTTTTAATTAACTAACTTAACTATTATATAACATAGTATATATTTAATATTTATTATTTATATTATTAATATAAAATATAAATTATAATTAAAGCAAATTTAAGTTAAAATAATAACTTACATTTCATGTACTTACTTTGTTAACGTAGTACCTATAGTTTTTGTAATATGCTCGAAGGTAATACAGAAACCTACAACACAAGCTCAGCTTAGTGTAGGTTCTGTGTACACTAAAATGTGAATCTTAAACTTATATGTACTTTTTATTTATTATTATTATTTATTTTGAGTTAATCGATCCACTGCTTGGTATATGCCTTTTTCCCTATAGGCTACTCATCCCTGTTCTGCGCCGATAGCACCCATGTCTTTTCTGCAACGGTACTTTCTCAATAGGCTGGTGGTCTGCCATCAAACCATTAACCTTCTCTCGTTATCCACTCTCTCAAGGCTCTACTCCACCTGCGGTCACCACTCCAAACTAAAATCAAGGAATTATTTCTCATTTCTTACCTCAAAGCCGAGTTACGATGGAAACCGGATTGTGTTTTGTTTAGTTATTTTAACCTTTTGTGCATAACTGAGTATCTGACATAACATTCCAATCTGAAGGCTAAACTGGTCGATACGCTTTAGCAAGGACATTAACCTTGCATGAGAATAACAATAAAACGTTATAGCGGTGATAAGTGGAACACATAATACTTTGCGTAGCTGACAAACGAGGAAGGAAGGGCTACAGGCCTAGGTGTTTAGGCAAAGTTGAGAATATTTGTATCCAAAGAAGGAAGGGCTTTGGCTCTAAATTTTTCTAGCAAAAATTACAAGGAATTATTTGAGCTGCAGTTCGGATCCCATTAAGAATTTTATCTTAAGACGAAGGTAAAAATATTTAAGTTTTTTTATTGCTTATAGGCTTTCGTTTGACCACTATTTCGCCTGTTGGTAATCTGTCCAGTATCGGGCATTTTTATAACAAAATAGTTTCCCTCTCGCGACTACGTCCACGCGGACTACAGTTTATCGCGAAAAAAAAACAACCTATGTTCTTCTAGGTATTAAAAAACCAATGCAATAGTAGGTAAAGCACCAACGCTCTTGATGTTTTTTGACAGACTTGTTATTTCGTTTCCGTGGCAACCGTTCCTTACAGCGAGTAATCAACATTTTCCAGTTTCTTGTGGATACTTAACATTTTCCTAACTACTGCGTGTAAGGATGTTTATGATCAGGCTGAATACAGTGACCTTACAATACTCTATGAACTGACATGTAATTTAATAATGTTCTAGCAAATAAATAAATGATTGATTGATTGATGATGATGATGATAAAAAGTACGAATATCCATATTACCCATGGTTCGAAACTTTTTAAAAGCTTTAATTTAGTTTGATTTGAGTGTAGTGTGGGTCAAATCTTGCGAGCTTAATTAGTTAATAACTTCCTCTTATCCTACGGAGTTGAATTTTTACATGTTGGTCCAGTTCCGATGATAATGCATTTTTATGGCAAGGATGACCTGAATCAACATGCAAGAATAGCTCCAGATAAAGGAACTCTTCAACAGTCAACAGTATAGACACGAAATTTTGTGTACGCATTCTATTATGATAGCTGGTTTTAAGTTTTATCATAACATGGTTGCTGCATTCCGGTTTGGGTCCTGACTAGGGAACTCCTCAACGGTTAACAGCACATACACGTAATGTTGTATACGCATTTAATTGTGATAGCCCTTTCTAAGTTTCATCATGGCATGGCTATTGCATAAAAGTTTTGAAACAAAAAATAACCAAATCGGTTCAGCCGTTCTCAAGTGATACGCTTACCAACTAACAGCATTTCGTTTTTATATAATACTGGCTGCATCCATGGTTTCACCCGCGTCCCTCAGAAACGGTGAATTTTATCGGGATTAAAAATAGCGAAAAAAAGCATCCTATATTCTTCTAGGATATTAAAAACCAATGCAAAAGTAGGTATAGCAACAATGCCATATAATTAAATAATATGTATGTCTATGACCAATGCTCTTGATGTTTTTTAACAGACTTGTTATTTCGTTTCCATGGCAACCACAGACCATTATGTGACGAAAACCGTTCCTTACAGTGAGTAATCAACATTTTCCAGTATTCCCGTGCAAACATACAATTTTCCAGGGTATAAGCTATCTCCATTCCAAATTTCATAAAAATCCGTCCAGCCGTTATCGCGTGAAAGCTCCCCAAACAAACAAACAAACAGACAAAGTTTCACTTTTGGCATATATGGATAGACCAACTTAATAAATTAGGTAAACCATACTATGAGTTTCGGAAGGAAAGAGCATGTAACCTTATTAGCATACCTAACATATGCAATTGTGAAAAAAAACTATTTCTCCGCCATCAATCGATTGCTCGGTAAACACGTAGATAACGACATCATTTTCCATATTTTTGGATGAACTCATGCTACAATGATAAAGTGTTGCGTTTTATCGTGTAAGAGTTATTCTAACCGATCGTCAAAGACATCATATTTCACATGTAAGTATTTTTACAACATTTTCTTCCAATATTTACGTAAAAATTTAATTTTATTCCAATGCTTACATTACTCTCTCCTAGACGTCATACTTCTTTTGGAACTTTACTTTTTTTACCCGACTGCACGGAGGCTTATGTGTTTGGGTTGTATGTATGTTTGTTTGTATGTTTGTAAATTTCCTAGGCGTGTCCTACAGCCTAAACGGCTTAACGGATTTTGATAAATGAACCATCATTGCATTTGTCTTGATAACTAGAGTGCTATAAGATATATGAAGTGCCAAGAAAACACAAATGGCGGCAAATATGGCGGCGTACAGCTGCCATATTATATTTCAGACTTTTTTTTAACCAAAACCTACCTAAACAGTAGCAAATGTCTTATAGGCTTCTTAAAAAAACTATTTTAGATTATTATAATTACTGTAAATAATGTTGCAATTGAACTATCAGGTAAAATTAAATATGGAAGTAAACAAGAACGGGGCTGCGCCCCATGGTTTCATCCGAATTCCTCAGGAACCGTGCATGTTTCCGGTATAAAAGTGGCCTATGTGTTAATCCAGGGTATAAGCTACTCCATACTAAATTTCATCCAAATCCGTTCAGCCGTTTAGGCGTGAAGAAGTAACAAACACACACACACACACACACACACACCCTTACATACATACAAACTTTCGCCTTTTTAATATCAGTGTGATTATTTTGCGGACGGTCAGCTCGTATTCGATCATTTTGTTCGCAGTCGGGTTTTCTGTATTTTTATAACTTTGTTGAATCAATAATGTACTCAATTCTATCAAATACTGTCAAAATTATGTTCTAATAATTTTGTGTAGTACTAGTTCTTATAGGCAATCTAGATTATAAAACCGATGATCATGTACATATTAAGATGAAGCCAGGTCATGACCCACAATTATAAAAACAAGAATAAAATAATAAAAATGCAAGGAGTGCAATCCCCCCTCCCCCCCCCCCCTCCTTCCCCAATACCCCCTTAATTTTAAAGGAAAGGAGCCTGGAATGCCGAGCCTCCGCAAGTCAAGACATTTACTGAGAATGATCAGTACTGGATGTGTCCGTACCTCTAAACCAAAACCCACTCAAATTGTTTAGACAATAAGATAGAAAACAAGTACATAATTATATTCTACTATATATATTAATAAAAATTTAATGCTGCTCTGTGGTAATCGCATCAGTTGAGAATGGCTAAACCGAATTGGCATTGTTTATAATGTTTAGAATAGTCTGTTTTTTTTCTTATTTCTTCTTTTTATACCGGATTTGATGAAACTTGGTACGGTCAGTATATAACAAGCACAAATTAAAAATGTCTATAACCCCGACCCCCCCCCCCCTCCCCCCACCCCATTATAGCTAAGAAGCATCTCAATCACATCAGTTTTCAAACATAAAAACATGCTTGGGGGTTAAAAATAAAACATAATATACTTTTTATCACTGTCCACGTAGGTAAAGTCACGGAACGCAAATAGTATTAATAAAAAAAGACTTACACCTAATTACTGTGTGCTATGTAATAATAATTATGATCGGGAAGTTCTGCATGAGCTTTCACAAGTGCTACAAAATTATATATCTGCTTCTCGCTGAACAAAAACGTCCCCAACATTATTAAACTTTAATTGTCAACTTTATCATTAACTAACTCCCACTGAAATACTCTCTCAAGTTAATAATAAGTTAGTCCATGAAAAGGTTCAAGCAATTTACTTGTAAATCAGTTTGAATATTCAGAAGCAACCTGACATAACTCAAAGCTCTACAGCTGTAGTTAGTCTGACGCAACTTCAAACAATTATGTTATTTATTACCTTAAAGCTTAAAATTACACTGAGCTTCAGTATACTTGTCTACAACGTATAATGTTCTAGGAACCTCAAGCTAAAAACATATAAAACATATATGCTGTTCTGTGATGTGGACAATATTTCAGCCGCTTATAAAACGTACATATTGTAAAAACGACGGCTTCGATTCTTACGAAGCTGCCAACGCACAAGCTTCTTGAAGTGCCTTGGGCTATCCTAATCTTGGATGCTGATGCTCTGAACAGAGATCCGCTGAAGATCTACCAGCGTCAAATAGCAAACGTTATATTAGCAGGACAGTTCATACGTCGTCCTTAAAAGGAAATATATTTAAAGCGTCTCCTTCATGTGGTGGTGTACATGGTTTACGTGCCGTGCGTGACAAAAGCCACGAATCTATTTATAAATAGATAAGTTGCAAGTGTGTGTTTTTACTAGACTGCGCAACGCAAAGGACGTATGTATGTTTGCATGTCTGTTCCTTTGTGGCACTATATAGACCAAACGCATGGACCAATTTTAATTATTCTTATGTCAGTAATCAAAATTCAATATGGCTACACACAGGCGCCATATTGTAAAAAATAAAAAATATAAAGTGGACGAAATAATATGTTAAGTGGGGTATAATATCATTAAATAGAAAAGTAAAGAGAAGTAGGTACTAATAAAACACCATCTTGGTGTACCTACTTGGAAATTAGAATCTATTTCAATGTGAAGATTGTTCATAAAGTGGCCTCCTCACAGCAAAGAGTAGGTTTTATGTAGGCCCACCATGAACTAAAGTTTGGTTATAGATAGTATAGCCACAGTCAGTATTTACCTCTTGTAATCTATATGCTTGATTTTTACTAGTTTATAGGTGTAAAACTGATTGATTATTATTTTGTATTAGGTAAAGAAACTGACCCATAAAGTAATTTTCTTCTTCTATTGTTACGATAATGACGCGACAACAATATGTAGATAGGTACGTTTATGACTGCACAATCACAATATTTACCTTGCTGGCGAAAATTTCTAAAAAAAACCTAGACACAAAAATTATAGCTAAGGACCATCTCGATCACATTTGCGTTCAAACAGAACAAACCGCATCAAAATCAGTCCATTAGTTTGGGAGCTACATACCCCTCTCTTTGCGGTCGGGGGTTAAATAATTGTAAGCAGTGTTTAATCCTCTTATAATCCTCAAACCTTGCTAGTTATCTGTGAAAGTAGAAGTTATCATTAATCAGTTGATCATCGGGTGGCCATATAACTAACATTGCGCACTACTGCGCACATACTGTGCGTGCACGTTGCGGCAAGCGACTGGGCATGACGTCATGGTACGAAATATGCCCAAAAATGAATGAATAATAATATAAATTACCCAAACAAAAGACATCAAAACAACTCGCCGACATTGTACATTTCATAACCAGTCCGTATTACCCAAGCACATCTCATGTAAAATTATTGATAGCCCTTATTTTAACAACTCAAGACGAGTTCCTAAATGGCAAATAAGACTAGAAAATAGAGTTACTGATCTAAGAGCTAAAATTGGAAGACTAACAGAATACATTAATGGAAATACTAGTGCTTACCTAAAACGTGAAGTCGATTAAAATAAAAATAACTTACAAAATACATTCATAGCATGAAATGAAAACATTGAATTTACCCACTTCCTTGACACTCTCAAACAAAAACTCAGCGCGCTCTCTAACCGATTACGTAGATATAAAGAAACTACATTTAGAAAACAACAAAATGCACTTTTCAATAACAATGAGAAACTTTTTTACAGAAACCTAACAAATATACAAAATAATAATCAAAACCGTTCGACAGAAATACCAGAGGCAGAAAACTTCCAACAATTTTAGTCCAACATATGGTCATATCCTAAAACACACCGAGACAGCGATTGGATTAAACAGGATAGAGATCTAGTAGACGTACCAGAAATGAGATTTGACGAAGTAAGCATAGATATTCTAAACCTAGTTATAAATAAAACACATAATTGGAAAGCTACTGGATTTGATAACATCCACAACTACTGGTACAAGAAGTTCACATATCTCCGTCCATTATTACTTACTCATATCAACACCTTTATTAAAACTCCGAACACTATACCACACTACATCATGTTAGGGACCACATATATGATACTCATAGATAGAAATGATTTAAAAAATCCTGCTAAATATAGACTTGCCTACAGAATATTTATAAGATCATCACAGCTTGTCTTAGTCAACTAATCAACAGGCATCTAGCTTCGGAAAACCTGTTAGAGGAGCAGCAGAAAGATGTAGAAAGGGTAGTTTAGTGTGTAAAAAACAACTAACAATCGATGCAGTCGTTTCTAAACAAGCCATAAACAGAAAACCGAATATTTTTACCATGTATATTGATTATAAGAAAGCGTTTGATTCAGTTCCTCATAGCTGGCTTATATACATCCTAAAACTTTATAAAATTCACCCGTTGATCATCGAATTTCTACAAAGTGCAATGCACCAATGGAGAACCACCCTCAAATTATATAATGGTGACACTTGTTTAGAATCTGAATCCATAAAAATCAGAAGAGAAATCTTTCAAGGCGATGCCTTGAGTCCTCTCTGGTTCTGCCTAGCTCTGAACCCATTATCTAGTCTTCTCAACAATAGCAATAAAGGATACAAAATAACACACGACAATACACACCACACCTTATCACATTTACTATATATATGGACGATATCAAACTATATGGAAGTAACTTACGAGAAATACACAGGCTTGCTGATATTACAGAAACTTTTCCAACTGACATACAAATAGAATTTGGCATAGATAAATGTAGAATACAGACAATTCATACAGGTAAATTAGAAATGAATTCACACCCACTACAAACTGGTGAAATAATAGAACCTGTAGATGAACACTCTGGATACAAATATAAAGGCTTTCATCAAACTCGCCAGATTCATCAAAACAGACAAAGACATTATTACAACAGCAGTTTAAAACACGGTTGATAGAATATTCAATATACATCTGAATGCTTGGAACACCATAAAAGCTATAAAAACTTTTGCCATCCCTGTATTAACATATTCATTTGGCATATTACACTGGTCTACTCGTAATACTAATTTGATAGCATTGCAACGTCTTTTAAATACTACAATGACCAAGTATATAAAATACCATCCACGATCCTGTATTGAAGGACTCCCAAAAAGAGAAGGAGGTAGAGGCCTCATTGACATTAAATACCTACTCAACTCCCAAAAAACGTCAGTCCGACATTTTTTCACCACCATGCCCACAAAACCTCACTCCATAACGCTATAGTTCAAGCAGACACTAAACTTACTCCTCTAAATCTTAGGGAACAATAAAACAGAAAAATGAAACAATTGTCTCTGCAGACGACAAAATTAACACCTGGCTTCAAAAATCTTTACACGGAAGACATCGCCGCGACTTGATGAACGTAATTGTAGACAAGATTGCGTTTAACACATGCGCAGTGAACTTTTCCCTGACACGGAAGGCTTCATGCTTGCGATCCAAGACCAAACCACACCACCAACACACACTGAACTATACGAATTAAAGACCATACATTTCAATCAGATTTATGTCGGCACTGTCACCATAGCCCTGACAGCATATCACCGGAGCTTGCAGTTCGATAACACAGACAGACTATAAACATACACATGATCAAATAGCTGCCATCATCCATCAGTACCTTGCATTTAAATATAAACTTATAGGCGAGAAAATAGCTTATTACAAATACACACCAGAAATAATCCTCGATTCGCGTGATTTTAAGCTGTACTGGGATAGGACCATAATAACAGACAAGACAGTACACTACAATAGACCGGACATCACGTTACATGACACGAAAAATGAGACTGTATACCTTGTTGACATTGCTGTACCGAATACCCATAATCTTGCTTCCACCTACACTGAAAAAATAGCCAAGTATACTGATTTATGTATCGAAATGAAATTGCAATGGAAAGTTAAAACTGTTAAAACAATACCCATAGTAATTTCATCGACAAGCGTCATTCCCTCTTCACGAGCCTAGATGTTTTAGACATCCACAAACTAACATTTATACTGCTGCAGAAAGCTGATATTGAATACATGTAGGATAGTCCGCAAGTTTTTATCAACGGAATGATACATTTAGGCCATACTGTTTTCGTTTGGCCAAACTCCCGCTAATACGGTTTAAGCACCAATGAAACGAGAGAAAAATAAACGAAATATAATAATAATAATAATAATAAGCCCCCCAAAAACCTAACTTAACGCCTGAGTCGAACATCTGACCTCGTTGGGGGCGGGCAACGTGTACAAATAAAACATACACGGCTAATAAGGAAAAGGTAACCCATTAATATGGAGACACGACAAAAAAAAAGTACGTATATGGCCGCTGCCCGGGGTCGATCGTTGGGCACGTCTGTAGCTGGCCACGGGCGTGACAGCATGCTAGCCAGTGACTCCCGGACCTTCGGCTGTACGGGAGTTGGTGTCGCGGGGGGAGGGGAAATGTTCTCAAGGACAACAGCCGACAACGTAGATGTAGACGATAGGAGCAGTAATTGTAGCAGAGCAGTTACTCCGGCCGAGGATGTTTCGCGGAAGGCAATCGCCCCTCACCCCACGCTTTTTTTTTAAATAAAACATTTTTTTCTTATTTACACTATTATTCATTTATATTTATTAGAATTTTTTACACTATTCTTAATTCAAAATTATTTAAATTTATTTTCTATTTTTTAGTTTGGTTTTCTATATAAAGCGTGTTTTTTAGTTTTTATAATTTTCTACTTTTTAGTTTGGTTTATTTTTATGAGCGTTTTTTTTTTAAAAAATAAACTGTTATTTGATCTAATCTACCATCGATTCCGTGATTCGCGCACTAACTCTGTCTCTCTTACTCTCATGCAAAGGATCCGGAAAGAAATTGATGAATCCTGGCGAATCTAATCAGGATAATCGGATATTTTAATCGAATTATTGCATTGTCATCGGACTTTGACAGGTGTGCAAAATTTGAATGAAATCTGACCGTTTAAAGTGGGTCAAAATAGCGTCCAAAGGAGTCAGTTACAAACATACAAACATACAAACATACAAGTGAAGCTAATATAAAGCGTATAAAAACAAGTTTCGGATAAACTTGGCCAAGAACAAAATTTAGACTCAATTACTGAAATTACAAACTCAGATCATCCTTCAAACTCACTTCCTCACAAACAAATACTTTTGAAACTGCCAACAATCTCTTACATACGTCATATAGCAATGCGTCCCAAACACAGCAATTTCCTATCATTCAAATCTCAACCACACAAGATTCAATTCATGCGTCAACACTGTCACTTGGCAGTTTAGGTTACGAAATAATTATAAGAAGCCTACCTACCTAGCAGTGGCGGTAGGTGTAGAAAAAAAAGATATAGTTAAAATAGTAAACTACCAGTGTAATCAGAGATAGAATAAAAATACTCAGGGAGTGAGTTACAGGAGGTGGCGTAGTTTGATATTGTCCTTCGGCTTGGGACTTAGCTTAGAGGCACGCATGCGAAGACGTTCCGCGGAGAGATGGTGCAGAAGTTGTGCAGCAGCCAGTAGTAATGCCGTAGTGCGTAAAGCAGCTCCCGGGGGACAGGTGTCCAAAGACCCGTGGCAGCGTGCTTGTCGGCGAAGAAGGAAGAAAAAAACCCCAATATTGGGGTTTTTTCACTAGGTAAACAGATAATTAAAGACAAAGGTTTGTTCACAATTATTCGCAAAATAAATTAGAAATACTTTCTAGCCAGCATAAAATAACGAGGCTAAAAAAGAACCATTCGTCACCCCAGGATAGTTATTATCGCTTCTATCGGTGCGTTCTGTTATAATCGCGTTCGTAATTTTAGCGTAGCAACCACCCATTCTGTTTCAATCAGAACCTGTATTACGGTCATTCAATACGGTGCGTTGGAGTAGATATTGCGGTGAAAATTTGTTTGCAACAAGTCGTATAGGCTTAGTTAAACCTCTGTTTCCGATTGTAGATTACATAATGTGTAGAATGGTCATACTAATTCAAAAACAAGAAATACTTAAAATCTTGACAACACATAGATATTTTATGGTTACGTATTTCTTTGTTTATTTTCGACTGTTTATTTTATTGTGAAAGTGGACTTATTTTGTTGATACTAAGTGAAAACTCGACTAAACGGAATAAAAACAACGTGAGATGAAGTGAGACGTTACACACAAACAAATTCACTTCCTAGTATAACTTCACTATTACAATTAGAGCAGGAACAAACATTTGAACTTGTTACTACTGACATACCTACACAGGAACTCATTGATCAGCTAGACACTGCACTTATCCAATATAGAGGTACGGACCCTACAACTCGTACAAAGCTTCCACGATAAAAAGAAAATAAAAAACTTTACAGTTTTGTTGACGTATTTAACAAACAAATCCTTGGTAGATTTTACACAATACATTCTGATATAAACACAAAACATACTCTCATTTACGCACTTGTAGTGCGCTGCAGTAAAAAATTAGGCTATAAAATTAGAAACCACAACATTTCTTCTCAAACCCGTAAATACAACTCACCAAAATCATGCTGGCAAGAAAGAATAGATAGACATAAAAAACTTACGTGCCGATGTAGGGAGATTAACTCAGTATATTAATAATCATCGTTCAAAAAAGGTACTTAAAGCGGTTTATGAAATTTTCCAACAAACAAATGTTCATTCTTCACACGAAAAAGATAATGCTAGACCAGAGGAGTTTTAAAGACACATTGAAACAAAAGTTAGCATTAAAATCACAGAGACTTAGTAGGTACCTTAAAATTTTACAAAGGAAAAAGGACAACAAATTGTTTATTAGTAATGAAAAAGGATTTTACAGAAATATCAAAAACGACTGCAAACTGGTTAATAACGATTGTAATGAAACACCTTCAGCAGATGAGCTCAAAAATTACTGGGCTGATATTTGGGAAAATCAAGGAGACCACAACGACCAAGCTGAATGGATAAGCGTAGAAGAAAGTAGTTGGGAAAATATTGGGATGATGGAATTTACAGAGCTCACAATACATGATATATCAAGTAAGTATCAAGTAGTAGATGATATAGCAGAAATTACAAAAAGAACAAAAAATTGGAAAGCAGCATAGTAATGTATAAGAATAGATAGCCTACATAACTTCTGGTACAAAAAATTCTTCGTTCTTCACGACATATTAGCAAAGACCATCACATACATTATAAAAGACAATTAAGAACTTCCATAGTTTATCACAAAAGGCATCACATATCCTTAAGAGCAGTGACAACGCAAACCCTTCACAATATAGACCCATCACATGTTTGCCAACCCTATACAAACTCATCACATCTTGCATATCGAACAGAATCAATAGCCATTTAGAGTCTCACAACATCTTGTCAGAAGAACAAAAAGGATGTAGAGAGAACCACAAAGGATGTAAAGAACAACTAGTAATAGACACAACGGTACTCAAGCATTCCAATACTCATGAACGAAATCTCAATATTACGTACATAGATTACAGAAAAGCTTTCGATAGTGTGCCACATTCCTGGTTATTACGGGTCTTACAAATATACAAAATTAGCCCCCATATTATTGTCTTTCTGAGAAGGGAGGACTTCGTTACATCTATCTAACAACTTCGCTTCAGTTACCACTGACGAAATTCCCATCAAAAATTGCATTTTTTAACGTCACATACACGACCTTGAATTACCTCACGTAGACATAGCAGCTTCAAACCAGTGGCTTAAGTTAGGATCTCTGTTTCCCAAAACAGAAGGATTCATGATAGCTATTCAAGACCAAGTCATAAACACAAATAAAATACAGAAAATACATTATTAAAGACCCTAATACCCTCAATGATAACTGTAGAAAATGTCACCGTCAATCTGAGACTATCCAACACATTACTAGTGCTTGCCCCACTCTCACCCAAACCGACTACACTCATAGGCAAAACCAAGTCGCACCAGTATAATTCACCAAAAATTTTCAATTAAACATAATCTCAAGTGAAAACACAGTGAAACCCTACTATCAATACTCCCCTAAACCAGTACTGGAGAGTTCCACCCACAAGGTATACTTTGATAGAGCTATATTAACAGACAAAACCATACATAACAATAGACTAGATATAACTGTAATTGACAAAATAAATAAGTATGTATATCTGATAGACATTGCAGTCCCCAACACCCACAATTTTCATTTTGTTTTTTATTATTATTTTTATTACGGACTAGGCAATCGTTTGACCACGATCTCACCTGATGGAAAGCGATTATGTGGTCGAAGGTGTAGCACGCTTGCCTAGTAGATGCCTATTCACTCTTGACTTGAACACACCGGGGTTATAATTTACCGGAAACACTGACTAGGGCAGGGGGGCATTCCACTCCTTTGCAGTTCTTATAATAAATGAAGAAGCGTAACGCTTCGTTCTTGTGCGAGGTATTTCAACCATGAAAATAAACAATAACAGAAAAAATACATAAATATACAGAGCTAAAAGAAGAAATAATTAGAATTTGGAAGATGAACAAAGTGTATATTGTACCGTTGGTGCTCTCCAGTACAGATGTTATCCCAAAGTACTTACATCATGGCATTAAACTTTTAGACTTACCTAAAAACATATTTATCACAATGCAGAAAGCCGCAATATTAAATACCTGCCGAATTGTTCGTAAGTTTTTGCAGGACGAAACAACTACTGATTTAAGTCCCGAAAATGATATCCACTTGGTTTAGGCCCGTGGATTTCATAATGATACCGAAATTTTTCAAATTTCTAGATAAAAGGCTTTGAAAATAATAATAATAATACTTAGGCACTTTTTTAACTATAAGAAAGTCTTCAGTTCAATTCATAGAGCTATAGTTGCTATAGATAAAACTTTGACACCGTTAAACCTCAATTCTGAAAATATCGAAGCAATAGAAATAGACAAATATAATCAGGAAAAACTCAATAGCTGGCACAATAAGGAGCTTCATGGACGACATCCAAACGATTTAAAACAATCAGGAATTGATAAAACAGCATCCAATAAATGGCTTGACTCTAGTGGACTGTTTCCAGAGACTGAAGGCTTTCTTATGGCTATTCAAGATCAAGTTATAGCTACCAAAAACTACAGAAAATTCATAATGAAGGATAGAACAGTAAATAATGATCTTTGTAGAAAATGTCGTAGTAAACCCGAAACAATACAACATATAACAGGAGCATGTGTCACACTCACACAAAATGATTACACACATAGACATAACCAGTTAGTAAACATAATTCACCAAAAAATTTGCATCAAACATAATCTCTCAAGGTCCTCTCCTATACCCTATTATAAATACACTCCTGCAACAGTTTTAGAGAACACTTCTCACAAAATTTATTACGACCGCACCATTCTCACAGATCATACTATTTACAACAACAGACCAGACATAACGATTATAGATAAAATTAATAAACACGTTGATATAATAGATATTGCAGTCCCTAACACAAACAACCTTCAAAATACTGTAACCGAAAAAATTAGGAAATACACAGAACTACAACAAGAGATAAAACGATTATGGAAAATGAATACAGTAACCATAATACCTATAGTGATATCTACGACAGGAGTTATACCCAACCATTTGTTTTGGAGTTTGAATACACTAGGACTGAACAAATTCTCGTTTATTCAATTACAAAAAGCTGCTGTACTGAATACATGTCGCATTGTCCGTAAGTTTTTGCAACTTGACATGGACAATGTTGACTCAACACCTCTCCAACCAGAACTAGAGTAGCACTTGGTACCCACCCGTGTTACTCTATTAAACCAGGTATAAAAAATCCTGAGAAACATAATGTTTAACCCTAAATAATAATAATAATACGAAACGGTTTATTTCAAGTCTTATGCTGAATCGCAATATAAGACGCTGGTAAGCCCCCTGGTGTTCATTTTGAACCAAGTCCAAAGGTTTTAGAGCCATGAAATGCGTCTTCTTCCATAGTCTATGTACCTTTGGTTTTTTTCTAACATAATTATTTAGCACTGGCTGTACCCGCGGCTTCACACGCGTGGTCATTTCTCTAGGTTAAAAGTACTCTATGTACTATTCCAAGATCTAAAATACCAATATCAAAACATTTGATCAAAATTCCTTCAGCCGTCAAAAAGTTTCTATCGATTGCTCGGCTTCTACTCGTCAAATTCAGATATCAAGTACACCAGTTTTTAAGTCAAATCCTAAGCTATATATTCAGCAGTGAAAACTGCATCGCAATCGGTCTAGTAGTTTTTACGTGATGCGCGAACAAACATACAGACAAACTGATAAACAGATAGACACGAATTTTAAAAATGTTATATTCTTTTTCAGTAGCCTAATTTAAGTAACATAGACCTCTTTTTTTTAAATTATCTTCTTTGTCTAGACTTTTTCGTATTGCTTTATTATAAGTATAGATAGGTCAATAAATCATCATAAGTTAGTATGTGTTTCATTTTAATATATTTTTTGCCAACAATTCCGAAAAATTTCGACCTAATAACGATCAAATCCTACGGACGGCATCTCCCAACCTACCATGCTACATGAAGCGTTTATTGCGAAAGCGTGTCTCCAAGAATTACACGATAAACCCATATGCAAATGGCGAACGAGGGCGACAATACAAACACTTTTAAAAATCACTCGCTTTAGCCACACGTCAACAATGCCGAAACATATCGATTGAGTTAGTATCTATATAAATATTACATGTATTAAGCTAGAGCTACATGGAACGGTAATTGGGTCGGGCATCATGGGAATATAAAAGACACTTCCTCTTAAGGTATTAAATTAGATCTTCGTACTATTTGTAACGAGTATCAATTTTAAAAGCTTTTATTTAACTTGCAATGTTTGTATGTATGTATGTTTGTTTAGGTCAAATCTTGCAAGCTGAATTAGAACCGCTTCCTTTTATCCTACGGAGTTGACTTTTTTCATGTTGTTTCAGTTCTGTTGACAATGCATTTGTATAGTAAGCATGATCTGAATCGACATCCAGGAAAAGCTCCACATAAAGGAACTCTTCAACGGTCAACATCACACACACGAAATTTTGAGTAGGTACTCATTTTAGCCGGTCTTAAGTTTCACAATGTCATGGTTGCTACACTCAGGGTTGGGTCCTGACTAGAGAACACGTCAACGGTTTGCAAAAACATGAAATATTGTGTACGCATTTAATAGTGATAGCCCGTTCTGAGTTTCACCATGGCTACTGCATAATACCTTTTTTTAACTTTTTTATTAACTTACTAGCTCTACCCGCGGCTTTGCACGCGTGGTCATTTCTCTAGGTAATATGTACTATATGTAGGTACTAATCCAAGACTTAAAATACCAATATACTATACCAACATTTGATCAAAATTCCTTCAGTCGTTAATTTTTTTATCGATTGCTCGGCTTCTGCACTTCGGCTTCATATAACAAGTACACCAGATTTTAAAATGAAAAGAAATAAAAAAAAAAATTATTGCCACTATCATTAATACATAATAATCCCTCATATGAAAGAACAATAGAAAATAATATATGCGTCCAGCTACAAACATCGACGACAATAGGGCAATTGGGTATTTTCAGCTTGTGCTGCGTTCACATTTTCATGTGTCCGCAGCGCTGTTTTATATATATATATATATATATATATATATATATACCCCTTTTTTGGACTGAGGTATTTGCCGAAATAAGAGCAATGCAGGTTACATTACAACTAGGTTAACATAATTAAAAAAATAAAACAGTGAAAATAAAACACAAAAAAATACAAAATATCACCGACTCAAAACAAATTCAAAACTGCGTTATGTGTAAGTACCTATGTAGAGGTGTGTGTTTGTGAGGGTGTGTGTGTGTTTGAGGGTGTGAGTGAGGGTGCGTATGAGTGTGTGTATGGCTGCATGAAAGTGTACGATTGCATAAATTTTCGGCCCTTTGTTTTAAAAGTGGCCTGAAAACTGTGTTCTTGTCGCAATAATAGGTTTAATTTCAGTATAGTTTTAAAAGAACTAATACATTTTTTTCCCTCATAGGTGGCGGGATGTTATTCCAGATTTTTGAGGCACTATATTTGAAAGAACCACTAAAACCCTTGCTATTGTGTTTGGGGATGGCTAGACTATTATGGAACTTAGAGCGTGTGTTTAATTGATGAACATCCTTGAACCATGTAAATTTTTCAAATAGAGATCCGGGCTTCCCATTCCAAATAATCTTTTGAATTGTATGCTAAATCAAGCTCTCTTCTGGACTTCATATTAAGTATGCCTTTTTTAACTAAGTAGGGTGTAACATGCTCTCTCCTAGGTATACTAAAACAGAACTGAGCGCATGCATTTTGCACTTGTTGGATGGCACTTTCTGTTTTAGCCCATAACCTAGGCCCGTACACCGCACTGCAATAATTAAGTGGAGAGAGCACTATTGAGTCACAAAGTAATATTCTGACTTGTTCTGAAAGATTTTTCCTTAGTGTATAAAACTTTAAGCTTAAAGAACGCATTCTTAATCTTTTCATTAGTATGTTTAACGAACCTCATTTCGCTATCCATTATTAGGCCTAAGTTCTCGCGTCTAACTCCATAGGTATATCTATTTCATTAATAGT
This sequence comes from Alsophila aescularia, assembly GCA_946251855.1. Lineage (NCBI taxonomy): Eukaryota > Metazoa > Arthropoda > Insecta > Lepidoptera > Geometridae > Alsophila > Alsophila aescularia. Next base: position 30,417,124 of record OX276375.1, read on the forward strand.
TAGTTTAGGATTATGGTTCAAAAATTTTTAACTTGGACCTTAGTACCGATGATTATCATTTTAGATTTTGTCGGGTTAAGAATTAACGAGTTACGCGAAGCCCATTTATTAATCTCGTCTAGGTCTTGATTGATTTGCGTCATCGCTTCTGATGTATCCTCTGCTTTAAAACTGTGGTAGACTTGTGTGTCATCTGCGTACAGATGATATTTACATGTTTTAATGTAGTCAGGCATATCCGTTATGAAAAGAGAAAAGAAAATAGGACTCAAGATTGAACCCTGGGGAGTTCCTCTGGGTACCTTTTCTACGCTAGAAACAATTTTGTGTCCGTTGTCGTTCTCAATTTCTACATACTGTTCTCTACCTGTAAGGTAAGTTTTAAACCAGCTACAAGTATCTTTTGAAAACCCATAGTACGAAAGTTTAGCAATAAGTAAGTCAGGGATTAAACAGATAAACGCCTGGGAAAAATCTAGTAGAACAAGTACACTGCATAGGCCTGAGTCTGATGCCGTTAATAGATCGTCAGAAACCTGTAACAGAGCTGTTTCTGTGCTATGATTCTTTCGGAAACCTGACTGATATTTAGGTATTATGTTTTCTTGACATATAAATGTTTCCATTTGGGCAAGCACTACCCTCTCTAGCACCTTAGATAAAACCGGGAGAATGCTAATGGGTCGCAAATGTTGGATTTCCTCCACTTTGTTAGATTTAGGAATTGGCTTAACCAAGGCTCGTTTCCAAGCATAAGGAAAGGTACTTGTTAAGATGGAACAATTAACAATGTCTGTGATCATTTCCAAAGTTTCTGATAATGACAGTTTTATCATTTCTACGTTTAAGTGGTCATAGCCAGTTGCATTTGTGTGAATCTGAAGTACCATTTTACCAACTATATCTAGTGAAACCGGGTCTAAAGAAAATACACTATTAGTTTTTTTATTAGAGTTAATGTATTCAAGGACTTCTAAATTTATTCGCCCGTCACCAGGAATACTTAAAAAATTACGATTAATTAAGTTTGGGTCTTTTAGACTATCAGGTATGGAAATGAAAATACCCGTATTAGTATATTTTTAAATAATCCCACATATTTGTTGGTTGATAAGTTATTGTTTACATAATAGGTAAAAAACGCTGTTTTCTCTCTTTCTATCGCTCCAGTGACTAAATTTTTCAAAACTTTTATAATAACTTTTAGAGGTTTCTTGCTTTGCGCTCTAATCAAAGCTTTGTCTCTAAGAGACATCATAAACCTTACATTACAGTGATCCACAGTTTCGGGGATTCTCTTATTCTCCTTTGCTTCAGAGGGGCATGTCTGTCAAAGAGTTCAACAACCTTTTTATTGAACATCTCAACCTTATATTGTACATCTTGTAAGTCAATGAAGTTCTGCCAATCAATAGACTTAAGGTCAGAATCAAACAGATAAGGGATTATATCATTTATTGGTCGAAACTCTTCGAAGCGTGCTACTGGTTTTCGTTTTTTAATATTGAATTCACCTATAACCATGGCGTGATCGCTTAAGCATCTGTTATGTAGTACTGTGTTTTTTTTTACATCTTTGAGGTATGTTTGTGATTACAAGATCTTATAAACTTTCAGTCTCATCAGTAATTCTAGTAGGCTCATTGACTAGCTGGAAAAAAAACTGCTGTGAGCAAAACATTGTCAGCTCGCGAGCCCTTGGGGAGTCTGGTTTGAGTAAGTCTACATTAAAATCTGTCAATAGATAGACATAATCACAGTGGATAAATGAACTTAGAGACTCACCAAGGGCATCCAAATTTGTAGCAACTTTTACAGCCTCCAGCCTATAAGCAGTACCTAAAGCCATTCTGGCACCTGGCTGTGTTAGCTCCAGGGATAACTTTTCTAAATGAGAGTCAGAATCCTACACCACCGCCTTTACTATTCGATATACGAGCTCTATGTTTGAGAATATAACCAGGTAGGATTGGAGTAATCATTTCTTGGTTTTCTTTGATCCATGTCTCATTTAATGCCAGAACATCCGGTTTATAAGTTTCTATACTAGCCTACAACTCATCCCTGCCTGTGTTAAGAGATCGTACATTCAGAAGTCCGAGCTTCAAACTATTATTAAGAAAGGTTTTATTAACCATATTCGATTATTATATGTGAAAAATGCGAAATAGTATGAATTCTGAATTTGTTTGTGTTTGTGCAATGTCGTGTAATGTGTGTCGTATAGTGTGAGAGTGTGTATAATGAGGTGTACATGAAGATGTATTTGCCAGTGCGAAGTTATTTCAATGTAATTGAGGACCCAATATACTTTTTATTAAAAATCTCAATTGATTTTTCGTAATAAAAAACCAACATGTTAATGAATTGCACAGTAATGTTTACCTTGAAATCCACACAGTGCAATAAATAAAAAATAATACAAACAAATTACAATGCAAACATTGTAAGAAGGTCTCTAATTAATAGTATAATAATCAGATTTAATATTAAATTTAAAAGCAACAAGAGTTTACAAAGAAACCACCAGAGACATATTACAGTGCAAATAGTAACATTATTTGATTTCATTAGAACGCACTTTAAAAATCCTATCAAAATCATCCTTTAAGTCAAACCCTAAGCTATCTAACAGTGAAAACCGCATCATAATCGGTCCAGTAGTTTTACGTGATGTGCGAACAAACATACAGAGAAACAGACAAACAGACAGACATGAATTTTAAAAATGTTATATTCTTGTTCTAGCTTATTTTAAGTACCCTACACCATTTTTTTTCATTATCTTCTTTGTACAGACTATTTCGTTCCTATTGCTTTATCATAAGTATAGATAGATATATTGTCTTTTGTAAGACGAGATTAATTAATCGAGTAAAATGTGATATTTTTGACACAACCTCTGCAAGTATTTTTGACAAAGTGGTGTTATGACAGTACACTAAGTGTTTTCCTGACTATATAGTTTTATTTTCTTGGTGTCACAATAAAGAGTTAATCTATCTATCTATCTATCTACACTGACAACGGTGAAAATATTATCCTATCCCACAAATATTTTAATGACCTTGTCAAAGATTGTGTGTAAGTAGGATTGTAAGCACTCGGCTCCTTACGGCTAAACGTATAGTGATGAAACTTGGTATGAATATTCTTAGGTTCCTGAAATAACATTGATACTTTTTATCCCGGACGATTGAGCACGCAGGCAAAGCAGTGGTATTATGAGTTACAGGTTTAGATGCGACTCATGAAGCGCTAAGCTAACTACGAGGCATGAATCACACTAATATTATAAATCAGAGAAGTGTAGCCACTGTCGTAAGCAGGCCAATCAAAGCTTAGCGCTTTATTCAAATTCAAATAATTTATTTGATACTTGGAAGGTATAGAGTGGAGACCGCGTTTAGGCAAACGTAGTGTAGTGCGCCCGCCAGCCAGGTGGATTGAGCCGAAGATCAGACTCAGTGGCGTTTATTAGGTTATAACTTATTGATATGTGTAATCTATCTAGTACCAGCCATTTTTATAACAATGTAAGAGCTGACGATATTTATTTGTGGTACTGGACGAGATAATACAACTTGGTACTTACGTTTTACGTATTTAACAATGTAATGAATATTCTCACTGAATCACCTCACCACTGACGATATTATAATGTATTTATAAAATATTGCACTTCAAGACAAAAGTGACTACCGATTGAATCTTTTTGTAAATAATTATGTAATTTCTTAGATCTGTGGCGAGTTTATAATCTGTGATAATAACAAATTGTTTATGAAGAAAAACTGATCTGGAATCTGTTCCACAACTTATTAAGTAATAGTTTACAATTGATAATTATAGATTTATATAATGGTGTTTAAAATGCTTAGTACAATTATCCTTTAATTTTAAGTACAATTTCAGAGTCATTGTATTATAACTCTGAAACATCTGTATTTATATTTCCGTTCAAATTAGAATGAATTAAAATCATGTAAACTTATGATATTGATAGAAATGCTTAAAACTAAGTACTTACCCGATTAATATTAATGTATTATTACTTAATCAGCTCTGTACATTTAAACCTATAATTGTAGTAAAAATACAACTTCTCCCGCTAAAAATTGTAATTTATGAGAATCATATAAGAATACTGTTCTGACTTTCAATATTTGTTAACATTCTGAAAAATATGTATATAAACGTCTTAATTATTTAAATGATTAACAATGTGTAAACAATACCGAGTTAACAATTATTAAATAGTTTCAATGTAATAAAATATGTACATTTCCGTCACTTCGGCGCCATCTGCAGGCTCATTCCTGCTGTTGCAATGACTACGTGACTTTGGCGGGTAGAATCTCTATAAAAAGCAGCCTCTGGGCTGAGCAGCCCTCTCTGTTTCGTTTTCTGTCGTCGTTGCATCAACAAGACACCAAAAGTTAAGTACAATTAATATTACCTACACTGTTATTCTGCTACTCTGTTTCTTTGTCCCATATTTACTATGTATAACTGTGTATTTTATAAATAGATATTGTCGGTTCTATGGTTTTTTCCATATTGGTTATTATAACCAATGTGACTGTGTTAGAAATGATTAGGATCACTTTGTTCATAGTAAATGCTTTTATTTTGTGCCTGGTGTAACTATGGTGATTGCAAAACAATAATAAAGTGTCATTATGACCTAGTATCACATAGAGGTTGTTAGTATGTTAGGTATTTAGTGTATGATACCTATGTTAATTATAATTGTAAAACTGATGATGAAAGAATATATTCGCCCCGTAGTTTCTTGCCAGTTCTTCTATGGTGGTGTATTCCGAATCTGGTGGTAGAATCAATAAAAAATATAACAATTCTATTTCCTTGTTTCTATGAATAATCCTTAGATTATGCCCCTTTTTAGTACACATTAGGTAGGTACTAAACTGCTCAGTAATTTTCAAGCTTTTATTAAATATTCCTTAGGTTATTTATTCTGTAGCTGTAGCTACTAGGTACTATAGATACCAGCTATAGGATAAAGCAACTTGCTTTATTGTTAGGTGCAGATAAGTTTTATTTCCTATTCGACAAACCTGACCAACCGAAGGCTAACATTACAAAACTTAGGTTTTGATAATCTTAACAGTACGTATAATTATCTATACATATGTATATAAATCTCACATCAGAAGTGGGATCGTTTCCACGTGAAAATAGATTCTAATACGATGTCTTTTTCAGTTTATCCGGCTGCTCCACGCCTCGAGGTCATTCACGAAGTTTCACGATGGCGGGAAATGCTGACATCGCACTGTTACCAGCTACAAATGGCGTAAGCGGCTAAATGCTGACATCTCGGTGTATCAACGATGGTGGCGCATTGTGTTACACCAACCTGGAGATCCTCACGGAAGATGTTCCAGGAACAGTGTCACAACTTTCACTACGGCAGGTAAAGTCCCTGAAAGGGTCTGCGTTTCTATAGTAAACACCTGAAAATATGTGTGTTCTATTATAGTGAAAGATACTTTTCCATGCTATGTTATGTACCTACGTCCAAATAGACTGACTCGTGTAATCTTAAATTTGATCCTCGGAGCACAGCGATCGATGAGTAAAGTTCAAATATGCTAGTAAACTTAGACTGAATTGCCAAGCGTATAGCTTCGAACATAATCTCATGAAGACCGTTAGATATAAAAATAATTCTACTCATTCAACTAAATAACTCACTGAGACACTCGCAAGTTTTGCCTCCTTTAAAGTATTACTCGCTAATGATTCTGGTGAAAGGTTAAGTTTACTTGTTAACTTGTAATTGACTTATTTTATTGCCATTACTAGTGCCTCGCCCCAGTTTCACGCGGGTATCGCTCACACCACGAAATTTTTCATACTTTTAACGTTTTTATACCCGTAGTAACGTCTAAAAGAAAAACAAAAACATAAGTAAGCAAGATTCAAAATATTTGGCAGCAACTTTCGTGATGCTTTTTGACCATAGACAACTGCATATTCCGTTTCCACGGAAACGTAATTCCGTTACTTACAGCGAATACAGGATCTCAATTTTTGAAGAATAATATTCTGCTCATGATTAGTCGCTGATAATGTATATTTCTTTAGGTGAAAGAATTTTAGAAAGCGATACAGTATTTTTTGAGATTATAAATAACAAACATACAAAAATACAAACATAAAAGAAACCAAAGATATTAGTGTTCATGAAAATTAAAGTGAGTAAATTAGCGAAGATAAAACTGTACTAGTGAAGTGAATACTCTAAAATATTTATATTTTTAGAAAATAAGAAAATATAACCCTATTTCGGTTATGGTTCGTTTTGGCGTTTTTATTTTATTTGAGTAAATGAAATGCATTAATACCTTGGCCTGTAGATAAAAGCTACATAATATTTCAAACATATCATAGCTTCTAGCTTTCCTGGTTTTGAAATCTAGAATACACCTTAGCTTGTATATAAAAGCTCAGTACATACTTCGGGCAAATGTTGGCACTTAGCTTGCCTGGTATTGAAATCTAAATCTGCATTATTATTTACTAACGGCTCTGCCCTGTGGCTTCGCCCTGAGTTTTCTCGTTACCACACGAAAACTTGTACAGCTTCCTGTTAATCGTAACAAACAAACATACAGCAATAAAAATACATTGCCTCTGTATAATGTTAGTATACGACTAGATTTTGTACGTGATGTACACAACTACGAACAACGTACATGTGTACATTGTGTATGTAAGGTATTATTTATAATTATGGTAGTAGTAGTAGTGTAGGCGGTTTTGCTCATTTCAGGCGTACAGTAACCTAAGTAGATGAAAATATAGTATCAAAAAAAAACCTTTCAGTTAAAATAAATTGCTATGAAACTAGTTAGCTAAATACTCATTCAGCTGGTGAAAACTTCTAAACAACAAGCAAGCTTTTATTTATCTTTGTGATAATCATCCAAAAATAAATGGTTACGTACTTTTATGAAATTATCGATCATGTAAAGTCATTACATTACTTAATTTGGCGGTCTATAATATTAATAACATTTTCAATTTATTTTGCTTGTTAGAGGTCTTTGTTGAAGATAAATAATTATTTTTGAGTTGGATATTTAGGCCATTGTTTTTAACGCCCTTAAAGAATTATGAATTTAACTTTGTTTCTTCCCTATGATATTTTTGCTCTTTCCTATATCATTATTAATTATGATTTTATTTGATATAGGATTATTGAAGGTCTTAATAACAATAAATTGATCATAAAATAATATAAGTACTCTCTAATAAAATAATGAATCTAAAAGAGTCAATTGGTGGACCTTTTCATTATATAACCTTTTATGATTAAAGACAAAAGGGACATTTGGGCCTTAAGCAGTATTTGTTAAATCCTTTTTGTGATTGATAAATATATACAAAGATTTAATCTCCTCTTTGAATAATTTTATGTTAAATAAATTCTGAGTTGTTTATCGGGTGAATTTTCCATGTCGTATAATACCATTACTTACTCGGTAAATTAACTGAGATACTCAATAATTATTGCAATAGTTGACCCAAGTATTTTATGTAAAATGTCAAGATTGGCCAAGCGGGTTAAAGTCAGTTACACAAATGTTTAGTAAAATCTTGCAACGTTTGATAATTAGAATTAATTAAATCGAAACTATTGTTTGAAACTTCAAAACATAATGATAAAACGCTTTCTTAGATTTATGCAGTAGTTTACTGGTACAAACATTTAGAGAACCCTCGTTATCACTATGCTCTAAGAGGTTTTGGTGTTATAAGTTAAAAATATGTAATAGAAGTTAATGTGATAGAAATTATTATTATTTACAAGGCTTAATTTTACCTGAATACCAAACTCAATGAATGACTATGACTGTGACTGTGTCAGTGACTATGACAATTTTGATACGCTGGGCGCTTACTTGTTTGGTGTTGGTCTAAGATTAATTACAGCGGTTGAAGCTACCAACATGTCTATGCAAGTAGCAACTCTATCCGCTGGACGGTTACTTGTTTGGTGTTGGTCTAAGGTCAATTGCAGCGGTTGAAACAACCAACATGTCTATGCAAGTAGCAATAGAGTATCTCTATCCGCTGGTCGGTTACTTGTTTGGTGTAAGTTCAAAGTCAGTAGCAGCGGTTGACGGACTTACATGTCTATACAAGTATCAATAGAGGAAAAAAATAAATATTTCATTAATCTCTATCCGCTGGTCGGTTACTTGTTTGGTGCAAGTTCAAAAGTCAATAGCAGCGGTTGATGAACTTCCATGTCTATGCAAGTAGCAATAGAGTGACAGTGTATTTAAAAAAAAAAAACAATTTTATATTAAATTTACTGCTGAAAAGTGACACAATAAATTTACAACTATGACATTTATTAATGAATATTGACAAAATTATTAAATAAAAACTATAACAAATTATATAGTGGAAAAAAGAAAAAGAAAAGTTAATAATATTTACAATATTTGTAAAAAAGCCAATGAAATGTATTCTTAATGAGTTAATCTACAATATTCATGGAAAGGCTATGAAATCTATATCTAATGACAAAACGATAAAGTACTTCGAGGACGAAGCACAGTCAGTATGGCCGTATTAGGTTATAACTTATTGATATGTGTAATCTATCTAGTACCAGCCATTTTTATAACAATGTAAGAGCTGACGATATTTATTTGTGGTACTGGACGAGATAATACAACTTGGTACTTACGTTTTACGTATTTAACAATGTAATGAATATTCTCACTGAATCACCTCACCACTGACGATATTATAATGTATTTATAAAATATTGCACTTCAAGACAAAAGTGACTACCGATTGAATCTTTTTGTAAATAATTATGTAATTTCTTAGATCTGTGGCGAGTTTATAATCTGTGATAATAACAAATTGTTTATGAAGAAAAACTGATCTGGAATCTGTTCCACAACTTATTAAGTAATAGTTTACAATTGATAATTATAGATTTATATAATGGTGTTTAAAATGCTTAGTACAATTATCCTTTAATTTTAAGTACAATTTCAGAGTCATTGTATTATAACTCTGAAACATCTGTATTTATATTTCCGTTCAAATTAGAATGAATTAAAATCATGTAAACTTATGATATTGATAGAAATGCTTAAAACTAAGTACTTACCCGATTAATATTAATGTATTATTACCTTATCAGCTCTGTACATTTAAACCTATAATTGTAGTAAAAATACAACTTCTCCCGCTAAAAATTGTAATTTATGAGAATCATATAAGAATACTGTTCTGACTTTCAATATTTGTTAACATTCTGAAAAATATGTATATAAACGTCTTAATTATTTAAATGATTAACAATGTGTAAACAATACCGAGTTAACAATTATTAAATAGTTTCAATGTAATAAAATATGTACATTTCCGTCACTTCGGCGCCATCTGCAGGCTCATTCCTGCTGTTGCAATGACTACGTGACTTTGGCGGGTAGAATCTCTATAAAAAGCAGCCTCTGGGCTGAGCAGCCCTCTCTGTTTCGTTTTCTGTCGTCGTTGCATCAACAAGACACCAAAAGTTAAGTACAATTAATATTACCTACACTGTTATTCTGCTACTCTGTTTCTTTGTCCCATATTTACTGTGTATAACTGTGTATTTTATAAATAGATATTGTCGGTTCTATGGTTTTTTCCATATTGGTTATTATAACCAATGTGACTGTGTTAGAAATGATTAGGATCACTTTGTTCATGGTAAATGCTTTTATTTTGTGCCTGGTGTAACTATGGTGATTGCAAAACAATAATAAAGTGTCATTATGACCTAGTATCACATAGAGGTTGTTAGTATGTTAGGTATTTAGTGTATGATACCTATGTTAATTATAATTGTAAAACTGATGATGAAAGAATATATTCGCCCCGTAGTTTCTTGCCAGTTCTTCTATGGTGGTGTATTCCGAATCTGGTGGTAGAATCAATAAAAAATATAACAATTCTATTTCCTTGTTTCTATGAATAATCCTTAGATTATGCCCCTTTTTAGTACACATTAGGTAGGTACTAAACTGCTCAGTAATTTTCAAGCTTTTATTAAATATTCCTTAGGTTATTTATTCTGTAGCTGTAGCTACTAGGTACTATAGATACCAGCTATAGGATAAAGCAACTTGCTTTATTGTTAGGTGCAGATAAGTTTTATTTCCTATTCGACAAACCTGACCAACCGAAGGCTAACATTACAAAACTTAGGTTTTGATAATCTTAACAGTACGTATAATTATCTATACATATGTATATAAATCTCACACGTTCACAAGGAGAGGCCTACGTCCAGCAGTGGACGAATACGGGCTGATGATGAATGTAGGTATTACAATGTATGATGGGAACAAGTAAAATTATTATAAAATACTTCATTATAAGTATAGATACAAAATTATTGAATACGAGCCCGCAAAAATATCACACTAATATTATAGAGACGAAAGTTTGTTTGTTTGTAAGGGTGTGTGTGTGTATGTTTGTTACTTCTTCACGCTTAAAAGGCTGAACGGATTTGGATGAAAATTGGTACGGGGGTAGCTTATACTCTGGATTAACCACATATGCCACTTTTTATGCGGGAAAAATGTATAGTTCCTGAGGGACGCGGGTGAAACAGCGGGGCGCAGCTAGTATTTATATAAATTTAATGTTTATTTTTTACTAACATACATTACTTTCATAGTTGCAATTGCAACATTAGACTGTAATATTTACATAAACTTGAATAATCTAAAATATAAATTTTTGTAAGAAGCTTAAAAGAAAATTGCTACTGTTTAGATTGTAAGATTTTTTGATTCATCGGAAATACAATATGGTAGCTGTAAGCCGCCACATTAGTTTTCTTGACACTTCTTGATAGTTTGTACCTTCCTAGCGTTAAGACAATGATATGTAGTAAAAGCACATATATATCTAGTACTCGCGTCTTTAACCATTTGCCAAAGCATATCCAGGAGCTTTCTAACAATGTGTTTAAAAATGTTTTAAAGAATTGGCTTATGGACAAAGTATTTTATGACATTAATGAATATTTAAAATTGAAAACTTGACATATTATTAAAATTGACTTATTACCTATTGAATTTGACATATTACGTAATGAAATTGATGTAATAGTAATATATATATAATGTAATTATTAAATAAGAATTGTAATGTAAATATATAATGTAACTATTAAAGTAATTAATAAGAATTGTAATAAAGTAATTTGCACTAACATACCTACTTAATAATATTATAATGATGCATCAAACTAAAATAACTAATAATTACTTATACTTATAACCTGATTTGCGACGCCCTTACCGTGTAAGGTGTATTTAACCTTCTGACTAAATTAAGATCTGTCCTTCGATGTACATTAAAGCAAATAATAAATGAAATGAAATGAAATGGAACAAAGATCGGCCTGAAGGTGCTCTAGCTTACCCTCCTTTTTGATCCATACGTAGTAGGACGCTATCTATGACATAATATTACTACCTGCGGCCCGCGCTTTTACCTGCTTGGACAATGATGAAAAGTATTCTATGTGCTATTCTAGGATCCAAAGTATATATGTAAACTTTTCATCAAAATCTTGTTCATAATAACATTTAAACATTGTATTTTGAAATCATCTTTGGACCACCTTAATCCGTCCCTGTCGAAAAAACTTATCAATGTATCTTATATTTTACATTATTAACCTAAATACCAAATTTCATGCCTATACAGCAAAAAAAATCATTAATATAATCTTTCAATCGCCATTAGACTCCCTTAATTCGTCCCTGTCGCAAAATCCTTTCTTGATTGACGTCTACTAACTACCTACGTTGTACCTACCTGCCTAATTTCAGTTCCTTAAGTTAAGTAATTTTATAAGATTTTGTGTATAATCAGTGCGTAGTATTTCGCTAGCTGCGCCCCGCAGCTTTGCCCGCAAGTAAAATTTTCGGGTACAAAAGGCATCCTATGGTATCTATGGTTTACATCATCTACACATGAACTCTTATTAAATTCGACCAAGCGAGAAAACTCCTCCGACAAACAAACAAACAAATAGACAACGTTTCCCGTTTTTATATTAGTGTGGGTACAACATTATACTCATAACATTCAATAGAATTAGACTATACTTTGTATAAATCTAAGTTAGTGAAACTCTTTTTATCAACCCTCATTTTTGCGTAGCTAAAAACATCTTTTCGCCAAAAATCGCACGGGAAAGTTGACTACTTTTTTAGGAAATGTGTTTTAATGGCACTTTCCTTTATATGTAATATATTTTTATGTGATTACACTGCATAAACAGTGGTTTTTTTTCTTTATGAAATCGCACCGACTCTCCCAGTAAATTTTCATTGGCGTCTGGCGGGAGGATCGAGCATTACGTGAAATTTTTCACTCATTTAAGTGGAAGTACGTACGAAACACCTACTAGGTATCTTGTTGTACTTATAAAATCTATGGCCGTACAGTAGCTTGTCGAAAATGTTTATGAATCTAATTACCATTCTTCTACTAAGCAATTACCCTTCTTTTAGATTCGCATGGTATATTATATTGATGATGATTGGTGATGATTATATTATGTAATTCATTTCTGTATTTAGGATATTTTTCCTTACTTGTCTTATTTACAAAAACCATTCGTTATATGTAAATATAACGAAATATAATAGTTAACATTCGTATGAAAAGTATGCAATTTCACTACCATTTAAAAAAAACTTAAATATCTTCATAACTAAATGTCTTATTACTGGCTCTTTGTTTTATTTCACTTATAAACTATTCGAAAAGCATATATAAAGAACATGATTAGGCACATTCATTTGACTTTTCTCCAAAATATTATGCACGAAATGAAATATTCACCCTAGTATATTGTAACTCTGTAATTTTAGGTATCTGGGGGATAAGGTGACATAGTCTGTGATATGGCTTCTTCAGCCGTATTTTGCGGTATATTTTTTTGTTGTAGTTTTCCTACTTCTGCAAACTACAATAACTAACGCCAGTTTATTGCTAAAGTGCATCTTGGAAATTATTCCATCAGCATCTTATACAGAGTGAAATTTTTTAACCACACCCGGAAGGAAATTATATACGGGAGATAGCAAATTTTACTCAAAGGAAACATTCCTTTATTTTTAAAAAGTAATCAATCTGCATTCAAAGATTTATGAAAAGTCACTTGCCAAAAGATTTATGAAAAGTCACTTGCCACTCGGTAATCGAACTTGCTAAAATCCGAATAAATAACTTCCTGTACTTTTATGGCATCAATCGATAGGGTCAAAAGTAAAGATCAAATCTCTTTAACAAATATGGTAAAATAAATTTAAAAAAAAACATGAAATCTAAACTTATAAATTCAATTTGGACAAGATAAAGCACTATTACTAAAAGGTCGATCAGATTACTTATGTTAGTACCTCATTTACTTAACTTTGACATCATTTATTTATTAAAATGACGAAGAATTATTTACATTTCAATTTGCACGTGTTTGTAAATAAAATCCGTATTAGATAATTTCTCTTCTCTTTATTAAAACAACAAACTTGTGTATCCAACAAAATGGAGCTCATTTCGAGCAACTAATTAGTTATTTTACCCATTTTTTTCGTTCAATTAAATAATGTTAAGATTATATGGATTTCCTTTTATTTTATTTATGATATTAGAGATATTTGATTCTTATAATTGACCACATTGATGCCATAAGAGCACAGGATGTTATGTAGGTTTTAGCCGGTTCGATTACCGAGTGTGGCATGCGAGTTTTCGAAAATCTATGAATGCAGATTTGTTTCTTTTTACATGACTGCACACAAAAATGAGTGTTATGTTTTTAGCATTCATGTATGTTTGTATGCGAGTTTCTTTATTCCACCATTACTTTGAAATGCCTAAACAGATGTAGACGTATTAACATAGGCTATTTTTTTTAAATACCTATATCTGCAATATGGCTTCAATTTCAACAGCAAAAAAAATAATTTCTTCGAATTTTACAATATGGGTATCAAATGAAAGGCCGTGATAAGCACATTCCAATAATATATAATTCATTGGCAAAAGTTATTTTTTGGCAGGGCAGGCGTGTTTTTTTTAGCTTTTAAGCTAGTTATTAAAAATAAAGGAATGTCTCCTTTGAGTAAAATTTGCTATCTCCAGTATTTTGAGAACTTTCCCTCCGGGTGTGGGTAAAAAATTCCAGTCTGTATATGAAAAAACGCGGCATCTTAGATTATTATTTAAGCGGAATTTAAAGACAGCAAATCTCCATCAAAAAATTTGACTCAGCATAACTGCTAGCACTAAAATCTTGAATGTTACCGTGCCGACATTTAATGGAATTATGTTCTAGTGTCTTCATTTTGAAATCACTTCGGAGTAAATGCCATCAGTTCAATCGGTACGATATCGATATTGCCATTAAATTACCTAATTTATAGACAATGTTGTCGATATGCTAATAAATGACAACTTTTTAATACAGTATGGATACATACCACGTATGGATGACGGCGCACATTATATGTCCGTCAAAAAGTTACAAATAAGTCAACCTAGTAAAAAATTAAAAACCGATCAAGGACGTGTCAGACACGCATAGACTAAGGGTACCGTAGACATGATCCTAAGTTATCCATGTAAGAAAACCGCATTGCAGTCGGTCCAGTAGTTTTTACGTTATATGCCAACAAAGTTGTTTTTACTATTGGATTACTCTCACTATCTCTGAACAAAGTCCGCACAGAGTTGACGCGGGCATAAAATGCGTTATCTTGGTCGGCTATAGCTCGTAAGCTAATATGCCCTAGATACTAGAAGCCATTTATTTTATAAAAAATCGTTTTTCCTATATTTTATCCTCTTTTATTACACGACTGCCCAACAAAGGAGTGTAATGTTTATAGGATTCATGATGTTATATATGTAGATGTATGTTCTATGTATGTAGATGAGTTTCTTAAGCCACCTTAACTTTTATATTCCTAAACAGATTTGGATATGTGGGTTATCGTGAAAATCCTTATATCATACCGAATAACAGAGTTTTTTTTTAAATTCAATTTTGTATAAGTTATGAAAGGATAAAATAAAAATAAACTTCAATTTTACAATATGTGTATCAATTTGAAGGGCTCGAGAGCACATTACAACAATATGTCATTTACTCGTATTCAAATAACTCAATACTTGTGACTAAAACATCCATACCAATATATAAAAGTGAAACGTTGTCTGTTTGTTTGTTTATTTGTTTGTTTGTTTGTTTGGGGAGCTTTCATGCGATTACGTTTGGACGGATTTTGATGAAACTTGGAAAGGAGATAGCTTATACCCTGGAATAAAACATAGAATACTTTTTTATCCCGAACAATTATAAGTTTCCACGGGAAAACTGCAAAAATGATGATTACTCGCTGTAAGAAAGGGTTGCCATGGACACGAAATAATAATTATGTCAAAAACATCAAGAGTGGTGCTATACCTACTTTTGCATTGGTTTTTAATATCCTAGCCTAGAAGAACATATGATGCTTTTTTTCGCGATAAACCGTAGTCCAAAAGCCGTAGGCAAAAAGGTCACTTTCGAGCAGCATATCTCTTAACGGAAAATGAACAAGCGCAAATTAAAAATGTATATAACCCCCGACTTCCCAACCTCCATTATAGCTAAAAAGCATCTCGATCACATCAGTTTTCAAACATAAAAATCGTTCCACCCGTTTGAGAGCTACGGTCATCACTCCCATCCCCCATACCCCCCCCCCCCATATACTCCCCTCGCCATACCCCCCCCCCCCTCCAATATAGCTAAGAACCATCTTGTTTACCTCAGCTTTGAAACATGAAAAACCGCAGCTGAATTGGTCCATTCGTTTAGAAAATATGATTCTCATCCCCCTTTGCTTGACTCCCTCATATAGCTAAGAACCATCTCGATCACTTCAGTTTTCAAACAAAAAAAACTCATCTAAATCGGTCCATTCATTTGGGAGCAACGATCTCACCCCCCATTCCCCCCCCATCCCCCTCCCCCCTAAATCGGTCCATTTGTTCGAAAGCTGCGACTTTCACTCCCCTTTTCTCACCTGCCCGCTCCCCCCTCTCCCTCCACATATATCTAAGAGCCATCTCGACATCAGCACATCAGACACATCAGCTTTGGAACAGAAAAAACCGCATCCAAATCGGTCCATTCGTTTGGGAGCTACGATGCCACAGACAGACACACCCTAAACTTATAACACCCGTCTCTTTGTTTGGGGGTTAAAAAAACTGTCAAGGAAACCTCATTATAATTTAAAATAGCTATTCAACTAGACTCCGCACGATAGGGGACAAAAATAAATGATTTCACTTTTCACAAATGGAGGCCACACGTAGAAACATTATGTTGATTTTTTACATGCAGTGGTTATAAATATCTATCTAGACATGTGCCACATTTCAACTTTGTAGTGTTAATACTTCTGAATGAAATGGCTGTGGACATGACAAAAACTATGAGGGTTCCTCGTTTGACTGCACAACAATTTACTCTAAAATTGTATAAATAAACTATTTAGTACATATGTCAAGAGTTAAGAAGGTCAGTCGTCTATCTGTAGAAAAACTACTATTGAATGGTTATCCGTTATTGGAAGGCGACGACACGCCAACCGGATTGTCAAAGGAAATTATGATCACTAGCCGGCTACGTCGAGTAGGACGCCCTGTGGGCAGGTGAAGTGGATGACCTGCAAAACGCGCCTGGAAGGAAATGGATGAGGGAGCTGAAGACCGAGCTCAGTGCATTAAGAGAGACCTACGTCCAGCAGTGGACAGATATAGGCTGATGATGATGATGAGCCGGCTACCGTGGCTGTTGAATATTCATACAAATAACAGCCAGGTCGGCACAATTTTTTACTTTTACGTTTTATTATTTAATTAATACTTTATTGCACTAAGAAAGTACATAAGGAGGACTTAATGCTAAAGCATTTTCTACCAGTCATCCACATATGGTACATAAGAAGGGATGTAGGCATGCATCAAAAAATAGAAAACAGATAAAAACAACTAAAATGTTATAGCGAAGATACGAATAATAATAATAATATAACTAAATAATCATTATAATAATAAATACATTTATAAAGTTCAAGGTTACTACTATACTAAGATAATATCAATGATAAATGTAGATAAAATACACACATTACTTATTAAAATAAATGAAGTTACTGCTATAATAACTATAAATACATATATATATTATAAATGTAATGAAATGAGTGACAAACATTTATGAAGGCAATGAGGCCTTGTAATGGTGTACCTCTGACATGCAAATACAGGCCCAGTTATATAACGAAATAACAAGTTCCATCTAAGTGAAGCGAAGTATGTGATTAACTTGGGTTACGAAAATTTTAACAAACGTATCATTTGGGACGGGTTAAGTTAAGCAACTTAACCTAAAGGTCATAGTTAAGTAACTAGCGAATTGGTTCATAGCGAATGATGAGTGTAAATTAAGTTTTAGTGTACTCAAATAAATGGGCAGACTTATTTTGCTGTCTGTCTGTATAGAAGTAAGTACTAGTTTGTCTGAGCTGTAGACCTAATGCGTACAAACTTATTTGCACTTAGTTACCTTAATGTAAAACTAACATTAATAATATACTAAAATTAATTAAAAAAAACAAACTAACATTATTTTTTTAAGGGATTGATGGAGCACCTCTCCATCAATCCCTAAAAAAGTGGGTAAAGGGCTGATTCCATTGGTAGAAACCTAAAAGTTTTTTTTTTTTTTATGTAATGATTTACCACGGAATTGTGGTGCCTCATTAAAATTACAATCTAGCCTTAAGACTAATAAGTATTTTTACTTTAACCTAAGCTGCTAAGTAGAGTATAAACTAAGAATGTGTCCAATAACACTTTTCTTAATGTCACTTTTTTTTATTTATTTTTTATTACGGACTAGGCAATCGTTTAACCACGATCTCACCTGATGGAAAGCGATGATGTGGTCGAAGGTGTAGCACGCTTGCCTAGTAGATACCTATTCACTCTTGACTTGAACACACCGGGGTTATAATTTACCGGAAACACTGACGAGGGCAGGGCATTCCACTCCTTTGCAGTTCTTATAATAAATGAAGACGCTTCGTTCTTGTGCGAGGTATTTCAACCATGAAAGGGTGGCGCTTTGCTGATCGTCTAGTCGTACGGTGATGGAAAGGTGATGGGGGAATCAGGTTGTGCAGTTCTTGTGCACACTCTCCATAGTGCAATCTGTAGAATACCGCCAGGCTTGCTACCTCACGTCGATGCGCCAGACTTTGAAGCTTACTCTTTACCAGAGTGTCATCGCCAATGAGCCTGATAGCACGTCTCTCAATTGAATCTAAAGACTCGAGCTGATACTTGGCAGAACCGTCCCAGAGGTGGCAGCAGTACTCCATACAAGATCGGCCCTGTGCTTGATAAAGATTCAAAAGCTATCCGGGTGTGAAGTACCGGCTAACCTTAGACAAAATACCAAGTTTTTTTGCAGCTACCTTGGCTTTGGATTCATATAAGACCCAAAATTCAGGTTTGATGTGAGTTCGACACCCAAAAGCTCCAAATGCTCGCCTATTGGTATTGTTACACTTTGGAAAGACGGAGATCGGTGTAGAGGACTCTTTTTAGCAGAAAACAAACACGCTTGCATTTTAGTAGCATTAAACTTAACCAGGTTAGCATCGCCCCAATCGGACACGGCTTCTAAGGCTAAATTTAAACGGTCTACCATAGCCTCTCTCTGAAACTGGACAGCGTCACAGCTGGCTTGAGCATTGGAAGTGTATCTCTCAACTACAGTACTGTCATCAGCATACCCAAAGGTACCGGGCTTCAGAAGGTTATTAATGTGCAGTAAAAACAGTGTAGCCGAGAGAACCGATCCCAGAGGTACACCGGCATTGATAGCCATTTGATCAGACGAGCAGCCCTCTAAGACTACTCGAATAGATCGTTCCCTCAAGAAATCAACTATCCAATTGCATAAGCCAACAGGTAAACCATATGAGGGAAGCTTGTTTAAAAGGCCATCGTGCCAGACCCGATCAAATGCCTTCGATATGTCAAGGGAGATGGCAAGCGCCTCACCATGCATCTCTATGACTTCGCTCAGTACGTGAGTGGCATACGCGAGAAGATCCCCGGTAGACCGGTTTCGGCGAAATCCGTATTGCCGGTCACTGAGAAGATCGTCTTCAAGGTATGCCAAGAACCTAATGTTTATGACACGCTCCATACACTTACAGAGTAAGGAGGTAATCGAGATGGGACGATAATTGTCCGGATCAGCACGACTACCCTTCTTTGGTACTGGTTGTACATTGGCAAGCTTCCAGCTCTTCGGAACTTTACCTGAGTGAAGAGAGAGGCGGTACAAACGCGTTAAGATGGGAGACAATTCGGGCGCACAGTTTTTCAACACAATCGCTGGAATACCATCAGGACCACTGGCCTTGTTCACATCTAGAGCTCGAAGAGTTCTGAGAACCTCAACCCATTTAAGGAGAAATCACTTTGTTCTTGTGTTTATTTGATTTGCATTAATTGATACTACATTGTCACTATCATATCACTAAACTAACTCAAATGGTTTTGTCCGTTTGAGTCTTCTCACGATGCCCGTGTTGTCGAGGAGCTGGATAGCCTCGACGTTCACATGATGATGAAGTCTTCGTTTGTGAGCTTCGGCACCTTTTTTAATGACCTTAGTAACGAGATCCACCTTCAGGTCTCGATGGAGGTCGTTACTTCTGATGTACCACGGTGCATTAACGATGCCTCTGAGTACTTTATTTTGGAAACGTTGAATGATCTGTATATTAGTGGATTAGGTACAGCCCCATAGCTGGATACCGTAAGTCCATATTGGCATGAGGACTTGCTTGTATAAAAGTAATTTATTGCAAACTGACAACGAAGAATGTTTTCCCAGAAGCCAATACATTTTTGTGTAGCGAAGCTCCATTTCATCGCGTTTCTTTTTGACATGGGCCTTCCAGCGAAGCTTTGCGTCTAATGTCATACCAAGATACTTGGCCGTATTTTCGTGTGGTATTACTTGATCGTTTATAAATACAGGATGATAATTAGTTTTCTTGTTTGTAAAATGTACATGTGTGGATTTTGATTGGTTAAGTTTTATTCGCCATTTTTTAGTCCAACCGAGGATGGTATTGACGGCTGTTTGCACTTTCTCGACCGCTTCCTCTTGATTAGCCCCAATTGCCATGATTGCTGTATCAACAGCAAAGGTGGCAATGGTATTATTTTCTACATCTGGGATATCGCAAGTGTACAATAAGTACAGGAACGGACCTAAGACACTCCCTTGCGGTACTCCAGCTTTTATTTGCTTAAGTTCTGATTACGGATCTTCTTGCCTTACTCTGAACATTCTATGTGTTAGATAAGACTCGAGAATATCTGCAAACTGTTTAAGCAGCATTTTTCTTAATTTGTGCAGCAGACCTTTATGCCAAACTTTATCGAATGCTTGAGCTACATCTAGAAACACAGTTGTACAAACTTTTTTGTCCACTAAAGCTTTTTCAATAACATTAGTGATTCTATGCATTTGGTCTATTGTAGAATGCTTTTCTCTAAATCCAAATTGATAATCCGGGATGAATTTATTTTCTTCTATGATGGGCTTCAATCGTCTCAGTAGTAGTTTTTCAAACAATTTCGACATTATCGGCATCAATGAAATTGGTGAAATGAAATGAAACCTAAAAGTGAGTAATTTACTGCGTTTTGAGGAGCTATTCTGCTCATCACGCCGAAAATCTTCACCAAATTAGTATGAGACCAATTTAAAGTTACCTTTCAAATAAAAAAAGAACCATCGAAATCTGATCTAATAATTCAATAGCCCTCTTTTTGCCCCCTTTTTGGGGGAAGTTGCAAACCCCCCCCCCCCCCCCCCCCCCACTCAAAAATTCCTGACGACTTAAAATTTCTAAAAATTCGTTTAACCTGTATACCAAGTTTCGTCTAGATCGGTTGAGATATGCGACCTGTAGAGAAGAACAGAGATCCGGACTGACATCCGGACATACGAAAGCATGTTTGCCCAATCTGAAACGGAGATGCTTCGCTCGCGCTTCGCGCTCGCTCGGACAAAACCTGAATTAAACAAAAGCTTTTACTTTTTTTTTTTTTAAATGACATTTATCTTCTTTTTATTCTACCTACCCTGAAAGTTTCAGCCCGATAGCTAATCGGGAAGTGCTCGTAATTTGAGTTGCAAAATTCCAGGACAGAAATACATACATATAGACAAGTGAAGTTAAATAAAAACTATTAAAAAGAAACAAGAAATATATAGGATTAATTTCACATAATGATTTGTATGTTTTAAAAGATTTTAGGACTAACGCCTGCTAACATAATATCTACTCGTAAAAAGATTTGGAAGGCGTTATCTTTACGACGCGAAGTTATTTGCAATATTAGCCGTGTTCGGTTGGTCAGTTCAGACAACTACCAACAGATGGCGTTAACGTCCCCGTAAGCATTTAGAAGCTGAGGGGCAATGCGGTGTAGTGGTCACGGTAGCTGAATTGGTTATAGACATGTGCCGCCGGAATGGTGCGGGTTCGAGTCCTGTCCATGATCCAAATTGATCTTTTTAAAAGCTTTTTATTTAACTTGCAATGTTTGTGTGTATGTATGATTATTTAGATTAAATCTGGCAAGCTTAATTAGAACCACTTGCTCTTATCCTATGGAATTAAATTTTTGCACGTTGGTTCAGTTCCGATGACAATGCATTTTTATAATAAGCATGACTTGAATCGACATCTAGGATTAGCTCCAGATAAATGAACTCTTCAACGGTCAACAGCACAGATACATAAATCTGTTTATGCTTTTTATTATGATATCTGGTTTATGTTTTACAATACAATACAAATACACTTTATTGCACACCAAAAAATAATACAAATAAAGATACAACTTATAAATTAAAGATTACAATTGGCGGTCTTATCGCTAAAGGGCGATTTCTTCCAGACAACCTTAGTATGGATAGAATCAGAGATTAAATAACTTTCAGTTGGTGGCACAACAATATATTTAATTAACATACATACTTATTACAATATAATAATACATATTTTATTAAATAATACATTATTTATATTTAAACAATACATAAATACAACTATATATATATATATATATATATATATATATATAAAGAATCAATTTAACACAATGTGCAATATAGTAAGACTAATATAGTACTTAGGTGTAGTTACGTTTGACTATTTGACATAGAAAGATATAACATTTTTACTTGACTTATTATGATATGCATGCTGCACTCAGAGTTGGGTCCTGACTAGGGAACTTCTCAACGGTTAACAGCTCAGACAGCTTGTACAGATTTTTTGGTACTTACTGCTTTATTATAAGTATAGATGCCCTTCACTATTAGGCAGAATAATAAAAATGTGAGTTTTTTTTTTACTTATTTTATCATGCCTATAAAACAGTACGTACCGTGACATACCTACTGACTGACTAACTGACTGACAGACAACGCCCAGCCTAAACCGGTGGACCTAAGGATTTTAAATTTGGAGGAATATTCCTTGAGTAAGGTGAAATACGGAAGTAACTCTAAACCGTAAAACATGAGTACCAACTCCAAATAAAATAACCCTTTCCCCTTTTACCAGGATAAAAAGTATCCAATGTTCTACTTCGTAGTATAAACTCATATAATGCCACGTTTCATTTGAATTCATTCAGTATTTTGCATTGTGCGAGTCGCTGCTAAGATATTGCGTCACCGTATGGGGCGGCTCACCAAAAACTAAAATGCTGCAGCTGGAGAGAGCCCAAAGAGCAGTGCTAAAAGTTATGCTTAAAAAGCCTTACTGCTATTCCACTGCTGCACTATACCTGGACAGCAAGGTACTTTCAGTGAGACGTCTCTTTATCCTCCAAACTATACTCCGCAAGCACCCATCCGTAGCGTACAATAAACTTCATCATTGTACTAAACGAAGAAACGATCGTGTTTGTCTAATTGATAAACATAGAACTAGGTTCTATAGTCGTTTCTTTCCCATTATTAGTAGTCAACTATACAATAGAATTAATAAAAATCTTAACATCTACCCCCTTTCTAAATTTGAGATCAAATATAAAGTTCTGACTGGCTTCTTGGCCTTAACTACTTTGACACAGAAAATTTAATACAATTTCACATACAATAAAAAATAAAAAACTAAGAAATAAATAATTGTATTACAGCTAGAGAGAAACATATATATATATATATATATATATAAAAGAAAAAAAAAACAATAAAATACTTATATTATTTCCCTATGTTCTATTTCCTCGCATCAACATCAACAAATTACATCAACATTGTTTCTGCCGTTTAGTCGTTAAAAGGTTACAAACAAACAGACAGAAAAAAGAAAGATACCAAGAATGGCCAAAAAAAAAAAAAAAAACTTTTTCGTATCCCACTTATACATACATACACTACATACAAACCTACTACGACAATCGCGTACGCATAATAAGCACTCTCTATTTAGACACACAAACATCTTCTCTTTCAACACAAACACACACATATGCAAGCATGCCGCGCACTCAATTAAAATTAAATTTAAGTTCTGATGCCTAATCACAGGTATTCATACCTTACTGGGCATCTTAGGTAGGACATGCTATGTACTTAAATATATGTACCAGTACACTATTCTGTTTCTACTATGATTATACCCATGCAAGTTTTCTTTGTCACTTACTAAGTATAATATTTAATTTTACTAGTTTAATACACAGGGACGAGGTTCGGGGAATACTCTGGCTGCTCTTTGTCTGAGGAAGTCTCCATATTCTGAAATACAAGTCTTGGAACTTAGTTTGGAGATAGAGACTTCTATATGATAGTGCAGTGGCTAGTTGTGTGTCTCCTTGTTTGTGCTGCGTCTCTGTATGTGAAACCTTGATCCACTTGTTGTCATAGTACTATGTACAATAATTTTAGTTTTCCTACCAGGAAACATGTAAACTTTTTCTGAATAAAGTATATTGATTGATTGATTGATTGAGTAGTTTCAGCGTTATGTGCATACAAGATACAGACAGACACAAGAGAAAAATGAAAAAAAAAACAACAGGTTAGGATTCAGTATGAATATAGAACAGCCTCCAAAAAAGATTTACTAAATATCTTCAATATACAGAATTTAGACCCATATTCCGCAGGAACCTTTTATTTTTTCTGTAAAAAATGTATCTTCAATTTTCACTCATCATATAAACCATGACTGTGCCAAGTTGCATCAAAATCCGTGCAGTAGTTTCAGCGTGATACGTGTTCTTTTAAATAAGTTTCAATCTATATCCTGTGGGAACCCTTTAATTTTTCGGGATGAAAAGTATCGTATGTCCCACCTCTTAGTATGAAATCAAGTCATGCCAAGTTTCATATGTTTTTTTTTCATCGTGATGCGCGGCCAAGATACAGAAATAGAGACCAAAATAACAGTTTTGCCTCCAGTATAGAAACAGAACAGAATCCAAAAAAAAAATACAAAATATTTTCAATGTACAGAATTGGACCTGTTACAGTTTTATTATAAGTGTACATACATACATATAGATAACATTGGTATTATCCGACGATGCATTATAATGAGAAGACACTACAAGGAAAATAGACAAATTCCACATGCAAAACAAGGGTAGGCTATTTATTTCCTTCCATATTTTCCCTTTTTTGTAGAAAAGTATTAGATAACATAAAAAAAAGAAGATGCCACAGCTGTCAACTTATTTTCTCCTTAAAGTGATTTCTTCTCTTTATAATTAATATTATTAATTTATTCGCCGCTGCTAAAAATATATATCTAGTTCTAATCTAATAGTTCGCCAATTTTCGACCAAATATAGGGAGTCCAAATAAAAGACTACAACGCGCTACGCCTACCATTTTCGAGTGCTACGCTGACGTGCGTAGATACGCGTAGTATGCCACTTCACTTTGTACCGAGTCCAAACTAGTCTCAAAATAAGACATAAGTTTAAAAAACTAAAACCCGACTACGGTCGGGTAAAAAATAGCCTGTGACACTCTTGCGATGAAGACGAATCGATTGATACCTCGCTTGTCAAAATCGGAACAATAGGGGCGACGCTATGGTGGAACAACCACATACTTATACGTACATAGACTATCAAAATCTCATTACCGTTCCCTTGCTTCGCCATAGTCAGGTAAATAGCTCCATATTTAGTACTTTTTTTGACTCGTAAAATGTTGTATGCTACCTACGCACGACGTGCGTAGTTTTTGTTTTTTACTACACAATTTTTAGTATTACGATTTAAAAATCTATTCTATGCTACGTCCTTGCGCCGTTGCTTAGTGTTAAGACGGCCAACTATATGTACAATTTTTAAACACAACGTTGACGTGCTGTAAATTGTTTTAACACCTATCACACTAATATTATAAATCGGAGAAGTGTAGCCACTGTCGTAAACCGGCCAACCAGAGCTTAGAGTTTAAAAAATGAATACGTTCTTATCGAGCGGGAAACTTCATACGCGCGATGTAGAACTCCTTAGATTAGAACTTACAGTCCATACAAAACGTCATACAATGCATAAAACCCAGTTAGCGCCATCTGTCTCAGAAACGTGTGTGTGTATGTTTGTTAGTCCTTCACGCTCAAACGGCTGAACGGAATTGGATGAAGTTTGGTAGCATATAGCTACCATGATAGTTTATATCCTGAATTAGCACAACGGGCTACTTTTCATCATCATTATCATCCATCATAATAATCCTCGCGGGTGAATCCGCGGTCGCAGCCAGTAGTGCAATGAAAAGTCATATTATGCATCTTTTTAATGATAACTAACATCATAAAATCGTTAATCTGTATATTTTTAGGGTTTTGTTTGTACGAATGAAAAAAAAGGAACCCTTTTAGGGTCACTCATGTATCTGTCTGTTTGTCTGTCCGTCTATCACAGCCAATTTGCTCCGCTGAATCTACTGGACTTATTATGTCGAAATATTAAGCCCAAACATGTACGTGTAACATTAATATATATAATTTTTCAAAAAAAACAATGTATTGTTTATTTAATTATTTTTTTCATAATTAGAAAAATAACATTTTCATCCTGTAACGTGTGACTTATTAAATGAGAGGGCTTGTTGTGAGGGTATTTATTTAGTAATTTTAGAAAAAATATGAAAATTATCTATTTCCCCCTCCACTTCTTATCTCCAAAACTACATACAGAAACTAAAATTATGTAAAAAAGAAACAATATAGCTCTATACTTATAGATTAACTATCGACCCGCCCCGACTTCGCATGGGTGTAATTTAGAAAAAAAAGAAGAGAAAAAGGGGAAGTTCTCGCACACTCGACCTTTACTCCGCTTGGGGGTTGGTCGCCTCTCGCTACGTTCAGGTCAGGTATGCTTGTTTTGGTTGGCTAAATCAGAAACTATGAGGTTTAGCGAAAAATACTCAAAGGTGTCTCGGGCCCGATTTTGATGAAAACTAAAACTGCATATTTGGATTTTTGAAAAAAACAATATTCCTAAGCAGGAATAGAACACGTTGGTTTTGAAAAAAAAAACACATACTGTATTATTACACCATTAGATAGTGTCGCTAATAAGGATTGAATTCTGGGAAGAAATGACATACGTCAAACTTAAGGAAAGAGCTCATTTTTAACGAAAATAGTTAAACCGTTATGGTTTAACTATTTTCGTTAAAAATTATTGATTAATTGTTCAAAATGATGACCGTTGTTTTCAATACGTCGAACCCAACTAGGATTCGACGACTCAAGGATTGTACTGCATTCAGTATTAAAATATTATTGATTCCGCTTAGAATATTTTCCAAAGTTTGTTTCAAGTCATCAATTGCATTATACGTGTCTTTGTAGATTTCGTTTTTTACATACCACCAGAGAAAATAATCTAAGGGGGTAAGATCCGGTGACCTCGCTGGCCACGGCACAGGACCATAAATTGCGATAAAATGTTCAGCAAACTGCTGAGTCAACATCTCTTTTAGTATACGACTATTAATACGAAACAGTACGCAAACAGTTAGTAATAATCAACGAAACGTGAAACAAAATCTAAATTATTGGGACCAATTTACTCTACGTTCTAATTTCAATTGTTTACATTTTGTTCTTTTACTGTGTCCTTTAACCGCAAAGACACAATAAAAATTTGAAATTAGAACATAATGTTGTGAATATGACCGCGCTGCGGGTCTGTGTTGAGAAAAATATTGAGCATCATTTCGGACAAGGAACAGGTAATGCAGGTATGAATAAAAAACAGTACTTTAAAATATGAATCAGTTTATTAAAATACAACATTTTCTTTAAGTTTGCCGTATGTCATTTCTTCCCAGAATTCAATCCTTATTAGCGACACTATCGAATGGTGTAATAATACAGTGTATGTTTTTTTTTCCAAAATCAACGTGTTCGATTCTTGCCAAGGAATATTGTATATTTCAAAAATCCAAAGATGCAGTTTTAGTTTTCATCAAAATCGGGCCCGAGACTCCTTTGAGTACTTTTCACTATTCCTCATAGTTTCTGATTTAGCCGTCCACGCCCACTTGAAAAATTCAAACCTAAACCAGAAACCTAATAAAAAAAAACCTTCCGTGAAAAATTATTTAACTTATGGTGAAATCGCATCAAAATCCGTTGCGTGGTTTAGGAGGAATTAGCAGCTAAACAGACAGAGATACTGATAGAAAGAAAGCGACTTCAATTTATACTATGAATGTATTGATATTAAAGAAAAATCTAAAAGAAGTCTATGGTCTTAAAATAACAAGGTAAATCTCTCAATATTGTTAGCTAATAATAGTCATCGTACGAAACCCTCTCTACGCGAGTCAACTTGCACTCGGGTTTTTACCACTCAGCTCCATAATGAGTGAATGGACAGTGTACAGGTACTAGATCCAGGAATAATACAATAGCATACAGAAAAAAAAACATTCTTCAAGCGGGCGAAGCTGCGGGCGCCGCTTGTAATAATACGTGTCCTTGACTTTTTTGTTTCTTGTACATGCGAATTTCCTCATGAAATGTTTGCCTTCGAGATTGGAGTTTATCAAGAAGATTGTTCAGAAACATACCCTATATACAGAGTGACCCAGGAAGTAGACACGAGTGAAGGTCCCGATGTAGAGCTACCCCAGGGGCCCCCGAATAGCCCCACATTATGTTCCACGGTTTTTGTTTTTTACGGAGCTATTCCAGTTTTGTTTTTTTTCTCAATACTCCAGATTTTACTACAAAGTTACTACTAATACTAGTATTCAGTTAATTTTTGGATGATATTAGTGTAGTAGTGACTCTTTTATGAGACACCAAAATCATATTGTAAATAAATAAAAAATAATATAAATAACTTCAAATTTTGTTCAAAGCAAAATATCTCTTCAAAGCTTACCTTACCTAACGTAACATGAAATTAAATATGTTTTGTTTATTCCTGTCATATAAGCCTCTTCAATTAACTGGCAATACACTTAATTGGCCTAAACTTATGGCAACCAGCATAAAATGAATTCATAGGTGTAAAGGTGGATTTTTTCATTGTACTGATACTCGTATATAGGGGTTAATTCTGGTGAATACGGGAATACTTAATTGGGATCGGGCGCACAAAGAAACTCAATGGCTAGCAGCAAAGTGATTTATTATTATCGGCGGTACACCTACATTTCTTTTCTGTATGTTACCCTCATAATGTAACAATTCACAAATACCACAAATTCGTGGTAAAAAAGTGGTCAGCCATGCATTTTGGGTAGGATACTATTTTATTTTATACTAGCTGTACTCGCGGCCTTACCCACATGGTAATTTCTCTGAGTTTAAAAAGAAAGAAAGAAAGAATGAAAGAAAGAAAAAATCTTTATGTTACACACAACATTAGAAGGATAAACATAGATAAAAACATAAATAAAATGTGCTTGTGAGTGTGTTGAAAAAGGCTTATAATCAGCACAAATGCCCAGTGCATTACACTAGACGCTGGTTTAAGTTTAAAGTAATATATGTGTTAATCCAGGATAAAAAGTACATATAAGGTACAAAATACCACATTTCTTTCAGCCTTGCGTCGGATAAGTTTTTATTGATTTCTCGGATACTAATCATCGGATTAAGATAGATAGAGCATTAGTTTTTAAGTCAAACCCCAAGCTATCTAATAGTTAAAACTACATCCCAATTGGTCTAGATTTTTTCACGTGATGCGCGAACAGACAAACAGACACGATTGAAAAAAAATGTTCAGTAGTTTTTTTTTAAATATTTTCTATTTACAGACTTTTACGCTGCTTTATTTTAAGTAAAGTATAGATAGAACATATAGACATAGAAGATTCATGAATATGGGTCCAGTATGGGTATAAAATAAGTTTTCCGGGTCGCCAGTCCACCCATTCGGCCGCCATCTTGCATATAAATTGTAAATAGTTCTATTAATACGAGTATATTTCAGTAACCAAGTCAGGCAACATTGTGACTAACTACTTTTTAGTCTATACTTCTATACTAACATTATAAAGAGGTAAAGTTTGTGAGTTTGTGAGGTTGTAGGGGGTAAACTCTGGATCTGCTGAACTGATTTTGAAAATTATTTTACCAATGGAAAGCCACGTTATTTGTGACTGTCAAAGGTTATATTAAAATGACCACGCGTGCGAAGTCGCGGGCATCATTTAGTACATAATAAAGTTTTCTACAACTCGCTACTTCCTGTGACAGCCTGTATATCCCATCATCTGTTAGCTGATTTCTGCGGTTACCGTAAATAACATGCGTTGTATTCTTTGCCGTAACTTAACTACTCTGACATTTAATGGCAATGACTGACAGTTTGACATTTAAAATACCGCAAGTCAGGTGCGCTCTAGGTTGTGCCTACTTTAGCCATCATCCAATTGAATATCTTTTGGAATTAAAAGTTACTGTTGTATATTGCAAATTACCATGCGAGTTTATGAGCACGCTTGCGTTTTAGTGGTATCCTATAATTATTATAATTCACACGGATGACTGGTTCGCCAAGTGGCTATTGACTCTGAATGCGAAGTAAAATGACGCAGGTTCGAATCCCGCAAGGTGCAAACATATGAGTGATGAGCAGAAATGTTTGTTGCCGAGGATGCTATTCGCATTTAAGTATGATTATCTGCTATCTAGTACCCATAGTAGGTACAGGGTATCCTAGTTTAGGGCTAGATAATTGGTGTGTGTGGTACAAATACATAGATAGATAGATAGATAATACTATTGCCGGAAGTAAGCTACATATTTTTATAATGTTCATTTTGAGGCAATTAATCTTAAGATTCTTGATTTTGAAATGTAAGGTACAGTCACAGGTATCATGCATTTCATTTCTCCTTTGACGGGACCAGCCCGAACCTGGCGAGCTACTCCACATGCCTCCGACTGTACCTTATATTTCAAAATCAAGAATGTAAAGCTTGTTTGTCTCTTTTTAGTTTTGTTCACAGTCGGGTAGTTTTTTGTTGTTGTAATTATTCATTTTAAACTTTATAGTACCCCTTATAAATTTTTGGAATGATCTTTTCAAAAACTTACCTCACTCGATAGGATAGGTAATTTAATGTTCTGTCGAAAATATGATATGGCAGCTGTTAGCCGCCATAGTAGTTTTCTGGATTCTTCAATTATATCTCACAGCACTTTCGTGACTGAGGCAAATCCAAAGTTTAAGATGTAGGATGCGCCAAAAAAACGTACAAACAAACATACATACCACCCAAACACATAACCCTTTGCAGTCGGGTAATATTTTATTATTATTATTTTTTTTACGTTCTAAGAAAAGTTTGCTTCTGTCCTTCATTTTTTGAAATGAAATAGACACTTACTCTCTACTGTTTGTCGCGCCTACGCGCTTCCTCTGACAGGTTTTGTGGGCGTTGTAATGAAAATCTAGATTTGGGAAAATTTATGCATACGTAGGAATTATTTTACACACTTTGTGAGAGCTCAAGCAAGTGTACTATGACGTCAATAAGTCATTCATGTCTATGTGCTAGGCTAACGTTTTTAGGCCCAGCAAAATACATAATAATCTTAACTTTACAGGTACGGCTGGATTCCGGTGTTAAGTAAAATCTTAAAATTCACATCATAATTGATAAAAAAATAATAGAAAAACTTAAAAAAAAAAAATATTTTATGCAGTAGCCGTGTCATAGTGAAACTTAGAATGGGCTATTACAATTAAAAAAGTCTACAACATTTCGTTACTGTGCTGTTAACCGTTGAGAAGTTCCCTTGTCAGGACCCAAACTTGAGTGCAGCAACCATTTCATGGTAAAACTTTAAATCAGCTGTCATAATAAAATGTGTACAAAAAAAACTTGTCTGTGCTGTTGACTGTTGAAGAGTTCCTTTATCTGGAGACCATGTCACGGTAAAACTTAAAACCGACTATTATAATAAATAGCGTACAAAAAATTTCGTATCTGTACCGTTGAAGAGTTTCTTTATCTGAAGCTAATTCCGGATGTCGATTCAGGTAATGCTTACCATATAAATTCATTCTCATCGGAACTGAACAAACATGTTAAAAATCAACTCCAAGAAAGCTTGCAAGATTTGATCTTAATAATCATACATACATACAAACATTGGAAGGTAATATAATAAAAGCTTTTAAAAAAACGCTGCGTAGTCTCATTCATTGGCTTCCACTCAAGCTTATCTACATACTAAAAACGCTGCGTAGTCTCATTCATTGGCTTCCACTCTAGCTTATCTACTTACTAAAAACGCTGCGTAGTCTCATTCATTGGCTTCCACTCTAGCTTATCTACTTACTAAAAACGCTGCGTAGTCTCATTCATTGGCTTCCACTCTAGCTTATCTACTTACTAAAAACGCTGCGTAGTCTCATTCATTGGCTTCCACTCTAGCTTATCTACTTACTAAAAACGCTGCGTAGTCTCATTCATTGGCTTCCACTCTAGCTTATCTACTTACTAAAAACGCTGCGTAGTCTCATTCATTGGCTTCCACTCTAGCTTATCTACTTACTAAAAACGCTGCGTAGTCTCATTCATTGGCTTCCACTCTAGCTTATCTACTTACTAAAAAACTATGAGAATCTATTTCAGATTCTCGTTATCTAACTATAAAGTTATATCTTTCGCACTGTGTCTGTTATTATTCATTTATTGAGTTAACGTCAGGTGTCATCATCACCTCTGACGACTAAACTCATAAGACAAACAGAAACTTAATAATAAACTATCTTCTATCTATACTTATAATAAAGCCTTTAGCACCAGTAATTAACAAAAACTCTATATAATAAGATAATAAAATAATATGGTCTAACCTAGACTTTAGGTGATTTAAAATAAGCTACTGAAAAAGGTCTGTCTGTTCGCGCGTCACGTAAAAACTACTGGACCGATTGCGATGTGATTTTCATTCTTGGATAGCGCAGGGTTTGATTTAAAAACTGGGCCCTTATTATCTATGACCACGTACGATATCTTCGTGGAATTGTTCTTAGATTGTCGTAATGGTTACACGTTTTCTGTAAGCAAATTCGTGTGGGATACCGAATAAGCGCCCAGGTGTACATGGTACTAGTATCTCAATCCAACGTGTAGAAGTCGAGCAATCGATAATAAACAATTTGACGTCAGAACAAAGTTTGATGTAACATTGGTACTTTTGGTTCTGGAATAACACATTGAAAACGAGAGAGCTTTACAGTAGTCGCATATGATGTTTAATATCTGGCTCCAGCACCGCGCGCGCTCATTGGCCAACTGTGAATCAGCAACTACTTCTTCTGACCTATCTGATCTTACTTTTCGTCAGAAAATCGTATGTCTTGATAGCTCAGCCGGGAACCGTTCGGCTGATAATACCTGAGTTCTATTCCCGACTGAAGTGTTTATTTTGAACTATAAAAAAATATGTGATGGCTTCTAGCTAGATAGCACCGCGCGAGCTCATTGGTCAAATCAAATAGCGCTCTTCCCTGGCTTTCTATCACACTTCCGGTTACATATTGTCTAACACTTTTCACGAAATCACCCCCATATATTTCAGGAAAGCGAGCGGAAATATAGGTATTATACATCAAAAATGACCACGCGAGCAAACCTGCGGGCTTAGCTAGTTTTGAATATTACTTTACTAGTTCGCCTTGAGAGATATATTCTAAACACGAGCAGAGCGACATAACTTCCCTGAGTGTCTTCTATGTGAATAAATGATGCTTTATTTTGATAAAACTAAACACAGGTAGCTTTTTCTTGTCACGTAGTAAATAAATCAGTAAGCCTAATCGTAAAGATCGGCAAATACGTGGATGAAGTGCCAAGAATATGGTTGAAAGCTATTGCAAATGCTAGTGCATTTTGAGGGTAGAATTACAATTAAAATAAATAATCATAAAAAAAAAAACAAAAAACCCAACTGCGAACAAAACTAAAAGGAGGGGCAAACAAGCTTTAGATTCTTGATTTTATTTTTATTTTTAATTACCTCATTTATCAAAATAGGCTGTAGGAAGCGCCAAAAAACGTTTAAACAAACATGCATACAACCCGAACAAATAACCCTCCGCAGTCGGGTAAAAACTGACCCAAAGCACAGAATAAATGTGTGTGAAATGTACAAATCACGAGTATTTTTAACTACTTTTATCTATCCACTACAGAATTACATGTAACTAGTCACACATATAAGTAGTCTAAGTATTTTAGCTCACTACCAGTTGGCAAGTAGACAGCGTATCCAAAATGGTGGCATTGCCCCGAAGAATTGCAATGCTAATTCGCTGAGATAAACAAGTGCCCGCATTTTGGTCACGGGTCGCATCGAACACGCTCGGAGTAAAATATGAATGAGTAAAACCAAGTAATAAAATGTTTATTTATTTTTCAAAAGATATCACATTTCACACTAATATTGTAAAGATATCACATTTCTCACTAATATTGTAAAGATGTCACATTTCACACTAATATTGTAATGGCGAAAGTTTGTACATTTGCTAATCTTTCACGCTCAAAAGGCTGAACGGACTTGAGTGAAATTTGTTATACCCTGGATTAACACATAGGCTACATTTCATCATTATCATATCAACTTTCACAATTGTTCACGCAAGTGACACCGCGGGGCGATATATCATAAAACCTTATGAAGGTCTTCTGAAGTAGAACGGTGAATCAGAAAAAACACAAACTTACCTACACTACACTAACATTCAGTTTATATAGAAGTGAGCAAGCAGGCGCAGGCGCACGCGCAGGAGTCATCGGCCGTCCGCGTAGCTCCTGCCATCGAAAATAAAGCGCGTGTGTGCGAGGATCCACAGTACAAAATGAAACAGTACGACAGGTATACGAGATCGAGTTGCAGAACCAGTGTGTGCTGTAGATTCTGCCATTTTTTTTATATGTATTGCCACAGTAGCGCAAAGACTTATGAAATTGTCCACAGCAAATAATAAAATGCCAGACCCAATATTATACGTCATTAGTAAATTTATACTTACCATAGGCCACTTGGTTACGTAAGTTACTAAAACTTGATACTTGGATATCATCAATATACATAATATGAAACAGTCGCTTTCCGCCGTCTGTCTGTAACGCTTAATCTTTTAAACTACGCAACGGATTTTAATGCAGTTTTCGCCGTCAATTACATTATTTATCACGAAAGTTTTACATATATTCTGTATATATAGCGCTATAGTAATTACTATAGGTAGGCGCAGTGCTTACCACGCAATCCACCTGCTCGTCTCATCATCATCATCAGCATATATCTGTCCAATGCTGGACATGGCTTCTCTTAATATACGCCACTGAGCTCGGTCTTCAGCTCTCCTCATACAATTTCTGCCAGTCGCTTTTCGCAGGTTGTCTTTCCACCTGGCCACAGGACGTCTACGTTTGCCTAAACGTGGTCTCCACTCGAGAACTCGTCTACCCCAACGATTATCGGTTCTTCGGGAAATGTGGCCAGCCCACTGCCACGTTAGCTTGCTTATGTCGGTTACCTTGGTTCTCCGTCGGATATCTTCATTACGAATCTTGTCTTACAGAGAAACTCCGAGCATAAGCACTCTCCATAGCTCTCTCTTCTTAGCTCTCTCTCTCTCTTGTCTCCTCACTAATATATTTAAAAAAAAAGTTATCATCACCGCTTAGAAATTGAACTGGTTCAACTGGCCTGTTCAATCACAGATTAAGGAACAGTTACTTACACTGCACCTGGCACTGCGCATTCAAGTAGTAAGTATCTAGTACGATGGTTCTATCTAGGTATACGAGGGTTCGAGGAACAGTTTATTTGTAGTCTCTCGGTAAACACTGAGAGTTTTTTATTTCTTGTGGCTCAATATCTACTTTTTGGGCCTCTTTACCCGACTACGGAGGATTATGTTATTGGGATGTATTATTGTTTGTATGTTTGTTTGGCTCGTCCTACAGCCTAATAGGCTATATGGATTTTGATAAATAAGGTATCATTTGTCATAATCACGAGAGTGACATAGAATATACGAAGTTTCAAGAAAACTAATAAGGCGGGTTGCGATATTATCAATTGCCATATTGTATTTCCGTCACAATAATAAATGACCAAAACCTAAAAAGAGGCAAACAAGCTTTAGATTCTTGGTTTTGATACGAGTATATAAGATACAGTCGGTGGTATCATACATTGCATTTCCCATTAGCTGGGATTAGCTAGAACCTAGCAAGCTACTTATGCCTGCGACTGCATCTTATATTTCAAAATCAAAAATCTAAAGCTTACTCAAATTTGCCTCATTTTAATTTTGATCGCAGTCGTTTTAATTTATATATTTTTTATTCCACAATTGTAAGGAGGCACGCGGCGGCACGGCTCTGGTGACGGCAATCTTTTGTATGAAAATCAACCGCCAACTAGAAAGTAAAAATTGAATGTTTCATACAGAAGCTCCCTGTTTTACATCTAGAGGAAAAACATCCATTCTGTTTATTAAGATACCCTAAGAACCAAGTTTGCGGTCTATAGTGCCATCTAGTAACCGTCTGGTTATTATGGAAACAAACTGTTTTTTGTGGGTTGTGTATGTGGAAAGTGGATTTAAACGTGAGTACAACCATTTATTTTGTATAAATGTTTTAGTTATTATTGTATTTTTTGTTCTATGTGGTGTACAATAAAGAGTTATCTATCTATCTATCTATCTATCTAACCATCTGGTGTTGAAATATAAGTACCTATTCATCATCAGTAGGTAACCGTCAATACTCGTGATTATTGTGTGAAGTCTAGCGTATACATTAATCCAACTGTCACGAAGAAGTGGCTTTACCAAGAAAACCGTAAACACACGGTGAGAAACTATGGGCGTTCGTCCATCAACCACGTTTTCGTGAAATCGAAAATGTTCGAATGCTCTTAGGAACTTAACTATTTTCTCTCATGGATAGAAAGTCTAACACAAATAAGGAAGAGGAGCACAATACCTGGCTCCTCTTGGTCTTCTACCAGCAAAACATAATATCGGATTGAAATACTCTTTTCCGTAGCTAGCCGTCTAAAGTACAAGTAGGTACCTACCTATACGTCTAGCTAGCTAGACACTAGGTCGTCTACCACTAATCTACCTGTAGGTACCGATCGAGTACATAACTACAGGTACATACATTACATACCTATACACTAGTGGCTATGCCCGAACCACAGAATAAATAATAGTACAAAGAAGTTAGAACTCCTGTCGTCACTGTAAACATCGCGGTGTACCGATTTTTAACACGTACCTACGTAGGAGTTACTATATTTTCTGTGACGTAATAGGTACAAACCGTTATAATACCCTTTCATAATATGACTCGCAGTTTGAAATTAAAAAATGTTCAATTCACATAAAATATAGGTGTGTAAAGTTTGACAAAATTATAACAATTAAAAATGACGTCTCCTTATTTATTGCCTATGCAGACGATATAAAACCACCTAATTGGTTTTCCTCTAAATTTCTTATAGGTTTTCCTCTAATTGATAAGTAAATAACTAAGTCCTGACTTTATATCAACGTTTAACAGTTTCGGAGACAACGGGCGGATATGGTCCATATTTATTTATTTTCTTAAATAACTTTATAACTACTTTTGTAAATTTATTTAATAAAAAAGTCTTTAAGTCCTTCAATCTATCTATACTTATAATAAAACTGTAACAGGTCCAATTCTGTACATTGAAGATATTTAGTTAATATTTTTTTGGAGGCTGTTCTATATTTGATACTGAAGCCAAAACTGTTTTTTTTTCATTTTTGTCTATCTGTCTGTCTGTCTGTATGTATGTTGGCTAGGCATCACGCCGAAACTACTGAATGAATTCAAATGAAACTTGTCATAATTTGAGTTCATACTATGACGTAGAACATAGGATACTTTTCATCCCGAAAAATTAACTGAACACTGAACTGTTTTCGGGGCATGTATGGCATTAGAAATTTCGTCATACATAGCCTCCACTTCATCGTCCGGGCGTTTCGAGTGTGGGGCGTACACCTGACGAGGGACTTGTGGACGAGAAACCCGACACGATGTTGGGACTGCTGGTCGCCCTCCCGGTAATAGAGTAAGTTGCCGGAATTGAGGGTCATCGTATCCTCTCCCTCTCTTCGGACTTCTGATAACCCTAATATAATACCCCAGCGCAACCGGTGCCAGGAATAACATAGCCGCCGGGGACTGGGGGCCGTCTTTTTGGTATGTCTATCATATGGGGGGAGGGGGGGGATTGCCATAGTCACCACGCTTGGCAGGCGGATTGGTGACCGCAGTGTAGCAAATATGTGCTCGGAGGACGCTGCTGCCCATCTTCCGGTGTGTATTCCCTTAGTCGCCTCTTACGACATCCAAGGGAGGATTGGGAGGGGTATTATTCTAAGCCGAGATCGCCACGGTCTCGGGTATTATAATAATAATATTCGGGACAATTCCACACCAATTACCTAGCCCCAAACTAGGATACCCTGTAATATGGGTAAACATACATACGAATATCGACATCCATGACTCGGAAACAAAAATTTCTGCTCATCACACAAATGATTGCACCTTGTAGGATTCGAACCCGCGACCGTTTGACTTCGTTCCTAGGGTTACTAGCCACTAGACCAACCGGCCGTTATACCGTCGTTGGTATACCTATTGGTATTTTAGGTCCTGGAATGGCACATTATGGTACTTTTAATCTAAATAAATGAACACGCGTGCGAAGCAGCCGGTACAGCTACTTTGATATAAAATCAAAATAAACAAATAGATCGGATAAACGGCTATGAAAAGTTTACGTCGAACCAATAAACGCACATTACCCATCTGTCCAAGTTCATTTGGAGTTCTCGCTTATCACTAATTGGACAAGACTTCTCTACGAAAGCGGGCATTGGTCGTGGTCCACCTGCTCAGTTCACCTGAGTGGACCACGGGCACTTTTTCTTGCCCGTGGTTCACCCTAACGATAATTAAGGGGAATTTAAAAATATCTATTGCCCATGGTCCACATACAAAAGAACTTTTTTTAGACAACGCAAAAAATGTACTACATTAATGTCAACTTAAAATTTCACAATAAATAATTATCTACTACCGAAATGAACGGTCCGGAATACTGTCTCGTATGTCCTCCAAGTATGTACTTTACCTATGCATATAGGACATAGGTACGCATTGGACGAAGCGCATTGTGTTGTAGTTGTGACAGCTGTCACAAGTTAGGTACCCACCTGCCTAGAGCACTAGTGCTTCGACTAATTGGACGAGTCGGGCTCTGGCTCGGGTACGCTTTGTTTTGACTAACTCCACTGCTACTTATTGAATACAAATGAATCTACCAACGGTACAAAAACAATGTGGTAGAAGTGCAGGTATGACATACATACATCAAGAAAAGGCTATAACTTGAGCCAGTTCGCAGAAAATTGCAGCTTTGGACAGCTCTAAAATGTTTTCGGTCCGCAAATAAACTCAGTTAGCCGCCAATTCAGGTCAGCAGCTATGAGTATATTGATCAGAAAATAATGCTTAACAGATTCCATCATCATCGTCATCATCAGCCCGTATTCGTCCACTGCTGGACGTAGGCCTCTCCTTGTGAACTTCGCAAGTCGTCACTTCACCTGCCCGGTGGGCGCCCCACACTACATTTGCCTAAACACGGTCTCTACTTTAGAACTCGTTTATCCCAACGGTTGTCGGTTCTTCGAGTGATGTGACCGGCCCATTGCCACTTTCTAATTCTTTGAGCTATGTCGGGTACCTTGTGGTGTCCGGTGGATCTTCTCATTTCGGATTCTGTCCTTTAGAGAAGCTCCGAGTATGGCTCTCTCCATAGCTCTCTCAGCGACTTGAAATTTATGGATCAGCCCAACTGTGAGTGTCCACGTTTCGGCTCCGTAGGTCATAATTGGTAGAACGCCCGTGTTGAAGACTGGTTTTATCCACGTTCATCCCTACGACGACCGATACGACTAGAGGCATGAGCTAGGTTGGTCAACATTTGCTCCAGATCCTGGAGCAACTCCGCCATAAGAACAATATCATCGGCGAAACGGAGATCGCAATTTGTATTGATGCTCGTTTCTCTCCAGTCCAGAGTCTTAAACATATCTACCAGGGCGTTAGTGAACAGTTCCGGGGATATGACATTCCCCTGCCTCACTCCCCTGCGAAGCTGGATAGGTTTAGTCTGCCGCTTCTGGACAAGAACGGACATTGTCGCAGCATCATACAAGCACCTCATCACATCGATGTATCGCCAGTCCACTTGGCATCGCTGCACGGATTCGAGCACAGCCCAGGTTTCGACAGAGTCAAAGCCTTTCTGATAGTTCACGAAACCAAGACACAGGGGCTCGTTATACTCTTCAGTCTTCTGTATAACCTGACGCATCGTGTGGATGTGGTCCATGATCCCGATTTACTAGATTACAAGGCTGCACAACCCCAGGCCCACGGGCCACATTGTGGCCCGCGAAGGAATTATAGATGGCCCGCGTGAACCAGAAGAATATGTCCTGGTCCTGGAATAAGAATAAGCCATGTCAGAGGCCCTCGAGCGGCCTGACAAACTCTGGCTCTACTGGCTGGCCTCTAGTGCTGGCACTACCTAAGCTCATACGACAAGCAAGCGAGTCGTACCTACGACGCTAAAATTAGATGCTTATTACCAGCGCTGACTTTAAGGGAGGCGGCCCGGGCGCCAGCTTAACTTCACCATTTCATTTTAATACTTGTCTCTATCAAACTAAAAATAATAAGATTCAGCGTATTAACTTGTATGAGCTTTCTGGTTCAGTAAATCGTAAAAGAAAAGCTAAAATTTTCTTGAATTGCGTGGATCCAGGGCTTATTTCAACCAGATGTTTATTAGTTCCATTTATTAATTTCATATGTTGTGTAATTATGTTTATTTGGTTCACTGATAGAAATATCTTAGATTTCCCACGCTCCCTGCGCTCGTGCTTTTAAAATAATATTGTGTTTTTTTGCACCCACAGAAGGTTAACATTCAGTTTTCAAATAATTACAGGCTAAAAGCGTGTCCTCGTGCAGAAATCGGATTTTGTACTGTTTTGGTAACCACAGCTACTGCTCGTATTGAGTTTTGCTCGTTTTGAGTTTTTATATCGCTCCAAATGTCGCACACTCGTTACGCTCGCACTGTACTGCCTGTTGAATGAAGGAAAAGATGATTCTTGCTTTCCTTCAGTTTTTAACATTTACTTCAAGAAATAATTTTAAATTAACCGCTTTCATAGTTATATCTTTCAATTGATCTATAGTCATCTTTATTTATTTTTTCGCTCGCTTTGCTGGCGTCATTTAATATAACCTACCTATATTCGTACGCTGAAGAATTCCATTAATGTCTAATTTACCGAAATTTATCGAATTTGCCCAAGTTCTGCTATCAAACGACTGTAATAAGCATACAAAACAACGACATTGAAGGTACAAAATTTTTGGATCAGTTTGACTGAAATAATTAGTTATCCTGCTAATTTTCAGATGGAACTCAATGAACTGCAAAATCATTCTGCACTTAAAAACTGTTCTGCAGAAATATTTTCAAACTTCTTGGGAAGAATTTGGAGGCTTTCTTGCAATAACTAACCTGCCCTTTCAATTTTTAAGTAGTTTTTGATCAACGCAATGGTTGTCGAAAGTCTTATTCAAATCTTAATTTTGTAAAAAATAAATACGTATTATGTTGCTCATCTTTACCTGAGCAACATATACATTATCTGATTTGTTGTTACTTTTAACATCTGCACCTAACATTGGAAAACTAAAAACAAAAATAATTACAGAAATCGGTTTGATTGTACCAATTATTTCGATTTAGTTATTGCTGACATACAATTTTGTCTGGTTCCTCTTATGCGAGGGTCCTTTGGAATGAACCCTTAGTGTTATTCAGGGCCGTCGGAAACGGAATCGATATCGGAAAGTTCCGCACGGAATCTTCCACACGCTATTCACAAATCCGTTACTGAATCCAACTGGATTAAGTAACGGATCCAACTGGTGTTTATACAAAACGGCTCTTTAACTAGCGTAAGATATGTGGAAAAAAAACATAATGAACACGTTGGGCCATTTATGGTCAATTTGGGTAAGGATGCTATTTTTATGCATGACAATGCCCGACCTCATACAGATCAGGAGATGAACATTACTCGTATGGAGTGGCCAGCACGCAGCCCGGATATCAACCCGATCGAGCATGCTTGGGACGAACTAGGGAGATGCGTAAAACAACGAAAGCCTCCCCCAATCACGCTTCGTGAGCTCAAAATTGCTCTCACAGAGGAATGGGAAAATATTCCCCAAAATCGTATAAGGAACTTGGTGTACAGCATGCCAAACCGCGTAAACGCAGTAAAGGAAGCACGAAAAGGCAATACAAAGTATTAAAATTCAAGAAAATCGTAATGTTGTTCAAAAATGTCATGTTTCCTATTATTGTTTGAAAGCGAGATCAGCAGTTTTTTTTTTCTTTATGTAATTTATAGTAAATAAAATTTAGTGACTCATAAATTTTATTACTTTCATTTAAGGGGTATTATATTGTCTATTAAACACAATTTATTTCATTAAGATAGCATTCTTAGCTTCCGAGATTTATAGGTTTCTTTTAGTGACACGGATTCATTGCTCTCCAGTGAACTTCATAAATTGCATATACTTATAGGTTTTTTTTGCGAAAATAGAGTCTTGTGCATATAACAAACAAAAAATTGTATGGACATATTTTTCTTGATACAACTTGATTAAAATCAAATCAACATTTTGATTTAGATTTTTTGAATTTCAGAGGGATAAAAAGTGTGTATCCTATATCCAAATCAACTTTTTTAATATAATAGAATCAATACAAAGGTAAAACCAGATATATAGACTGTTACTTTTTACTTTCCGTGAATCGCTCTCGTTCGGATCCGGGAACGACCTCCCGATAGACATCATGAATAGTGTTTTCGAATCCGATTGGATCGGAAAGAAATCCCACGGAAACTGACATATCGAAAACGTTTCCGTTATCGAATCACCTTGAATACCCCTGCAAGGTTATCCAACCTTCAAGTTGTAATGTGCAAATATTCGTGGAGCGATGGAAATCTGCATACAAGTTAGGAAAGACATTCGGCTACCATTGCTAAACCCTCAAACAGCGAGCAACCGTTCGTTGCGGCGCTCTAGGGAGGCCTATGTGCATCTTCCTTCATGTGATGCGATTTGTCCTCTGAACCGACCGGACCCTCTCTTCGGTACCTTCGCCTAAAAATAATAACTGACCAATTACGCCAATGATCATCAGTGACGCAATCAATACGTAAACATTTCTGCTATACTTACTTACCAAAAATAAGTACCAAAGTAGATATGCCTATATTAACATGGAAATTGAGTGGTCAATGGTTTCATCGCATTGCTATTTATTACGTAAATGTTTACGTAATTGCATTCCAAGGATTCAATGCATTAAACATTTCATGCGACTCGTAACATTTAATTGAGCGGGTTCGAATTATCGTTAAAAGTAAAACACCTACCTCTGCAGCTATCCAATTACTGATGGATTTAAATTACTTGTAGGTAATTGTTGATCATAAAATTGTACGATTATACTTACCTAAGTTGAAAGAAATTTCGTCACTACATAAGTAGGTTCTTGGAACTTGAACCTGTGCTTGAACGAACCAACGTTCAATTTAAGCAGTAAGATTGTTTTTTAACAAAATGTAGCTATCTAGCGACTCGCCCCGGCTTCGCACGGGTAGGGTTTCTCTTTATTTGTATACAATTCTACCCGTTTTATATTGACTAATATGAAATTAAATGGTTATTGTGACTTAACTATAATTGACAGACGTATATCCTCGCGGGTTTTTTGTGGGTGATGATAAGTACTATAAACAAATAAGTACCTACCATTAGGTACTTTATGTATCATCAATCGTTGTCGCAGCGCGCGCCAAATAATGACTTTTATAGACAAATGTTTGGTACCTTAGGTTGCTTGATTCCAATTTTCATAAGGATCTCTAATATTGGCCAAAATAACTCTGTTTGTGATGACGTCTGGAGTTTTGTAAAAAAAGAGTTAATAACTCTGAAAATATCAAAAATCGCTGAACATTAATCGGGGTGAACCCGGAAGGCCTTAGGGACCTTGCATCCCATTTTAACTTGCACTATTTTGCTTGGGACATCCTGTTGCATTTTGTGTTGTGGTGATCTTTCCCTGTTTTCTTATTTCATTTGATAGAAAAATCTCTAATTTATCTAAAAGTCAAGCCGAGGAAATTGATAGATTTGTTAAAATTATGTTAGGTGTGTATTTAGCTGAGTTTATAAATAGCAGCCTTAATAATTAATTCTCATCTCATCTTCAACTTTCCGTTAGACTGAAGTTTCAGATCTGTTACACCTTTGCTTCTATCAATGGACCTCATTGCTACTGAAAAATTTGCCTTTAAAAAC
The DNA here is from genome assembly GCA_946251855.1 of Alsophila aescularia. Lineage (NCBI taxonomy): Eukaryota > Metazoa > Arthropoda > Insecta > Lepidoptera > Geometridae > Alsophila > Alsophila aescularia. The sequence goes on from OX276375.1 coordinate 30,461,372, forward strand.
GAACGAAATGACATGTTGCCGTGGAAACGAAAAATAACAAGTCTGACAAAAAGCACCACCAGAGTAGCTCTTAGTAAGTGTAATTCAACCTCCCTGGCGTTGCGTTGCTGCCAACGATTTTGAATTACGCTTACTGGCGTATTTTTATTAGAAGTTACGACGGGTATAAAAGTCCTAAAAGTAAAAAAATGCCGCGGTGTGAGCGATACCGTAGAAAGCCGGGCGATTCACTATTTATCTAATAAATTCGAGTAAACTCCAAATCTATTCAAAAAATAAATCACTGTAATCATCGATCATTAAATATTTTTGTTTCGAGTTAGTCACACAACAAGTCTGAAAACAAGTTTTGAACCTTATAAAAATACTTTTTACGGCTTCACAGACATGTTGAACATCAGAGATTACACATATCTTATATTATACACTTGCTGCGCCCCGCGTATTTGTCCGTGTGTACAATTTTCCGGGATAAAAAGTATTCTATGTTGGTCTCAATGGTATACAGCATCTACATACAAAACTTCACTAAATTCGATCGAGCCGTTATTGCGAGAAAGCGCCGCAAACAAAAGCGTCGTAATCCAACAAACAAACAGGCCACGTTTAACTTTTGTATATTAGTGAGGATGGCAAATCTCATTCTGTAATCGTAATCAGTTTAGCCGTTTTGATGTGAACACGAGTACAACCGATATAAAAAAATACTCAATTTCCTTCCATTTTCCGGGATAAATGTATCTTATGTTGATCTCTGTATTGTACAGTACCTAAAAATATTCTTAAATTATTTATTTTATTTTATTGTTCCTATAGTCGCGACAGAATGTATCTTAATAGATTAATATTTATGTATAATTACTATTATTTTGTTTTTATTGTGATGTGTTGAATAAAGAGTTATTATATAGTATTGTATTGTATAGTTTGTAAGAATTCATGTTTCACAAGTAGGGTCACACGGGGCACAGTGGAACGAAAAATGTTTTTTTTTTTTTTTAGAAATTTCAACTTTAATTCAGTCATCATGGTGTGAGAACTAAAATCTTAAGCAGTCTTTTCTTTATAATTTTACAACAAAAAATATCAAAAAAACTTCATGGTATAATAATTATTGGCACTTTCCCGAGATCAGAATTTTGTTCCACTGTACCCCAGGTCTGGGGTTGAGTGGAACACCCCAAGGGGCACGGTGGAAAACACATAATAAATCTAAAAATATTTAGTAAACAAGGCAAAATTAAAAAATGTTAAGATGAATGTTGGCCTGTTGTTTTGTTGATGTTTGCCTTATCCGCACAATGAAACATGTTCTACTGTGCCCCGTTCAGCGAAACATGTTCCACTGTACCCCGTTCAACGGTGCCCCACACCCGATTTCATGAAAACAAAAATCATCACAATTTTTACGTTACGTTTTTAGATTGTTTTGTTGTAAAATAAACCACTAATTGCATGCCTAATATAGAATTACAATGTCATTTACCAATAACTACGGTATTTTGCATAAATCGGAAAGCATTATACGTGAATTTAGAACAAATGAACACTGTAAAACCGATATTCCACGCTATTTAACACGCGACCCACATAACTTCACTTTGACAACTAAATTAAAATTAGCCGCTTGTGCCCTTGATTATGCTGTCAATGAAAACAATCGAAATGTTAGAAAAGGACCAATTTAATGCAGCTGTTTCACTCCGCCCCGCGTACAACTGTGCCCCTGTGACCCTACTTAGCTGTAAGAAAGAGAAAATAAAGTATTACCATAGGTCGTAAAACTAACGCATTATTTAAAGAGCGTTTGAGTTAGTGTTATTACGAGCTGGGGTTCGGATAAAATTAATGTACGCCAATTACACCAAAAATTAACACTTTTATTCGAAAAGTCACAAAAATAAATTAAACTGGCAAGTAACACTCAAATACTCTTTAACTCGACTGGACACACTAATCAATTATCACTGAATACTCGCTTCGAATCACTATGATCGTTTCGTTTCGAATGCAAAGGCCAAACTGTCCCAGGCAGCCGATGCTTGCCCTATTTATACCGCGACGGAAGTTTCCAGAAGGTACTCGGATGTACTCGTATGTAATAGCGGTAGGTATTTGAACTTTCAAGGTCGGCGGCGCCTTTGATGTTGCCGCTTCGAACCGCGTCTGTAGGTACCTAAGGCCGGCGGCGCCTTTGATATCGCACTACCCCTGTAGGTACTAAGGCATGTAATATCGGAAGGTTTTCAATTCCGAGACTGATTTCCAATATTAGATCTTAATATCGGAATTGAACAAATCGGAATTGAACAAATTTGTTGCAAAGTTGAATTTGATACAACAAAACGATGTTTTCAATCAAACTCTTATAATAACACAAAAAAACATCGTTAAAATTACAACTTTTTTTCGTTCAACCGAACGTAGTGTACGGAATTCCGGTTTAAATAAAATTCCGGAATTCCAAAATATGTCAGTATCGTTTGTAATTCTGGAATTGGTGTGATCAAAACCGGAATTTGGTTAAAGAAAAAATAATTGTCGCTGCTTGAGGTACGAAAGCTCAAAATAAACGTGTCACTTTGTCAGAGAAACGCTGATTTGATGATGGCTGATACAGTCCTAAAATACATATTAAAGTCTTGAGATTACCAAAACTGTAAAATCTGCAAAAATATGGCACAGAAACACATAAGGAAAGACATCTTCATATAGTGTATGTCAACACGTACACAACACGCGTTTCTTTACGACCCAGGAGATTATCTGATGTATATGAGCCTACTCATCTGTTTGTACCTATCTAGTATCCTGGCGCGCGGGAAGCGTCGACCAGTAATAAACCAGTGTTCCTACTAAGCGGTTGTTTCTGTTGCCCTCATACACTTCATTGGCGAACGTCGTTGGAGCTACCCACGCTTTCATTTAATTATTAAAAATGACATCTTATATTGGCAATTTACAAGTTTTCGATCATAAATTAAGCGAATGGGCAATATTTAAAGGCAAGCTGTTGCAGTTTTTGAAAATCAACAGTGTAAATGAAGAGAAAAAATGTGGAATTCTTCTTACGTATCTTACCGATGAGACGTACCGCTTAGCACGTAACTTAGCGTTTCCTAATGATTTGGAGACGCTGGGTTTTACGGACCTGGTCAATTTGCTCGATAGCCATTTCAAGCCGAAACAGTGCTCATTTGTGGACAAGACAAACTTTCATGGAGCGAACAGAAGTCCAGGCGAATTGTTAGGAGACTGGGCGGCGCGACTAAGAGGTCTTGCGAGCTATTGCAACTTCGGCACCGCTTTGGAAACGAACCTGAGGGATCGTTTCGTCCTCGGCCTGGGCTCAGGCCCGGAACGCGACAAGTTATTTGAACAGAACCCGTCTACGCTAACGTTGACACGGGCTATTGAGTTGGCAGAGCAAGCGGCTTGTGCCAAGCAGGCGAAGGTCATGATGAGCGCCAGTGAAGCTGGCCCTATCAAGGAGGAGCCGGTATATCGTGCGAAATTCCAAGATCAAAATGGCCGCGGTGAAGATGCGCGACGATACCGCGCCACTGGCGCTGGTTATTCAAATTCGTCACGTTGTTCGGTTTGTGGACTGAAAAATCATATAAGTGACAAGTGCCGGTACAAGTCTTATAAGTGTCTAAAATGTGGTGAAAAAGGACATCTAAAAAAGTTTGTGTTAATGATAGGAAGTCGTGCGTTTATCATGTTGTCGACGCGGAAAAGGAATGCAAAGATGACCAGGTCAAGGACACGTCTTGTGAGGAATGCCAAAACTTTAATTTAAGGTATGTCACTAATAAGGCCATCCAAATTGATCTTAAATTAGGGAATCAGGAAATGACGATGGAACTCGATTCAGGTTCTGGCAGCTGTGTAATTTCAGAAAAATTGTACAAAGAGAAATTTATAAATTACCAGTTACAAAGAAGCCTAGTTAAAATGTGTTTGTACAACGGCCACAAAATATCTCCTTTAGGTTATTTTAATATAGAAGCTGTTTTTTACAACACAAGGAAACTTTTAAAAATATTTGTTGTTCAAAATGGAGGGCCGCCATTACTGGGAAGAGATTTCATGTCTGCATTTAAATTAATTATAACGACGGATATTAACTCTCTAAATAATAGTGTTGGTTTAGTTTGTTGGAAAAGTTTTCGGATTTATGGCTTGATGAATTGGGTACGTTTACTAAATTTACAGTCAGCTTACCTACAGTTAAAAGATAACTCTGTCGCAAAAATTTTTAAACCACGAACTGTACCTTTTGCCCTTAGAGATAAGGTCGAACAAGAGTTAAGTCGATTAGTAGGTTTAGGTATTTTAGTTCCTATTAATCATTCACTTTATGCCACCCCTATAGTGCCCGTATTGAAAGAGAATGGTCAGGTGAAAATAGCCGGTGATTTCTCAGTTACACTGAATAGGGATCTGATAATAGATAAGTACCCCCTGCCTCGAATTGAAGAGGTGTTTGCAAAAATTGGAGGAGGTGAGCGATACAGTAAAATTGATTTAAAAAATGCATATAATCAATTTTGCTTGGAAAAATCATCTCAGGAGCTTACGGCGATTAATACACATAAGGGTCTATTTAAATATACTAGATTAGTATACGGTCTAGCCAACGCTCCTGCAATTTTCCAAAAATCTATGGAAACACTTTTTTCGGGGATAGATGGAGTGAGCATATGGCTTGACGATATCTGTATTACGGGGGGCTAATAGGACTGTCCATATGGAAAGACTAGGAAAAGTTCTAGGTAGACTAAGTGAGGCAGGATTGCGTCTGCATAAGGACAAATGCGAGTTTTTTTAAAGAAAGTGTGAAGTATTTGGGTTACGTTATAGGTAAAGAAGGATTAACGACTTCTCCAGATAAAGTTCACGCTATAATTGATGCACCGGAGCCCACTAACGTCACGCAAGTAAAAAGGTTTTTGGGCGTAGTAAATTATTACAGGAGTTTTATTCCGAACGCATCATCCGTACTGAGCCCACTTCACGAGCTACTGCGTAGCGATGCAGTATGGGAGTGGGGCGAGCGACAGCGGCGTAGTATGGCCGCCGTGATGCGCGAGCTGGCGTCGGAGCGCGTACTCGCACACTTCGAGCCCGCAGCGCAGCTGACACTAGCGGTGGACGCGGGGCCAGCCGGCCTCGGCGCCGTGCTCTCGCAGCGCGCCAGCGACGGCGCGGAACGCCCGCTCGCCTATGCTTCTCGTTCGCTCACAGTTAGTGAACGAAATTACAGCCAAATACATAAAGAAGCGACTGCTATTATATTCGGGGTTAGACGTTTCCATCAGTATCTATACGGCCGAGAAGATCCATTTATTTTAAAAACCGACCATAGGCCTTTGGTTTCAATTTTTGATAGCAAGACAGGTATACCGGTAACAACAGCGCTGAGGCTACAAAGGTATGCTATTATATTATCCGCGTATAATTATATAGTGCAGTACGTGTCCAGCGAAAATAACTTGATAGCGGATTATTTTTCTCGTGCCCCGTTACAATGTAATAAGATGTCAGATCAAACAGATAGCGATATAGATACCTACTATGCACTTAGGTTTCTCGACGAGGTATCACCGGCGATTACAACTACAGATATTGTACAGACGACCGAACGCGACAAGACCCTAAAGACCGTCACTAGGTATTTACAACGTGGCTGGCCGCGTAATGTTAAATGTAAATCGATATTGCCATATTTTCAATGCAAATCGGATTTACAATTCGAAAAGGGTTGCTTATTTAGGGGGCATAGGGTAGTTATACCGTCGGTGCTGAAGGAAAGAATGTTACGGGAACTGCACGACTCCCATCTAGGTATAATTAAAAGCAAGAGTAACGCACGAAGTAGGATGTGGTGGCCGAGCATCGATGGCGACATCGAACGTTGGATCGGCTCATGCGAGACATGTGCTATGGCGCGCGCGGCGCCGCCGCGAGACCCGCCAGCGCCTTGGCCCGCCGCCGCGCAGCCCTGGCAGCGCGTGCATATCGACTACATGACCGTAGAACAAAGGGTATACTTGGTGGTTATAGATTCACATAGTAAATGGATGGAGTGTTTATACATGCATAATGGAACTTCAACGAGCGCGTTGATAATGAAATTAAAAGGTATTTTTTCCACTTTTGGAATACCAGCCGCGCTGGTATCCGATAATGATGTAAAAATAAATTCAGGCCAATTTAAAACGTTCTGTTCTGCTAATGGTATAAAATATATGACGTCACCCATTTATCACCCGCCTAGTAATGGTCAAGCCGAAAACTCCGTCAGGACATGTAAGAAAATGTTAAAGTGTATAATTAGGGAAAATTTACCGCTGCATGAAATTCATGAAAAATTGTTAGGATATTTGTTTAATTATAGGAATACCGTGCATTGTACCACTGGTGAAACTCCGGCTAAATTAATGTTTGGAAGACACTTACGATCTCGGCTCGATATCATAATGCCGTTGGAAATGAATCACGAGGATTTACCGGAAGTACCGGGCAAAAGACGTTTTGAGATCGGTGATTCGGTATGGACCCGATGGTACAGTGCAAGGAAGGAAACTTGGAAATTAGGATTTATTAAGGAGAGGATAGGTAATAAAATGTACAGAATTTTTATAACCGACTTAGATGTTTACTGTATTAGACACGTCGATCAGATGCTGAAATATACTGGTAATGAGAGCAACCTCAATGACAAAAATTGTTGCAACGTGCCTCATCAGTTTCATTCAGCACCACCCACTCGAACCAGCACCGCTGATGTTGCACCTCCACTGGAATGTTCCGCATTGTCCGCGCCCGTGAGAAATCAACCCGCGAGCGACGTTGTCGAGCGAGCGGTGGAAGAGGAAACTAATGAGGCACGACTGCCACCAAATAGTGAATGTGACGTAGATGATGTAGGAGGGGAAGAATGGGGTGATTGTGAAGGCGAGGAAAGTGAGCGAGGGTCCGCAGAGAGCGCCACCGCACAGCCACCGCCGCTCACAATCACACGGTCTAGACGCATAAGGGAAAAAGTAGATTATGCAAAATATTATAAGTAGGTAAACAAGAGTTATAAGTTGTATTATTCACATATTGTAAGTTGATTTCTTTTGTTAAGTATAGTATTTATCATAATTAAATAGTGTTATGTTTTGTTACCAGGTATCAAAATTAAGTGTGGAGGAATGATGTATATGAGCCTACTCATCTGTTTGTACCTATCTAGTATCCTGGCGCGCGGGAAGCGTCGACCAGTAATAAACCAGTGTTCCTACTAAGCGGTTGTTTCTGTTGCCCTCATACACTTCATTATCACAAAGTACTAATTTGACCGTGAGACATTTTTAAAACTGACAAGCGAGGAAATGTTAGCGGAAGTTATAAAAATCGTTAGAAGGTTGTAATTTTCACTAAGCCCGGTAGAAGAAAATCGTAATTCTGATGAAGAAAACGCGAATGGAGAAACCCAAAAAAAAGAAGTGTGAAACCTAACGAAACGAAACTATTCACCGAAAACTGATAATGGAAAGTAAGAAAACAACGAACAGTTGAGAAAGTTTGATAAAAGTGGAAATGGCAGTTTTCGAAAACGGCTGCGATAGAGAACAATATCTTACCAAACACTTTCAATATTTGAAAACAATACCACATACTAGTGTCGAAGCGGATTGCGCTTTTTCAGCAGCTTCTTACAAATTCAATCATGTAAGAAGTTTTCTAAACGACAACAGCTTGTATGCTCTGACTTTCTTGAGATTTCATTACAAACAAAAGTCCTAGATCATAGATTGAGTTCTTAATTTCTTATTATAATTAAAGTTCTGAGTAGGTTAGCTATTTCATTGGCTTTATTTTTTTCTACTTAATATTCTTTACACATAAAGTTCTGAATCTGTTGTTTCATGGGTGTAATTTTTTCCCACTTAAAATACTATCCCTACATTTCGAAACTATCAAATAATCAATAAATACTATGCATTTTGTATATCACAATATTTTTAAAGAAGCCTCGAATTTTTAAAATTCCGGAATTACGGAACTGAATTGCTTAATATCGAAACCCAATTCCGGAATTGAAAAAAGGTCTGATATTCAAGCCCTAATTAGGTCTCACTGAACAAACTAAAACCTTATTTCTAAATTGGGCATTGGTCGTGGTCCACCTGCTCAGTTCACCTGGGTAGACCACGGGCACTTTTTCTTGCCCATTGTCCACCTCAGTCCTGGGTAGACCAGCTGTCCAACTTAAAAGGGAACTCTGAAACTAACGATCCTAGACTAGTAGTTTCTTTATAAAAGTGATGGATCTCATTTTGTTGCTCCTGTGTCAAAATTGCATTCAATCTTGGGTCTAGAAAAATTCCATTTATAAAAATGTCATTCTCAAAGAGACTTTTTCTCTATTTTTCATTGCAGTTACTAAGTCAATTGCGATCTTTGTAGTCATTTTTGTAATTTTGAACTCGCAAAAAATCCATGCCAAATAAAAGTCTCCAACAGTGAGCTGTTCTTTCTGATGTGATTTAAACCTCCAATAGCTCCAATAATAATATTTAATATAATTCTGAAAATTAATAAATTTTGTATTTTCGTCAGTTCTTTTGCTGGTTTGTCAAATTTTTGACAAATTCAGTTAAATCATCCCACGTGCAATTTGGCAAATGTAAGCGCTCATCAGTGTTGCATATTTCTCGTAATGACAACATACTTTCTACAATGTCAATTGTCGAATGCCATCTTGTAGCGCAGTCTAGTTTACGCACATTTTTTTCATTTTCTTTTAAAATCCTTACGAAATATGGTGTTCTACAACAAGGCGTCGAACAACTTCTCGACAGCTTGTAATGAGATTGTAAGTAGACACATCCTTACATGCATCTTGAAGTGTCAACTGAAGCGTATGCGCGGCACACCTTACAATACCAATTTTGTATCCACCATCTTCAATCGATCTGTTTTCAAATTGCTCTCTCAGAGCATCAAATACCTGAATACTTACTTAGCGAATGTAAGTTCAAGTTCATTATCATCACACTCAAAATCAAACTCCGTATCATAATCTTCACACAGGTCGATGCTCACGTTTGTTTGAGCTGAACTAGGACCAGCCTGTAAGTCGTCCATATCCATATCGACAGTTCCACAACTTTCATTGATGAGCTTGCTCGATTTTATCATGTTACCTCCGTTATCGGTTGTTATGCAGTAAATTTGTTTTGTGTCCATACGGTACCGGTTGAGATTGTAAATCAATAAATCTTTGAGGTGTTCTGATGTGTGTTACTGAAAAAGTTCTATGATTCCAAAATTTCTCAAAGTTACTAAGCCATCTTGTAAATATTGGCAATTAATTCCGTTGAAACTTCTGGTGCCCAGTGAAGCGATATCTACCCTAACAGATATTTTTCTACCTTGGAGCGTATTAGCTAGTTCGAGTCTCATGTTCATAGCCATGTGCATTTACAGTATTCGTATTTTCAGGAATTAGAGATAACAGATTTTGAAATGCCTTATCGTTCATCAGGAAAATGGGCGTCCATGAATTGCCACTAAGTTGGTACATTCTTCTAATACTGTCACAGAAACTGTTTTTTGCTTGGTGATCATTGTTGAATCTTGTCGACCTGTATTGAGTTCCAAAACCTCTTTGTATAAACTTTTATGTTGATGTTGTAAATGTTTCATTAAGTTTCCACTATGCTGAGTCTGTAAAAAAAGCAATTATCATATTTATAATGACGTACAGTGCTGAAATTGGATCCTGAAACCAAACATGAGATTTGTGTACCGACTAAAAGTCGCACAGCTTCCTATGAAAATAGGCACCACTCCCGAAACTTCACATCAACTAATGCACGATTCACATTTGCGAATAAAGTTATATCATCGATGTTGTGATAGGTAATTGCACTATAAGTCTAACAAGCACAGATAAAAAATAATATACACCCACCATTATAGCTAAGAACGATCTCGATCGCAACAGCTTTCAAACAAAAAAAAATGCATCAAAATTGGTCCGTTCATTTGGGAGTTAAAATCTCGACCGCGCCATTACAGCCAAGAACTATCTTGATCACATCAGCTTTCAAACAGAAAAAAAACGCATCAAAATCGGTCCACTCGTTTGGGAGCTACGATGAAACAGACAGACATACACACGCACTACACACATTCACACACACACACACACACACACACACACACACACGCGCACGCACGCACGCACACATACACACACACACACAGAGACATACACACACACACACACACACGCACACACACACACACCCATGCACCCACACACCCTAAACTTATAACACCCCTCTCGTTTTGCGGTCGGGAGTTAATAATAATATTATATATCACGCGTAAAAGAATAGATTGCCCCGCGGCTTTGCCATCATGCAAAGTTTTTTTCCTAAATCGTGATGAAGACATAGGTGTCTTTTTCTACTGACTACGTGTGTGCAAATTTTCATGATGATAGGTTAGGATTGTTGATAGGTTGAGTAGGTACCTAGTTAAGGCGTGAAAGCGTAACAAACAAACTCACTTTCGCATTTACCTATAATAGAAGAACAAGTAGAACATAATCTTCTATATACTTATAATAAAACTGTATCGGGTCCAATTCTGTACATTGAAGATATTTTGAAAAAAAATTTTGGACCTTACTCTATATTCAATACTGAAGCCAAAACTGTATATTTTTTTATTTTTGTCTGTCTGTCTGTCTGTCTGTATCTTGGCTAGGCATCACGCCGAAACTACTGAATAAAATAACTATAATATATACTAAAGCCAAAACTGTATTTTTTGAATATTTGTCTTTCGGTCTATCTGTCCGTCTGTCTGTCCATCTGTCTGTCTGCACCTTGGAAGTGCATCACGCCGAAAATACTCAATGAATTCAAATGAAATTTGGTATGATTTGAGTTCATACTTCGAGGTAGGACATAGGATACTTTTCATCCCGAAAAATTAAAAGGTTCCTGCAGGATAGGCGTTGAAAGTTATTTCAAAAAACACGTATCACGCTGAAACTACTTGACGGAATTTGTTGAAACTTGGCACAGTCATAGTTTATATAATGGGTAAAAATGGAGGATACTTTTTATTCCGAAAAATAAAGTGTTCCTTTGGGATAATGTCCAAAATTCTGTAAATTGAAGATATTATGTAATTTTTTTGGAGGACGTTCTATTTTCAATACTTAAGCCAACATTGTATTTTTTTATTTTTGTCTGTCTGTCTGTCTGTCCGTCTGTTCGTGTGTACCTTGGCAGCGCACCACGCTGAAAATACTTAATGAATTCAAATGAAATTTGGTATGATTTGAGTTCACACTTCGAGGTAGGACATTGGATACTTATCATCCCGAAAAAATTAAGTGTTCCTGCAGGTTAGGGGTGGAAAATTATTTAAAAGAACACTTAGCACGCTGAAACTATGACGGATGTTGATGCAACTTGGCACAGACATAAGTAGTTTATAAGATAGGTGAAAATTATGTATACATTTTGTCCCGAAAAAATAAAGGGATCCTGCGGGATATAGGTCCAAAGTCATCTTAATATTTAAGTAATAAACTTTTTTTTTGGATGGTTCTCTATATTCGATACTGAAGCCAAACTGTTTTACTTTTTAATTTTGTCTGTCTGTTTGTCTGTATCTTGACCGTGCATCGCACCCAAACTACTAAATGAATTCAAATGAAAAAAATAATAGTTTTTTAAAAACTAAAAAACACGCTTTATATAGAAAACTAAACTAAAAAATAGAAAATAAATGGTAATAGTCTAAATAAGAAAAAAAGTTTTATTTAAAAAAAAACGTGGGGTGCATGGGTGAATAGTTATAAATATTTCATTGACAGATATGAGAAGAAGGATTATCATTTCGATAATATCTTAAAAAGCACCCCACGCTTTTTTTAAATAAAACGTTTTTTTATTTACACTATTCAAATTTATTTTCTATTTTTTAGTTTAGTTTTCTATATAAAGCGTGTTTTTTAGTTTTTTTAAACTATTATTTATATTCTACTTTTTAGTTTGGTTTACTTATAAGAGCGTTTTTTTTCTTTTTTTTGATCAAATGTTGGTATATTGGTCCTGGAATAGCATATTGTGGTACTTTGAACCTAAAGAAAAGAACACGCGTGCGAAGCCGCGGGTACAGCTAGTTATTAATAAGTAATACCTACGGAAATAACTTACCTTCAATATTTTTCCACATTCTGGAGCTAAACAGGTTGAAGTTGTATCATTATTCAACTAAAAATATCTGTAAACTTGCTTTTTTCTCTTAACGCCCCATCTTGTCTTGGAATCAACCAAACGTTTTTTCTACAATTAAAACAAGTCCAGACACGTTGTCAGGCTTAGGCACTCAGCGTTGAAACTTGAACGTAACGAAATCACGACTAGCACGACTGCGGGTTTTGGGATTGGGTAGGGCGGCCGCATGCAGCGCGGCGTGCGCTTGTTCACCGCACGGAGTGGCAACAACGCATTCAAGAGACGCGCGACGCAACGCATTGCGTCGCACGCGGACCTAGCGTCTGGTGCGATAGTTCGCGGTCGGAACGGAACGGCAACGTATGATGAAGTAGGTTTTGTCATAGAATGTATAATAAATAGTAATCTACAAGACGTATGTATTGGTATTGTTAAAATTACCGATAAAAATAACGTTAGCCGCCTAACGATATAATACTGTTAAGTTACTCATTAACGTTAAAAAAAAACTTTAGTAAGGTATCGCATCGGAATTAACGTTACGTAACGTTATTTTTTTATGTTATTTGGTAACGTTAACAAGCCCTGCCAGGAACCCGTCTTATAAAAGACCTATCGAGGTGTCTGGTAGAAGCAACACATGACCAAAATGCTATAATTTAACATTATGATAAAAAAGTTATACCTACTATTATAATATTTTTAGACTAAGGTAAATTTTACTGTACGAATTATTATACAAAATTGCTTGATTTGATATGTGTTACGTCGAATTGTAATGTAATTTAAATAAAAGCTATACCAACTGCAACATTGTTTCATTTAATAATGGTTACACAAATGGCACATAAACTATAAAATTTCACGGCTCACTTGTGTACTTTTAACATTTGAACAAGCTAAAAATAAAAGTTAGTAATTAGGAAATACTACAGATATCGATAAAGTAAGAATTATCGACAGTTCACATCACTATATTTGACAGCTATTTTATCGATAAATGTTTGTACATCACTAATGACACCTATAATTTTGTTTGCTATTATGGTAACAAGGGACTTCTACTATTATTTATTCTGTGACAAGGGGGGAAGGAATTTGATACAAAATGTTTACAGACGATCAAAGTATCGTAGTGCCGTCTGTTCTAGCGTAGCGGTTCTATTCTCTTTGGCTTTGAAAGGTAACTATCGCGCTGCGATCACGTTACAGAGCAGCTTAGGTTTTCTAACTGAATACGGCCCATGTACAGTTCGACTGCACAGTTTCAAGAACTTCAAGAAGTAAACATACGTTAGTAATGTTAGTATCCCGATGGGGCCGTTCGTTTTGATGATAAATGATCGAAAATAACACTTAAAAACGCTTAATATCCCTGCGTTCGAGATGATGATTTGGCGTTGTGGGCAGTTTCGAAATTTACATTTTTAACACGCCGTTTTCTTTGATCATTTTTTAACACTTGTAATTTTGAAGTGAAACTTCTTATGCAACTTCCAACAAGGTTGCATTAAACGTTTAACACTACCATGGAGGCCTTCCTATTTTCATTTCCACATTATGAAGTTTCACTTCTTCCACGCGGAGGGACTTCACGATCGTTTTTTTGACACTACCTAGACTGAATGAAAAACAACCCTATCGTTGACGGAATAAAGTCGATTTTCCTATGTCAACATGTAATCGCAACTTGCAAAACGAACGGTGATCGAAAACGTTGAGAACGTTAATTTCGCCCACAAATGGCCAAAGGGAACGCCAAAATTGTGATCATATTTAGCGTTTTTAACAGTTATTTTCGACAATAGTTACAAAAGGAACGGCCCATACGTTTCAATCAGCGTTCTCTTTGGACATGACAGTTAAAGTTGCCATCGGAAAAGCGACTTTATGCTGTGGGCTTTATGGTCGTTTTTCATTCGGTTTGGAAAGGATCATTAGTGTCAAAAATGGCAATCGAAACAGCCCAAAACGCCACTTCATCATTTCGAATGCAGGGTTAGTCTCCCGTATTTATATTCTCTTTGGGTTAGTCTGTGAAGTAAACAAATAAAATAGGTACCTACCTAATCAGTGATTTCGTCAGTCAGTTCATACTATTACTACGTTATCAATGAATTTTAATCAAATCAAAGCAAATTACAATTGCAGATAACATGCGTTACCTAATGAGTTGATCGCTCGCAGTATATAACCACTCTTCGTCACACAGTTACGATGTCGAATTTAGTGCCTCAAAAGAGTGTTTTGTTCATAAAATTAGTTAAAAATGTTAGTAATTTCACGAAGAGGCTTTCATCCCATTTCACGTACTACCCGGATACAGAGAAACCTGTAGATGGTAAGTAAACGTCTAATAACTTTGATTTCTTTGTGGATTTTTTGGCAACTGTAAATTTCTGAGCTGACTAAAATAAAAGAGGATTTATAGCTAATACTTTTTATAGCTAGTACATGTCTACCAAATACAAGAAAAAGGTTTTTGTACATTTCAACCTATAAACAGCACAGCTATGTTAAACGATAACTAGAGCTATGGTTGCAGCCAAGAGATTTACTAGTGTGCATTATAATATATCGATATTGGGTTCGGTCCTCGGCTCTATAACTATTACTTTTCTAAGTTATGTGAGGATTTCTATCGCTTTGTAGGTGCTTTGGAGGGCACTGACAGTTGTAAACACAGATGGTTTCAAGACTAAAAAAATTGAAAATATTTAAAAAAAAAAAAAATAGTTTAAAAAAACTAAAAAACACGCTCTATATAGAAAACCAAACTAAAAAATAGAAAATAAATTTTAATAGTGTATAGAAAAAAATGTTTTATATCAAAAAAATCGTGTGGTGCATGGGTCAATAGTTATAAATATTTCATTGAGAGATATGAGAAGCACCCCACGTTTTTTTTTAAATATTTTTTTTTTCTTATTTACACTATTAAAATTTATTTTCTATTTTTAGTTTGGTTTTCTATGTAAAGCATGTTTTTTTAGTTTTTTTAAACTATTATTTATTTTGTACTCTTTAGTTTTTTTTTTCCGAATTATTGTATTATCATCGGTCTTTGACAGGTGTGCAAAATTTGAATGAAATCTGACCGTTGAAAGTGGGTCAAAATAGCATCCAAAGGAGTCGGTTACAAACATACAAACATACAAGTGAAGCTAATATAAAGCGTATAAAAATCACATCTCCGTAGCCTTTGAAGTGAAACTTCTTAGGCAACTTCCAACAAGGTTGCGTTAAACGTTTAATGCTACTATGGAGGCCTTCCTATTTTCATTTCCACATTACGAAGTTTCACTTTTTCCGTGCGGAGGGACTCCGCAACCGTTTTTTATATTCTACAGTTAAAAATGTATCTGAAGACTTCCTATATAATAGTATACCTAAGCTTTCTACAAAAAAACAGCTAGGGGCTAAGCTTAGCTAACTCAAGGGAAAAGAAACGAAAAAATTCGCAAAGAAAGATTGTATCTCAGAGGGAGGGCTGCAGGTCCTGGCTGTTATTGATCAATAACAGTTTTTAACTATGTCAGGCCCTCATATTAATCACAACTATGTAAACCTTGGCATAGTTGTACTTTTCAAAAAGTACATCTCAAATCAAAACCAAACTGTAGAATAAATATTATGTCTCAAAGTTATTGATAAATCTGTACTAACTAGCCTAAGGTACCTTAGCTTAAAGATTTTTCCACTGCACTGTAGGGTGTACAATAAAGCATATCTATCCATCTATCACCGGCTAGTTATAACTACCTAACTACTGACTAAGAAGTAAGGTTTTTGTACTATTACTTATTCTGTGACTAACATCAGGAGAGGAAACAATGTAAATGTTAGTTCCATGGGAAGTAAATCAATTGTAATACATAGATGATTTGCCACCTAGGTAGCTTTTTTAAGCGACTTCACAAAGGAGACGGTTATATATTTGATTGTATGTATGTTTTTTTTAAATGTGTATCTTTCGATTTCTCCAACAATTGCGGACCGTTTTTGAAAATTCTTTTTTGTTTGAAAGGGTGGCCCCATATAAATTGTATCAAAATTGGTTTAGCAGTTTTTCAAGAATAAATAGTTTTTTGAGTAAATCCATTCGATTTTGTGTTTATATTGCCTTGATTTTGTGTTTATCTCTAAGATTTCCAAACCGATTTAGATAGTAGTTTTTTTATTCAAAAGGGTATTCTTTCTGTGTAGTCCCATATAAATTACATCAAAATTGGTTTTGTATTTTTATTAGAAAATCTATTTGTTTCGTAGTTTATGTTCTCTAATATCTTGGGATTTCTGAACCGAATTAGATTATTGTTTTTACTTGAGTAAGAAGTTATGTTAAGCTTGAAGTCATGTTTTTTTTTCAGAGGGTACTCTATATTCGATTCTGAAGACAAAATATAATATTTACATTTTTGTCTGTCTGTCTGTCTGTATCTTGACCACGCATCACGCCAATTTGATTTGAGTTCATACTACGAGGTATGACTTTAGATACTTTTCATCCCAATATTTTAGCATGGTTCCTTTGGGAGAGGGGATGAAATTCAAAATGTGTACTTAGTTGTAATTCATGAACGCGTATTCCGATTTCATTCATTATTTTTTTGTTAGAAAGGAGGTACCTACTTTAAATATTGTCATGTAAATATTTCAAGTTTATCGGGTTTGCAGTTCAGAAATTACAGACAGCTCAACCCTCAGTATTTGTTGTAGTTTATACTTGAAACCCGAAATGTACAGGAACGTTTGAATGTACGGTTCATCTTAAGCTGGTCTTTGCGCATTATCATAAAAGATTAACGGTCTCCGTAGATACAAACACAACGTAGTGTGGGACGCCCGCCGGCCAGGTGGAGAGACGACTTGCGAAAGACAGCTGGCAGCGACTGGATGAGAAGAGCGGAAGATCGGGCTCAGTGGCGTTCATTAGGAGAGGCCTACGTCCAGCAGTGGACTGGTATAGGCTAATGATGATGATGATAATTATTCAGACACAAAAATCGCTGTTTGTTTGTTCGCGCATCACGTAAAAACTACTAAACCGATTGTGATACAGTTTTCACTAATGCATAGCTTAGTCTTTTTAATATGAAGCTGTTTTTTTTTTGTAAAATTATTTTATTATTAGTGTAAATAAATAAATATATATGTATTTAAGACAATTCACACCAATCACTTAGCCCCAAACTAGGATACCCTATACCTATACTATGGGCACTAGACAATGGATAAACATACATATCACATCCAAGACTCGGTAAGAAACATTTCTGCCCATCACACAAATGATTGCACCTAGCGGGATTCAAACCCGCAACCGTTGGTTGACTTCACAGTCAGGGTCACTAACCATTCGGCCAACCTGTTGTCTATGTTTGTAGATACCCAATAAGGAAATTCCATTCCTTAAGTGTACACACTGTAAATCATGCAGAATATCAACAATGTACACGTGATACTTAGGCAGTCTACTTTGAGAACTATGTGGTTTCTTGTTTTATTTGATTTTTAACCCCCAAACAAAGAGACGAGTGTTATAAGTTTAGGGTGTGTATGTGTCACTGTGTGTATGTGTTACTGTATGTGTGTGTGTCTGTCTGTAGCATCGTAGCTCCCAAGCGAATGGACCTATTTTGATGCTTTTTTTGTTTGTAAGCTGATGCGATCATGATACTTCTTAACTATAATGGGGGGGATCGGGGGTTATATATATTTTTAATTTGTGCTTATTAATATTGGACACGAAATGTAAATTTGTACCTCTGTATACCTGTTCCGGCATCCTGGACAGGGGCATGGCTTTTCATTCCTTGAGTCACGGTGACGTTTTAGATTTGATGCGTCAGCAGACTTTGCAAGCATGTATTTTGACATCTGAATTTGATTAACAATTTTTTGTAATAGGTATTCTGTGAAGGACAGGATGTAATCATCGAGATAAAGTACTTGTGAGACAAAATCAAATTGAACCAAAACAATGGCATAGTGGCTCATCATCATCATCAGCCTATATCTGTCCACTGCTGGACATAGGCCTCTCCTAATGCACGCCACTGAGCTTGATCTTCAGCTCTCCTCATTCATTTTCTTCCAGCTGCTTTTAGCAGGTCGTCTCTCCGCCTGGCTACAGGGGCTTCCTAAACTACGTTTGCCTAAATGTAGTCTCCACTCGAGAACTCGTCTACCCTAACGGTTATCGGGTTTTCGGGAAATGCGACCGGCCCAGTGCCACTTCAGCTTGCTTTTCCTTAGAGCTATGTCAGTTACCTTGGTTCTCGGTTGGATACATTAATTACGAATCTTGTCCTTCAGAGAAACTCCAAGCATAGATAGATAGATAGATAGATAATACTTTATTGCACCTAAAAAGATTCATCAAAATCAAAAAAAAAAACAGATTAAAAAGATAATTACACATAAAATATTTCTTTAAAATAAGTACTATAGGCGGTCTTATCGCTAAGAGCGATCTCTTCCAGACAACCTTTGGATGGACAGTAATGGAAGAACAAGGAGTAGATGGCGGCGCATTAAAATAACATTCTATTACATAGATACTTTTGTAAAATACAATAAATCAATAACTATTTATACGATAAACTAATACATGTTAATACAATAAACTAATACATATTTATATTACAAATTAGGTTTAAATACATACTTTTACGTAGCAGTGCTTAGATTGGAGAGATAGTGATTCTTTACCATATTTTTAAATATAGGTAATGATTTAGCTCGTCTGATATCCAGCGAAAGTGCATTCCACAGTTTCACAGCTTTTACTGTGAATGACTTTTCATAGAACTGCGTAGTGTCTTGAGTTGAAGAGTTTCTGAGGAACGCAAGCATCGGGAGTGGGTCATGTGCAGGAACACAAAACGTTCTTTGAGATAAGAGGGAGTAGAAGGAATAAATAAAATATTGAATACAACAGAAAGGATGTGAGCATTCCCGCGAAGGCGAATAGGTAACCACTTCAGCTTTTTGCGATATTCAGAAATATGGTAATATTTGCGCAATCAAATATGAACCTTATGCAAAAATTCTGTAAGCGTTGAAGCTTATTGAGCTGTTCTTCGGTTAAATCTAGGTATGAAGCGTCAGCATAATCTAATATTCGGAGTAAAAGGGATTGTGCAACAGCGATTTTAGTGGTAGTAGGTAGGAAATTACGTAATCTCTTAAGAGAAAAAGCGGAGGTGAAAAGTTTGCGGCTAGTTTCTGCTAATTGTGGTACCCAAGAAAGCTTTCTATCAATTAGTATTCCAAGGTTCTTAACCGTATCACTGATTTGAATGGGTGTTTGGTCGAAAATAACCTGTGGTAGGCGAAACCAATCTATTTAGCATAGCTCTCCTCATAGCTCGCTGAGCAACCTTAAATTTGTGGACTAGTTTGACCGTGAATGTCCTCGTTTCGACTCGGTAGGTCATGGTAGGTGGTAGGATGCACTAATTGTAAACATAAATATAGTATAGTGGCTCAGGAAAATAAAAATGTTGTCAGGCTACCAGATGCTTATTTGGATAAGCAAATAAGTAGGTAAGTAAACACTAGTGTAGATAGAGGTAATGTAATGATGCTTGGTAGAAGAAAATTACAATCATGAATATTCTTATCCTTTTTTAAGTCTTATTATGGGCTTATGGGATGACGTACACATCGATCACATTTGTGTGGCCTTAAGAGGGAAATATTGGTGCATTAGAAAAAGTTATTTGCACAAGCACAAACCCCCCGTTATTGCTAAGAAGCTTCTCGATCACATCAGTTTTCCAACATAAAAAACGCATCAAATTCGGTCCATTAGTTTAAAAGCTACGATTCTCACCCCCATTCCCCCCTATTATAGCTGAGAACCATGTCGTTTACCCTAAGATTCAAACATAAAAAAACCACAGCTAAATCGGTCCATTCGTTTGGAAGCTACGATTCTCACCCACCTTTTGGTAGGTACTCGTAGTGGCTTAGTTATAGAATAGAATAAAATGTTATTGTTTAAACTGTGTACATTAGGTATAAAGGTCTTATGATATAATATGAGTCGCAACAGTTTTATCCGGAATGGAACTAAAATAAGTATCATCATTTTTAAATTAGTATCTACATACTACATACATATTCTATGGCTCTATTATTATAGCTACTTTAATACAATATATCTGAAGCAAAATATAAACAATAACCGTTACTTTACTTGCAACACAAAAGATACTAACTTAACACATTCACCGGCATAATGTAAAATCTATGAGCATATTTTTTTTAATATTCAGTGATCAATCTTCAGCGTTTGTGTTCTACTCCATCCAGTAACATTGGCAAAATTAAAAGTCACAAAAAAATTATTAGAGTAATTATATGTATGAGATAATTTTTGAAATTTGGAACAAATATTCCTTGAGTATCGTATCCAGGCTTTGTTTACTTGACTATGGTGAAGTAAAAAGGAGGCTTGTGATTTTGACTGGTATGTATGTTCATCTGATCTCTCAAAATCATAATTTGACAAATGAGGTATTGTTGGAAGTGTATTGATTGTGTGCTGGTTATAGGCTATGTGACGTCACAGTCAATTGAATATGGCGCCCTCTAGTGGTCATAATTTCATATATTTTTTTATTCCTTGTTGGGTATCAAATGAAAGGGCTTAATTAGCTTAGTTATATATATATTGTTACCTGTTGCTCGCGGCTTTGCTTGCATGAACCTGATAATTGGGATTAATTACTAAACTCACGCCAAAATAGTTCATAAACAAAAGCCCAACTGTGATTTTAGTGGACTAATAAGAATTTTCAAACATTTTAGAAGTTTAAAACTTTAGAGCTGTGGGAGAGTGCTTTCCTTGGTTTAATACTGGCAAGTTTATATCGCACTCCAAGTACAAATATTATACCTACACTTTGCGGCCGCAATATTACGGTTCATTCAGTAGTGTCAAGCGTGCGCTCGATGAGTCGCGCGCCGTGTGCTTACGATGAAGTACCTACTTACGTAAAGTTGTTGTCAAGTTTTATTCTTTTCTTAATTATGAGTACCAAGAAGGAACCTCGAATGTACTGCATAGGATTCGGTCTGACTAGTCTCGTACGTAAAATACCTACATACTGTCATTTTATTACGTAGGTAGCCATTTCTTTTTCTTCATTATTAAGCATGGAATTCAGACACGCACTTTTATTCATCAAAGTGCAATACCTATTAAGTTATAATCAAATAATGAGGTATTAGTTGTACTATTTTTTTATTTTTTTATAGTGTTATAAGGACCTGTTTGCAATGTGCCTTATTCGGGAAATACCCTATTCGTACAAAGACTCATTCTTAATAAATAATAGTTTAAAAAAACTAAAAAACACGCTTTATATAGAAAACCAAACTAAAAAATAGAAAGTAAATTTTAATAATTTTGAATTAAGAATAGTGTAAAAAATTCTAATAAATATAAATGAATAATAGTGTAAATAATAAAAAAATGTTTTATTTCAAACAAAACGTGAGGTGCATGGGTCAATAGTTATAAATATTTCATTGACAGATATGAGAAGAAGGATTATTATTTCGATAATATCTTAAAAAGCACCCCACTCTTTTTTTAAAATAAAACATCTTTTTCGTATTTACACTATTATTCATTTATATTTATTAGAATTTCTTAATTCAAAATTATTAAAATTTATTTTCTATTTTTAGTTTGGTTTTCTATATAAAGCGTGTTTTTTAGTTTTTTAAACTATTATTTATTTTCTACTTTTTTTAGTTTGGTTTATTTATAAGAGGGTTTTTTCTTTTTTTTTCGAATTATTGCATTGTCATCGGTCTTTGACAGGTGTGCAAAATTTGAATGAAATCTGACCGTTTAAAGTGGGTCAAAATAGCATCCAAAGGAGTCGGTTACAAACATACAAACATACAAGTGAAGCTAATAAAAAGCGTATAATAAATCTTATTCTTAAAACGACTTATTCTTAAAGAGGCTTATTCTTAAAAAGACTATGAACCCACAATTACCATTGCATTTTCAGTCAGGGTCACTAACCATTCAGCTTGACCAGTCGTTAAAATCAAATTAGTGCAGGAGACAGCAGGCTTGAAGTGTGTACCTTCACTAAGTTCTCATGTGATTCCAGGGGAAACAACGAAGATGAACATGATGCAGGCCATTAACAACGCAATGGACATCACACTCAAGAACGACCCCACGGCCGTGCTGTTCGGGGAGGACGTGGGGTTCGGAGGGGTGTTCCGGTGTGCACTTGGACTGCAGGTATGCAATGTTATAGTGACATAATACATCTTATCTTCTTAGGCTAGCGCTTGACCGCATTCTCTTCCTAATGACCTTTTCATCAGCCGCTTTGCGCATGCGAGCTACCATGTTGAATTCAATTGTTTTGAACAGTGTGAGATTTTGGAATTATAAAGAAAAAATAAATAGAAAATACATTTATTCAACAATCACAAAAAAATACAAATAAAATTACAATACAAGAGAAAAGGAAGAACAAAGAAAAAATAAAAAGTTATTAAAAGTAATGCTGGGGCCTTAAATTAGCATTAGGCTTTTTGCCGATGGCACGCAGCGCAAACAGTTTATCTAAATAATTATTTAAAAAAAAAGAAGGAAATGTTTTTTTAAGTGTTCATGTTGTTATTTCAATTTTGAAATAGTTACTAAGTTAGAAATATGATAAACAGGACAAAACTTCAATATATTTTTATTTACTTACTGTAGAAAAACGTAGGAAAAGCTATAACGTGTATTATTATAATTTCAGGAGAAGTACGGTCGCGACCGCGTGTTCAACACGCCGCTGTGTGAGCAAGGCATCGCCGGGTTCGGCATCGGCGTGGCCACCGCCGGCGCCACCGCCATCGCAGAGATACAGTTCGCAGACTACATATTCCCCGCTTTTGATCAGGTTTGCTTTCCGCGTTTAATCAAGTTTGTTAGTGTTCCGCGTTTAATGAGGTTCGTAAGTTCTCCGCTTTTGATCAGGTTTATTAGTTTTCCGCGTTTAATCAAATTTGCTAGTTCTCCGCTTTTGATGCCGGTTTTTGTGCTCCGATGTTGAACGTCGAGGACCACAAGGACGTACGGAAGAGCAAGGAGCTGCACGGATGGTTCTACCGGGCTCGCGTCGGTGACCTCCTTGGGGAAACTGAGGGTTTTGTCTGTGTAATTGCGGATGAAGTTAACAAGTCGAATAACTACCGGAAATATATTCTGAAGGACGGTACGGTCGACATTTGTCGGCCATGCTGCCGTCCCGGGGAGTCTCTCAGGCATATATTTTCCCCTATTATACGTGGTCCGACAGCTTAGTCCGCTCGACGTGGGCCGACAGCTTAGACCGTCGATCGGACGACGTGAACTTTTTTCTTGTTTGTCCGATTCACCGGACGACGAGGATTCTCGAATTAAGTTTAACTTAAAAATATACTTTAATGCATTTGTGAACAACTTCGGGGAAATAACGTCCCCTTGTCTCACTCCTCTGTGCAGGAGAATTTGCTTAGTCTGCTGATTCTGTACTTGGACGGTCATTGTTGCGACTCAACACTTGAATATATCGCCAGTCGACTTGGCATCGCTGCATGGACTCCAGGACAGACCAGGTCTCGATTGAGTCAAAGGCCTTTTCGTAGTCCACCAACGCTAAGCACAAGGGCTGATTATACTCTTCGGTTTTCTGTATAATTTGCCGCACTGTGTGAATGTGGTCTATGGTGCCGTATCCTCCTCGAAACCCTGATTGCTCCGGTGGTCCACTCTAGTGACCTAATCTGCTATGCCATAAATCGTACACATTTGGAGCACTTGAAGTATCTGAAGGAGTCGTGAGAACCATCGCTGCCTCTTTTGGATCTAAAACATAAACCCTGTTTCAGTGGTGCTGTAAACAATGGATTACCGGCTAAGGTGACATCATTTTTCATAAAATCCTGACAACATTTTGCATCAAAGACAACAATGCAGCCATTATGACATATTTTACTCACCGATAGCACAGAATAAATAATAGTACAAGTAAGCAAGTTAGTAATCAGATCTGGCAGCAACAGTACATCCTCAAATTTAATTTTACAAAAACATCTCCTATTAACTTGGAAACAATTTTGTCATTGTTAGCTGTAGTAATATATTGTGAACTTCCTGCACTAACATTTTCCAAAATTTGTTTTTGCGACGTCATACGTGAGGGGTTGCTCCAGAATCTATATAACCCATTCCGTGGGTTCTGTAGTCGTCGATAAAAGAGTTATAAAATCCTTATCAAAACGCATCACATGCAGTTCCCTTACTAGAACTATCCTGGGAGGTCGTTGGCTAAGGCCGTAGATTTTGTCAATTTGTGACATACAGTAACATATACACTTCTATGTTACGTTTACGTAGAAGTATAATATAACTATATAATCTACTAGCTTTACCCGCGGCTTCGCACGCGTGGTCTTTTCTTTAGGTTCAAAATACCATAATGTGCTATTCCAGGACCAATATACCAACATTTGAACAACATTTCTTCAGCCGTCAAAAGCACTTTTATCAATTGCACGGCTTCTAACTCACCGGATTGAGATAACAATTACACCAGATTTAAATCAAACCCTAAGCTATCTAACAATGAAAACCGCATTGCAATTGGTACAGTAGTTTTTACGTGATGCGTGAACAAACAAACATACAGACAAACAGAAAGAAAGACACGATTAACAAAAAAAATTGTTCAATACCTTTTTAAGCACCCAAGAGCATTTTTTTATTTGAATTCATTTAGTAGTTTGGGTGCAATGCTCAGTCAAGATACGGACAAACAGACAGACAAAATTAAATAGTAAAATAGTTTGGCTTCAGTATATTTTTAATTACTTAAATATTAACATAACTTTGGACCCATATCCCGCAGAAACCCTTTACTTTTTCGGGATTTAACGTGTAAATAAATTTTAACCCATCATATAACTTAAGACAGTGCCAAGTTGCATCAAAACCCGTCCATGAGTTTCAGCGTGGTATGTGTTCTTTTAAATAAGTTTCAACCCCTATCCTGCGATAACCCATACATTTTTCGAGATGTAAAGTATCCTACCTCGTAGTATGAATTCAAATCATACCAAATTTCATTTGAATTCATCCAGTAGTTCCGGCGGCATGACGCGCGGCTAAGATACAGACTGACATGAAATGAAAAAACACACAGTTTAGGCTTCATTATCGAAAATAGAGTAACTTCCAAAAAAAAAACACTGTAATGTATCGAATTTGGACCCATATCCCACAGGAACCCTTTATTTTTTCAGGACAAAATGTATCCATAATTTTTACCCATCTTATAAACTATGTCTGTGCCAAGTTGCATCAACATCCATCCAATAGTTTCAGCGTACTATGTGTTCTTTTAAATAATTTTCCACCCCTATCCTGCCGGAACACTTAATTTTTGCGGGATGAAAAGTATCCAATGTCCTTGAAGTATGAAGTCAAATCATACCAAATTTCATTTGAATTCATTGAGTATTTTCGGCGTGGTTCGCTGCCAAGGTACAGACAGACGGACAGACAGACAGACAAAAATAAAACAATACAGTGTTGGCTTTAGTATTGAATATAGAACGGCCTCCAAAAAAAAACCATAATATCTTCCATTTACAGAATTTTGGACATTATCCCGCAGGAAAACTTTATTTTTCGTGATAAAAAGTATCCTCAATTTTTACCCATTATATAAACTATGAATGTGCCAAGTTTACAAAAAAAAACGTCTAGTAGTTTCAGCGTGATACGTGTACTTTTAAATAACTTTCAACGCCTATCCTGCAGGAACCCTTTAATTTTTCGGGATGAAAAGTATCCAATGTCCTACCTCAAAGTATGAACTCTAATTATACCAAATTTCATTTGAATTCATTCAGTATTTTCGGCGTGATGCACTTCCAAGGTACAGACAGACAGACAGAAGACCAAAACTAAAAAAAACAGTTTTGGCTTTAGTATTGAAAATTGAAAGGCACCAAAAAAAAACTTGAATTTACAGAATTTGGGACATTATCCCACAGGAGCTCTTTATTTTTTCGGGATAAAAAGTATCCTCAATTTTAACCCATCATATAAACTATAACTGTGCCAAATTGCATCAAAATCCATCCAGTAGTTTCAGAGTGGTAAGTGTTTTTTGAAATAACTTTAAACCTCAATCCTGCGGGAACCCTTTCATTTTTCGGTATGAAAAGTAGCATATGTCCTACCTCGTAGTATGAACTCAAATCATACCAAGTTTCATATAAATTCATTCAGTAGTTTCGGCGTGATGCCTAGCCAAGATACAGACAGACAGACAGACAGACAAAAATGAAAAAAAAAACAGTTTTGGCTTCAGTATCGAATCAAGAGTATGTTCCAAAAAACTAATCAAAGATAAAAACTGTTATTTACCTATAAAATGAGCAAATTTCTTAAAAACCGGCTCACGAAACCCACGCGCATACCTTTGACAAACTCCACAGACAACAAAAT
The DNA here is from genome assembly GCA_946251855.1 of Alsophila aescularia. Taxonomy (NCBI): domain Eukaryota; kingdom Metazoa; phylum Arthropoda; class Insecta; order Lepidoptera; family Geometridae; genus Alsophila; species Alsophila aescularia. The sequence goes on from OX276375.1 coordinate 30,488,165, forward strand.
GGCGGTTTCTTTTTTTTTTATTCCTTTTCCAGAATCCTTATTGTTGCCAGTGTCATTATAAAATACGCACTTCCCTAAAGTGTATTGAATATTTAGATGCTCAATTTTGGTAACATACAAAATAGTAACATATATGCGAAAATAAAGAGACAATATTTTAAATTGTGATGAATTATTTAAATAAGTATATTTAAAGACATGAAACGCAGGATGTAACTGCTTAGTATAGACACATTTCAGATACTTATAATAAATTAGGGTTTAAACGGAGAAAAAAGTTTTATAGTGCCAAATGTTTGACTGAACCAAAAAGAGAGCGTGTTTAAGGCCAAATTTGGGTTTGGTAGTATTTAAGTCATTGTATTTTGTTAAATATACGACTTACATGGACGAGGGTGGATTGAAAAGTAGTCGGCCTGACCAAGAAAATAAGCACATACTAAATCAGTTATATTTTTATTTTTTCAAGTTCAATGCACTTTTGCCACCTCCCCTTCCAAGCATTTAGACCGTTGAAAAAAAATGATTCTTACTTAGAGTCAAAATATGCGTCTACTGCTGCTTTGACCTCATCGTTTGTCGAAAATCTTTGACCTCCCAAGTGCTTTTTTAGGTTAGGGAACAGAAAAGAGTCTGATGGTGCCAGGTCAGGTGAATAAGGCGGATGCGGTAACAGTTCAAAGCCACAGTTGTGGATTTCAGCCATGGACAGACGTGTGAACACGGGCGTTATCTTGATGAAACAGGACTTTTCTTTTGAGCACTCCTCGACGTTTTTCTTTTATTTCTCGTAAACGACGTAATAAGAGTTTAAAAGTCTGACCCCTTTCAATATAATCAAAAAATAATCAATCATAATCACACTTTTCGAGTCCCAGAATACTGAAGCCATCACCTTATTTGCCGACAAAATCGACTTAGCCTTTTTAGGGGGTGCTGAACCAGGTCTTCTTCACTGTTTTGATTGTTGTTTTGTGTCCGGTGTACAGCTGGCCTATTACGATGGCAATTTGGCATAATTTCGCAATGCAAAATGATGACTTTGACAGGAGTTCAGTGGCAGCAGCGCTGCTCGCGAGCCATCGTAATAGTCCAGCAGTAATGAACCCATGTTTCGTCCATAAAAACAAAACGATTCAAAAAATGATCTGCATTTGCTTCAAAAAACTCCAAGAATTCGCGTGAAATAGTCAATCGCGTCCTTTTTTGTTCAACTGAAAGCAGTCGCGGAACCCTCCTCGTAGACACCTTGTGGAAACCCAATTCGTTGACTATGATGTTTTGTCGTTCATAAGAGATGCCTATAATCGCGACTGTCTCTCTAATTTTTAATCTGCGGTCTCCCATTATTAAATCAAGTACTTTTTTATATTTTCGTCAGTGGTGAACGTCGAAGGCCTTCCAGAGCTGGGTTCACCTTTCACACTCTCTATAACACGCTTAAATTCAGCTATCCATTTTTTGACGGATAAATATAACAGAGCAGAATCCCCTAATGTAAATTTGGTATTTTGTATTTTATAGATACTTACCTACTTTTTGGTCCTCGATTAAAAGGTAGGTTACTTTTAACCCAAATAAATGACCACGCGGGCACAGCTAGTAGGTACTTACAATAAAGCAGTAAGTAACAAAAGGTGACAATATCATCATGGATGGCTTTTGATAATAGATCTTATGGAGGTACTTAATGACGGCACGCTGCTCGATTTGCTCCATTCGCGGAAATTATGACCGATTGCTTTGTTAATACATTTCTAAAATCACAACTAATTATCGCACACGTTTCGAACTTCACACAATGAACTGAACTGAACAAAATAATGTGGGAAGATTTGCTTTTAGAATTGAATGGATCTGTGTTATGCTGAGTACTTTTCAATCCACCCTCGTATTTAAAAAATACTTTCTAGGTGTTTAAGAATTCTATAACCTAATTAGAACACTTTCATTACAATTTACGAAATACTTTGTTTCATAGAAAGCAGTCAAATTATAGGTAAATTTTTTTACAAAAAAATATATTACTTCTACTTCCTTACCCAGTTACATTGTCCTTACTCTCCTTAGACTTGCGCTGCCTACACTGCCACCTTTCCGTTTGCAAAAATGTCATTTTATATCCTTCTTGCTAACAAGCGCCGAGTCTATAGTCTTCGTAATTGTCTTCTTCCGTTCACTTTCTTGAATAGTTTTCGAAGTAGCCTCCGCAGCAAACCACCATCTGCGTAAGCTCATCGTAGAGCCTCCCATATAAAAAGGTGATTTACCCTCTTTTTATTTTATTCTCTGAACACATAAGCCACATAACTCCTCAGTTAAAACAGTCCCATAAATAATGGTCCGTCCAGAACATTTCCATCGAGAAAGACCATGTTCCATAGTTTGATTGGCCGACAACTTCTCAAACGTAACGGCTTGCATTTTCGTAAATGTCCACGAAAATTTGAATTTATAGAGATACTACGTTAAACCAAGCATGTCATGGGCTGTGCACATAACCTGTTGGTATTGTGGAGAAAAAATACTATAGCAAAATATATATTTTCACAGTGAAAATTTATTAGGTGAACGGAACACGACTTATATAACTGATCTCTACTGAGTACGGAGTAATGTGCAGTTGTCTATGACTTATATTTAAATATGTTGACAGACATGTTAGAAAAAACTGTTGTTAAGACTATACTACCATAAAATCATAGGTTACACTATGGTTCGACATATGCGATTATCCTCCATGGACAACATAACATATTGAAGACACGTATCTGTTCCAGTTAGTGAACGAGGCGGCTAAAGCGCGCTACCGGTCCGGCGGACAGTTCGAGTGTGGCGGGCTGACCGTGCGTGCTCCGTGCGGCGCCGTGGGGCACGGCGGGCTCTACCACTCGCAGAGCCCCGAGGCCATGTTCGCGCATGTGCCCGGACTCAAGGTATCTATTCCAGTTAGTGAACGAGGAGGATAAGGCGCGCTGCCGGTCCGGCGGTCAGTCTGAGTGCGGCGGGCTGACCGTGCGCGATCCGTGCTGCGCCGTGGGGCACGGCGGGCTCTACCATTCGCAGAGCCCCGAGGCCATGTTCGCGTACGTGCCTGGACTCAAGGTATCTGTTCTAGTTAACGAACGAGGCGCCTAAGTCGCGCTAACCGCGGCGGGCTGACCGTGCGCGCTCCTAACCGTCATTTGTCTATGCTACTATTCTAAGAATAAAATTTACTCTCGTTTGGTCGAATCCAGCCTAAACTGATGAACAAAACTTGATGAAATTTGGAGATAGCTTGTACCCTGGGGAAGGACAAACTTTTTCCCAAGTCAAATTCTGACACTTGTCACATCTCTAAAACATAGTTTATCTCTAAACTCTTTCTAGGAGAACAAACGTGTCAATCAGTAAGTCACCGTTATGCAGTTGTATATAAGGGGGAGGGATGTTTTGGCCCACAACTTCGACCGCGCGGACTAGTTTGACGCGTTAAAAACTATCATATTATGATACTTAGTATCGCGTCAAACTAGTCCGCGCGGTCGAAGTTGTGGGCCAAAGTTATTATTATAAATGCGATTAACTCGGTCTCTCTGTATATTTGTTACATTTTCGTAACTATAGAGCCTGTACCGACCTTGAAGAAATTTGTCAAGGAAATAGTGTGCATTATACAATGAGGGATGACATACCATGCTATTGTTTCGGAAAATATTTAACTGCAAATCTAAAAGGCTACTATTTTTATATTATGTATGCACTTCTTTTTGCTCACTTCCCATTAAAAAACCTGATTGCACAGCAAAATACGTTAGTTTTCTGATTTGCAATTAAAAATAATCCTTATCAGCGAGTTACATGGGCAGTATTTTATTTTTCAAAAAAGTAGAGATTCCTAACGTAAATTGGAATAATGTAAACCCAGGAATCACAAATACAGAACGGAATAACATATTGCCATGGAAACGACATAATAACAAGTCTGTCAAGTACGTTGAATCTGAACGTTGTACCTTGAATGCAGTTGTCTATAGTCGAATTATAATACTTAATGGCGACTTTATTTTAGAAATTACGATGTTTGAGTGCTACCCCTGCGAAGCCTGGGCGTGTCTCTAGTTTATTTATAAATCAACAGCCAGTGCTGGACATCCTCATCGGTTACTGTTCTTGGACAAAATATGTGGTCGGCCCATTGCCATTTAAGCTTACTCTCTGAGCTAAACTAGTTTATGTTGGTATTTCCAGATAGTGGTGCCCCGCGGCGCCATCACAGCCAAGGGTCTACTGCTCTCGTGCATCAGGGAGCGCGACCCGTGCCTGTTCCTGGAGCCCAAGATCCTGTACCGGTCTGCTAATGAGCTGGTGCCTGTGGAGGACTACACTATACCCATCGGCAAGGCTCAACTCCTCAGGGAAGGTACGAACTAGGATATCGCAGCCAATGGTCTGCTGTCTCATGCATCAGGGAGCGCGACCCGTGCCTGATCCTGGAGATCCTGTACCGGTCTGCTAACAAGATTGTGCCCGTGGAGGACTATACTATACCCATCGGTCCCTGAGGAGTTAAGCCTTGCCGATGGGTATAGATGCCGAAATAGGATTGTTATAAAAAAACTGTCAAAATTAGATTGTATAAAGGCTATTGATTACTCGTACTTGCTAACCAAATATTACAATACCAGTTTTACCTACAACCACCATTTTGAAAAAATCGTGATGACGCAGTCACTGATCATATAGTTAGCGCAAATCTTTTTGAGCTCTGAACGTACATACTCGTATGCCCGTGCGCATGGTACAGTTGAGTGCACAATCATTATTGTAAGAGAGGTAAAACATTTTTTTATAGTACCTACACATACACTACCTAGATAAAGATTTGTAACCCACGACACCCCATGTGTCAAATATGCGTATAGACATATTTGACACATGGAGAAACGTACTGTACATACGTCAGCCTATACGAGATCAGAATGGCTCTCAAACAGCTTAAGAGCAAGAAGGCACCAGGGGAGGACGGAATAACGACAGAGCTACTGAGAGCGGGTGGAACACCGGTACTTAAAGTTCTTCAGAAACTGTTTAACTCTGTCATCCTCGAGGGTACTACGCCAGAGGCTTGGCACAGGAGCGTAGTGGTTTTGTTCTTTAAGAAAGGTGATAAAACCCTCTTGAAGAATTATAGGCCCATTTCGCTGCTGAGCCACGTCTATAAGCTGTTTTCGAGAGTAGTTACAAACCGTCTCGCTCGTAGGTTTGACGACTTTCAGCCTCCCGAACAAGCTGGATTCCGGAAAGGCTTTAGCACCGTAGACCACATCCATACGCTCCGGCAGATTATACAGAAGATCGAAGAGTTTAATCGGCCACTATGTCTAGCGTTTGTGGACTACGAGAAAGCCTTTGACTCAGTCGAGACCTGGGCAATGATACAGTCATTACAGCGGTGCCAGATTGATTACCGGTACATCGAAGTGTTGAAGTGTTTGTACAGCAAGGCCACCATGACAGTTCGTCTTCAGGATCAGAGCACGAATTCTATCCTGCTGCCAAAAGGGGTGAGACATGGAGACGTTATTTCTCCGATACTGTTCACCTCTGCACTGGAAGATATATTCAAGCTTCTGAACTGGAACGGATTTGGTGTTAACATCAATGACGAATACATCACTCACCTTCGATTTGCTGATGATATAGTCATCATGGCTGAAACCCTGGAAGACCTAAGTACAATGCTCAGTGACCTCATTATTGTTTCCCAACAGGTGGGTCTTAAAATGAACATGGGCAAGACGAACATCATGTCAAATGCCCATGTCGTACCCATGCCGGTTTATGTTGGGAACGATATTATCGAAGCTGTTGATCACTATGTCTACTTGGGTCAGACGATCCAACTCTCAGAGTTTGCAAGTTGAAGTGGCAATAGGTAGGCCATATAGTTCGCAGAACCGACAACCGCTGGGGAATAATGGTTCTCGAATGGCGACCACGAACAAGCAAGCGAAGTGTGGGGAGACCCCCCACACGATGGACCGACGACATTGTAGCCATCGCAGGAAGTCGGTGGAGAGAGGTGGCACAAGGTCGCTCGTCATGGCGCTCTTTACGGGGAGGCCTATGTTCAGCAGTGGACTTCTAAAGGCTGACATGATGATGATGATGATGATTACTGTACATACTGTATAGGTAAGTAGTTATAGGTCAAAGATTCATTAGCTTCCTTCTTCATAAAAGATATGACATCAAACATATTACGTGTTAATAAACACATTAAAGCACCAGCGATGCATGTTTAAACTACATAACAACAATAACAGAAAATAACTACAATAACGGAAACAAGTATCACAAATTAACAAAAACAATAAAAAATAGTGGAAGGCACTCGACTCACGACTATACTTTCGAAAGGCAATGCGCATGTGTTATATGTACGTACGTAGACCCCACACACACACGCCGTGCTGCGAGTTGCGAGCGGGTGTGGTGCGGTGTGAGCGGGCGGTGCCCTGCTCGGTGCACTACATCGTTCCTCTGACTCCTAAAATATGCGTACTGCGTAGCCACTCGCGCTAAGTTCAGAGAGCTCAAAAAGATTTGCGCGAATTATACCCTAATAAGTCGATAGAGGACAACAATCAAACAAAAAATGTTATAACACTAGTATGTATACTAAAGTATCGTGTTCTCTGCGATATTGGAGCTCCAAGATCTTGATGTAGGTACGTCATATGCCACAAAGGTTAGATGGAGGTTGTATATACTCGTGTAGACTCGTTTTATATTGAAGTCCTCCATCAGTTTATTAAGGTCGGATCAGTGGCCGCGCCATTTTAAAAGTGGGTTTTTCAAAATGGCGGTTGTCGGTAAAACTTGTAGGTACGCCAGGGACCATAGTAAAAAGGAAGGACCCCTTTTGTTTAGATATGATAGTTTATAGGATTCCGTCCCTCAAAAGGAAAAAAAGAACCGTTATAGGACAACTTCGTTGTCCGTCTGTCTGTCAAGACCATCCTTCTCAGGAACGGGTGGAGGTATTAAGTTGAAATTAATATCAAATTCTCAGGTCTGCAATCCCTTGTAATTGTGAAAAAAATACTTCTAAGTCAACGCATTCAAAAGATACGACTGTATATGCGGCATATTTTGAAACTCGCAAGGGAATCAAAACCTATAGGGTACTTCGCGTTGACCTAGAATTATGTAACTTGGCAAAAAGAAATGTCTTCTATGATAAATAAAGGGAAAAATTCGAAAACCATATGTAGTTACATCATTATAGGTATACTTATTTGCAGTTGGTAAACTGATCGCGACTTATGTCGATGTATGGTGACAACAGTTTTCCAACGGCAAAGGTAAATTTGTACGGAGCCGAGATCAAGTCCGACTCGCACTTGGCTGGTTTTTATTATTTATTGTACGGGCTCTGTGTACTAAATACACTGAATTTGCGAGCTATTTGTGGCCGTACGGCCAGTCGTATGCAAACTTAACCTTATTCCTCTTCAAATAAAGTGTTTTCCTTTCCATGCGCAGGAGACGCAGTAACGCTGATCGGATGGGCGACGCAGATTCACGTGCTGCTGGAAGTGGCGCAAATGGCAGAAGACCAACTTGGAGTGAAGTGCGAGGTCATCGACCTACAGTCCATCTTGCCGTGGGACGAGGAGACTGTCTGTAACGTGAGTATATGCAACTTGTGTGAAGTATACGTAGTGACAATAGGTATTTTTGCGTTAGCCGCCATCTTGAATTGAATGTGGCATAATTGTTTCTCTTTTTAATAATTCCAAAAGTTTACTTTATGACAAAAGTGTCTATGAGAAGTATAAACAAGACAACATTTCTAACATTTTTGTGTACACATTTATTCTGTACGTCTTATAGGTTATAAGCACATCTTGAGAATCTAAAACGGTTCACAAATTATACAAAGTTGTAATTTTAAAATTCTAAGGTATTTTGGGTTATTTTTCCGTCGCTTGTATCTTTGTTATCACCACAACAACAACAACAAACAAAACCGTCTCGCTCGTAGGTTTGACGACTTTTAGCCTGCCGAACAAGCTGGATTCCGGAAAGGTTTTAGCACCGTAGACCACATCCATACGCTCCGGCAGATTATACAGAAGACCGAAGAGAATAATCGGCCACTATGTCTAGCGTTTGTGGACTACGAGAAAGCCTTTGATTCAGTCGAGACCTGGACAGTGCTACAGTCGTTACAGCGGTGCCAGATTGACTACCGGTACATCGAAGTGTTGAAGTGTTTGTACAGCAAGGCCACCATGACTGTCCGTCTTCAGGATCGGATTACGAATTCTGGATTAAAAACTGACCCTGGAAATTATAGACCGATCTCAGTCTTACCTACGCTATCCAAAATTCTCGAAAAAAATGTACACAAACGCCTAGAAAATTATTTAAATTCAATTAACTTCATTTTTGAACGCCAATACGATTTCCGACCAAAAAGTAATACTCTTTCGGCAACTATAGATCTAGTGACTAAAATAAAAACATAGATAAAAAACAAATTGTGCTTGGCATTTTCATTGACCTGAAGAAAGCCTTCCATACTGTCAGTCATAATTTGCTACTCAAAAAACTTAGAAGTATTGGTATTGACGGCTCCGCGCTTAGTATGTTTCGTTCTTACCTATCAAATAGATCCCAAGTTGTCAAGATAGATAAAATCCAAAGTGAAAGTTGCTCAATAACATGTGGGGTTCCGCAGGGCTCGATATTGGGACCATTACTTTTTCTTATATAAATTAACAACATACGTGAACTAGAATTGTATGGTCATGTGGCATTATATGCGGATGACACATGTTTGTTCTATTTTGGATCTTCGGTACTACAAGATATAATTTCTAAAGCTCAAGAAGATTTAAATACTTTATTCGCGTGGTTCCAATATAACCTTCTTACAATAAATATATCAAAAAATTGCTACGTTATTTTCAAGGCAAAAAATAAAATCATCCCACCTTATGAGCCATTGCAGAACAATAATATAGTTTTGCAAGAAAAAACATGCGAAAAATATCTTGGTAAGACCAATGAAGAATGGAAAAAACATCTATCGTGGAATACTCAGATTGAACACATAAGATCTAAACTCTCGTCTCTAACTATCTATAACTCTCTAGTCAATCCGCACCTACTTTATTTAATAGAAATCTGGGGAAGCGCCTTTAAGACAAAAATAGCTGACCTACAAATATTACAAAACAAAATTATAAAAATATTATTTCACTACCATTTTTTAACACCTACTCTATAAATATATAAAGAAACAAATTTAATTAACATGAAACAGTTATACATCTTCAATACCTGCATTCTCGTAAGAAAAATATTAGTTAACAGTTCACTCCACACTAACTTATCTTTTGTTCGAGTAAAGCAAATAACGAAACGAAGTACGCGGCGAGCAAGTTTACTGGTACTACCCAAAACAAAGACAAACTACGGGAAAAAAATGTTTACTTTTGCGGGTGCACAGCTTTACAACAAAATACCATCGAACATAAAGGATGCTTGCTAGCATTAAGTTCGCCTATGTACCTATTTTATGTGTGCAATAAAGAATTTTCTATCTATCTATATATGTGAGCGCATTTAATGCATTTAAAACTAAGCTTGCGCAGTATGTTGTCGAAAGCTATTGACCTTTGTCATTCCCCACTTGCGTGTTAAACCTACCCACATACAAAAAAAACAATAACAAAACGCTTTATAAATGTTAACTACTATTGTTACTTCATGTGCGGAACGATGTAATAACATTAATCTTAAGCTATTATTGTTCTCAAGTAAGTGACTACTATGTCTTTTTATACGCTTTATATTAGCTTCACTTGTATGTTTGTATGTTTGTAACCGACTCCTTTGGACGCTATTTTGACCCACTTTAAACGATCAGATTTCATTCAAATTTTGCACACCTGTCGAAGACCGATGACAATGCAATAATTAGAAAAAAAAAGTAGAAAATAAATAATAGTTTAAAAAAACTGAAAAACACGCTTTATATAGAAAAGCAAACTAAAAAAATTAGAAAATAATTATTGTGTAAATAAGAAAAAAATGTTTTATTTAAAAAAGAGCGTGGGGTGCTTCTCATATCTGTCAATGAAATATTTATAACTATTGACCCATGCACCCCACGATTTTTTTGAAATAAAACATTTTTTGCTTATTTACACAACATTTATTTTCTATTTTTTAGTTTGCTTTTCTATATAAAGCGTGTTTTTTAGTTTTTTTAAACTATTATTTATGAGAATAAATTTCTTTAAACCTAATTCTATCCAACTGCAAAAAGGGGTGAGATTCGGGAGACGTTATTTCTCCGAAACTGTTTTCCTCTGCACTGGAAGATATATTCAAGCTTCTGAACTAGAACGGATATGGAGTTAACATCAATGGCGAATGCATCACTCACCTTCGATTTGCTGATGATATAGTCATCATGGAGAAACCCAAGAAGACCTAAGCACAATGCTCAGTGACCTCAATATTGTTTCCCAACAGGTGGGTCTTAAAATAAACAAGGGTAAGAAGAACATCATGTCAAATGCCCATGACACACCCATGCCGGTTTATGTTGGGAATTATATAATCGAAGCTGTCGATCACTAATCTACTTAGGTCAGACGATACAACTGGGTAGATTCAACTTCGACAAAGAGGTCAACCGACGAATACAACTCGGATGGGCAGCGTTCGGGAAATTACGCCATATCATCTCATAGCAGATACCGCAGAGCCTCAAGACGAAAGTTTGTAATCAGTGCGTGTTGCCAGTGATGACATACGGCACTGAGACGTGATCGCTAACTATTGGTCTCATACACAAGCTCAAAGTCGCGCAGCGTGCAATGGAGAGAGCTATGCTCGGTGTTTCACTACGTGATATAACCCGAAACGAGGAAATACGTAGAAGAACCAAGGTTACCAACATAGCTCTCAGAGTTTGCAAGTTGAAGTGGCAATGGGCAGGCCATATAGTTCGCAGATCCGACAACCGCTGGGGAATAAAGGTTCTCGAATGGTGACCACGAACAAGCAAGCGAAGTGTAGGGAGACCCCCCACACGATGGACCGACGACATTGTAGCCAGCGCAGGAAGTCGGTGGATGGAGGTGGCACAAGATCGCTCGTCATGACGCTCTTTGGGGGAGGCCTATGTTCAGCAGTGGACTTCTAAAGGCTGACATGATGATGATGATGATGATGTATCTTTGTACCTATAAGAATTACAAAAAAATATGCATTAAAAAAATGTTATAAACATTGTCTTCTTTATACATCTCATTCTCATATACACACTTGTCATAAAATCAACTTTTAAGGAATTATTAAAAGAAATATGTTATGAAGTGTCAAGAAAACTAATATTACAGCTGGCTGCCATATTGTATTTCCGACGGAACAAAAATTTACCAAAACCTATCGAGTGAGGTATCAAAATGAAGGTATTTAAAAGATCATTCCAAAAATATATAAGAGAAACTAAAAAGTTTAAATTAAAAATGAATTATTATAAAAAAACTAATATTTCAAAATCTAAAGCTTGTTAATTTAGTTCGCAGTCGGGTTTTTTGTTTATGTATATTAACCCACACCAATATATAGAAGTGGAACGTTGTCTGTTTGTTTGTTTCACGTGATAACGGCTAGACGGATTTTGACGAAATTTGGATTGGAGGTAGCCTAAACCGTGGAATAAAACTTAGGATACTTTTTATCCCAAAAAATGGTAAGTTTCTACGGGAAAACTGGAAAATGTTGATTATTCGCTGTAAGGAACAGTTGCCATGGAAACGAAATAATAACACGTCTGTAAAAAATATCAAGATCGTTGGTGCTATACTTTTGCATTGGTTTTTAAAGAATGCTTTTTTCGCGATAGCCTGTAGTAAGCGCGGACGAAGTCGCGGGTGTAAGCCAGTTTTTTTTAAAATATATTTATATATTATTATACAGACTAACGTGAGCGTAATTCATTGCATTAGTCACTCCCGGGCTATTTATTTATTTTTATATATTATGTTTTACAGTCAGTGAAGAAAACCGGTCGGTGTCTCATCTCTCACGAGGCGCCGCTCTCGTCGGGCTTCGGCGCCGAGCTGGCGGCTACTATACAAGTAAAACATTTGTAACTGTCTCTAACATTAGTAGGGACTATCATTAGAAACAAGTAAAAAAACGAAATTGATCAAAAACTTGTATGATAATAGCAGATTATGCACTAAGAGGATAAAGCAGTGTCTTACGTCACGGGCTGCATATTGGACCCCTCTCTTCACTCAGGTTAACTTCCGAGCGTAGCGAGGGGGTTTTAAAATTATGTAGACTCCTGAGTGAAGAGAGGTGTCCAATATGCGATATCTCGCAGAAGGTATGAAAAGCTATGATCGCTCGACGTAATTTTTGTGTCAACTTGAAAATGATGAAATGCGGAACTGTTACATTAACACCAGATACCGGCTCTTGTTTCACATTTTACAACCGCGGCTTATTTTTTTGTGTTCTGCCTATCAATGGTGGCCAGTTCGATTTTCGAATAAACTCTCTTTACAATGTCCGTATCTATGCTATTATTACTCTAATACGAATTTTAACATTCTAAATTCAAATCTCATTATATCCCCTGGGAGTTTCATTTAACCTTATTAGTTTTTAATTAGTTATTTTTCATATTTTATATAGGTATAATGTTAAATATAATGTACCTCCTTGTATGTTTTTGGAACATTAAATATTATTATTATTATATCCCTTTATTATATTGTTTTAAGATTGCGTATGCGTGATATGTAATTAGACATTGTCGAGCAAGAGATATGTTTTTTTTGCTTTATTGATATTTGATTTAATACAGAAAATATATTATAATATGAGTGAGGCTTTAGCTGACAAAAATATATTTGTAATAGATTAATTAAATTAAATTTCGACGATATTCGAACTGATACAGTGCTTATTAAAACTTTTTAAATTTATTTTGATCCTATACATATATTATTTCGATGCTATTGCTGATACTTATTAATATAATTATGATTATTTTAGTTGCCATTATTACATTTTCATTTTTGTTTGTTCCTTTTTATTGTTTTGCTGTTATTTTTTGCCATTTGCTATTTTCGTTGACATTTATAGGAACATTATATTATTATCAGAAAATATTTTATTGTGACATGTCTTGGTGCATGGAAATGTCAAAAGACTAATAAATTAATTGAATTGAAACGAAAGAAATTCGAGATTGGAGTCACTCCAATCTCGAATTTCTGGTAGGTACTAGTTTATTCCTCAAAAATCGTGTGAAAAGGGGGTAGATAGATATGTTTTCCCTTAAAACTTTCCGCTTGCAAGAACATCAGCGAGAACTCAAAACAAAAAAAGGGTAAAAATTACCATAAATAGTAAAAACGTTTCTAATAATAATAATACTAACTATGCAAGTAAATAGTCTCAATCAATAAGTTGAAATATATCTGTGTCACGTTCACCATGTATCATGAGCACCTTGTTCAAACTGTTCGGTGACGAGTAAATGCGCCCACAACAAGCAGTAGCTTAATTAGATTTAGTTGAATCATTTTGGATTCAATGGCCATTTGTATGTAATAGCAGATTGCACAACAATCGCATTAAACAAAGCCATTTTATCAGAGACATTTAAAAAGAACTTTACCAATATAACTTCTCCTAAAGTTATCGTTTATTCTTGTTTCTAATTCTCTTCAGTCGCCAACCCGAGGCTGTTGTTTCATGTAAAATTTTGAAGAAAAATGGCGGTATAGAAGCCCTCGTCAGCCTTAGCAGTATTTAAATAAGATAATAACACTGTTCAATTTCCTCGCAATCGAAGTGAAAAGCGGAGTGTACAACTCGATTATAAAACAAGTCATTTTATCCTCGACTTCAATATCTGCCCTCGCATACGGCTCGGGCGGATAAACTGGCTTGTTTGATTCATTTGTTGTACAATCTGCTATTAAAATGACAAGTACAACGTAACTAATACCCTACTGCTTTTGTGGTAACAAAATCGGTTCAACCGTTTGGATGTTGAGTTCACTCAATTTCTCGCATGCTGTTGACTCATGTTAGGAACCATTTCAATAATCGTACTAACCGACATTTTGATATAAATGTGTCAAATTTTCGTTACAATTGCCGTTCATTTCATAATCCCCAAACCGACATTGAAAAATAAAGAGAAGTTTTTTAAACCTGACACAATCCCCACCAAAGCCTGGTGGGGAATATTAAATATATAATATATAAATTTTAGCAGGGGGGTGCGGGGGAGGTAGGGAAGGTGGGGTGTGGGGAGGGGTAGTTACGAAAATCTGAAATTCTACCTTCCCTCCATACACCCCCACTTGAACATCGGCTCGGAAATTAAATTTAGTTTAGTTTGTAACAAGAGAATCGGACTAAAATGTAGCCTATTTATGTATCCTAGTAGGTAACACGAGAATTGGCACCATTTTTACAAAAGTAGGAGATTCTATGTTCGACTGTATGTACAACCTCCTATTACCCCGACAATTGCGGACCGATTTTAAAAATCCATTTTTTGTTTGAAAGTGTATACTCTCCGGGTGTTCCCATATAAATTGTATCAAAATTTAAGTTTTTTTAGGGATTATTTTTTGTACCGTGCTATGTTGTACAGCACTTGTTATGTTGTGTTCTCAGGAGGAATGCTTCCTACACTTGGAGGCGCCGATAGCGCGCGTGGCGGGCTGGGACGCGCCCTTCCCGCACGTGTTCGAGCCCTTCTACCTGCCCGACAAGTGGCGCTGCTTCCACGCGCTCACCAAGCTCTTGGACTACTGAACCTCACGATGTGACGGCCGAGTGCCGAGAGAGCTCCTCTACTCTAACAATCGAAATACGAATATTCGTTTGTCGATGGCCTTATCCTTTTGATAAGGTCGACTATTGCACGAAACGATTAATACACTTCTGATTTCGGAGTAGATCCGCAGACTCGGTGGGGTGGTGAATCTTTGATATTATACATAAAATTTTATTTTTGTTTATTGTGTTGCTTCATTCACAATCACAATTTGACGACATCCACGCGCTGAACGCAGCGTCACCCAGGCAGGCCACCCTTTGAACTGAAATATCTCGTAAAGTAAGTGAGAACAAATGGCCACATTGGGTACTACAGAGCACCTGAGAGCACTACAGGCTGGGAAATTTTCGGCTGCATGCAAACAAATGGCCGGCTGTAGTGACGGACACTACCTAGTCTACATAATTTAAAGAAATTTATCAAAAATCTGGGCACTGATCGTGGTCCACCTGCTCAGTTCACACCATGTAAGCTAGAAATTTAAATTCATTGGGACTGAGGTACAAATCAAATCAAATCATTTTATTTGTCAGAATGTAGGTAAAACAGTTGAAGATGTTAGTTTAAATACTTTAAATATACAATTTCCCTTATACATTCTCACCATTAGGCATGCAAATTATTAAATTGAATACAATAAAAAATAAAATGTCAATATGGTTAAATTAAAATGTCTTACAATAAAATAAAATTCAAGTCCAAATAAAATACCAATTCCAAAATAATATTTACCATTGATCATTTAAATTAATTTAAATACAGTTCAAATTATTATCATTAAGAAAATCATTAATCGTATAATAACATTTGTCAACAAGAAATAATTTTAATTTATGTTTGAAGCTTATTAAATTACATTGCTTTATGCTCTTTGGCAATTTATTATATATTTTCGGAGCCATACAAAATACACTGTTATGCATTAGCGATGTACTGAACGGCCTTAAGCAGAGTCTGTCTTTGTTTCTCATATTGAACCTGTAAGCTTCATTGAAAGAATGAAAATATCCGAGGTTGTTCTTCACAAATAGCGCAACCTCATAGATATAGATGCATCGTACCTACAGCTTATGTATGAGCCTAAGAACTGATGAGATCTATCACTTCTGTAAAGAAACTAATAATCAACGATCAATAGTTTCCGAGTAAAAGCTGCTTTAAGTTTGACAGCTGTCACTTTGACACCTGTCACTTTAAAATGTCCTACTGCCTACTCAGTAGAGCAAATGTTATTTTTTTTGTCCAATCTTTTCTATCCTAGAACAGCATGGACGGCCAATACACAATTTGTTCGGATCCAGTATATGTCATACTGCTTAGCAGGACAGTATTTTTTTGTCATATCTGTCCTATAGTCGATCACATCGTAGAACAGTTTGGACTAACCCCCTTATCAAGCTTATGTATGAGCCTAAGAACGAACTCTTAAGTCTAATTTCTAAATTAAATGCCACGCTGGCACCCCGCCAGCGTGGCAGGCGAGCATTCTACCACTGAACCACCGATGCTTGCAATTACTTTGTAAATCTAACTGGACACAGAGTAATTTGACTTCATCAAAAACGTAACGTAATCACGTAATAAGATGGATACATTATAATAGGTGAAAGGTAAAATCATAATGATCTAGTCGAGCCTTTCGTTAGATATCGAATTGTTGATTAATAGGTATTGTAGTAGTCTGTGTGGGGTTGTTCACTAAACTACTCATCTTCTTGCTTGTTCTTAGCCTACCTAATTTACATAGGTGTAAGCACAGAATAACTCCCAATCGTCTCTATAGAGATATATTCAGCCTTAGTTTTTGTTTCGGGTTAAAAAATAAACGCAAAATTAATTAGTATAATTTTATTAAAAAATGAACATCAATCCCTAAAATAAAGCAAGAACGTGTGTAAAATGAAAATACTTAAAATAAACAATGTCAAACTTATACGAAATTAAAAACACATTAAGAAATTGTGCCATCGCTTACAATATAAGTGGGGAAAAAATTTAACTACGTGTTGAATATGTCGTGGCGATATCTTACAATTGATCATTTCATAAAAGGAGTGGAATGCCCTGCCCTCGTCAGTGTTTCCGGTAAAATATAACCCAGGTGTGTTCAAGTCAAGAGGAAACTACTAGGGAAGCGTGCTACACCTTCGACCACATCATCGCTTTCCATCATGTGAGATCGTGGTCAAACGATTGCCCCATCCATAATAAAAACAAATGGTTGCTGATTTCATGAAATGGCCAGCTTAAACTGACCATATCGTTGAAACATCAAAGTTTAATGATATTGCAATCCACGTAATACCATTAATGTAGGGTTTTCAACTTTTCAAGATACCAAAGGTGTAAAAACAAGCGTGGGGTGCTTCTCATATCTGTCAATGAAATATTTATAACAATTGACCCATGCACCCCACGCTTTTTTGAAATAAAACATTTTATTCTTATTTACACTATTAAAATTTATTTTCTATTTTTTAGTTTGGTTTTCTATATAACGCGTGTTTTTTAGTTTTTTTAATCTATTATTTATTTTCTACTTTTTTTTTCTTTCTAATTATTGCATTGTCATCGGTCTTTGACTGGTGTGCTTGAATGAAATCTGACCGTTTAAAGTGGATCAAAATAGCGTCCAAAGGAGTCGGTTACAAACATTCAAGTGAAGCTAATATAAAGCGTATAAAAACACGAAGACAAAGGCTGGAGCTCGCTACCTATCACGGCCAAGTCGGGCTTCCGCCAAGCACCTCTAGCGGTGGATAATGTAACTATTTTAAGATATGATCGCTAATGTTTGACCATAGCATGAAGTAGCCGTGCGTTTAGCTGTTCATAACGTCAAACGCTAATCATTCATTAATCTTTGTAATTCAATGTTCTGGCCATTGTTGTCAATTTGATTAATTGACAACAATGCTTGTGAAACTTGGCAAATTATCAAAATCAAACTAGTAATACGTAGTTAATAACATTAATAGATAACAACAGTCACTACGAGTATATTGCACACTGAGCATTTTAGAAAAAAAAACTTAATTAAATTAGGTATGTAGGTAATCATTCTGCACAACAACAAAAAACTTAGGTACTTAATTAAATTAGGTAGGTACTTATGTAGGTAATCATTCTACAAAAAAACTAACTTAGAACCACTCTTGTGATAAGCAAATTAATGTTTAATTTTTTTGTACAAATATAACCAATATTAGTCTAAAAATAATAACAAAATTACAAAACATTTACTTCCCTCGTTTGAACACAGAATCGATCTTCATGTTCGATGAACGATCCTATCGTATCTTATCATATATTTACCACAGATTAGAGATATGTAGCAAGCATATTTACTCAGAACGGTTCCACAAAAAATCTGTGCACATTCCGCAATAAATGAATTGCAAGCATAAATCGATCCTCCACGTATAAATCTTACGCAGTTCTTTCGATCAAGGAAACTCGGTTGCCTTAGTCCCACAACCGCGTTGATGACGGTTCGGTTTGAAGAAGGGTCCGGCGCGGTGGCGGGCGAGTTGGCAAAGCGTTGCACGCTCGAGGCGCAAGTACTTGACGGTGTCAAAGAGTTTAATAAATACTACGTAGACGGTGTTTTTATGTCGGCCCTCGAACCACCAGGGCCCTATTTCATAAAACTATAGTAGGTGTTAATGGGACTACTGGTGGATGGTAAATAATAAGATTTAATGCTTTAGAGGCATTGTGACGACAAAATGACCATCACTATTTTGATAGGTATTTTTTATGAAACTCTTTTCGCAGGCACGTTCTTCGACCGTTAGATTATGTATGGGTGAAATAGAATCTAGTTCCCAAAACCTCGTAAGACCTTCCTCTTGGTTGACATGATGGAAGTGATGTGAGGAAGCGTGGTTTGGTATATGACCAGAAACCAACCATACCAGTTTTGTTTCGTATAATTTGGGTTGGTTTTTGCCTAAATCGATAGAGTTATAACTTACCACGCTCCAAAATGTCTCAGCTCCTACTAAAATATCTATTGCCGATGGAACATTAAAGGAGGGGTCAGCGAGCTCTATACCTCTAGGTATTGAAATATTATGAATATTAATTAACTTGGATGGCAAGGCCTTTGTAATTAATGGTAATATTAGGCAATGTAGACTGACCTTGTAGTCATTATGGCAAGACTGAATAGTGAGGTTACAAGACTGTGAACTTATGCTGGCTTGGTCGCAGATACCTGATACCGTGGAGCAAGTACTGCGTCGCTTTAGTCCCAGCTTGTCGCATAGGTCCTGTGTCACGAAGTTAGCAGTGCTGCCATTATCCAGCAGGATTCTGGCAGTGTGTGCGCTGCCCTTACTGTCGTAGACTTTCACCAGTGCTGTCGATAGAAATATATGGGACGAGGCAGTATGTTGACTGGTGTTGGTTGAGAGGGCAACCTGATCAATGTTGGGTTGAGAAGTATCGATGGGTAATGCGACATTCTCTATAGGAAAAGAAGATGTTTGGTTTAAATTTAAATTCTCTATATGAATAAGAGTGTTGTTATGTTTGTATTTGCAAAAACGGCAATGAGATAGCTTGCATTTTATGTAAGAATGACCCGGCTGTAAACAATTGAGATAGACTTTTAACTCCTTTGCCTTTGCTATGCTACTTTCTATAGAAAGATTTCTAAATTTGTCACAACCGTACAGAAAATGATCATTTTTATACAACATTTCTATTGATTTTTAGTCAAGTTCGAGTCATTTGAAACTACTATAAAGCTTTTAGACTTCGTGAATTCTGGTTTAGAAGTTTTGTTTTTGTTGTCTTCTAATGTTTCCAGTAAGTCAGCACGATTACTTAACACCCTACAAAACTGGGATAAAGTAGGAGACTCATTCAAATTGCTGCGATATTCCTCCCAGTGGCGATTCGTCATATAGTCTAGTTTTGTTGATATTATGTGTATGATCAGAGTATCCCAGTGTTGGGTGGGTTGTTTGAGAATAGTGAGCGCCCTTGTGTTTTTATTAGTTGTGTCTAATAATGTACGTATAGATCTACTAGACTCTTTTAAAATTGGCTCAATGTTAAACAATGATTGGACATGATTATTGACTAATAATCTGGAATTGTCATATCTTTCGCATAATAAATCCCAAGCTGTTACGTAATTTTCACTAGTTAAGTCAATGTTTTTGACAACAATTGCGGCACTTCCCTTGAGGGACGCACGTAGGTAATGAAATTTGCTAGTATTATCTAACCCATCATTATTATGAATTAAGGAAAGAAATGTATCTCTAAACTCGAGCCAATCGTGATAGGAACCGTCATAGATAGGTACATTAATTTTCGGAAGAGAAACATTATTTGTGTGTTTACAAGTCCCACCTGTTTTGGCATCGTTGAAGCTTGAAACTGAACCTGAACGTCGGCTAGCTCCTTTGCCGGAGCCGTGAGTTGATTCGATTCGATTATCCTCAACCCTGTCATTTAAAAATATTGCAAGCTATTTGCGAAATATTTTTTTCCATTATTCTATCCCATTCTAGCAATATTTGAGTGAGTATTAAAGTGCCTAAAATCATTTATGTGCACCTGCGCGCTTTGTAAATTTTAAGCTGCTTTTCTATTATTTGACGCGCTTCATTACCTAAACTGGGAATCCAGGCGCAGTGCGCAGCGCACGTAGCCAAACCGGTTGCTCTTGTTGCCTCTTCTTCATTTAGAGATATTGTTCAGTGTTAAAGGGACTACTGGTGGATGGTAAATAATATTTTTTAATGGACTGTATTAAATGGTGCGGTATAATCAATATTTAAGTTAATTATTACGATGAGCAGTATAACAAAGGGAGGCGCAGGAGCAAGTGTCCGCGGGCGGCGCTGGAGCACTATATATATGGGTGCCGGTGCTGGCGTGGTGTGGTGGCTCGTCGTCCCCGCACTGGCGGAGGCTGATGCGTAGACAGTAGGTACAAATGTCAGTCAAACTATCGAAATGTCGCAGAATACCTAATAATAAAATTTCGTGCTTTTTTGTTATATGAAACGAAGGTATGGCGTATTCGACTGTCATGTTCGGCTGTATGTATGTTTTTTTTTTATGTATGTCGGTTGATATCTCCGTCAATTGCGGACCGATTTAAAAAATTCTTTTTTTGTTTGAAAGAGTATACTTTTCAAAAGGTCCCATATAAATTGTATCAAAATTGGTTTAGCAGTTTTTCGAGAATAAATAGTTTTGTTGAGTAAATCCATTCGATTTTGTGTTTAAATTGCCTTTATTTTGTGTTTATCTCTAAGATTTCTAAACCGATTTAGATGGTTGTTTTTTTATTCAAAAGGGTGAACTTTCCGAGTAGTCCCATATAAACTTCATCAAAATTGGTTCAGTAGTTTTATTATAAAAACAATTTGTTTTATAGTTTATGTTCTCTAATATCTTGGGATTTCTGAACTGATTGTTTTTACTTGAGTAAGAAGACCTCTAGTGTACTATATAAATTTCATCAAAATTGGTTTAGTTGCTTTAAACAAGCTTTAATTTAATTCACTGTGTTATAATGTTTAGGACTGGATTGCAAGTCAATTTTGAACAATTTAAGGACGTCTAAAGATGCTGAAGGTTTGGACATGGGTGTAGTTGATGACAATTAAAAACTACAGTAGTAGTAGGAGTCAAAGGAACTACACAATCGGATGATAGAATCCCTTCAAGTTTGGGCTCATTTGGTTTGTCCTGATGAGATCATGTCTGGTATTATGTGGTATCCAGGGTCTGGTAATGGAGCCGGAAGGTAGTCACAGGAACTCAACAACAAAATGATGAAACCCCTTCGAGTTAGGGCTCATTTGGTTTGTCTTGGTGAGTTCTCTGGTTTTATGTGGTATCAAGGTTCTGATGATGGAGCCGGAATGTAGTCACAGGAACTCAACAACAAAAGGATGGAACCCCTTCGAGTTTGGGCTCATTTGGTTTGTCTTGGTGAGTTCTGTGGTTTTATGTGGTTTTCAGGGTCTGATGATGGGAGCCGGAAGATAGTCACAGGAACGCAACAACAAAATGATGGAAAATAGTCAAAACTAATACAGTTGTTATATATGTAGGTTTTATTCATAATTCATTTATTGATTGCAGATACAGGTTAATTATAAGGTATTATATATAAATAATGTTTGGAGCTCTGTAACTTGCCATTTAGGCATGCAATTAATTTGAGTACATATTATTATTATTAATAATATGTACTCAAATTAATTGCATTTGTCTCACTCACACTCGAAATTTAAATTAATATTTACTAAAACATTTCATAAAATAAACATGCATTCAAATTATTAAAATATTACATAGTCAGTCTAAAAAATTAATAAATACTCAATAAAAATAATTAAAAAACATCGAAACTAAAAGCAGTGCCACCAATTCATATATTCCTTACCTATTCTATGTCAATTTAATTTCCAAAAAATCCTTTATTGTATAGATACATTTTGTACATAATATATTAAATAATTCTCTTTTAAAACTATTTCTTAGCATTTCTTTTATCCTATCTGGTAAATTATTGTATAGGACAATTGGTTTATAGAAAGCGCTCTCTCTGTAGCTAGCCTTTTTTGGGTATGTTGTTAAAATTTTATTTTTTCTTCTAGTTTCATAATTGTGTACAGTATTTATTTTTGTGTAGTAATGTGCGTTGTATCTTATAAATAAGCATGATTCATAAATATACAGAGCAGGTAACGGAAGGATACGGTGCTTTTCGAAGAAAGGCCGAGAACTTTCTTTCTCTTTCTTGTTTCTTGAACAAATTGCTCTCATACATTTCTTCTGAGCTTTAAAACAGGACTCTTTTTCTGTCGAATTCCCCCAAAACATCACACCATACCTAAGATTCGATTGAATATAAGCATGATACGCCATGAATGCAACATTAACAGATGAAACCTTTCTTAGTCTTCTAAGTGCATAGACAAACTTATTAACTTTCCTGTTAACATGTCGTATATGTGATTTCCAATTGCAGTTAGAATCAATAATCAATCCAAGAAATGTATATTCCTTTACCTCTTCAATTTTTATGCAATTTAATGAAACATTAAGAGGCTTAACTTTGCGTTGAGGAAAGTGAAATTGCATAACTTTCATTTTATCCATGTTTAGTTTAAGTTTATTATTATTCATCCAAGTCTGTATTATCTTTAGAGTATTCGTAATTTTACCATCTATGTTTTCACTATTATCATCTTTAACAATACTACACACAGTACTAATATGTAAGGGGAGATCGTTAATGTATAAAAGAAAGAGAAGAGGGCCAAGTATACTCCCCTGGGTTACTCCTGATGAAATCTTTTTTGTCTTGGAGACATATTTATGCACAATATGAGAGTTTTTATTAAGCCTCATTAACTCAACATATTGGTTTCTATTTGTTAGGTATGATTCTAAGAATACGCAACCCCTCTTATACCATACTTATACATCTTTTGCAGAAGAATGGGGTGACTGACAAAGTCAAATGCCTTTGTCATATCCATAAATACTGCTGCGATTGCCTTGTTTTCATTTAAACGCTCATATATGGTTCTTAAAAGATCGTACGACGCTATTGTAGTAGATTTACTTTTTCTAAACCCACATTGTTCTGGACGTATTATTTCATTTTTCTCAATAAAACTCATTAACCTCGAATACACATTTTTTTCAAAAACTTTGGAAATGACTGGTATAAGGGTGACAGGCCTGTAGTTCTTCTTTTTTTCTTCTAATTATTTTTTTCCCTTTTTATACCGCGGCTTTACAGCAGTTAGTTTTAATTTGTCCGGAAAAACGCCTTCTGACAACGACAGATTTATTATATGGGTTAATGGATGAATAATAATACTTGCCGAAGCTTTCAGAACTCCCGTATCTAATCCATCATATCCGACTACTGAGTATTTTTTAAAGTTCTTATTATTTTGCCTACTTCTTCAAAAGACGTTGGTGTTAAAAATATTGATGTCACTGTATCGTTAATTGAATTCCAATTCAGTTTTAACTAATGTATTATTTTCCTTTTTTGTTAAATTTACATAATAATATACAATATAATATATTAGGTATTTGATTAGTATGACTACATGTGATGTTGTCTTGTTCAATCTTCATTATGTATTTATTAATATTATAATTATTCTTTATAATGTCCCATGTAGATTTAACTTTATTTCTAGAATTCAATATAAATTTACGATTACTTTGTTTTTGTGCAAACATCATACATTTCTTTAGCATTCTTCTATAATTGATGTATGCTCTTCTATTTGTGTCATTACTGTTATTTCTGTAAGTGAAATACAACTCTCGTTTTTTTTGTACATATTTTTAGTCCTTTTGTTAGCCACTTCAATTTTTGTTGTTATAATTTAAATTTTTTCACTGGAAAACAAATGTTATATTTGAATGAAAATGATTCTATAAAATTATTGTAGGCTTCGTCATGTGAAGACGTGAAGACATTTGAAAAGGATATAGATTCTAAATGCGAAACAAATCTCTTTAAGTTTTCACTACCGTAGAGCCTTTTCTTAATATAGTAATAATTACGATTATTTTCCATTTCCATAGGAATATTAATAGCGCCGTATGGTCTGAAAGACCCAGGTCGTATACACTACCACTGCAATTGCTAATGTTCGTTGCAAAATTATCAATACATGTCTTGCTTGTTGATGTGATTCTAGTAAGTTCGTTAATTAATAGTTTCAGATTAAAATTACTTAGCAGTTGTTCAAACTCCATTACCATTTTATTACTCCTGTTGAGTCCTATCTATATTAAAATCCCCGCAAAGGGCTATTTGCTTGTTTGATTTTTGTACCAAAAAACTTAAAAGGTCTTGTAATTTATGAAAGAAATTATGAATGTCTGATTTCGGAGTCCTGTAAATTCCCACGATAATTATATTACCTCTAATAATATCAATTCCGCATCATTCGAAATTGCACTCTCAGCTTTTGTTTTATACTCTATAATTTCTTTAGACTCTATTTCATTCTTCATAAGTAAACATACACCACCTCTTTCTGATCCCTTACTTAAAAATATACTTCCCATGCTATATCCTTGTACTTGTATGTCGTTTTGTTTTTTTTTTATTACAAAGTGTTCAGTAAAACATAAAATATCAAATTCTGTATCCGCGTCCCGTAAAACTTCTAAATGCAATTCCAGATTATCCAATTTGTTTTTCAACCCTGCAATGTTTTGGTGAAAATTTTTTAGTGTTTTATCCTTAACGAAAAACATTTTTCTTTTTTTGCTTTTTTGTAGTCACTTTTTTAAAATAGAAAGAAATGGTGCCTCTCTTTTCATTTTTTTTACCCTCTTTGCTTATTGCTTTAGGTTCATTTTTATTTATGTTTTTAAAATAGAACGGGATGGTACCCGGCTTGATGTAATCTTTTTTTATGTTACGTTTACTTTTATTCCGACCTAAGTTTATATAATATTTATCATAGTCTACTTTATCAATAGTGATGCTAATTGAATGATGACATTGCTTCATGAACCTGGCTCTGTTTCCTGACCTAGACCCACTAGAGTTACCTAAATTAAGATATACACAATTTTTGAATGAGTGGGCGACAGATTGCAACCTATAATTTAATTGACTCTCCTTTAGTTCACGGTTGTGTAGGACACTTGTCACTATAATCTTTGGTTTCTGTAGTTGTTTCAATGTTGTCGAGATTTGATCATTCAGTTCACCAAGATTGGAATCATTCGAGCCTAAACTAAGTACAATCCAATCGTCCTCGTTATATTCATTTTTCAGAACGTCGGATTTTTCCAGAATATAACTCGTAGATGCATCCGGAAAAACTTTTGATAACACACTCTACTCCTTTGTATCTTGTTCTGATGTTCAATAGGCTAGACGCTAGGTCTACGCAATGTTGATCTCCATATATAAAAATAGTCTCTTTTTTAGACAATTGTGGTAAAATTGCTTTAGTTGACTTTGATTCTTGATTCGTCTTAGTTTTAGTAGATTTTAGAGTTATTAAAAGCAACCTTTTCTTTCAAAGGTGTTGTTCCAAAGGAATTTCCCAAGGGTTTAATAAAGATCGGTAGTTCCATAGGTTTTTTAATTTTCAGTTCCGAATCAATTAGAATCGATTTAGGAATTGGTTGCTTCTTTTTATTGATTTGTGGCGTCATAGTATAACTAGGTCCAGAGGAATCAGATTTTCCAAAATGTTCGATGGGGATAGGTAGGGCAAGATCTGTACTCGTTCATAGTAATAATTCTCCTTTTGGATGGTGTTTGTTTACGTGTCGGAGTGCTATCACTTAAAACTGTGTTATATATATTTAGTTTTTGTTGAAAGTCTTCCGCAGTATTTTTCAAGCTAGTATTTTCTAGGCATAGTTTCATTATTTCTTCATTTGCGCTCGATAATTGGCTCGATCAATCGCTGATTACTTGCTTCAGTTCTTGCACCTCAGAACTATCTGCTTGAGAAATATCTGGTAAACTTCTTGCGCTAATATCTCTGAGAGTTAAGCTTCTAAAATCGTCCTGTGCTGTGGTAGAGGTTAAATTTTCCAATTATAAATAAATAAATAAAATAAATAAATAAATATATTCGGGACAATTCCACACCAATTACCTAGCCCCAAACTAGGATACCCTGTACTATGGGTACTAGATAACGGATAAACATACATAGATACGAATATTATAAACATCCATGACTCGGAAACAATTATTTCTGCTCATCACACAAATGATTGCACCTTGCAGGATTCGAACCGGATTGGATTCGGATGTTTAAAAAACGCAGTTTCTGGCTTAAAACTGAATTCATCGAGACGCTCGATAACTTAATAATCGCGTATTTAGAAGATGACCCGACGGTGAAACCGAACTACAGTTCTCTGAGTTCATTTGATGAGTTATATTGTTACATTAAACATACGGAACAGACGCTTACTCCGCAAAAGGTCAACCATGATATGGGTGGTCAGAGACTCATGCTTCCGCCCCTTTGGCTCCTAAGCTATGATGGTACACCTAGTAAATGGCCGGTGTTTTACGAAAACTTCAAGAGCGTCATTCATGATAACCCGCGATTGTCTAACGCTGAAAAGATTCAGTATCTGATTGGAAAGCTTAATGGCAAAGCATTAACCGTCTGTTCGGGAATTCCGCCTACCGCGGACAATTACGAAATAATATGGAAAGCTCTTCTAAATAAATATCAGGACATACGCGTGCAGGCATCTCTGTACGTTGATCAGATGTTGAACTTTAAACCGAACCAGAATTTAGACTCGTTTATTGAACAATTTTGTTCCGCTGAAAGCGCTCCAGGGCTTAAATATTTCCGACTTATCAGATTTTATACAATACAATACAATACAATAACTCTTTATTGAACACATTACAATAAAAAAACAACATAACAGTAATTATATATAAAATCTAATGTTGTACAATAGGCGACCTTATCGCTATTTGCAATTTCTTACAGGCAACCTTTGGATGGACAGGAATATAAAATAAACATTGCGGTCAGTGATGGAGACTTACTTTGGAACAAAAAAGTTAATAGATAAATAACAACTATATAAACTATATAACTATATACAACTATATAACTTAATATTTGTATACATACTTACATAATGTGTTATCATAAATTTTGTTAAACACATAAATATATATACTATAATTAAATAATATAACATATATATTGGCAAATTTATAATATAATATACATAAATAAATAGCATTTATAATCACGCATCTCGAACTCAGTAAACTCGATTCAGTTAGTCGGGTTATTGGAACAAACGCAATAACATAGAAATACCTACCTTTAAACACGTAACTCAATTTTTAAATGAGCAAAGTAAGATCAATTTATTGCGCAATAACTCATTAAATAAAACGAATGGTTCCTACAAAGATACCAACGCAGCCTTAGGTAGGTCAAGGCCAACCCGGGCATTTGTAGTAAAATCGCCGCCGCCGTTGCAACCTTCTAATAAACCTACTGATAACTCTCACTGCATTGTTTGCAACGCTCAACCAATTCATCCGCTTTTCAAATGTCAACAATTTTCGCTATTTGATTCCCATCTTAGGAATGAAATTATAACTAAAAACCGCTATTGCAAGAACAGTTTGGGATTTCATGATATAAAATTCTGCAAATCTCAAAACCGGTGTTTTGTGTGCCGACAGAAACATCACTCTTTGATTCACCTAAAATCTAAATGATTATAAAAAACGCTCGGCAGTACCACCATCGAGTCCGACTGACGCATACCTACCGGCAAGTGGCAGCGGAAGCACCGCGCCGCAGCAGGCGCCCGCTCTAGTGAAAGTACCACCATCGAGTCCGACTGACGCATACCTACCGGCAAGTGGCAGCGGAAGCACCGCGCCGCAGCAGGCGCCCGCTCTAGTGAAAGTACCACCATCGAGTCCGACTGACGCATACCTACCGGCAAGTGGCAGCGGAAGCACCGCGCCGCAGCAGGCGCCCGCTCTAGTGAAAGTACCACCATCGAGTCCGACTGACGCATACCTACCGGCAAGTGGCAGCGGAAGCACCGCGCCGCAGCAGGCGCCCGCTCTAGTGAAAGTACCACCATCGAGTCCGACTGACGCATACCTACCGGCAAGTGGCAGCGGAAGCACCGCGCCGCAGCAGGCGCCCGCTCTAGTGAAAGTACCACCATCGAGTCCGACTGACGCATACCTACCGGCAAGTGGCAGCGGAAGCACCGCGCCGCAGCAGGCGCCCGCTCTAGTGAAAGTACCACCATCGAGTCCGACTGACGCATACCTACCGGCAAGTGGCAGCGGAAGCACCGCGCCGCAGCAGGCGCCCGCTCTAGTGAAAGTACCACCATCGAGTCCGACTGACGCATACCTACCGGCAAGTGGCAGCGGAAGCTCCGCGCCGCAGCAGGCGCCCGCTCTAGTGAAAGACAATACACGCTCACAGTCGAACAGTATAGTGCTACACAGTACATCAACTCACGCGAATGAAACAAAAAGTAATAATGAGTCGAGTTCTGTTCTGATTCCGACCGCTGTTGTACATGTTTATGATAACAACAATACGCGCTCTAATATTCGAGTTTTGATCGATACTGGCTCCATGAGTCATTTCATTACCAAGGAATGTTGTAATCGTTTGAATTTCGCTATAAGACCTTGTTCCTCATCCGTTCAGGGAATAGGGCAAACGGAAAGTGCATCCTTAGGTTTCACTTCATTCAAAATTTACTCAAGGTTTAACAAAAACTGCTCATATTTTATAACCGCAAGGGTTATAAACACAATAACTGACAAGTTACCTAACAACTCTATTAAAACGTCGCAATTAAGTCACTTCGATGACCTACCTTTAGCCGATAGCTATTTTCAAACGCCTAGTGAAATTGACGGTCTAATCGATAGTGAATTAATTCCCCTTCTACCCCTCCTATCTTCCTCCCCCTTCACCCTTCTCCCTCTCCCCTTCCCCTACCCCATTTTACCCCATCCTCTCTTAAACCCCTACCAACTAAACAACAAACATACATACATACATGTATTGCAAGTTAAATAAAAGTTTTTAAAAATCCTTTCTATACAAAATGTAAGAGAAAATGAATTTCCTTAGGAAATTCCTTCATACATTTGGATATTTCAATTTCAGCGGAATAACTATTGGATATTTCAATTTCATTTAAATTCAGATTCCTAGGTACAGAAAGAGAAACAGAAACAGAAACGTAAACGTAAACGTAAACAGAAACAGAAACAACAACAATCACGATCACATCAGCTTTCAAAAAGAAAAAACCCATCAAAATCGGTCCATTCGTCTGGAAGCTACAACGCCTCTCTTTTCGAGTTCGGTGGTTAACAAAACCACGGAATAAATAATAGTACTAAAAAAACACGACAATAATAGATTTTCAAAGGAAATTGCTGGCCGCAAAACACGACAGTAATGAAATTCCATACAACTTTGCTGGCGCCTATTCAAGCAGCGCGGCAAGGTCGACTTTGCCTAAAGAAGGTTATCGAAATAATGACCACATTACAAGCTTGTTTGAGTAAAAAATATTTTTTGCATGGTTCTCTATATTCGATACTGAAGCCAAACTGTTTTACTTTTTAATTTTGTCTGTCTGTTTGTCCGTATCTTGACCGCGCATCGCACCCAAACTTCTAAATAAATTCAAATGAAAAAAATGTATGTTCAATACTTTTTTTAAGCTCTTGGGTGCTTAAAAAAAGTATTGAACAATTATATATTTGTTAATCGTGTCTTTCTTTCTGTTTGTCTGTATGTTTGTTTGTTCACGCATCACGTAAAAACTACGCCACCGATTGCAATGCGGTTTTCATTGTTAAATAGCTTAGGGTTTTATTTAAATCTGGTGTAATTGGTATCTCAATCCGGTGAGTTAGAAGCCGAGCAATTGATAAAGTATTTTTGACGGCTGAAGAAATTTTGTTCAAATGTTGGTATATTGGCCCTGGAATAGTACATTATGGTACTTTGAACCTAAAGAAAAGTACACGCGTGCGAAGCCGCGGGTACAGCTAGTTATAATTAAAGTTCTGAGTACGTTAGCTATTTCGTTGGTTTTATTTTTTCTACTTAAAATTCTTTACACTTTAAATAATATTAAATCCTAAGAAAACTAAATGTATTTAATTCTCACTACCCAATATCAGGAGGGTTCCTATGAATTCAAGAATTTTAATAAATAGTGAGCCTGTAGACTTTGTGCAGTCAACCATGTTTTTGGGTATTATTGTAGATTCAATTTTTTTTTTAATTTTTTTTTTTTTTTCGGGACATTTCCACACCAATTATCTAGCCCCAAACTAGGATACCCTGTGCTATGGGCACTAGATAACGGATAAACATACATAGATAAGAATATTACATCCATGACTCGGAAACAAACATTTCTGCTCATCACACAAATGAATGCACCTTGCAGGATTCGAACCCGCGACCGTACGATTTCGTACCCAGGATCTCTAGCCACGAGACCAACCGGTCGTCACAAAATTACAGTGGGGTCCTCACATATCGTTGATAACTGGTAGATTGAGCTCTGCAGCCAATGCAGTACGTAAAATTAGACAGTTTACCGATATAGCCACTGCAAGATTAGTGTATTTTAGTTACTTTCGCAGTATTATATCATATGGCATTTTGCTGTGGGGTAAGGCCGCGGAAATTCAATCAATATTTGTGCTGCAGAAGAGAGCAATTCGTTCCATATAGACTTTGACTTTGACTTGACTTTGACTTTGACTTGATTCTGAATCTGAATACCTTTTTCATATGCATTATTTTTTCCAACTGAAATTACTAGCCCTACATTTCGAAAGTATCAAATAACCAATAAATACTATGCATTTTGTATACCACAAAATATTATTTTTAAAGAAGCCTTGAACTCCGGAATTCCAGAATTCCTATCGAAACCCAATTCCAGAATTGAAAAATGGTCCGATATTCAAGCCCTAGTTGGTATATTGGTATTTTAGGTCTTGGAATAGTAATAGAGTTATTTTGACCTAGAGAAATGGCCATGCATGCGAAGCCGCGGGTACAGCTAGTCATCATCATCATAATCATCATGTCAGCCTTTAGAAGTCTAATGCTGAACATAGGCCTTTGTGCCACCTCCATCCACCGACGTCCTGCGATGGCTACAATGTCGTCGGTCCATCGTGTGGGACCCCCCACACTTCGCTTGCTTGTTCGTGGTCGCCATTCGAGAACCTTTATTCCCCAACGGTTGTCAGTTCTGCGGACTATGTGGCCTGCCCATTGCCACTTCAACTTGCAAACTCTGAGAGCTATGTCGGTTACCGTCGTTCGTCTACGGATTTCCTTATTTCGGATTCTATCACGTAGTGAAACACCGAGCATAGCTCTCTCCATTGCGAACTGCGCAACTCTGAGCTTATGCATGAGACCAATAGTTAGCGACCACGTCTCAGTGCCGTATGTCATCACTGGCAACACGCACTGATTATAAACTTTCGTCTTGAGGCTCTGCGGTATCTGCGACGAGAAGATATGGCGTAATTTCCCGAACGCTGCCTATCCGAGTTGGATTCGTCGGTTGACCTCTTTGTCGAAGTTGGATCTACCCAGTTGGTTGGTACAGCTAGTATAATATATAATTCAGTCATTCTCACACGGAACCCCAATTTCAGTTTCCAGAATCCATGAAATAGTGGAAACATTGTCACTACAAGTACTATAACGGTCCTTTTATACTCGAAGTCACTTTAATCTATCTATACTTTTATTAAAACTGTAACAGGTACAATTCTGTACATTGAAGATATGTAGAATTATTTTTGAGGCTGTTTTGTATTCCATACTGAAGCCAAAACTGTATTTTTATTCATTTTTGTCTGTCTGTCTGTCTGTATCTTGGCTAGGCATCACGCCGAAACTACTGAATGAATTTAAATGAAACTTGGTATGATTTGAGTTCATACTACGAGGTAGGACATGGATACTTTTCATCCCGAAAAATTATCAGTTCCCGCAGGATAGGGGTTGAAAGTTATTTAAAAAACACTTACCACTGAAACTACTATACGGATTTTGATGCAACTTGGCATATTCATAGTTTATATGATAGGTGAACATTTAAGATACTTTTTATCCCGAAAAAATAAAGGGTTCCTGCGAGATAGGGATCCAAATTCTGTGTTTTTTTTTTTTTTTGAGGTTTTTCTATATTCGTGCAGAAGCCAAAACTGTTATTTTTTTTATTTTTTTGCTGTTTTCTGTCTTTCAATATCTTGGACGCGCATCACGCCGAAACTACTGAATGAATTCAAATGAACCTTGGCATGATTTGAGTTCATACTACGAGGTAGGACATAGGATACTTTTCATCCCGAACCGAACAGGGTAGCGTACCTGGTTCTTAAACTGACCGAAAGATATAGCCTGATCTTACAGGTTTACGCACCGACATCGGCACACTCGGATGGTGAGGTAGAAGATATATTTGATGACATATTTTCGGCCCTACATAACACCACAAGGGCCCACTACAAAATTATCATGGGAGACTTTAACGCCAAAGTGGGAGTACAGACTTGCAGTGAATCGAGAATTGATCCACAGGTTATGGGTAAAGTAATCACAGGGGCAAATGCTAGTTTACTTTTTGGAATAAAGAGGCGTTCTTTTTGATGAATTCTTTTTTCGATAAGCAACCCCAGAGGATGTGGACTTGGCAATAAAGCCCCGATGGTGTGACTCAAAATGAGATTGACTTCATCATGACGGACAATAAGCACATATTCAGGGATGTCTCAGTGATCAGCAGGTTTAATACCGGTAGTGATCACCGACTTGTCCAAGGCTCCTTGAATGTCGACCACAAGCTTGAAAGATGCCGTCTGATGAAGTCTACGCTCCGACCCAACCTGCTCCAGACCGCTGTTGGATCAGAACAGTTCCAACTTAAGTTGGAAAATTGATTCACTGCCTTGGAAACCACAAATGACGTGGAAGAGAATCTCCAAAAAGTTGTGGGAATCCGTAGGGAGAAAGGCACTATATTTTGTCAGCTACAGCGTACGGGCACGAAGTCTAAAATCTCGGATGAAGCTCTTAGGCTTATGGACAAGCGACGGGAGTAAAAGCAAGCCACACCGTCAGAGAAAACGGAGCTCAATAAAAATATCAGTAAGCTGGTGCGACGTGACCTCCTCTGCTCAAATACGAGAACACGCCGAATAGGAAAAGAAATTGAGCAAAATTGGGGTCAAAAGTATTCACCCAGCAATTGAGTAGATCCCATCTGACGAAGCTCAAGACTAATAATGGCACAACAGTGAGGATGGTATAACTTCGGAGCTCTTGAAGGTAGGGAGGAGACCCGTACTTCGGGAGCTTCAGGGGTTTTTTAGCAACGTCCTTAACTGTGGGAGAATTCCAGCCTCTTGAAGAGGCTGGGTTTCGTAGAGGTTTTAGCACCATAGACCACAAACACAGTGAGGCAGGTTATACAAGAAGTATGAAGAGTATAAAACCCCTGTGTCTTGCTTTTGTGGACTATGAGAAGGCCTTTGACTCCGTTGAAACCAGGATGGTTCTTGAGTCTTTGCAGCGTTGTCAAATGGACTGCCTGACTGCATCGAAGTGCTGAGGTTTCTGTATGAGGTCGCGACTATATGAGTGTCTAAGTACAAAACCAGCAGTCTAAACATATCCAACAGCGCAGGGGAGTGAGACAGGGGGACGTTATATTCCCGAAACTGTTCACTAATGCCTTGGAAGATATTTTAAAGACGCTGGATTGGAAAGAAATGGGCATTAATATCAATGGCGAGAACATCTCACACTTACGACTTGCCGATGATATAGTCCTAATGACAGAGTCGCTGCAAGACTTGCAAAGTGTGCGGACCAACCTAGTTGAGGCTTCTCGACGCATCGGTCTCGGAATGAACATAGATAAGACCAAGATCATGTTTAACGATCTTATTGACCTGGAACCGATTGCAGTCCATTGTGCACCTCTTAAAGTTGTTAAAAAATATGTTTACATTGGTGAAATTTTGCAATTAGGTAAGAAAAACTTTGACAAGGAAGCCAACAGAAGAATTCAGCTGGGTTGGGCAGCATTCGGCAAGCTTCATCAAGTCTGCTCGTCGTCCATACCGCAGTGCCTGAAGACAAAGTCTTCAATCAGTGCGTCTTACCCAAGCGCGGATCCAGGGGGTGATGGGGGTCATGGGGGGCGGTCATGATGGGCTTATTTCAACCAAAGGTTTTTTAGTTCCGCTTGTTATTTTCATATGTTTTGTAATCATGTTTATTTGCTTCACTGATAGAAATATCTCAAAATTTCCGCGCTCGGTTCGCTCGCGCCTTTGTAATAATATTACGTTTTAAACACATACAATAACACTGATACTAGAAAAGTAACTCCTAATTTTCGCGCTCTCTACACTCGCACCCTTGTTCTGTTATTGACTGTTGAATGAAGGATGAGGCGCATCTTGTTTTCCTTCAGTTTTTAACAAACATTTCAAGAAATAACTTGAAATTATCGCGCCAGCTATGTTTGCATCTTGTTATTATTGGCTGCGTTATATATAGCTATTTATATCTACTCAATGGATCCATCGTAATTTTTCTTCTTATACGCTCACGGCTACAAATAGCAACATTTTTGAGCTCGCTTTGCTCGCGCCTTTGTGATATTACCTATTTTCGCACGCTGAATAATTCCATTCATTACTAATTTTTACCAAAAAAAATCGCGAGCGCTATAGTACTCGCATGTGTTAAATGGTATATTGTGTCCCTATTCGTATAATGTATCAGATATAGCTCAAAATTTTCGCGCTCGCTGCGCTTGCGCTTTATTTAATACTACATGTTTTGCACGCTTAAAATATCCATCATAAACGTTCAGTTTTTTGACATAACTAGACTAATAAAAGTATAAGTAGCGCAACATTTTCGCGATCGCTTCGCTCGCGCCTTCTTGGTAATATAGCATGTTTCGCAGTCATAGAAAATCGATCAAAATTTCCACATAACTACATAACTCCATAAAAATATACCTAGTGGCTCAAAATTTTAGGAAAAATTTGTGTTTGTTTGTATGAGATTATATAAACAGCCTGATTTTGAAAATTGATTCATCATTCAAGGCTACACTATTCCTGAGTGTCATAGGCTAACTCCCCATTCCTATAAAAAAGAAACGAGTCGTTTTTCCAACGTCTCGTAACTTTTTGACGTTTTTTGTATGGCGTTTATGTGAAAAACTGACGGACAATAAGTGAAAACGGTTCATTCTAAGATATAGGAACCGGCCTTAAGCGATTAATACCGCGGGGAACAGCTAGTAGTAGGCAGGGACGTCGCCAGCCTATGGCGTAGGGGGGGGCAAGTTGATATTATATGTGAAGGTCGGGAAAAGTGTGAATTGTAGGTACACAGTCAAGAAGACATGAAGCTTTACCAGTGGCGTAGCGTGAGATTCTGCCACCCAGGGCTGCAGGGCGTCCGTGGCTGAGCGATCGTAATGGAATAGTAATCGTTTATGACGTCAATGCACTGTCCGTCCTTGTCATATCATAGCACAATGACAAGGATGGACAATGCATTGGTATCGCTATCTCTATAGCTTTGAATTAGGCTGTCACCGGCCTGGACCGGAATTTGAATTTTTGAGCTATTTCTATCAATGCTGAATTTAATTGATAATATTTAATCAGAATCAAAAAATTCAATCTATGGAACGATACATAATGCATAATACATAAGGAAAATAATTAAAAAAGCTATAATAGGTACTGATAGAGATCGCGAAAATGTTGAGCTACTAATACCTGCATAGAAATTAAAAAGTGCTAAAAAGACGAGCTATTTTTAACTGTAAAATAATTCAAACTTTCCAATTAAAGCTGTTGGAGCTGTTTTGGCGGGAAGATGTTTTCGTTTATCAGTAAAAAATCACAAAAAAATAAGTTAATTTCGGCGAATTTCCGCCTATATCTTTGGGTGCTGATATTAGAAACAAGTAAAAAAAATGCATGTTTTTCAACTTATTTTATAAAGGAAATGTTATAGAAAAACCGACGTTAAATAATCAAAATGGAAAAAGTTGAGTTTATTTAAAGTAAAGGTAATTTTATGTTTTTTCAAATATTACACAGGTTTTTTTTTCTAATCAAGCGGCTGTAGTTCCTAAAATAATTATTTATGTGATATTATGTTCATTTATCCTTATTGATAATTTCAATGGCTTGCCAGAAAGAAACTCAAAACATTATAGTGGTAAGCATTCAGCAGGAAGATCCGTAAAAATAGCATTGGGACCCGGTTCAACCCGGATAAATGCAGGTTAAGGCTAATCCGTGTACCTCACACGCTTTAGGCGCGCGTAAGCTTGGACTTGCAAGGGTTTAACAATAGACAGTAGCAGGGCGGATGGCACTTGGAATGGAATGAAAGTGGATAATCGGTCAATCGACTTGCATAGGACATACATTGGCTTTTCTGCATTCGGCTACCTTGTTTTGAATCTCTAGGAGGGCAGTTGCCTCCCCCCCCTTGCCCCCTCCCTTGGTGACGCCCTTTAGGCTGGATATAGGAACCTAAGTGTGACAGCCCTTGATCCTACCAGTCATGACCTACGGAGCCGAAATGTGGACGCTCACGGTCGAAGTAGTCCACAAATTTAAGTTCGCTCAGCGAGCTCTGGAGAGAGCTATGCTATGTGCTTGGTGTTTTTCTGAAGGACAAGATTCGTAATGAAGATATCCGACGGAGAACCAAGGTAACCGACATAGCTCAAAGGATAAGCAAGCTAAAGTGGCAGTGGGCTGTTCACATTTACCGAAAAACCGATAACCGTTGAGGTAGACGAGTTCTCGAGTGGACACCACGCTTAGGCAAATGTAGTGTAGGTGTCCCTGTGGCCAGGTGGAGTGACGACCTGCGAAAAGCGTCTGGAAGAAAATTGATGAGGAGAGCTGAAGACCGAGCTCAGTAGCGTGCATTAGGAGAGGCCTACGTCCAGCAGTGAACAGATATAGGCTGATGATTATGATGATGATGATGAGGTACCTTAGTCCAATGACTTTGAATTTCTAGCTTATGTGTGATCTTATAAATAAGTGTGATTTCTGATAATTTTCAGCAAATTATGTAGAGTGACTACCCAAACAACACACTAGTGGAAATTGCAGCCTATTTTGTAACTTTAAGGTGTATAATAGTGGCATTAGAGTTCAGGAAGCAGTTTTAAGTTGCGTTACTGCTTCTGCAAACGTCTGTAGGTACAAAATGTACCAAAAGTGGCAGTATCTGAATCAAATACCACCCTTGTCTTTATAATATTTGATTCTAGAACCAATTTGCCACTTACACCTTTTCTAGAGAGTTACGAAGAGCATTTGTCACTGAAAGTTTTATGAGGGTTTCTCTTGTTACTGTTATACGCTGCTCAACTGCATAAAAGAGTTAATTGTAGGCCATATGAAGCAGTTGTATAAGAGTTAAAATAACCACCCTTGTTCTACTAGAAGGTCTTTAATAGGGGTAATAATATACTCTAATACAGATTCAAGTTACAAAAAGACAATCAATGTAACTAAGACCTACTTGAGGTCGTTAAAATGAAACAAGAGCTACCTTCAGTAATACAATAGAGATTATTTGCACCGTTGTACTGACTTAGTCAATCCGCCATTTCTCAAGAAAATTGACTTATTTACTTGCAAAATTTAGATGTTATAATGATGTGTTTCATTGAAATTAACTTTGCTTTTGTCAATATTCAAACAACCAATAGCAGATAATAAACTGTCAATAATAAAAATAAGAATACGAAATTATTTTATTAGAATAAGTCAATATTTTTTAGCAAATATTTCTTACATTTTCATATTATTTCGAAAGCGCTTAAAAATTACTGGAAAAAACATCATATATATGCATCATAGTATCCTATGTCCTACTTCGTAGTACGAACTCAAATCATACCAAGTTTCATTTAAATTCATTCAGTAGTTTCGGCGTGATGCCTAGCCAAGATACAGACAGACAGACAGACAGACAAAATAGAAAAAAAAAACAGTTTTGGCTTCAGTATGGAATAGAGAACAGCCTCCAAAAATATTTACAAAATATCTTCAATGTACAGAATTGGACCTGTTACAGTTTTATTCTAATTATATATTATATTATTATAGATATATAAATTTATGAAGTATAATAGATATATAAATTTATGAAGTATAATAGATATATAAATTTATGAAGTATAATAGATATATAAATTTATGAAGTATAGTACTATACTAATAAAAAAAAATATAAGGAGGGTTTACCGCTCTAATTGTGTTAATCAAGTAACCAAGTGTTGATTAGTTCTTTATGTATGTACATATTAGAATCACTGAACTTCAAAAGCAAAACCTTAACCTAACTTAACCCGTAATTAAAATTGCTTTTTTTTTCAGTTTCATTTTACGAGAAATGGTCGTCATTATGGCTGTGGTCAAATTTCATAGTCGAGACGATTTCATGCTGAATGCAGAAGCGGAATGGCCGTGGATATCACACATTTTCTATTAAATGCAAACTGTGTTAACTATGGATTACATACTGATTCATCTTCACAAAATCATTTCACCATAGCCAAAAATAATATGGCTTAGTTGCAATATTTTACATTAAAATACTATAAGTAGGTTTGTATGAAAATTCTAAAATACACACATGTTTTTGGCATTCTTAAGTTTGAGAGCATTGAAACTAGAGTCCTTTTTAGAATATGTAATTCCTGGGAAATGAACTTTCTAACTTTTTGCGATTATTTTTTGAGTAGGTACCTTTAATTATGTGGTTTGATTTAAATGTTAGATTTAGACTGATTAGAGAATGAGAAGTGAAGGTTTTTTTCTTTTTAGTTAAAAATAAAGAAGCATTTAATTAATAACCGTGAAATCATCCAAC
This sequence comes from Alsophila aescularia, assembly GCA_946251855.1. Taxonomy (NCBI): domain Eukaryota; kingdom Metazoa; phylum Arthropoda; class Insecta; order Lepidoptera; family Geometridae; genus Alsophila; species Alsophila aescularia. The sequence goes on from OX276375.1 coordinate 30,527,576, forward strand.
TTTTCTCACTTTTTACACTGTTTACGCCACTGTCTAAATAATACGGGGTATTGAGCCGAATGATTTAACCGTTTTAGAATCGATTAGACTGGTCAAAAATCTAGGTTTATGAGTAGTATATATAAAAAAATAGTGTCGTTTAAAGTTATGCGAATTTGTACCCAACTTTACCACCCTTCATTTGTGAAGCCATTTTAAGACTTGAGTCTGGTTTTAAGAATCAAGCATGAAAAAGGAGGAAGAACATTAAAGTAAAATAAAAATTATTAGTTTGTTGGGCTGGCTTTTATTTGAACTTTCATACAAATATGTCATAGGAGTCAGGGCTGCGCCATCAAATGTACTGAAATACCGTTGGGCAATGTTGGCACTGTTGATTCTACGCCACACTACCTAAAAAAAAAGAAAGACATTTATTAGAGTGAAATCGACAAAATGAAAGGGGTTAGAAACTTCTAATGTACTAGTGTTAGCCAGTATAAATAACGTAGATCCCTAGCAAAGAGTAAAAAAGTCAATAGACATTATATTTATTTTGAAAAATCGATTTTAAGTTATTTTTTTGTCCGTGCGTAAAGATTGGAAGGGTGGGTAAAGTTGGAGGATTTCACAGAAATACATACCATCTGCATACAAACCTTACGAATTAAATAAATATGACTTTAACCGTAAGTAATAATGGAACAAAATAAGTTGAAGATTTATATATAATATAAAACTTCAACTTATAAGTTTACACTTTATTGCATCAACTATAGATAATCTTCTTGTTTTGACTGTAATGAAGTTTTAAATTTGTCTTCAATAGGGTCAACATTTCCATAATAGTTACTTATACCATTGTCTCCATTTACTATAGACTCAATTTCAAATCATGGTTTCTTATATAAAGTTTTGTTGCTTGTTGCTTCATATGTTTTTTTCGAATGTTGAAGATTCTGAAATATTGTCACAAAAATCGCTAGAATCTTCAATTAGAAGCTCATGATTTTTGCAAGATTTATTTTGTATAGAACCATTTCCCATTATGGTGTTTTCAACTTGTTTTTTTTTAGCTATTACTGATTAGATTATTTGTTGTAGGTGATGCTGCTTTCTCATAACGTCTATTCACGTCTCTTCTATAGGTTCCACTGTGTTTATATATTTTATAATTCTTTAAATCCATTTTTGTTCATTTTAAGGAAGAATGCATGTTGAAACAAAATATTGATGAAAAACCAAGGTAAAAATTCTTTTTCAGGACAATGGTCGTTTCATAGCATCATTTATCTACCTTTATTTGCCATTTTTATATTATTAAAGAGATACATACTCTGTTATAATACTAACATGGGTATTATAAGAACTAAAAAAGGCATTATACAACAATTCTGCTCTAAAGAAGTGTTAATTGTGTGTTATGCTTATCAGAGAAAATATAATAGGCATCTAAAAACGATTATAGCATTTACAATACATAAGCGTAATCTGATCTACAACGCAAAATCACCCTATAATCGTTTTTGTGACTACTAACTTACTAAATACTATACCAATCCGCGCATCACGTAAAAACTACTGGATCGGTTGCGATGCAGTTTTCACTGTTGGATAGCCTTAGGGTTTGACTTAAAACTGGGGTACTTGGTATCGTAATCGGGTGATTAGATGCAGTGTAACCGAAAAAAAAATTGACAGCTGAACAAATTTTGAAGATAATATGTACTTAGTATATTGTACTTTATAGGTACTTTTGGTCCTGGAATGACACGTAATGGACTACTTTTAAATAAAATGACCACGCGGGCAAAGCCGCGGTACAGCTAGTACTGTTATAATAACCTACTTGTTGTTGTTGTGTGTACTATAGAACACAAAATGTTAAAAAAGACGAGTTGCTTCGGCCCGGAATCAAACCCTCGTGGCAGGCCAGTATTCTACCACTGAACCACCGATGCTTGCAATTACCAAGTAGGTAAATCTAACTCAATGCAAAGTATTACAAGATTATTTCATCACATAAAATAAGATGGTTACATTTAGGTGAAAGATAAAATCATTATGAATAAGTCGGGGCTTTTGCAGTAGAAAACTACAAGCATCGGTGGTTCAGTGGTAGAATGCTCGCCTGCCACGCGGGCGGCCCGGGTTCGATTCCCGGCCGATGCATATTTTTAGTACTACGTGTTAAGTTACGAGTAAGACGGTCTTTCATGTGATTAATAGTGTTATTAACAGTAGATGTATCTAAGTGTTTGTGTAATTTGTAACATTCATTAGGGTGTTTTTCATCTATCACATTTTTATCTATCATTGGGTTAATTTTAAGTTTGGCGGAAGATGTACCTAGGTGTATTTTTATAATTATTTACACTATCCCTAACAGCCTATGTGTCTCTATTCAGCCTAGAGTTGTCTGGAAGAGATCGCTGATTAGTGGTAAGACCGCCGATTGTTCTAAGTTAAGAAGTGATTGTTGTATTGATTATTAATTCCTTTCTTGTGCTATAAAGAGTTATCTATCTTGTTGTAGGGCGTTACTCATGTAGACAGTGATTATTCACCAAACTTTGTAACTATTTCAATTACTATTGACGCAGATAATAAACTAGGTACACATTTTCTAGCTTGTTCTTCGCCTACTTATTTAACATCTCTAACTAATAAGCACAGAATAACTCCCTCCAGTCCCTATAGAGATATATTCGGCCCTTAGTTTTTTGTTTCGGGCTACAAAGAAACGCAAAATTACTTATTATAAATTTATTAAAAAATGAAAATCAATCCATAAAAATAACGCTAAACATTAAGAACGTGTGTTAGTAGAAAAGAAATACTTAAAATAAACAATGTCAAATTTATACGAAATCAAAAACACATTAAGAAATTGTGCCATCGCTTAAACTACTTACTATAAGAGAAAAAAAGAAATAAAATGTGTGTGTTGGATATACCATATGAAACTTACAGACTATGTCTTATAAACTACCATTTTAACAATTTATTTCGAAAACGTCAGTAAAATCAGTAACAAATACAAACCATTGACACATAGCTTACAGTTAGTTACAAATTGAATTGTGATGTCGCTATTTACACATCTTCAAACTGAGCAGAACATTATCTAACTGTTTTATGAAGATAAGGCAAATTATGACCAGCACCTTACACTAGGAACAAAATCAGATCGCTGACTGATAATGAAAGTGTACAACTATAAATAAGCAAGCAAAATTTGATTATTTCACATCAATGCTTGTGAAACTTGGCATTTTATCAAAATCAAACTAATGCAGTTACTTGCAATATCGCATTTTAAATATGAGCATTTTAGAGAATTTGTTGTTATTTAAATTAATCATTGAGGAAAGCAAAAACCTTACTTTTAACCTCTCTTCAGGTATTAAGCAAACTAACGTTAAGAGTACAAAAATAACCAATATTAAACTAACAATAATAAGAAAATTACAAAACATTTACTTCCCTCGTTTGAACACAGAATCGTTCTAGTTCAACCAACGATAAACCTACGATATCTAACATAAATTTACTCAGAACAGTTCCACGAAATATCTGTGCACATTCTGCAATAAATAAAATGCAAGCTTAAGTCGATCCTCCACATTTATATCCCACTTAGTTCTTCCGATCAATGAAACTCAGTTGCTGGCGAATCGTCCCAGCCGCGTCGCTGATGGTTTGGTTTGAGGAAGGGTCCAGCAGCAGGCGAGTTGGGAAAGCGCTGCATGTAACGCTCCAGGCGCAGGTACTTGACGGTGATAAGTCGGCCCTCGTACCACCAGCCGTGCAGGCTGCGGTACACGACGCCTGCATCGCCCGGGGATGCGCACTTAACGTACACACAGCATGTGGCTCGCTCTATGTCTATGTGGAGAATGTTGCAGCGGTCACATTTCTCTAGAATCGCATCCTGGATCACCACTCGGAGGTTCGAATTGGTGTCGTTTTTGTCGAACATATGTCGGATCTTAAGGCATGGCGTCGGCGAAACGGTCAAGTTGTTGACGGAGCCCTCCTGCGTCTCGAAGGCCTGCCCCTGCCAGGCAGCGCTGCGCTTGGGGCTCCCATGGGCGGGCGTCCAGCGCCACACGCGGCAGTCCTCTCCATCGACTGATTGCACCTCCATCCGCACTCTACTCTCGTTGTTCTGTATAAACTTTACGGCAGCATCCCATACTGGTGCCATTTTCTCCCTGTTCTGGGGTGATATCAGGGTATCTCGCACATGGTCCACTGAAATGTAAGGCTCCCCGCTGTCTTCAGTCTCCTGAGAGATTATGTCGATGATTTGCTCCACCATAGAGTAGATTTCATCGCTCTTCTGTTTCTTGTAGCCAATGTAATATTTATAGAGCCTCTGGAGACCAAGCGCCAGAAGGGTAATGAGTGTGACAATTATAATAGTAGACCCAGCCGAGTATAAAGTGTTGACGAATAGACATGAAAGTGGTGTAGACGGATCTGCTAGTGTGATTGCTACACTGCCCTTGGTGCGTTGCTGGACGATCAAGTCTGTTGAAGTGATCGGAGAATATTCTGCATCCTTAGTGTAGAGGTTCTTGAGCTGTACGACACTGAGACCCCATCTCGGGTTGTTAACGAGCAGAACTTGTAAGTTGTTAAGATCGGTGCGACACTGGCTCACATCAGTAGTATCAGCTCGAGCACTAGCAATATCCAAAATTTCTCTCTCTGTGAGATATGGTAATGCACCTGGTTGGCCACATTTGTATGAGGCAATCCTCGTTGTCAACTCTGGATGTATAAGTTTCAACAGATCCTTAGCATAGCTGACTTGTTCCTTCGGCACACAGTTGATGCCCGGCCTGTTACCCGGTATATTCAGTTGGCAAATCGGTATGATGCTGTTCTGGTCGTCCACCACTGAAGTGATGTCATTTTTCTTAACTATATACATAAGAAATAAGCAAAAAAAAAAAAGTGCCACTACAGCAACCAGAGCAAATGATACAAGATTATTCTTTAGGAATTTCTTGTCAGTTGAAGCCTTGTAGTCAATATCAGATCTGGGGACTCCGGATATGTAAGCTCTACGAGGGATTACAGTACTGCCATTGTTTGTGTCCCTATCTAGGAATGAGGTTGGTTTTGGTGCTTCAGGCTTCAAAGATGATAAACGACGAGTGAAATTGCTGAGATATGGAGATTCTACCTCATCTATGGTCGACGTAGAGGGCTGGTAAGTACTTGTAGTGTAATTTGATGTGTAGTTGCCCAGAGATGGACGGTCACCCAATGTAGATGTAAGACCTAGCCTCGACCTTATTGAATTGAGATGTTCTGAAGATGACAATGTTGACCCATATGAAGATGAGTAGCTGGTGGGTGTTGAGACTGGTGCGCGTGAGAAAAGCGAAGATTTGGGTGGAGTAAGAGCATCAACAGTAGGAAGAGTGCTAGAAATGTGGTCACTCGATCTAGAGCTGCTGCGGAATGGTGAAGATGTCTTTTTGTCTACATCAATATCACTATCAGAGCCCGTTTCGTAGTCATCCTGGTCATTATTAGCATAAGTGCGAGTTACACGACGTGTAGTTACTGTTTCAACCTCCTCATGCGTACGTACAGGTGCCTTTTCTTCTTCTGACTCGGAACCTTTATCGTCAAGTTTCGCCGGTGATCCTTTTTTAGAGGGCGTACGTCGCGCTTTACTGACCATCGGCGGAAGCATCGCCCCGCCAGTCGTCTGTCGACGACCACGCTTCTCCTTCGCATTAGTTGTATTGTCTAAATCTGACTCCTCACCGCTCGAGTAACGCGCCAGGGAACGTCTGTTTTCAACTTTACTGTCGACGCTGTTTCTCGGTTTACTCTTGTTGTCTAGAACCAGTTTAAGTTTTTTCACGAGCAATTTTCTTGTGGACGCTGTTATTGGCATGATAGGAAATCCATGCTCGGCTAGTTTTGTTCGCAGCTCGGCATCTGACATTGAATCCACTTGATCGGCCATTATGAAGTCTGCAAGCACAAATAAACAGGTTATTTATCATAACACCCAACGAAACACAATTATGAAGCTTTGAATAAAAGACATCACCTTATTTTCGCTAGTTAAACAGAAGAATTACGTCAATTTTATTAAAATTCACCGGCGCGTCATGTTGCACGCACGCACCGCGAAAGAACGTCGTTAAATTGGGTTGCCAGAATAAAAATATTGAAGTTTGTTAACGTAGTATTGTATATTGTATACTTTTTGGTTTGTTAGTTGTCCTGGCTGGGGTACGTGAGTTTAGTGTAGGTATGCTAGAGGTCAGTTGGTTGGCTGGTTCTTTATCTTTGATTTTTATAGCTTGATCTCCATGACGGCTGTCATCGAGATAACGCGCATGAAGTTTCGTATTTTTTACAGCATCAATGTAGGTACAATACAATTAAAATTCATTTTATTAATCATTTGTAACATTACAGTAGGTACCAAATCGTTACAAATAGCGTCAAAAATATAATATTGTCAAACTAAATTGTACAATTAATTATATAAGTAATATTTAACAATAATTCTTAAAATATTTCAAATTAATATTGTTAACATAAAAATGTAAACAAAATATTTTTAGGATAACGCTATCCAAGTCATATAAAAACATATGTCAAAATAAGTATACAATGTTAAATAATTCATTTTTTAGGGTATTATTGTATATTAGTTTTATTGTAAATGACTACACATTCACACTGGATTTCCTTGCATTCATATCGCACATCCTTCTGCATTCATTCATCAGACACGCTATCCCACTCGCGAACAAGTCGCAGTGTGGAGCCGAGCGAGTACGGCGTTCAGCAGGGAGCGCGCGCGCTCCGCCGGGCTCTGGCGGCGCTGGACTGTGCGGCCCGCCGCGCACACCAGTAGGCACGGGGTCCACGGCTGCAGGCGAGATGTCGTTAGTATATTAGGTACAAATAGCCTCAGGAAAACTTATACGAGAGCTATGTAGTCTATTTTGCCTCTGAATAGTCCTAGTCCCTAATTTGGCTAATGCTAAAGATCTTCTGACCTCTAATGTTTCAAATCCCAATTGTCCTTGAATAAAGACAGTGCGGTACATTTAAGGATAGTATCTTTAGGTCTTCTTGTATAGGCTACGCAAAAACTTCTGTTGAATTCGCTCCAGCATTAGAATATATTTATCCTCATGCGGGCTCCAGACTACTGTATTCGTCTCTAGAATACTTCGGACTAGGGCAGCGTAAAGTGTACGTGTAGCGTCGACGGACAACGGGGCGGCGTTCCGGAGCACGAATCCCAGCCGGCGATGAGCCGCGTCCGTGACGCGAGCCACGTGCTCGCGTAGCGTTAGCTCGGGGTCGAACCACACGCCGAGGTCGCGCACACGCTGCACGCGCGCCACCGGCGCGTCCCCTACCCGGTACTCGTGGTGCTGCGCACTGCGGCCACGCGTGAATGTCATCGTCTCGCATTTGTTGTGACATTCTAAAAGAGATTGTTTAATTTTGAGGATTAAAGGGAATCGAGATATAGAGCGGCAGGGATCAGAAAGAATAGATTGAAGACAGCTCTTAGCATCAGAGAAAATAATTGTGCTATTGAGGTTATGGGACCTCACAAGGAGGATGGCTTCAAGAAGAGCAATAGCTTCTCCGGTAAATACAGAAGAGTAAGAAGGACATTTAAAACTTAAACATATTTTTGAGGAAGGGATCCATACCGCTGCACCAACAACATTGTTGGAGGAGAGCTTGGATGCATCAGTATATATGGTGTGCCATCCAATTATTTTTTTTAGAAATTTTTTCATTGTCAACCGTCTCGCGGCTTCATCGTCATTAGATACAATGGATATAACCTCTCAATTTAGCGTGCGGTCAGCTAACGAACGGTTTCGCGTATGGTTGGCGTCCTAGCGGCCCTAATATTACATTTTTGGGGAACTGAAATGGTGCCTTTTTAATTTGTTGTTGGGTATGTCCTTAGGCAGTAACATATCGATATGACTTATTACTATTTTCAAAGCCCTACATAATAGTTGAATACTTTTAAGTTTGTTTGTAGCATTGTAGCTTCCAAAACAAGGTTAACCAGTTTTGTTTAGTTTTGGAGCTATTGACGTTTGTTCATGGATAAAAATGTTGGCTTTCCCATATCTTTCATTCACTTGTAAAGAGTGAACAGGTATATTCTAGGCAAGAATGCTCAACCACTATTAGCATCATCGCTTACCATGAGTTGGGACTGCGGTTAAACTCTTGCCTATTCGAAAAAGATGAAAACTATCGTAACGGGTGGAGAGAAAAATAAGTTTGAGTGTTTACTTAAATAGTGTGAAACAAATTTGTACGAATTTTAATTTAAAATCCGTTTAATTATATCTGCTTTCGGAATAATTGCCTCTTTGTCAATATTTTCCTGGCCATTTTGTCTTTTGTGGACTCATTCAAGAAACGAATGCGTAGATATGTCTCAATTAGAAGTCGCACCAAATTTGTGACATGGTGATGCAAATTGGCATGTTCTACTGCATTTGGAATTAGGGGCCATCCTATGAAATTTTTTGCTATTCACTAACGGTACAAATAGAATACACTTCTTTCGATGCATAAACTAATCTTTTACTGTCTCACATTGACACCATATTGAAGCACCAATGGGTTTCATGAGCAAGCATCCTTTAATTAAACCACCACTTCAAAAAACCAAATGAAAGGAGGTAAAGAGATAGAAAGATTTTGAGTAGCGCAGGGACAAAATTTGCATACTCTTGTTTTGATTATTGTCCTCGCCTGCGGCAATCAAATTTCTAAATATTTTTACCTCCTATTTTACGTCGCGTAATTGTTTTTATAAATATTATTTTATTTATAACTTTTTCAATATTTCACTTATCCTATGTTTCCCGAAATAATGTAAGAATTCTAACGATACCCCAAACATCTAAATCGGCAGATCAGATCAGTAATCGGCGTTTAGAAGTTACTGTGGAATAACGAAAATCACTCACTTGAAAACATAGCTATTGTACAATCAAGTATATTTACATAAATAATAATTAAGTAGTTAATATAAGTAGTTTTGGATATGATTGTGCGTACCTCTGAGATAACGGTAATCAATAGGTGTAAGCAAGACGACATCCGCAGCGTGCACCTGCACTGGTCTCACCGCGCTTCCTCAGTCACTGCTTGACTGGAGTCAGTGTCGGTCCACGCCACTCTCACCAATTTCGCCCGCACATATTCTTGCGCGAACTATTAATTTGTACTTTAATATTTTATTTAATAGTGGAAAAGCTCTGATAGTGGAATTGTTGTCAACATTTCGATCAATAACTCGTTTTAGTGCAGGATTCAACCCTGCATTAGGGTAAGTTTTGAATAGCGCACAAACCATTAAATTTATCGTAGGCATTCGGTTTCATCCTTGCTTGAAATCATTTGAATAATTACAATTTGTTTCATTACAGCTTTTTCATAATGTAATTAGAAAGTACGCATAGAAATTTCCGTTATCATTTATTATTTTTATCTTCTACCTTCCATTGTAACTAAAAAATTATAAACAATTTTGTTATGTAAATTTCTCATTTAAATTAATCGCTTCTACCTGTTTTAAATGTTATCTCCGTTCTGGTAGTTTACCACCACGACAATCTCACTACAAAGTGCTTTCCTAAAATGCCGTTGGTGGTAAACCAGGTGGGGAAGTAAAACATTGGTTTTATCGATTCCAGGGTTTCCTGTTTCCTCACTCTTCTTCTTTACGGTACCTTTATTGCGCCGCTGACCGTCACCATTGCAAGCTTGCCCTCTCTGCGCGCTTCCTAGCTGGAGAAGAATACTGGGTACAGAACATCCTCACAAACGCGGACCACTCTCACAAACGCGGACCACCCTCACAACCGGCATATTATTAAGGGAAGTACGTTGCTATAGAGGTGTAATCAGATCGGCCGTACATCCACGACCTATAAATTTGTTGTGCTCACCTATTGGCCCCGAACGATTAATATACCAATTCATATCGAGACTACCTGTTTCATTTAACTAGTCCAAACTAGGCAGGGACGAAACCAGGTAGGTGTCACAGAGTCCTGAAAACTCTCTTTTTTGTGCAGTCGTGTAGTAAAATAAAACAATATCATACATAACCAATGTATAAAACTGGGATAATTTCATACAAAACTGGCAGCACTCTGCCTGAACTAAGGGGCGCGTTCACTTACTACGTTCGAGGGCGCACGGATCTTCCGCGCGATCACTCGAAATCGTTCACGGCGTCGTCGGGCGTTCGCCTGGGTCATCCGAAATATAGTAGGGGAGTCCCCTCCCCTACTATATAGTATGAAATAGTAATAGTATGAAAATGACACTTGACAGTTATCAGTTCTATGTGGGCGTCCAAAGTCGTTCACTAATTAAGGATGATCGAACGATAATCGCACGAATGATTCGAGCGTAGTAAGTGAACGCAGCCAAGAGTGAGTTATTTGTTTTCACTTTTTTTTGGTATTTTAGACGACTTATGCAAGAAAATTAATGGCTTACCTGTGGAATGTCACACCAGTGGCCCAATTACAGAACTTGGCTACAATCGGATTGTCACTTTTTTCATAGCAAAATCGACTCTACCGCAAAGCATTATTGAATTTGACGGCTTGAAACCGTCATTATCACATTACGTAATCGCACTGCAGCATTACGCAATGTTGATCATATCGGTTTCAAGCCGTCAAATTCATTAATGACTTGCGATAGAGTCGAAATTGCTATGAAAAAAGTGACAATCTGATTGAAGCTAAGTTCTGTGGTCGGGCCCCTGCAGTGCTATGATGCAGTGTTGATCATATCGGTTTCAAGCCGTCAAATTCATTAGTGACTTGCGATAGAGTCGAAATTGCTATGAAAAAAGTGATAATCCGATTGTAACCAAGTTCTATAATAGGGCCACTGAACTCATATTCTGCATTTCTGTTCTGTTGCGCGGTTCACGATGCCCAACAGAACAAAAAAAATGTTAAATTTAAAATAGTCATAATCAAAAAGCTTTTAACAGTTTTAACTCTCAGAGAACGACATATATGTACTGTGGTCGTACGGTGCCATTTATGGCACCAATTAAACGGCTTTTTTAAATTCAAATAAAATATTTTTTATTTTCATTTTATTTATTAGAACAATAATTTCAATTTCATCAAATTCGTGATTTGGTTGTTGAATTGGATTAGAAATTGGCTTCAATTTCGCGAATGTACTTGGTTTCTATGACAAGGAAGTTAAGCTGAAGTTGTTGTTGTCTCTTTTTTGTGTGCCAATCTCCTAGGACAGCAAATTTATTTTATAGTTGTGTGATAAATGTGAAACATTGTACGAGAGAGAAAGAGACTTCACGCTTTCGTGAACGTTTCGGTCAGACCACTTTTGTATTAAAGTAACAGAGTTTGTGGAATTATAGGCGTGGTGAAATAGAATGACTACAAGGCTTCAGAAATAAATCATTGGTATCATTTCAACAGAAGGTATTTTTATTTCTTCTTGCAAAGAAAAACTCCTATTGACATAGTCAAAACATAAAACAGTATCTAAGATACATCTGACATCTCACTATTTTTGTATTCAGCCAGTGCATAGAGGTACCGACCTCCCTGCAACTTCAACACTCCCTCTAATACATTACTAGTGCAGATCTCAGCATTTTAAATCTTGGCTTAGGTAGGGCCTTTGTCATTATGTCGGCCTCATCAATTTGCAAACTCTCTTAGATTCACCTTCGAAACCTTCAGGCTGCTTCATATAGATCTCTTCATTCAGTTCACCGTTTATGAACGCTGTGGTTACATCGAACTGTGTAAGGTATAATTTTTCAGTAGCAGCCACACTTAATAAAGATCTAATAGTTGCCATTCTTGCTACTGGACTATATGTATCTTCATAGTCGATACCTTTCTTTTGTTTGAAATCCTTGGCGACTAAGCGAGCTTTATATTTATCTATAGAATCGTAAGGATTTTTCTTAATGCGATAAACCCATTTGCACGATAGAGCTACCTTGTTACTCGGTAATTCACATAAAGTCCAAACATTATTCTCTTTTAGAGATTCTATCTCAGTTGCCATAGCTTTGAGCCATTCTTTTCCGTCTGTTCTCTCGATAGCTGCTTTATAGCTTTCTGGTGCGTCTTCTACGCTAATATGGCAAATGTAGTTATCTAGTCGTAATGAGCGCGACAGAGTACTTCTATCTCTGAGATTGTATCTTCCCATTGTGAGATCTGATTCATCAATTTCAATCTCTTCTTGAGATTCTTCGGCATCTACAAAATCTTCATCACGAGGTTGATCTATACCAGTGAACTCACTATCTCCCTCTAGATAATGCTCGGGTTGTTGACCTCTGTCTTCTTGATCAGGTATATCACTCGGCTGTGCGGTATCGCTTTGACCTTCATCTAATTGTGGTTCTCCTTCTGCTTTGGAAGTACTCTCTTTGACTGTAGTTGAGATCTTGTACTCAATGTCAGTTTCAAAGGTGATGTCTCTGGATCTAATAGTTCCACTGCATGTCCAGATACAATATCCGTCGTCATTCTTGTAGCCGATAAGTTTACCTTTTATAGCTCTTTTGCTTAATGTCTTACGTTTTTGTTTAGGTACGTGAGCATAGCATTCACTACCAATAATTCTAAGATGACTAATCTTTGGTTTTCTGTTGTGCCAAAGTTCGAAAGGTACTTTTCTTTTCTCTCTAGTAGGTCCACTACGATTGAGCACGTGTGTGGCAGTATTTATATGTTCTGCCCAAAGAAACTGAGTAAGCTCTTCTCTGGCATGTAGCATAGATCTTGCAGCTTCTACGAGGGTGCGGTTCTCACGCTCACTACAACCATTTTGCTCTGGTGTGTTTGGCATTGTTAGCCGCTGCTGAATTCCATATTGGTTCAGGATATTCCGTACATTTTCATTATCGAATTCAGTCCCATTATCGCTCAATAAGGTTTTAAAAGTGTGTCCTGAAGTTTTGGCTTCATTTAGCATTTGAAGAAGTTTATTCTTAACTTCAGACTTTTCTCTGATAAAGTAAACAAAACGATAGCTGGAGTAATCATCTTTGAAGAGAAGGAAGTATCTGAATTTAAAGCCGCTCGGGGTAAAGGGTCCACAAACATCTGCATGCATCAGCTCTCCTGGTTTAGTTGCTCTTGGTCTCGTCCCAAACTTGAGTCTGTGTGCTTTTCCGTATATGCATCCTTCACATTTAATGTTGTCAAGTGACAGTTCTATGCCCATTTTTCTCTTGACTAAATCTCGCACATGTTTATCTTGGTGCGCGAAACGTTCATGGTACAGTTGTAGCATATTCGAATTGTTTGAAATAATATTCACTTCAAGAGTTTTATTTGGCAGGACAGTTTTCAAATATAGTTTGTACAGTCCTCCTTTTGGTAATCTTCTTCCAATTATAACTGTAACCCCTTCAATATCTAATTTGCATTCTCTCACAGTTGACTTAAACATGCTATTCTGCATTTTATCTTTCGCGGATAATATTGAAAAAAGATTTTTCGTTAAAGATGGTACTAGCCACACATCTTCGAGTGTTCTTTTCCGCTTTTGATCATTGACATTTGATTCTACGATCACGGTCCCTGTTCCAACTGCTGCAATAATAGTGCCGTCAGCCGTCATAACTGTGTCAGTTAAATCAAATTCATGAAACTCATGGAAAAAAAACTCGTCTATTGGTGACATACCTTGTAGCTCCGTTGTCAATAAACCAGCTGTTTCTATCATGTGGTTGTTCCTTTGAACAGGCGTTTACCATCAACGTTATAGTTTGAAGTTGAGCATTAGAAGATGAACTTCCTGCACTTGTAGGCTTAGGTGGCTTTCCATCCTTAATCCACTTCTTGCAGTTACGCACTCTGTGTCCAATCTTAGAACAATAGTTGCATTTAATTTTCTCATCTTTCTTTCCTTTCTGCTTAATAACTTCTTTTGAAACTATTAAGACTTCCGGAGAACCTTGATTTTCGTCTTTAGCATTCAAAAACCGTTCGAACGCCCAAATATTGCTTGTCAAGTTGTCAATGTTCCTGTCTTGCTTGTTAACCAGAAAACAGCTAGATTTAAATGCAAAGAACTTCTCATCTAGAGAATCTAGCACTTTACATATCAGAAACATATCATCTTCTTTAGTGATTTCGACATTTAAGGCACTCCATATATTTTTCAGTTTTGACATTAGTGTGTCCACGGTGTCTTGCTGGTTGTGCTTAAAATCGAAAAACTGAAGACATAGCTGATAAGCTCTATTTTCTGATTGTCCGTCGTATAAGCGATGTAGCTCTTCCCAGACTTCTCTTGCAGTCTTAAATCTTATGACTTTTGTCAGTGTTTCTTCTGTCATGTTGTTGGTGAGTATAAGTAGAGCGCATCTATCAGCCTGCTTGAATTTAGCTAGAGCCCAATTGTAAGCCGCGATTTCCGCGTCACCTCTTCCTGGACACGAAAAGGGTTCTAATACAGTGCCTTCACATACCTCCAGTGCATTCTCGCAAGTGCTCAGGAGTATTGAGACTTTGTATTTCCATGTTGGCCAGTTACTCCCATCCAGCGATCCAATTTTGAACTTCGTCGTAAATCCTTCCATTTTCAATTACTGGTGTCACATAACCTAACAGAGTATGTGGAATTATAGGCCTGGTGAAATAGAATGACTACAAAGCAACAGAAATAAATCATTGTTAACATTTCAACAGAAGGTATTTTTAGTTCTTCTTGCAAAGAAAAACTCCTATTGACATAGTCAAAACATAAAACAGTATCTAAGATACATCTCACTATTTTAGTATTCAGTCAGAGCATAGAGGTACCGACTTCCCTGCAACTTCAACATAAAGAGATATATCATTCTAGTTGTACGTAAGTACATAAAACTTCGTTGCTCAGAACAGAGTACCATACTTACGTCAAGTTACTCTTGTTAAAAAAGTACATTACGAATCTGTCAAAAACGCCCGTAACTCAATCCGAACACGGGGTTGGTTGGTTGTTTGCTCGAAGGAATACGGACTAATAAGTAGTTATATATATATATGTATATAGTAGTAGTAGTAGTCTATGGCTCGAAGATTTTACAGTACTGCTAATTACGCGATTTTGATCATATCGGTTTCAATCCATCAAATTCAATAATGCGTTGCGATAGAGTTGAAATTGCTATGAAGAAAGTAACAATGAGATTGAAACAAGTGACAATCAGATTGAAACAAGTGAAATCTGATTGAAATCAAGGTACGGAATCGCATTGCTGGGGCTGCCAGAAAGTTTCCAGGCATTCAAATCATTTCTATTCTATTCGTTCAGTTCGTTTCGTTCTTGAACGAAAATAAAACTGTCACAAGATACGTTCTATTTCACTCGTCTCGTACTTCTATTTCTTTCAAAAGAATTAAAATCTTACAAAATCGTATTTTCATAACTTTTCCGATAATTAGAATGTAAACCATCGATTTGTGTATTTTGTGTTGTGGATTGGAGTAAATTATTTCATTTACATATTTATTTTGTGATGGGATGTAAACGGAATCGATGTTTTATTTGTATTGTAATGAAAATAACAAAAGTTGAATTAAAATGCTTTTGAGCTTTAAACGTGACATTAGTGAGAGAAATGAGACAGTTGTGGAAATGTTACCTCTGATACATCGTTATTGACCCATTGATGACCGCCAGAGCAATCAAGTCAAGAAGTTCTTTAAGTAAATATTAAAATTTTACAGGTGGGTACCATATCTGCTATACGGTATGTGTGTGTAACGTAACGTTCGATTCTTGAAGTAGAGCAAGTAAGCACCTGCACGTAGTTAAAAGTTAGACCAAGTAATGGCAGGAATATAGTGCAGCCCCCCCCCCCCCCCCCCCCTTTCCGAGTTTACTTTTTCTTTTTTATTTCATCCTTACTTTTAAATTTACTTATGATGCCATTGATTAAAAGGTGGGGGATTTAGGGTTTGTGTGTAAGTGGGGATACTCATTGAGAAACGCATAGGGTTATGCTATATACCTTTTATTAGATTCACACGAAATACATATGGTTACAACGACTATTACAAGTGCTATGTGCGTAAGTTGGGAGACGACTGCTGGTGCTAGGGGCGGCGTCGATGCCGCACGCAAAATATGCTTATATAGCGTTCTCGACAATCGCCTACAGGGGGTAGAGGGGGGAGGTGGGCGGCTACCCCCTGGTATCTCTCTCCCCCTCGCGGAGATGCTTAGTTTATGAGATATTTCAAATTTAAGTTTTTTAAAAATCGGCTATTTGGTAAATTAATTGTAGTAAGTAACCGTAAATTTACTTTGGCGCTTGCTGCGGCACTCTCGCTTCGCTCGCTCGGCTTGCGTGATGTGTAGTCATGTTCTAGCCTTTAGGCTAGGGAAGGTTAGGTTATCGATCACCACATCCGCTTTCAAACATAAAAAAACGCATCAAAATCGGGCCATTCTTTTGAGAGCTACGATCTCCCCTCTTTCCCCCAATAAAGCTACTACGTCAGGACTTTTAGTATGTTCACTCCCTAAGCACCCTGAACAAGTTTCTGAAGGATTCACTTAGGTACCTGCTCACACACTCTTATTGACTGTATTATATGCTGTTTGGTTTTACTACAGAAATAGTTTGTACACTGAATCCAAAAAAATGTAATTCATGGATGTGTTGATTTTTACATCTTTGCATGAGCTATGAGCGCTGAAATCTTAACTATCTAGATAGTCAGAAATCTTGCTCTCTGCATTTGAAACACCAACTATAATAAAAATTTAAAGTCTTGATATTATTTTTATTTCTTATTTATCGTTTATTTTATTTCTACAGATTTTTTAACAACTCTAAAGAAGTCATGGACAAGTTTTCTTCAGATATTGTTGTAAGTTTTATTTTTGTTCACTAATTTTATTTTACTTAATATTTTTGATACCCTCACATTAAAAGTGCCACGAGACATAATGGCGACGATCAGCACCAATCTTTGAGACGGCATCATTGATTGCTTGAAAGTCTAACACACACTTGCACAAGCTTTAGACAAAATTGTCGATCTGTTCAGGCACAAAGCAAGTATTTGTCACAAACATCAAAGACACTTCAAACAATCAAAAGCTGTAGAAGGCTCTGAGTGACTAATATATCTATTTTCATTTTATCATTATTTGTATAAAAAGAAACAAAATAATACCTACTGTGTACTTATATGGTTTCCAACGTTTCTGCTAAAGCAGAGAGCATTAATCACCCTTTTTCTGTCACCATCTTCATTACAAAGACATTTAATGTTCATTTTAAGAACCTCATAATTATATTAGTTTAAATTGTTTAAATAATATTACATACTAGCTTTCCCGGCCGCAACTTCGTCCACGCGGACTACAGTTTATCGCGAAAAAAGCATCCTATGTTCTACTATATTAAAAACCAATGCAAAAGTATATCACCAACGTATTGAATTCTCTTTGGCAACAACGCTCTTGATGCTTTTTGACAGACTTGTTATTATTTCGTTTCCATGGAAACCGTTCCTTACAGTGAGTAATCAACATTTTTCAGTTTTCCCGCGGAAACTTACAATTTTCCAGGATAAAAAGTGTTATTCCAGGATATAAGTTATCTCCATTCCAAATTACATCAAAATCCGTCCAGCCATTATCGCTTTAAAACTCCCCAAACAAACAAACAAATAGACAACGTTTCACTTTTATTGAACTTGCAAGCGCAAAGCGCGAGCAAAGCGTCTCCGTTTCAGCTTGAGCAAAAATGCTTTCGTATGTCCGGATGTCAGTACGGATCTCTGTTCTCCTCTACAGGTCGCATTTCTTTACCGATCTAGACGAAACTTTGTATACAGGTTAAATGAATTTTAGATTTTTTTTGTCGTCGGGGATTTTTGATTGCGGGGGTACTTCCCCCAAAAAGGGGGCTACTGAATATCTCCGCCTTATTAGATCCGCTTTCGATGGTTCCTTTTTTTATTTGTAAGGTAGTAACTGTAAATTGGTCTCATCAAAATTTGGTGAAGATCTGATGAGGATCTTTGGCGTGATGAGCAGAATAGCTCCTCATAATGCAGTAAAATTCTCACTTTTAGATTTCTACCAGTGGAATTTGCCCTTTGCCCACTAGGTAGGGATTGATGGAGCACCTTGGTTATTAATGTGTTTTACAATAAGGTAACTTAATAGCACTACTGTGCACCGCTAGATTGTTTTCAAAAAAGTTTGTGTGCGCGAGGTCTACCTACAGCTCACAGAGCCACTAGTATATTGATGTGGATATTCTCTTTTTCGTACTTATTGCTTTATTCTAAGTATAGAACCTATAGATAGATAGATTATGTCCTCTATCTATGTGTATATATACAGGTTCCATAGTGCGCCGCAAACATGAAAAATAAAAGCTGTTGGATATACGAGTATCTTCAATCAAATTGGCTACTATGCCAATATCTTCAAAGCACTGACATCAATATCGGTTCAGCCGTTTATTCGTGAAAAGGCAACAAAGAGACAGACCGCGTAACTTTCGCTTTTATAATATTAGTATGGAGTATTATGGGTAACATCTTTGCCTCTAACATTTTAAAATTCATTTAATTCAAATGCATTTTAAAATGTTAGTAGTATACTGTATACAACAAAAAATATAACAGATAACATCAGATTGACTATTTGATATCACTTGTTATTAGCCCACACTGCAAATCTACATAGGTGGTAGGTACTATAGCAAATATTTGCTTACTCCATACTCCATACTTTAGTAATATTTGGTCTAAGATAATTACCTATTCACGACATGGACATGTAAACTTGGAGCTCACATTTGTGCTCTGAAAGGAACTGAGGATAAATCTCATTCTATCAATTGTTCGTAGGTTGGATCTAAAAATATGTAATGATTAAATCACGTTTATTATAGGAGTCTAGATTAATTAGGAAAATAAAATATTGTTTAAAAAGAATGATGCAATACCAGGCCGGTCTCACTCTTAATGTTGTACATGTAGTTGAATTGAAGTTTCTGGTCACCGTAGAAAAATAGTTTAGTCGATGGCGGCGCGCCGTCACTGATTGACGCGGTTCTTGTACGCTCGTGCGGAACGTACTGCCGCGCGACGTAAAATGAAAATGATAAATAAATATATATGAGTATTTTGCATACAATTCAACATATATTTAATAGGTTAGGTAACTAATATTTCACTGCCCAAGGAAATTTAAAGGCAAGACATTTGCTATTTCTGTCTACAACCTCATCATCATCAGCCCGTGACAGTTCACTGCTGGACATAGGCCTCTCCCAAAGTATGCCACTGATCTTCGGCTCTCCTCTTCCAACTGCTGCCAGTTACTTTGCGTATATCGTCGCTCCACCTAGATGGAGGGCACCCTGCACTACGTTTACTAAGTCGCGGTCTCCACTCAAGAACACGTCTACCCCAACGGTTATCAGTCCTTCCACAGATATGACCAGCCCACTGCCACTTCAGCTTACTAATCTATATCGACAACTCTGTTTAGGATCTTTCAGAGAAACTCCAAGCATAGCCCTTTCCATAGCCTGCTGAGCGACCTTAAATTGGTGGACTATTCGTACCGCGAGTGTCCATGACTGGGCTCCGTATGTCATAACATGTAGGACACACTGGTTGAAGACTTTTGTCTTCAAACTTTGCGGTATTGGCGCCGAAAAGACTCGACGAAGTTTCGCAAATGCTGCCCAGCCCAGCTGTATTCTTCTGCGGGTCTCTCTCTCGAAGTTGTTTTTACCTGCAAAGTTTGCCCCAGATAAACATACTCCTGAACAACTTTGAGAGCAGTTCGTTATTAACAATTGATTCCGGAATAACATGATCGTGGAACATAATCTTGGTTTTGTCCAAGTTCTTCCGGAGACCAATGCGTTGAGACGAATCAGCTAGGCTGTCCAACATCTGTTGCAAGTCTTGCTACGTTTCTGTTACGTTTCAACATATCCTCCAATGCATTTGAGAACAATTTCGGAGAAATAACATCCCCTTGTCTCACACCACGATGCGGGGGGGTGGGGGGGGGGATATGCTTAGTCTGCTGGTCTCTGTACTTGGACGGTAATTGTTCCGGCGTCATATAGACATCTCAACACTTTGATATACCGCCAGTCAACTTGGCATCGTTGCAGGGACTCCAAAACAGACCAAGTCTTGATAGACTCAAAGGGCTTTCTCATAGTTCACAAACGCCAGGCACAGGGGCTGATTATACTCTTCTGTCTTCTGTATAATCTGCCGCACTGTATGGATGTGGTCATTGGTGCCGTATTCTCCCCGAAACCTGGCCTGCTCTGTTGGCTGGAATTCGTGGCTGGAATCCCCGCGCAAGACGATTCGTATTGACTTTCGAAAACAGCTTGTAGACATGGCTCAGGAGAGAAAAAAAAACAAAGGTCTTCTTGGGAAAAAAAAACAAAGGGTTTGCTTTAGGAGTTCTTCCAGAGAAGAGGACAGAATTAATCATACGCTGAAGATCTTTAAGCGTGGGAGTACCTCCTGCCTTCAGGAGCTCCGTTGTAATTCCGTCCCCACCCGGGGCTTTTATATTTTTGAGCTTTTTGAGAGCCATTTCGATTTCATCAAGGCTGACTTCTGGTAGCTCTTCGGTATATTGGCGGGTTAGGGTGGCCCTGGAATCCTCGTTATCAGATTCGTGTTTTGACGCGTGTGACACGTACAGTTGGCCATAGAAATCTCAAACTTCCGCGAGAATCTCCGGTTTAGAAAGGACAACTTTCAACGACACGCTTGATGAGGTCAACTTCGTCAGATAGCTTCGACCAAGCTGTTGTACAAAGACTTTTGACCCCGATTTCGCTCTATCGCTTCTTCTATAGCGCTTGTATTGGAGCGTCGGACGGAGGTCTCGCCTTACCAGCTTTGTGATATGTTTATTCAAAGCCCGCTGATCTGACGAAGTGACTGCTGGACCTTTGCGTCGTTTCTCAATGAGCAGCAGAGACTCCACCGAAAGTTTTGATTTCCTGCCTGTACGCCGCATCTCGTAGAACTTCGTTCCCTCTTCCCTCAGGATTCCCACCACTTGGTCAAGTTCCTTGCTTTCCATGGCAGCGAATCGGTTCTCCAGTTTCAACTGGAATGTTTCGGATTCAACAACGGTTTGGAGCAAGTTAGGTCGGAGTGTGGACTTCATCAAACGGAGACGTTCAAGCTTGCAATCAATATCCAGAGTGCCTCGGAGAAGTCGGTGATCACTCTTGGTTTTAAACCTAGTGATCACAGAGACATATCTGAATATGCGCTTTTTGTCCGCTATGATGAGGTCGATCTCATTTTTGTCATACCATCGGGGCTTTGCCAAGTCCACTTCCGTTGGAGCTTCTTATTACACGACTGCCCAAAAAAGGGAGTGTATGTTTATAGGATTCATTTATATATGTTTGTATGTGAATTTCTTTATTACACCATACCTTTTAAATGCCTGAACAGATTTAGACGTATTGGGTATCGTTAGAATCCTTACCTCTGTAAGTAGGTACTAGCAGTAGTCCCGGCTTCGCACGCACCTCGAAGCAAGTACTTGCCTCTGCAAGTACTTGCTTCGAGGTGCTTGTTCACGAAGACGCGATCTTTTTTTTTTCTCTGTCTTTGTTGGAAATGATCGAATTTCGTATGACCCGCGTAGTTAAAGAATGGGATTAGCCTGAACGTATAAATCTCATGCTGTCCCGCTCAGCCGTCTAGACGGAAATACAAAATAAATATTTCTTTTTTATTTGTAATTAGTACTATTATTTATTCTGTAGGTATATTTCAGTAGGTATTTAAGCGTTTTATAAGGGAGTGATAAAGAGAGCAACCGACGAATCCAACTCGGATGGGCAGCGTTCGGGAAATTACTCGGTATCTTCTCGTCGCAGATACCGCAGAGCCTCAAGACGAAAGTTTATAATCAGTGCGTGTTGCCAGTGATGACATACGGCACTGAGACGTGGTCGCTAACTATTGTTCTCATACACAAGCTCAAAGTCTTGCAGCGTGCAATGGAGTGAACTATGCTCGGTGTTTCACTACGTGACAGAATCCGAAATGAGGAAGGAAATCCGTAAAAGAACCAAGGTTACCGACATAGCTCTCAGAGTTTGCAAGTTGAAGTGGCAATGGGCAGGCCAGGTTCGCAGAACCGGCAACCGCTGGGGAATAAAGGTTCTGGAATGGTGACCACGAACAAGCAAGCGAAGTGTAGGGAGTCGAAGGATGGAGATGGCACAAGATCGCTCGTCATGGCGCTCTTTGGGGGAGGTCTATGTTCAGCAGTAGACTTCTAAAGGCTGACATGGTGATGATGATAAGAGGGACTGTACGTCGTACTATTATTGACCGACCGAGCGCGAAGCGCGAGCGAAGCGTCTCCGTTTCAGCTTTGGCATAAATGCTTTCGTATGTCCGGTAGACATGGGCGCCGACCTTAGATTTCGCGGCGGCGGCGCGCCGGCCAAAAACACGCGGTGGCGGCGCGGCTTGGCTTTATTGGATGGGGATTGAAAAAAAAACGCTACCTTCAAATAATTCAAGCAAAACGCCTTTCCATTCAAATAGAAAAGATACAAATCTAATAGGAAGCCCTCTGCACTCAGCTACCGAAAAAATACTTAATTGAAAAACAAAATTACTCCATTTTCAATACATGCCTTAAAATTTATCGTAAAAACCATCACATTGAGTCTGTGTGGACTCAGCCGAGATCTTTTCGCCGGAAGCACCATCCTTTTTTACAGAAAACTCCCTACTACACAGCAAATTTGCCCTAGCAAAGATAGAAAGCCAAGAAAAATCCTACTTCCATTCATTCTAAAATAACAAAAGATTCTCATCCCCGAGTTCTACCAACCAACAAGAGATAAAATATGAGACATCGTCAACACTCTTGCTCCAGTAGATCATCTTCAATTCTCCAAACAGCTCCAGCGCCATGTTTTTTGGAGACTCCACACCTGATCTATGAAGCGTTGTTGTTTGCAGAAACTGAAGTGTCAGTTTTGCCTTCCTCGAGACTTCCAGGCAACTTTTTTAACGTAACATAAGAAGAAAGGATGAAAGCCCCTTTCACATTTTGCGAGTACAAACAAACACAAATCCACTTCTCTGAGTCCCGTGAATGGCCTGCCTAAACGAAGGACATACAGTTTTGTAACAGGAAATTGTATATCCACCAACATGTTGTACCTGAAGCCCGCTCCAAACTCATACTGTGGATCTACCCTCAGATCACAGGCCAGTGCTGATGGTCTACAAAGAATTCCCCAGCAGAGATACCATTCCCAGAGGGAAGAGGAAGATTTGCTGGGAGTCATTCCAAGAAGACGTCCAGAAGAGCACTACCACACCCCATCGAGAAGCCTGAAGTCATAGATCGGGCAACGGACGAGTCGGCCGCATTGATCCAAACCTCCTTAGATGTAACTTCACACACCTCCACGCTGCCGACTCCCTCCCGACGTGGAGTAGGACACTGATCCGTGACAAAAAGGAGATGAGGAAGTTGTGGCAACAATTGCGGTGTCCACGAGCCAAGTGATATATACATTATGTACGTGTTGGTGGAGCGCGTCAGAGTAACCATAGAGGAACATGCAGCCGAATCGTGGGAGGAACACATACGAGCCATAGACAATGAAACTCCCTCAGATCATCGCCTATGCCGTCAGCTTACGACAACCCCACAGCCTGTCAGACCGCTCATCGGAAGGGATGGAGACCCCAAGTACGAAGCCAAGGATAGAGCAGATATCTTTGCGGACTGCTTCGAAGATCAATTCCAACCTAATCCCACAAATAACTTGGATCACTTCACATCCTCGACGGATGCGAAGTGATCCAAGAACAGAACTCCAAGAGTACATCTCGGCGGCACTGCCCACATACGACCTAGTCCCACAGATCTTCTTCTTTGCCCTTCCAGGTGAGAAGAAGATCTGTGGGACTAGGCAGATCCAAAGACTCCCATCAAAGTAGGCACCAGGATTGGATAATATCACAAATGAAGTACTCAAGCACCTACTACCCAAGACTGTGGCTGCTCTGACGCACATTTTAACGGAATCATGCACTCCGGTCACTTCCTCACGAGTTGGAAAACGGGAAAGGTTGTAATGATACCGAAACCGGGCAAATACACAAAAAAGCCAGAGCTAACGACCGATAACCCTGCATAGAACACTATCGAATCTCTTTGAGAGATTTCTGATGCCACACCTGACTCCACATAAAAGACCACGCGAGGAGCAGTTAGGGTTCACCAAATGTGTGTTTAGCAGATCTGAACACTGAAAGACGCTACAGATCACCAGAATAGTAAGCGTCATAGCTGTGAACTACAACAAGAAGGAGTTCGTGACAGCTATTTTTCTGGACATGGAGAAAGGCTTCGACAGAGTATGGCACGAGAGATTGCTATACAATCTGTAGAAGGCGCCAGCGCCCAAAAGAGTTGTAGTGGTAAGAGTAGTATATATAAATAATAGCTGTCTGCCTCAAAGAACGCTACATAACAGTTGCAGTCAAAAACACCTTGTCGACAGTGAGACCAGTGACAGCCGAAATACCACAGGGAAGCTACCTCTCGCCTGTCTGGTACCCCTGGTTCACACACAGGCAAAGCTTGCACTATACTCAGATTAAGCTGTCTTCTACACATCGTCGAACAAACTGGCACTCGCTGCGACAAAACTCCAAACGACGGCCGGTGCCAAGCTCCATCAAAGCTGTCACTCCGGACGCAGCACCGGCGTAGTATGCCAACATATCTACCAGCAACAAGAAATCATTACAAGCGCAGGAGAATCACTGTCTTAGAGCTATAGTGAACGCTCCGAGATACGTCAGAAACGCTACAATAGCCCGCGACCTAAAGATATATAATCTAGAACAGCTTCATTAGAAGACTCAACAGTGTTGTTCAGCAGAGCGGACGAGTCACGCTATGCCCACATTAACGGCATAGCGCCTCTCCACGCACGAGGAAGACGAAAAATGAAGCCATACCCTAGAGATCTCGACACACGGGACGAGACAGAAGCTTGTAGCGTGAGCTACTAATTTTATAATAAAAAATAATAATTCGAAAACAGATGAACAATAAAACCCTTTCTTTAAATAAAAGCTTAGCATAGCTGTGACTACAGGTCAAATCTCTAAACAGGCAAGCCATTCTGTTGTTGTTTGTTGTTAGAATCTATCAGATGACGACATTGAAGTCGCACATAGTTGATTGAAACAGTACTATCGTTCGTATTTGGTAAATACCAACGAAAGCAGACGATCGGGTACATAGAATACATTATCGTACGTTGTTTACTTACTTGATATAATCCTGTAAATCAGAGTTCCAAAAAACAGTAGTCACGTCCAGAGGTTATAAACACTTCAATAAATATAACACGTCCATGCACTACGGATCACACCGAAAAGAACTCTCAGTAGGTCAATTGATTGAGATATGAACAAAGGGAACAAGGAATAACTGGGAATCAGATAATAAATAAATAATTAATAAAATACAATTGATAAACACGGAGACAAGTAGTGACCTCGACCGTAGGTTCTACTTATCTTTGCATCGATTAGCAGTCAAAGTAAAATGTTCCGTTCGGCACGGTCCCGCAATGTCAGCAAATAGAAAATAAAATTAAACAAACCAATTAAATGCAACGAATGTCAAATTTAGGAACGTAGATTTTTTCCAAAGCTTGCAAAGTGACAGTATATAGTTTTATGATAGTATAACGGTACCGAAGCAAAGAGACCGCGTTCCGTACCTTTCGTCTGGAAGTGAACGTATCGTTTCTAGTATGGGACGTTTTATGGACTATAGTTTAAACAATTCTTAGACGTCTCTTGACAGTTGTTTAGCTGTCAAAAATAGTTAAAGAAACAGTAAATAAACAAATTCGATTTCGATGGTGAGAAATCTTAAAAAATAAAAATAAAACCAAATAATCATTTCCAAAGCCCATGTGTAAGCGCTGATCGGTTTCCTGGTGAAACGAAATGTTATTCGGATAGATTTTGCTAACTTGGAAGCAAACTAGATCTAAAAAAAAAAAGAAAAAAGAAACAGGCAATGAAGACGGGAGGCGTAAAAGTTATTTTCGTGCTGCGGAGCCCGGTAGCAGGACTGACAAGTCTTTTCCCTGCGTTTTATAAAACCCGTAAAAAAGGTGAGAGCATTTTGTCGGTATTTTTGCATTGTCTGCACTAATGATTGCGATTGTGAAATCACTTTTATCCATTTTTCGAGACGCCATTTTAGCGAACTGAGAGCGGTGGCGTTTTCGAAGTCTCGAATTCTAAAGAAACGTTGTGCTTATTCATCCACAGCGGGTTTTCCCCCCGGATTTAGATACCACGCGACGGAGGCTTCTTCCCCCGGATTTAACTAGAAAGGCGCCGTGTCGCGATACGCCACGACGACATTATATCCAACGATTCCTGCCACGTTCTTGGAATGCGGTATCGTATTGGCATGTTTATGCATATATTTCATTAACCGGAGTGTTGAACTTTGGTTCCCCACCGACCTGCTGGACACCTGCAACGCCTGAGGGGTCTGAGCCTGGCTACCTCTCACGCGAATCGGACATTGCTGAAACGTCGGATGGAGATTTACCTTCACTATCATAACGGCTCAATCTTATAGAAGAAGGTAAATAAGTAAACGGCAACTCATCACTTGTTTTGTTAGGGTAAATACTTAATTTTGTCAGTTCTATATCGACCCTAGTTATAACAGGGTAATCTTAGATCTTAGTACTCCTTAGCTGCTGAGTTGGATCTGCAGGCATGGGTTCTTTAGATTTTAAGTAAACAGGCAAAGTTAAATCAAAAATAGTAAATATTGTATTGGTGAATTTAAATTGCATGTTTTGTCTTCCACTATTACATGCTAGCTTGAATGGCCGTCTAACGTACCTACGGCACGGTTCCTTAGATTTGAAGTAAGTAGGAAAAGTTAAACCAAGAACAATAAAGATTGTATTGGTGAATTTGAGTTGTATATTTTATCTTCCACTATTGTACCCACTAGCTAGTACATTACCGAACGGTCTTGATCCAATAGTTCTTGAAGCTCGTTCCGGTCTAAGTTTATCCAGGTATTTTTATTAATTTCAAAATAGTAACGAGTATTTTAAGTTTTGAGTGGTTTCGAAGAAAGATATAGCGTCCCCTCGTTTAAAGCGACCGGATGGGGTAAGAATCCCGACTCACCCCACTCTTGGTGTGACTCACCCCGTTTTATTTTTTTATTCCTTTTATTCTCAAAATTACTTTTCATTGATTTAAGCGAATACCCTAACGGCGTTAGACACCGGACCAACTATCTCGGTGGTTGGCGAGTTTGGCCTAAAAACCAATTCATCGCATCGTTCATCGGAATCTGTCAGCTCAGAGAAATTTACTATAAAACCGCGTATATCGTTACAATATGACGAAAAACCCAGTAAAATCGTTACAAGCTAACAACAACAAGAGGACGAATGAACAGGAGAAGAAGAGGACAACGGTAGGATGGCCGGTGGTCGCTCTGCTCGGTTGCTGATCGGCTCGCTGGGCCTCCCTGGGTAACCAGGGGTCTCACCCAGAAGTGGTTTAAAAATAGAAAATAGGATCATACGATTCATAAGAGTATGTCACGTCACGTCTCCACTCCCCGCTTAAACAGTTGTGAGGTGAGATAGACCGAGCAACAGTTCGGATCAAGAAAGACTTAAAACTATCTCTTTACTATCCCAGCAACAACGTTTCCGATGTACTTAGATCATAAACAGCTTCGAGTTTCAGGATCATAAAAAAGTTTATGCATATATTGCCCAAACTGATGTTTGATAATCTTGTCATTCCAATCCAATTCAAAACACGAAAAAATCGCTGATAAAACCGCACTTGCTAGCTGAACTCACGTCGATGGAAAATGGCGGCGGCGTAGGCGGCACGGCGCGGCGCCGCCGGCGTGGCGCCCATGTCTAATGTCAGATGTTCGTCTGTCCGGATCTCTGTTCTCCTCTACAGGTCGCATTTCTCAACCGATCTAGACGAAACTTAGTATACAGGTTAAACGGATTTTTAGAATTTTTTAGTCGGCGGAGATTTTTGATTGGGGGGGGGGTACTTCCCCCAAAGAGAGGTAAAAAGGCGGCTACTGAATATCTCCGTCTTTTTAGATTGGATTTCGATGGTTATTTTTTTATTTGAAAGGTAGTAACTTTAAATTGGTCTCATAAAAAAATTGTGAAGATCTGATGAGGATCTTCGGCCTGATGAGCAGAATTGCTCTTCAAAATACAGTAAATTTCTCCCTTTTAGGTTTCTACCATTCGAATCAACACACTAGGTAGGGATTGATGGAGCACCTTGGTTATTAATGTTAATTGTACAGTAAGTTAACTAGATGGCGCTTCTGTGCACCGCTAGATTGTTTGCAAAAAGTTTGTACGTGCGAGGTCTATAGCTCACAGAGCCATTAGTTTATTCTGTTCTAGGACTATCTGGTCTGGGGTTCCCCAAGGTTCTATCTTGGGTCCCTGTTGTGTAATGCTTACCTTTTTAACCCCCGAACAAAGAGACGGGTGTTATAAGTTTAGGGTGTGCATCACTGTGTGTGTGTGTGTGTGTGTGTGTGTGTGTGTGCGTGTGCGTGTCTGTCTGTCTGTGGCATCGTAGATCCCAAACGAATGGACCGATTTAGCTGTGGTTTGTTACGTTTGAAGGCTGGAGTAAACGAGATGGTGCTTAGCTTACTTGCTTCACCAACTATAGACATTATGATGGCCGATGATAGAAAAGTCTTTAAAAGTTAACAATATCGAAGACTACCAACATTCAAAACGATTTAAACAATGTTACCGATTACTATCTCCAGAACACAATCTCTGTTAGTACAGCAAAATGTTTACAAATAACATTCACACGGAAATCTAAGCCTATTTATTTACCTATCAAATAAATAACGCTCCTATTAAAAAGTCACTCGTAACTCTGTACGTGATCTAGCTAGACATAAAATTTGACTCAAAGATAATGCTACTCATAGTTGAACATTTCGGCCATTGTTGCTGAAGCTTACAAGCAGTTAGGATTTATCAAGCGGGTTTGCAATTCTTTAAAAAAATATACATATATTATTTATTGTAGTATCGTGCGAAGCATCTTAAAATATGGTCCCCATGTTATTATACACATCCAAAGACTAGAATCCATTAAAACTAAATTTATAAATTTTTTGAGCATTAAAGACCACAACATTTTTGGTCCTTATTCTGAAGCTTGTTTACATTTTGGTATAGATTCTCTTGAACAAAGGCGTAAGCAGTATGACATCGTAATCGTACTACTCCACGATATATTGTCTGGGAAAATGGACAGCTGTGAACTATTGTCTAATACAATGCTGCGAGAACCATCTTACCGAACACGACATACTCCTCCATATTACCTGCGTCAACGCTAATTATGCTAAAAATTCTGTCCTAATGTCGCGCTGCCTGAACTTATTTACTCTGACTTGGACCTGTTCTATTTATCCAAAAATGACCTTAAAAATAGAATAAAAAAGTTGCACCATCTCATTGGATTGATTTAATTTTATAGTCTTCATATATTAAAACTTGTATTTCTATCTAGCAGTATAATATTTATTATATAACAATACATTCTTAGTGGAATAATATTAAACCTAATTTATTTTCTCTATCTATATAATTTTTATTTATTATTCATACCAATATATAAAAGTGAACCGTTGTCTATTTGTTTGTTTGTTTGGGGAACTTTCACGCGACAACAGCTAGACGGATTTTGATGAAATTTGGAATGGAGATATCCTAGAATAAAACATAGGATACTTTTTATCCCGGAAAATTGTAAGTTTTCAAGGGTAAACTGGAAAATGTTGATTAATCGCTGTAAGGAAAGGTTGCCATGGAAAAGAAATAACAAGTATGTCAAAAAACTTCAAGAGCATTGGGTGCTATACCTACATTTGCATTGGTTTATGATATCCTAGAAAAACATAAGATGCTTTTTTTCGCGAAAAACAGTAGTCCGCGCGTACGTAGTCGCGGGCGGGAAACCTAGTTCTTAACATTTTATATATCACACACACACCCAAACACACCCTCACACACACACACATATACATTAGCCGCCTTTTTGCCCCTCTTTGGGGGAAGTACCTCCCCAATCAAAAATCACCGAGGACTAAAAAATTCTAAAAATTCGTTTAACCTGTATGCCAAGTTTTGTCTAAATCGGCTGAGAAATGCGACCTGTAGAGGAGAACAGAGATCCGGACAGACGGACATCCGGATATACGAAAGCATTTATGCCAAAGCTGAAGCGGAGACGCTTCGCGCTCGGTCGGTCAATAATAGTACGACGTACAGTCCCCCTTATCATCATCATCATCATCATGTCAGCCTTTAGAAGTCCACTGCTGAACATAGGCCGCCCCAAAAGAGCGCAATGACGAGCGATCTTGTGCCACCTCCATTCACCGACATCCTGCGATGACTACAAAAATTTCGTCGGTCCATCGTGTGAACCAATTAAGTGTGAGGTCTTTATTGCCAGTGAATTGAAGAAATTTTTAAGATAAGAACAAAAATAACATATTCCCTATTCTTTTTAATTTTAAGGTCCTCCTAACTTTGAAGGGATATTGAGCTCTGAACAAAATTTGAAGCAATTCTTTTATGTTTTTTTTTTAAATAATTTAAATATAGTTTTGATGTCCCATAAAAGGATCACTACTGGACTACCAACATTCCAAAAATCAACTGAATACTATTGTTAGTTTGGTCAAAATTACTAAGTTTGTGTCGAAATCTGGAATTATGTGAAAAAAACAAAAATGGAAAAACTCCGAATATATAAAAAATCGAGGAACACACATGGGGATTATCCGGGTGCGCTCGGGAGTGCTCTACCTCGGGACCTCCGCTTATCACTACTTCCTGTATAAATAATTTGTAGATCTGATAAAGACCTTCGGAGATACAAAGGAACTCCTAAATGGATAACACCAAGTCATTTGCTATTGCTGTAATCGCATGTTCATGTGTTGTGCACGCCACTCAAAAAAGGGAAATGAAATAAACTAAAAAAAAAGTTAAAGCCGACTTCAAAACGAATAAAATAATCTGATGTGGGAAACAGTTATGGAAGTTGGTGCCCAATTTTCTTAAATCTAACCAAATCAACGGCACAGACTTCCTTAACTGTTTCCCACATAAGATTATTTTATTCAGTTTGAAGTCGGTTTAAACTTTTTTTAAAGTTTGTTTTATGTAGTAAAAAAAACACATTATCGCTGAGTTGTGTCCTTATTTTTTGGCGAAACACAACGTATTGTTTATAGTACTTTTTTCTGTTTTATAACATTGTATCAATATATGTAATTGTAATTTGGTTATTAATAAAAATGTTTTCAACTTTTGTGCATATAATTATGATACCACAAACCACGTGTTCATTAACTCAAAGTAAAGTATCTTTCACATTGTAAAAGCCCTAGAAACATTAAACATTCGTAAAGCTTATTTAGCAGATACAACTCTCACCTCTTTCTTACTACTAACTGCTGTGCCCGCGGCTTTGCCCGCGTGGTCATTTCTTTAGAATAAGTAACATAGGTGTTATTCCAGGACCAAATAGCACCCATAAAATACAAAATACCAAATTTAGTTCAGCCGTCAAATAGTTTTATATCGATTGCTCGGCTTCTACTCATCATCGGATTGAGATAAATTAAGTCAAAATCTAAGTTATCCAACAGTGAAAACCGCATCGCAATCAGTCCAGTTTTTTTACGCGATGCGTAAACAAACAGACAAGCAGCGAACATACTGACACAAAATAAAAATAAAAAAAATCTTGTTTAGTAGCTATTTTAAGTACCCTAGACATTATTTGAAATTATCTTTTTACAGACTTAATGTTAATGCTTAGTGCTTTATTATAAATATAGATTACTACACTTCCATGCCATGCTACCCTCATATAAAGCCTCATACGTTCACTGTAGACAAATGTCGGGACAAGTAATTATATCGTGCAATATTGACTTCATTTAATTTTATCCTAGGGAACGAGGCTTTAAACTTTAAGGGATCAAAGGCATTGCGGCGGCTCTCTTCGATTTTTACCCAGTCTGTTCAGTACCTAGGACTTTACCCCTGGAGCAGTTCGTTGCACCCTTGGAATTATACCTCGGGGTACTATTATTTATTCTGTGCCTCTGAGTGCAGGTCGATGTCGCGCCTTCCCCGCCACAGAAACAAATAATATTACAAGTACCATCGGAAACCATCTATCTATACTTATAATAAGCAGTAAGTAACGACAAAACGGAACAATGAAGATATTTAAAAATTTATGGTCTAGGGTACTTAAAATAAGCCACTGAACATGGATAAACATTTGTAAAAGTCGTGATAAACATTTGTAAAAGTCGTGTCTGTATGTTTGTTCGCGCATCACGTAATATCTACTGGACCGATTGCTATTTTTACTTTTTGATAGCCTAGGGCTTGACTTATAAACTGGTGTACCTACTTGGTATATCAATCCGATGTGTAGAAGCCGAGCAATCGATAGAAACTATTTGACGGCTGAAGGAATTTTAATCAAATGTTGGTACGAGTATATTGGTATTTTAGTATGTTCTACTTTTAAATTAAATGACCACAAGGGCAAATCCGCGGGAACAGCTAGTAAACTATAATTTGTAAATTATAAGTATTAGTATGTTTGTTAGAGCGCTGTTTTATCATCATCATCAATCCACGCGGATGAAAACGTGGGGTGCAGCTAGTACTTAATAGTACCTACTACTATGTCATACCAAACTGTAACATAGCCAGTGAATGTAAGGTACGGATTGAGGTAAAGTTTCAACCTTTTCCTTAATTAGGCCCGTGTTTTACTTTTTCAGTCATGTCAAAAACAGTCCGGAAACAATGCACCGAACATGGAAACTAAATTGACTGTGGTATGTGGGTCCTGTTATGAATTTGGCGAAATTATTGGACAGGGTTTTTTGATTTCACGCTTCTGTCAAAACTTTTTATAAACATTCGAGAAACAGTCGAGCAACCATCGGTTTCTGGATATATTACTACTAAAACTCTCTAACCCTAATCTATCCATACCAATATATAAAAGTGAAACGTTGTCTGTTTGTTTGTTTGTTTGGAGAGCTTTCATGCGATAACGGCTGGACGGATTTTGACGAAATTTAGAAAGGAGGTGGCTTATACCCTGGAATAAAACATAGGATACTTTTATCCCGGAAAATTCTAAGTTTCCGCGGGAAAACTGGAAAATGTTGATTACTCACTGGAACGGTTGCCATCACAGAATGGTCTGTGGTTGCCATGGAAACGAATTAACAAATCTGTCAAAAAACATCAAGGGTATTGGTGATATACCTACTTTTGCATTGGTTTTTAATAACCTAGAAGAAAATTGGATGCTTTTTTTCGCGATAAACAGTAGTCCGCGCGTACGAAGTCGCGGGCGGGAAAGCTAGTATAAATAAAAATGGTCTAGGGCACTTAAAATAAGCTACTGATCAAGTTTTTTTAAATGGTTTCTTTCTGTCTGTTCGCACATCACGAAAAAGTTTTGGATCTATTGCGATGCGATCTAAAACTTGGACTTAAAAACTTAACTACGTAACTTAAAAACGTTTTACTTGGTATCTGAACCCGAGCACTCGATAAAAAGATATTCGACACCTGAACAAATTTTGATGAAATGTAGTTTATTGTACTTTGTAGGTACTTTTGGTCCTGGAATAACATAGATACTATAACGCAAAGAAATGACCACGCAGGCAAAGCCGCCAGCACAGCTAGTCTACTAATAAATAAAGCAGTTTCCATGTTTTAAACTGTTTTAAGCAGACTGGCTTAGGCAGACTGCGCCTTCTAAATTATGTCTGACGGCCAGACATTCACCTCTAGTCTGGCGCAATATATCAGTCGCCATATTTTTTGTTCGGACTGTATGGTTATAAATTGTCTGGATACTTGAAAACGCCACAAAAGTTATTTCCGAAACAAAAAAGGAAGTAGATACGTGATGATAATGCTCAGGGTCAGAAGATCTTTGTCTTTGTTGCTCTTTTCCTTCAAATTTGCTAGAACTGTCTTAATCAAATAATAATAATAATAACAATAAACACTTTATTATACTATAATTATGGAACAAATAAAGTGCAGTGTGCAAGTACCTACATAATACCTTTACCAGACTTATTCTTGGGCATGTTTTTTGGCGTCACTCCACCAGGGAGCGCCGTGCTATAAAGCACCCAAGATATGCCGATCTACTCGTACGTATAAGCCTCGCGCACA
This sequence comes from Alsophila aescularia, assembly GCA_946251855.1. Taxonomy (NCBI): domain Eukaryota; kingdom Metazoa; phylum Arthropoda; class Insecta; order Lepidoptera; family Geometridae; genus Alsophila; species Alsophila aescularia. The sequence continues at coordinate 30,562,023 of OX276375.1, forward strand.
CAAACCCTGTTATGCCGCTCGGTCGCCACATTGCAACAAGATCTCGATCCGTTAGTCGTGTTAATTCTGTCAAGTTCTCACGGAAAAACAAAAACAATGCAGTGTTTTGTGATGAAATTGTGTATCAACCACAAAACACCACAAATTATACACTCACACATACATACGCAGCCGCCGTTTGCTATGCTTCACTTGTTTTTTTAGCCGTGTAGACTCCGTCATTTTTATACCTTGCCTGAGGGTGCCAGCTAAGCCAACGTCAAAGGATTCAGATACTACAGTAAAAGCGAACGTAATTCTGTCTTTAAATCTGTTTGTTACCTTTTCACGACTAAACGGCTGAAACGATCTTGATGAAATTTGCTATGCAGATTTGAAACCCTGGGAAGGACTTACTATAAGGACTAGGATACTTTCTATCCCGATAAACTGTAGTCTGTGCGGACCATGTGGCTGCAAATATAGAGTATTGTCTGCCTCGTGTTATACGAAAGCTCTGCCAAATCACAGGTCAGTACTGAGATAAACAGGCACTTAGCAAATCACAGCTCAGTTCTGAGATAAACAGGCACTGTGAAAATCACAGGTCAGTTCTGAGATAAACAGGCACTGTGAAAATCACAGGTCAGTTCTGAGATAAACAGGCACTGAGCAAATCACAGGTCAGTTCTGAGATAAACAGGCACTAAGTTTCAGGAAGGGGGGCTATATTCAGCAGTACGAAGATTTGTAATTGTAGCAATTTCCATATGATATTATTCGGATTCGGATAGTATTTGTCTAGGTTCCCAACTTTTCTTTTTCTTCAAAATGCTTAGGTACTCAAAACGAAAGGTTAGTGAGTGAATATTATTTTCACGACAAATATACAATTCGCTTACATTTCGATTTCGGTAAACAACCTGAAAAAAAAGGTTGAAACCTAGATAATAACTATCCGAATCCGAATAATAATACCAGAATACGGTGAAAATATGGTTCAGTTACAAATGATTATGGAATTACTTTTATATGGAGAATTCAGCCGGCCCCTAATACTTTTGTACAGTCCTGTAAATAGAAACCATAGAATAAATTTCTATATAGGTACTTGCTACAACGCTTCCTTCAACCGCTTTCAAACAACGCGATATCGCTAACGTAAGCTACAGATTAATTACCTAAGTTCCCTCCATGCTAGATTTTTACCAGACTGCGCAACGCAAAGGCCCGGTAATGTGTTTATCAGCCTATGTATATATGTCTGTTTCTTTGTGGCACTATATAGACCAAACACGTGGACCAATTTTGATGATTCTTACGTCAGTCGATTTGTCTTAATCTTGCGAGTGCTACTAAAGACTTGACAGTAATCAAAATTCAATATGGCGACAACCAGACCCCCATATTGTGAAAAAGAAAAAACTGAAAGTCTACGAACTATTTCAAGTAGGGTATCATTGAATAGGTATTTGAAAATCATCTTTAGGTTTCTCTTATTATTTTGAATGACCATATAGAATCTATAACTATTTAAAGGTAGTTATGTATGTCTGTTCCTTTGTGGCGGCACTATATAGACTAAACCCGAGGTAACATTTGAATCGATTTGTCTTAATCTTGCGAGTGCTACTAAAGACATGACATTAATCAAAATTCAATATGGCGACAACTAGACGCCATATTGTAAAAAACAATAAGAAAATTCCACGAACTATGTCAAGTGGGGTATCATTGAAGAGGTATTTGAAAACCATCTTTAAGTTTCTCTTATAATTTTTCATTTCGAATGACCATTTAGGATCTATAACGATTTAAAGTTGGTTAGCAACCATTCTCACTAATTCTTATAAATATAAACTAAAAAGTATAAAATAAAAAGAAATTATTATGAAAACAATTATTAAAAAAAACAAAAACCATACTGTGAATCAAACTAAAAAGAGGCAAATAAATAAGCTTTAGATTTTTGATTTTGAGATATATCATGCAGTCGGAGGCATCATGGATTTAATTTCTCCTTTGAGGGGATCAGCTAGAACCTGGCGAGCTAACTCTTCATGGCTCCGACTGCATCTTATATTTCTAAATCAAAAATCTAAAGCTTATTCCTTTTTGGTTTGATTCACAGTTTGGTTTTTTTGTTTTTATAATAATTTATTTTATTTTTTTGACTTAAATAGTTACTGGTGTACTTGGTATCTCAACCCGAAGAGTAGAAGCCGAGCAGTCGATAAAAAACTATTTGACGGCTGAAATAATTTGGATGAAATGAAGTATTATTGTACTGTAGGTAGTTTTGATCCTGGAATAACAGGTAGGCAACATAGGTTACTTTTAACTCAGAGAAATTACCACGCGGGCAAATCCGCGGAAACAGCTAAATATAAATCAGTATAAGACTATTCAAGTTCACACTAATATATAGCTAGCGGCACGTAAGTCTAGCGGTGAACGAAACGTGGAGGGGATCTTGGCACAGTCAGTTTTCGGGATAAAAAGTATTCAACATTTTAACACATTATATAAATTTTGACTGTGCCAAGATCCCCGCTACGTTTCGTTCACCGCTAGACTTACGTGCTGCTAGGTACCTATATTATTATTTATTCAAGTAGGTACTAATAAAGACCATTTTTAAGTGTCGACAATAACGACACTCAGTTCTCAATCAAAGTAAACAAAGGAATGATCACAAAGTCCTCTAACTTTAATGCTGTTCCAACAATGCTGTAAACTATTACATCATACATCTTTGCAAATATTGTTAGTACATAAACGTCTATTTACTTCGGCCGCCTGAGCAATCTCGCGCGATAAAACCACGGTTTCCAATCATCTCGCGGGTAAAGGATGGGTCATGTCATGCGAGATACACACGGTGTTATCGATTTTCCTTTAGATAAAGGACAGGAGTATTTTTCTTACGTACCTACTTATACATTTATTTCTGAGTGTTTTAAAGGATAACTAAAAGAAGTAAACGCTAAATGCCTTGATGAAGTTGTTCGGTTATTGACATTGAAAGTGATGGCCAACGATAACTATAGGCATGTAAACAAAAAAAATACGATGCTGATTCCAAAACCATTTCGAAATATTACATTCTTGTACATTATTTTAACGTTTAAAACTGTTTAAACTATGAGATGGAGGTTAATTTTAATAAAATACATAAATAAACTTGACTTTAATTGGACCTATAATGACGTCACATAGTAGGCTGTACCGGGGTTCTTTCAGTGCCTAAAAAGCAATGTCAAAGCAAAACAAAAATCTGTCAATGACAAGTCAACGGTAGCCAATGGGCAGCCCTATTAAACTCTTCCATACATTATACGTAGCTACGTCGAGTTAAGGGCATACATATTCAGCCTACTTATGACGTCATCGCTATAAAAAGTTTGAAAACGTAATAAAAATCAACTACCGCATAGAATGCCAATATATTAAAATTAGTTTCATAAAATATAGTTTACTATCAGTAAAAAATATAAAATAAATACAAAAATAAAGCTTTACATGCCGAATTACATATATAATTTAAAATGCTTTTATTCCTCCATTGGTGGACAAAGGGAAAAAATATATAATTTTTCTCTAGTGGTGGCTAATGGGAATTATCCATTAATTATTTGATTTATGTGGGTTTACGGTAAGTTAAGGTGGGCTTGGTTCATAAGTTTTAGTAGTTTAAGGTCGCTCAGCGAGCTATGGAGAGAGCTACATTATGCCTGTTGTCTTTGCGGCGGAGCGCTTTTGCAACCGACCCGGTGACGCTGTAGAAAAAAAAGAAGCTTTTTGTTTCCTCGGATAAGATCCGAAATGAGGTGACCTGAAAAAAAGCAAAGTTATCGACATAGCTCAAAGAATTAGCAACCTGAAGTGACAATGGGCTGGTCAGTGGTCACATCTCTCGAAGAATCGACTACCGTTGGGGTAAACGAGTTCTAGACTGGAGACCGTGTTTAGGTAAACGTAGCCACCTCCCGATGGCCAGGTGGGGTGACGACTTGCGAAAAACAGCTGGCAGGAACTGGATGTGAAGAGCGAATATCGGGCTCAGTGTCGTTCACTAGGAGAGGCCTATCTCTAGTAGTGGACGAAAATAGGCTGACTGATGGTGATGGCGGTAAGGTCGAAGATCTTGAACGATCTTGTACGGTGTGAAAAAAGCACACATTAAGAATGTATTTAATTACCGCCTCCCATTATAGCTAAAAACCATTTCGGTAACATCAGCTTTTAAACAGAAAAAACCGCATCAAAATCGGTCCATTCGTTTGGGAGCTATGATGCCACACACACACCCTAAACATATAAAACCCCTCTCTTTCGTCGGGGTTTAAAACCAAGTTAGATCTTGCAAGACAATACCCTGTGTACTACACCGCTGGCTGAAGCAATCGTTTCCCGCAAAGTTTTCAATCAGTTTTATAACCTCGTTGGTCCGTCGATGAGCGATAAACTGGCTGTATGGAGCTTAGTCTTTGCCGCGGTGTCGCGTAGATAGCGCGGCTTGTTTATGCTCGCTCGGTGTCATCCTGCGCTCTATCTGCTCTGTGCTTTTTACGGTATTTTATCACCCGCGTATTCTGATTGAATTTTAAGGTTCTTTTATTTTTGTGGATAGTGAAACATAAAATAATTAATCAAGTAAGTTTTAAGTTACATATGTCATTAAATATTTTATTAGGTACCCGAATTATGTTATAATTTATTATATCTTCAATGTGATTTAACTACGAATTAAATATATATGTCTATGGATTTAACAATATTAGATAGCTACCTAAGTAAAATGAAATAACCCAGTATCCAACACACTTCGTGTAGAGTTCGGTCGGGGTGCAAGGTGCAATGTACTCTTGAGGGCGCTATGGAAAAAACACTAGAAATTGTAGAGATCTTTGATGTATTTCAAACTTATTTTTTACCTAGCTTTGCCCGTAGCTTTGCCTGCGTGGTAATTTTTCAGGGGTATAAGCTCTTAATGTACGAAGCGAATTAGTTGCAAGATTTAGTAAAACTATATCTTTATTTTGTAATGATAGTTTTATTTTGTTGAATTCATTTTATAAATAACGTGCAGACGAGAGCCTACATTATTGACAACTGCAAAATCAATCTAGGGCTTGCTCTACACTTCATAAAAGGCGTGGTTCTCACTTTCTTAACATAAGGGTCCTGTCTGTTATTCCTGCACCAAAAGTACCAATATCATCAGACTTCGTTCAGACGTCAACCGGTTTTCTATCGATTGCTCGACTTCTACTCATGGGATCGATATACCAAGTACACCAGTTAGTAAGTCAAGCTCTAATATACTTATCTAAACGTGAAACCCGCATTTCAATCGGTCCAGTATCTTATATGTGATGCGCGGACAGACAAACAGAAATACACCATCAAAAAAAAAAATTTTTTTTTTTTATATGCTTTGTTCAGTATTTTAAGTCACCTAGACATATTTGTTTTGTATTATGAAGAGAATTAGATAATAACTTTTTGTGACTTACTCTCAAATATATATATATATATATATATATATATATATATATATATATATATATATATATATATATATATAATAGTTAATACGTGTTCGAATATATAACATTAAAGATGATTTTAATCCTTTTAATGCATAGATGTATCTAGTTAAATTAAATCTATGCTTTCATCTCACAAAAATGAAAAGTTCCATTCAGACCTATTCCTAGATCCAGACGATTGCCTAGTCCGTAATAAAAAAAAGAAAAGATGAGCACAACTTCTAACAAACTTTCTTAATTTTTGAGATACTTATGCCATTACTTTTTTATTATAAGGAATATGGAAGTAAAAAATATAAAATTGATATGCCGTAGAGTTTCTTGGTGTTTGTTGGACTTCTCTAACGAGCGTATTTCCGAAGGTGTAAGGTCGGTTTAGTCCCTATCGCATTATGTCCTGCTCCTAGAACCTTGTACAATTCGTGATAGGTCCCGTTCGCGATAAGTCCCCTTTCTTGATGGATCCCGATCGCGATAGGTCCCGCTCGCGAGTGGTTCCGATCGCGATAGGTCCCATTCGCAATACCTGTATTGTTTCGCTCGATTTCTATACTACTTGAGATATTTATTTGCGTAGGTAACTTCCACATCCAGCGTTCCCCATCTTCGGCCAAAGTTTTGACCTAAAGATTTTCTAAAAAAGCATTTAAAAGCTAAGTGGGCAGTGCATGATAACTCTAAAAATGTTGCAATTTCATTGTAATAAGATATGATAGATTATATGTTCCTCCAAAATCAGAACCGTTCATGCAAATTACAAAAACTATGTGTTCATTAGAATATGAATATATATTTTTTAAACATGAGTAAGGCCTTGAGCGTATAGCCAAAAGTGCCATATGCGAAAAGGACATTCCGCGAAAGGGCCCTATGCGAAAGGTTAATTCTGTGAAAGGGCCCATATGCGAATGGGACATTCCGCGAAAGGGCCGTAAATACATATCACGAACGGGACCAACATGGCGTTACTCTTCCGAAGCAACGCAAGAGTAAGAATTAATAAAGGTATTTCTTTTCGTGCGCGAGTTTCAACTCTGAATCAGCATATTAAAAGTTTTTTTTTTCAAACACATTGTATAATTAGTTTAGCTATTTTATTCATTAGGTCAAACTTTTTTCATCGATTATTAAAACAGTAGAAATTATTAATACCTACTAGAATTATTATTAATATAAGAATTTATTGCTTACCTTTGAACGAATAAATGCTTTTTGATAGTTTTTGAGGCGTTACCCGCCTGAAGCAAAGGTTTTTTTTTCTATTTTTTATTTTTTCTTGTGCTATAAATGACGTGTCCCGGGAGTTAAGTAAAACATTATACTCTGCCACGTAACGTACTTAGTTGCAGACATTATTCTAGACTAGCTGTGCCCGCGGCTTTGCCCGCGTGGATAACGGCTAGACGGATTTTGATGAAATTTGGAATGGAGATAGCTTATACCCTGGAATAAAACATAGGATACTTTATTCCCGGAAAATTGTAAGTTTCCACGGGAAATCTGGAAAATGTTGATTATTCGCTGTAAGGAACTGTTGCTGTCACATAATGGTCTGTGGTTGCCATGGAAACGAAATAACAAGTCTGTCAAAAAACATCAAGAGTATATATATATATATATATATATATATATATACATATATATACTATACCTACTTTTGCATTGGTTTTTAATATCCTAGAAGAAAATAGGATGTTTTTTAGCGATAAAAAGTATTCTGCGCGTAGGAAGTCGCGGGCGGGAAAACTAGTTGAGCAATAAGTACGAAAAAGCCTGTATCTGTATAGTATTGGTATTTTTAATCAACTTCGCAAAAGGTGAAGGTTCTATGTTCGACTGTAGGTATGTATATTTTTTATGTATATTCACCGATCTCTCCGTTAATTGCTCCATTTATTTATCAAAATATGGTTCCATATAAATTGTATCAAAATTGTTTTTAGTTATTATATAATTCGTTCGAAGTCGTTTTTTTTAATTTTTATTATTGATTTAGGATTCCGTTCGGTGTTATATAACTGAAAATGAAGTCGCGGCAGAGCCCTAAAGGCATTTGCATAGTATTCTGTGCAGTTGTAGTCACAAATCCCCCAAAACATTTGTCAACAGACTAGTTCAGAGAGACTAGACTAATACAGCCTTACTAATAAAGTTTTATTCACTGTGTATACACATTGTATAACACAAAAGCTGACCAATAAAAATATTTGTGGCTTAAACATTGTATACAGTTGGTATACAGATGTTTCAATATCAACTGAGGCTATCCATTTTGACACAGCCAGGGACCCTTGTCTAGCGGGTGTATACGGGGTATAGATGGCGGACTTCACTATAGTCAGCTGATCGGCGTCTTGTATAAACGTAGTAACTATTATTAAATCCGTCTTATTCTGTGAATAACGTTTTGTAGTATGCCATATTTTTGTTAAATTGTGTGTTTCTCGATTTAAATGGATAACATAAATTATTTCGACATATTTGACCAATAGAGCAGGAAAATCAAAAAATCGAAAACATTTTGAAGAACGTGCAGATCCATTTCTTTTGAATGATACAGATTTTATTATATAACCAGGTTTACGAAAAGTTATTTAAAAAAAATGTCAATTTAATCAAAGATGATATAATTCAGGATACAAGAAGAGAAATTCGGAGAATATGTGGTTTTCGAAACACTATCGGCGCGATAGATTTTATAAACCTCACTGATGAAACTGTGGGTTACTCTTTGAAAAAAAAAATTGATTACAAACATACGTTTCAGGTTAGGCTAAGAACTCGTCTCGTTTGCCATTGACAGACGCCAATTTGGTAAGATGACAGATTGTTCCGTTCTGAAATTTGTTTTTAGTCTCTCATTCTAACCGAAAAAATATATATATTCAATTAGATCAACGTATTTAGAACAGGAATTTCAAAAAAACAACATAGTTTGATTAATATTGCATTCCTAAAACGAAATTGTATGAGTAATATTAATAGTTACTGAGCTTCATTAAAAAATAATTTACGGTAACTATTTTGGACGAAAACAGTTTCTAAACGAAATTTCGTTAAGGCCAGGCTCCAAGGTTACATTTTCCCACTCCCCACTTTTCTGCCACCTACCCTACACGTACACTCTGCACGCTACCCGCAATAAGCACTGAAGTGCCTGCGTAACAAGGTTGAATATCGCGAGCGCTGTTTGAACACGCAATTTAGCTCGGAACTAAATGACGTATGTCTCAAAAGTTATTTATTTTATTGGCAGGCTAATAATTTAGTTAGGTAAATTTTGTCTTAGCCTTAGATAATAAACTATATTTTCTTGCTGTAAGATTTATTTTAGAGATAAAACTTAACCCGTTGAGTAGAAAAATGTAAACATTACCGAAAATAACGTAATTTTTGATAAGAAAATGTATCGAATGAAATTTTGTTAATCATGTTTTTGTCTTAGTTTTAGAGAGATAAAGATCTCAAAAACATATTTGTTAAGTTTCACATTTATCAGGTTTGTGGTTGACCCAGCATATTTATGCAGAAAACCCTTAAAAAGCAGAGCCTGGTCTTAATTCTATAACGAATTAACGAAAATGTGTTAAACATCTGTGTAAATGCCCACCGCCTATTCAACGTGTATTAGTCAAACAATGGATTGACACGTGTATAGCGCTATTCACTTGCTATTCAATGCGAAACTGTACAACGGTTTAACAGATGTGTTAGCAATTTTTTATTAGTAAGGCTGATAGAGTCTACTGTTCCTCTGTAACATTAGTCACAGTGCGACTAATTTACTAGCTTTCCTCAGTAATGAGCTTCATGTTACAAGTTACGAGCTACGCCGAGGAAACTGTTTGAAACTTTATGTAGAACTAGCTGCGCCCCGCGGTTTAACCCGCGTGAGGGATGATGATGGTGATGAAAGTATCCTATGTGTTATTCCAGGGTGTAAGTTATCTCCATTCCAAATTTCATCAAAATCCGTGTAGCCGTTATCGCGTTAAAACTCCCCAAACAAACAAACAAACTGACAACGTTATATATTAGTGTGGATTTTCATAATGTACAGACATTGATCCTTTGTATATACCCGCCGTAACTTCTAAAAAAGAATACGCCAGTAAGCGTAATTCGAAATCATTGGCAGCAGTTTTTTTTGACCATAGACAACTGCATTATTACTAACCTACTTTACAGACTTGTTATTATTTCGTTTCCATGCCAATGTCATTCCGCTCTTTATTTTTGACTAGCCGTGCCCGCGGCTTCGCGCGCATGGTCATGTGTCTAGGTTAAAAGTACTCTATGTGCTATTCCAAGACCTAAAATACCTATATACTTTTAACCTAGACACATGACCACGCGCGCGGAGCCGCGGGCACAGCTAGTCAAAATTTTTACACAACACACACAGACAGGAATTTTGATCAAATGTTGGTACATTTGATCAAAATTCCTTCAGCCGTCATAAAGTTTTTATCAATTTCTCGGTTTTACTGATCGGATTGAGATACCTACATCAGTACATCAGTTTTTAAGTCAAACCCTAAGCTATCCAACAGTGAAAACCGCATCGCAATCAGTCCAGTAGTTTTAAGGTGATGCGTGAACAAACATACAGACAAACTAACAAACAAACGCAGACAGAGAGGCATTTTAAAAATGTTCTATTCTAGTTCAGTAGCTTAATTGAAGTACCCTAGATTACCATTTTTTTCATATCGCTCGCTACGGCAAGCTTCGGACTTTAGCAAAAATGTCGCGCTCTACGGTTTTTTACCAGAGTACAGCGAAGCAAGGGAAGGGTAATAATTTGAACAGTCTATGTATGTGGGTAAGTGGTGTTCCACCTTAGCGTCGCCCCTATTAGTCCGATTTTGTTGAGCGAGGTATCAATCGATCTGTCTTGATTTTTGTTGTTTGTTTTGTTTGTTAGAGTGGCAAAGGCTTTTTTTACTCGACTTCGGCTAAGAAAAGGAAGAGTGTGTGTTCAAACTAAAAACTTGGTCCGATTTTGAAAAGCGAGTATCAATCGATTCGTCTTAATTTAAGAGTGGCAAAGGCTTTTTTTACCTGACTTCGGCTAAGAAAAGGAAGGGTGTGTGTTCAAACTAAAAACTTGGTCAGATTTTGTAAAGCGAGTATCAATCGATTCGTCTTCATCGCAAGAGTGTCATAGGCTACTTTTTACTCGATCGTAGTTGTTTTAGTTTTTGAACTTATGTCTTGTTTTTGTCACTACACTCTTCCATTGTTCTATTTTTTTGCGTAATCGCAATCAAACTGTGAGAAACACCAACAATATTGTTGCTTGTCGACGCCATATTGGCAGTGGGCTTCAGCGCCAGTGGCAGAAAGTGGAACGAAATTTAGCTCTAGAAAATGGAGCCATTTTTTATGGCTGAATATCTTTTAGTTCGGGTTTTCTGTATATAAGTAGAAGTCGAGCAATCGATAAAAACTCATTTATCGTCTTATCTCGTCTGACGTTTGATGATATTGGTACTTTTGGTTCTGGATTTACACAGGATCCTTAATATTCCAGAAAAATTACGACAGACAGTTTAACTGCCTAGTCTGTTTACTAAAACGGCACCGTTCAATTAACTTCCTGAATGATATTATGCCATTCAGTCAAACAGCTAGGCAAATGACTTGGTTCGATAACGTTTAACTACTTGCCGGCTAGGCAAAAAAATGGCTCCATTTTCTAGAGCTTTTGCGCTAAACGATATTAATCCTTACCAAATTCAATTCCATAGTACCTCATTTCATAACGATCATTTTTGCTTACTCTTTTGAGTAGTATTTTGACATTTATACCGATGTTTTTTATGAGCGGATTTGAATAAATTTTGTCCGACCCGTTCTTTGTACCTAATGTTACCTTATTCTGTGTGTAGTGCAAAGACGCGGTGCGAGCGGCCGGGCTGCAGGTGCTCTACATATATGTATTACTAGCTTTCCCGCCCGCGACTTCGTCCGCGCGGTCTACACTTTCTCGCGAAAAAAGCAGCGTATGTTCTTCTAGGATATTAAAAACCAATGCAAAAGTAGGCATAGCACCAACGCTCTTGATGTTTTTGACAGCCTTGTTATTTCGTTTCCATGGTAACCGTTCCTTTCAACGAGTAATCAACATTTTCCAGTTTTCCCGTAGAAATTTACCATTTGCCGGTATAAAAAAGCATTATATGTTTTATTCCAAGGTATAAGCTATCTCCATTTCAAATTTCATCAAAAGCAGTCCAGCCGTTATCGAGTTAAAACTCCCAAAACAAACAGACAACGTTGCACTTTTATATATTGGTATGGATATTACGAAATTTAGCGAAGCTGTATTGGGTCGCCGATAGTAGTTCATACTGTAAAACCTATACATAATATAAATGCAACTCATTGTTGACTTCATTCTCTTATAATTTTACTCGGCGACATCTAATTAAACTTGGTTTGCGTCAAACATTCAATTAAACTTGGTTTGCGTCAAACATTCACGACTGCATATATAACCATTTTGCTATTCTCGTAATGAAAACTGGAGTAATTCGTCCATTATAGATGACGCGCACGTCTACATACGAGTACGACGGTTGGCCCTGAACGTCAACTACAGTGCACCGTTTACATTATATTATCACTTATTATGCTGTTTAACCTGCGTAATGTCTTTTTGTAAGATGTTGTGATGGTCTGATTTTGTAGTGGTTTTTATGTGTTGGATATTTTAATCTATGCTTATTATTGGCGTGGATGAATGTGCCTTGCATTTTAATCTAATCAATCATACCCATTTAAGATTGTTATTGAGCAGTTGTAAAGAATGATAATGTCAATTTACTTTAGAACTTCAATATAGGGCCAGAAAGTAGTACCTAGTCGTAAAAAGCAATCTAAAACAACACATAAGTTCAAAACTAAAACTCGACTACGGTCGGTAAAAAGATATATGACACTCTTGCGATGAAGACAAATCGATTGATACCTCGCTTGTCAAAGTCGGACCAATACCATGTGTGTGTGTGTGTGTGTGTGTGTGTGTGTGTGTGTGTGTGTGTGTGTGTGTGTGTGTGTGTGTGTGTGTGTGTGTGTGTGTGTGTGTGTGGAACACCACATACCCACACATACATAGACTGTTAAACTAATTACCCTTCCCTTGCTTCGCCGTACTCGGGAAAAAAAAGCGTTGAGCGCGACATTGTTGCTAAGAAACTTGCCGTAGCGAGCGATATGAAATGCACACCTTTTCGTACTGATTTCCTGACGATTATTGTACAACATTTTAATGATACGATTATGATTAAACGAGATTGAAAATGTCTATGGCGCATACGCCCAAATACAAAATGCGTGCGTACTTAATCGAAATAACAAAATCCAACATGCTTAGAATACTAATTCACACCTCAATCGTGCGCCGAGACCGAGACCGTGAGCACCATAGTATTTTAACGACCACAGATTATGTATAGTTTCGTATTAACAAGAAGGTTCTAAGTACATTGAGCATGATCAAATTATCCTCGTATCCATTTTGGTATGCGAACTCGTTAAATGTTTATTCAGTTTAAAGGGCATGCTTGCACAATGTCTGGAACGCATCGATAGTTGGTAACTTTTTACCCAACCTTATGCAAATCTAGGCTCTAACAGTCTCAGTAACATAAAGACCCTTCAATCGTAGTGTAGAAAGCAGACCGCTTTACGTAATATTGACAAACAAGCCCCCCGAGACACCGCTTGCGACGCTCCCGGTTGAAGTTACTCATTAGTAATGTATACGAATGCGCAAGATTGCAGCCTGGAGGTACAAGTGTGTCCGTTGGTTGTCATTTCAACTATAACTTGGGTTGCATTTATCATTCAATACCTGCACCATATGATGTAATGTCTTCTCGTAGAGCTATATCCTATTTTGTTAATTATCATCATCAACAGCGGCAACTGCTGAAATGAGACCGGTGGATCCACAGTAGAATCTTAACACGTCTTCTTGTCCAAATGCTACTATAGCCAGTTTTATAATTTGTTTCGTCTCCTCTATAGAACTGAAAAATGCCTATTGTATGCATCATCATCAAAAATAGGCAAAAGTGTTAAAAATGTTGTGATTTTTGAGATCAATAAAAAAAATATGACTAAAAAAATTCAATATTCGGAAACAGTCTCACTGACAGGTGAAATGACAACTAACCGACCTTTTTGTCCAGGAGGCCTGTTTAAATATAAATAAGGCCCTAATTATATTTCTTTCCATGTACCGACATTACTAAGATTTCCTGTGCTTAGATTAGCAGGACAGGAAGGGAATGAGAGGTCAAATCAAACTCATATAAGAAACATTATACCCTTGTACTTACGTACTTGTATAACGTGTCTGCTGGAATCGAGCCCGTACTTTCAGTTTCCTTGACATTTCTTAAAACTTTAAAATAATTGAGTTTTGTATTATATTTTTAACTCTTCCAGTACCGCGAACCTTTGTATTCAATTATTTTCTATACTGGCGGTATAAAAAATTATTGAATAGAAAGATTCGAATTTTAAAAACTGAAAATACATTAATACTTATTAAAAGCTTTTATTTAACTTCACTTGTATGTATCTATGTATTTTGTCTGTCCTGGAATCTTGCAATTCAAATTTCGAGCACTTCGAGCTAAAACTTTGAGGGTAGCTCACAAACCAAAAGCACAGCAATAAAAAAACGGAAAAAAGTTGTAAAAGCTTCATTTTTTTAAATATTATACTTATTTATATTATATTATTGTTCTATTCTTTTATGTTTACACATCTGCCAGTTTCCCCGCGACGGCTCATTTATTATTATTATACACACCAATTTAATATATTAATTAAGCTGTTTTTCTTGCACCTAGCATTTTCCTACCTGTAGTGAGGTAAAAAGTTGTGTGTTTCGCAAGGCAGCAAAGTTATTCTGCGTCTCGTACCTTTGAAATACGAGCGACATCCTTGCTCAGGTTACAAGTACTCGCGCCAAAAAAACACTTTGCAGCCTTGCATAACAAATAACTATTTCGCATTCTCCATTTACCTACAGCCGAGCTATACAAAGTATATATATATATAGCCGAGCTATACTCATCAAAGCCATGTAATCTGCTTTCATACAGTAATTCTGTCTCTGCAGCATTTTCACGAGTCGGCAAATAAGCCCGGCCTAATGTAAGCTTTAATAGGTAAAAATGCAGACATTTAAAAAAGTATTTGCCATCTGTAAATCCGAGCGCCCGTTCTAAGGCTCTGTAAATAGAGAGTTCAGTTTAAAATCTATCCACTGGCGAATTATGGTGCAATGTTTAAAATGAGAGAATTACACGGAGAGACAATTTATTGTTTGGAATGGAGAACAAATTATATAAAAAATAAAGTTTTTTATTGTTTTTGGAGACGACCTTTGAACTTTAAACCCTGTTATCTCCGTTCATTCTATTGAACAGATTGTTCTCGAACATCAAAATGTAAATGTGCATGCACCTATAACGTGCCACCTAATCAACTTATTTTACATTTATGCTCCGTTCCTTTCCTCTTTATTTTAGCTTCGCACGATTTGCGCATTTAGCATATCTAAAGTATGTTAGTATAATCAAGTGTTTATAATATGCTTCGAACATAGTGCCCATTCGGTAAACTGAAACCCGGGTCCATCATCAGCCTATATTCGCCCGATCTTCGGCTCTTCTCATCCTCTCTTTTTCATCATCTCTTATTAACCCGGCTCCACTATGAGCATAGACAGCTGCATATTACTGTGACTATGAGCCAAATCAAAATAGTGTTTGTGGATGCTTTTGAAACAATGTCATACATGGCTTCTCGAGACGAATTTTTTGAAAAAAACTAGTTTAAATGCTTGTGCACTTGAATGAAAAGGGAACGGTTATTAAATCTACCACCATGTCAGAGATAAACTCAAGTTATGGAAATAAAACACAAATTACTATAAAACAAGTTCTGCCAAATTTGTCCGCCGTGTCGACCGACACATACACACACACCTAGTACTTCCGATACTGACGATAGGTAAAATATATCAGTGTCTTTCTAACAAAGTCCCCTACCTTCAGGATGGAAGTGGGCGTCCGGCTGGTGGGCATTCTGCTGCGCATCCTGAACTTCCTCGCGCTGCCGGTGAGCTGGTGGCGCGCGCGCAGCCGGCGCCGCGTGCCGCCGCTGCGGAACCGCCTCCTGCTGCTCAGCGCCCAGGAGCTGGCTGACGGCATACGGAAAGGAGAGGTCAGTAATGCGTCCCATGTTGTACTGGGATGGTTGTCATTAAGTTCTGTCATTCGGCTGCGGGCACAGCGCATTTATCTGCACAGGTTTAAGGAAGCTATTATATACAGGGCCCAGTCTAAAGCCAGCCCTCAGTTTGTTCAGCCCTTGTCATCCCGCAGGTACTGAGAGTTCAGGAATGGACAGCAGCATTCACCTATGTAAGTATGAACATTATTGCGATCACCGTGCCGTGAACCAGTGTGTCATTATGGGGAAAACCCCCCCCCTATCATGGGGAGGCCCATGTTCAGTAGTGAACTTTTATTAGATGAGGGGGGAGAAGCAGGCTTAACTATTGTCCTAGATTGATATGAATTTTACATCGACAGTCTGTTTTGGCCCTGAAATAATATCTCTTGAGACATGCTGGCTATTGCGTGGAAGCGTGTCTGTGTTTAATAAATGAAACCCCACACTTAATATAAATACAAGTGAAACGTTGTCTGTTTGTTTGTTTGAGGCGTTTTCACGTTAAAACGGCTGGACCAATTTTGATGAAAGTTTGTATGTAGATACTGTAACAGAGACCAACAAAGGACACTTTTATCCCGGATGAAGGAAAATTGGCACGGGAATACGGGAAAAATTACGATACTCGCTTTTACCTAAACAGCTGTGATGAAGTTTAAAACATAGGTAGGTAGGTAGGTACTCTAGGTACTGTACAATACAGAGATCAACACACAATTATCCCGGAAAATTTAAAGTTCACACGGAAACTTTTAGTAGATTGATTTTACTCGCTTTCACATCAAAACGGCTAAACCGATTAATATTAAATTTTATACACAGTTTAAAAACAACACTTTATTAGCGGAAATAAAAAACCCGCGGGAAAATCGTAAACGGCTTAAAATTTATGTGGATATCATTTTGAACTTAGGTATATAGGTACTGTACGGAGATAAATATAAAATACATTCATCACGAAAAGAGGTGAGCGAAAACGGGAAATCAGGAAAATGGTGGTAGATTGGTTGTACACGCTTGCACATGGAAACGGCTTCTATACGATTTCTATACGTACAATACGGAGATATAAAATAAATTCATCACGAAAAAAGTAAGTGAAAGCGAAAGATCGTTTTTTTTTGTAGATTGGTTGTACTCGCTAATACATCAAAACATTTGAGTAACATATACGATCATCATCATCATCATCATGTCAGCCTTTAGAAGTCCACTGCTCTGAACATAGGCCTCCCCCAAAGAGCGCCATGACGTGATCTTGTGCCACCTCCATCCACCGACTTCCTGCGATGGCTATACATAGGATACCTTACATATAGGGATACCTTTTATCAAAGTTTACAAGGGCAAAGCCGCGGAGCACAGCTATGTAGTATCTAATGTAATCAGGGTGGAGCAGAACTTTTAAAGTCTATTAACCGATGTAATATTCAAAAGGTAATAACCATGGTTGTCGTTAAAGTGAATGTAATCCAAACTCTCAAACCGTCCAGGTACACTGTAGAAACTCCTTACGTCATGGATGTAGCCAATAACCTCATTGCGCCACCTACCATTAGCAGTTAACAGTATAATTGCTGACTCCGGCAATAGGGAGTGTAATAGCACATGCGACAACGCACGCGATTCTGCTGACCACCTGTTATCGATATCCGGTGTGCTAAATGCCCACCCAATCGACGAGAACATTGTTGGATTGCGATATTACTATCGAGTTTCTTTAATTCTATTCATATTTGCCGTCGATTTCGTTGTAGATCTTCTCGTATAGTTATATTTCGTATCCTTTGATAGAGTCGGTTTTTATAAGTGCATGATGTTATTATTATTTTTTTGGTTCGGTTTTGTTCTATATTGACGTCCACTAATCGTTCACTTTTTTTTTTTGAAAGGTTTTGTGCTGTTGGTCTATAGCTGACCTCTACAGCGTCACCATTACTCGCTGTAAGGAACGGTTGCCAAGGAAACGAAATAACAAGTCTGTCAAAAAACTTCAAGAGCATTGGTGCTATACCTACTTTTGCATTGATTTTTATTATCCTAGAAGAACATAGGATGTTTTTTTTAGCGATAAACAGTAGTCTGCGCGGATGAAGTCGCGGGCGGGAAAGCTAGTATTATATATTATTGGCTCTGGTATATAATTCAAGAATATGATTTATTATACATATCCAATCATCATAACTCAAGAACTGCAAAAATAATAATATATATATATATATATATTATTTATTATCTTTCCTAGTTGTGAGAAAACCGGAATGTCTAAGAATGTCAAAATTCAAGGACCTGGAGGGCGATTCTCACGAAGTGATATAAATATCACAGTAGATAAATATCGAAAAATCCATACATTTTTCGATATACAGGCTGAATTTTTCAAGTGGGCGTGGATGGCTAAATCAGAAACTGTGAGGAATAGCGAAAAGTACCCAAAGGAGTCTCGGGCCCGATTTTGATGAAAATTAAAACTGCATCTTAAGATTTTTGAAAAAAACAATATCCCTAGGCAGGAATCGAACACGTTGATTTGGAAAAAAAAACACATACTGTATTATTACACCATTCGATAGTGTCGCTAATAAGGATTGAATTCTGGGAAGAAATGACATACGTCAAACTTAAGGAAATAGCTCATTTTTAACGAAAATAGAAACCATAACTGATTAATTGTTCAAAATGATGACCGTTGTTTTCAATACATAGCTGGATTCGACGTCTCAAGGATTGTACTGCATTCAGTATTAAAATATTATTGATTCCGCTTAGAATAATTTCCAAAGTTCGTTTCAAGTCATCAATTGCATTATACGTGTCTTTGTAGATTTCGTTTTTTACATACCCCCAGAGAAAATAATCTAAGGGGGTAAGATCCGGTGACATCGCTGGCCACGGCACAGGACCATAAATTGCAATAAAATGTTCACCAAACTGCTGAGTCAACATCTCTTTTAGTATACGACTATTAATACGAAACAGTACGCAAACAGTTAGTAATAATCAACGAAACGTGGAACAAAATCTAAATTATTGGCGCCAATTTACTCTACGTTCTAATTTCAATTGTTTAAATTTTTTTCTTTTACTGTGTCCTTTAACCGCGAAGACATAATAAAAATTTGTAATTACAACATAATGTTGTGAATATGACCGCGCTGCGGGTCTGTGTTGAGAAAAATATTGAGCATCATTTCGGACAAGGTACAGGTAATGCAGGTATGAATAAAAACAGTACTTTAAAATATGAATCAGTTTATTAAAATACAACATTTTCCTTAAGTTTGCCGTATGTCAATTCTTCCCAGAATTCAATCCTTATTAGCGACACTATCGAATGGAATTTTTTTTTTCTCCAAAATCAACGTGCTCGATTCCTGCCTAGGAATATTGTTTTTTTCAAAAATCTAAAGATGCAGTTTTAGTTTTCATCAAAATCGGGCCCAAACTCCTTTGAGTACTTTTCGCTATTCCTCATAGTTTCTGATTTAGCCATACACGCCCACTTGAAAGATTCACCTGTATATCTATTGTGATATTTATCACTTAGTGAGAATCGCCCTCCAGGGCCCCGATTCTGTTAGCTATTGAATCGCGATAACGCAAGTCGATCTCTTGTTTTTTTTTTGTGAAATTTTCTCATTATGTCCAAAGTATGTTAAAGGTATGTCAAAAGTACGTCAAACGATAAAAAAACAAAAATGGAATTAAAATTCCCACCTGCCCCATTGATGGGGACGTTAATGGGGCAGTTGGGAATATATCCATTTACCATGTAAAAGTGCTGGAAAGGAAAAGTTTGCGATTTTTTTTGTTTTTGTTTATTTTGTTTCTATTTGTTTTTTCTTTTTTGAAAATTTTCCAAAATTTTCGTTTCTAGCACTTTTAAGTGATAAATGAGAAAATTTCGCAAAAAAATATCTAGCGATCGACTTGCGTTATCGCGGTTCAATAAATAACAGAATCGGGGCCCAGTACCTTTGACATTCGCTAGCACTCACCATAGTACACATATTATGATATAATATCTCTGCAGTATACTGAGCGACCTAGTTCATGCTTCTCGAAGCATCGGTCTCGGAATGAACATAGATAAGGCCAAGATCATGTTTAACGATCTTAATAACCCGGACCCGATTGCAATCAATGGAAGTTGTACAACAATATGTTTACATTGGGCAAATATTACAACTTTTTTTTTTTACGAACTACTTTGAGAAGTATGCCAATAGAAGAATTTCAGCTAGGTTGGGCAGCATTCGGCAAGCTTCGTCAAGTGTTCTGGTCGTCCATACCACAGTGCCTCAAAACAATAAGTGCGTCCTTTCAGTCATGATGACCTATGAAGCCGAAACGTGTACAAACACGGTCCACAAATATAAGGTCGTTTATTTGAAACCATTCGGTGATTGTACCGAGTGGTGGTCACAGGAAGGTAAACGATCAAGGCAGACCACCAGCCTAGCCCTGTGCATTGAAGACTTACATCCGTATTCACATACGTTACTATGAGGTCTCACAGTGCTCACGAACGCACAGGGTCCTACAATCCTATTCATAAACGACACTTGAGTGCCGAACACTGCCGAATACTGTGCGTTCACTTGAAGCAGCACATTCGTAAAGTAGCTGTTTTAGGCAACGCATAGTGCCGAGCTGCCAAAAAAGAATGAACATAATATTTCACGGACCAATCAGAGCGCAGTATTGGACGCACTGCGTTCTCACAGTAAAGAGTCGACTAAGTATCGTTTGTGAATTAGAAGGCTCGCAATGACGAACGCATAGTGAAATGGCTTACTTCGCATAGTGTCGCTGCTTTACTTAGGCAAGTATTGTTTGTGAATACGGCTGATAGAGTTGTTGGAAAACAGTTACTGAGGACAGCATAAGATCGAAAGAGATGGCGTCAAGGAGAGGAGGCTTCTACCCAGCAGAGCGACGATAACGGCTGAAAAAAAGAAGGTTATCTACAAAATTTCATGAAGATCGGACAGGGATGAATTGGTGCTCAGCAGTGCGCTTCTTAAGGCCGGCGGATGATGACTCTTTCTGTAGCTAGAAAGAACCCCTGTGTTTGAGAACGTGTTATGTTGAACAGAATATTGTCCATTTACAGCACACGAGTGAAGCAATCGTGTCGATGTACATAGACCGAGTGAAGGAAGTGAATCCGTTCCTCAACGCCGTCGTGGAGGAGAGGTACCGCGCCGCGCTGGAAGAGGCCAAGCTTGTCGACAGAACGATGCAACAGGCGAGAAATGAGGTAAATCCATACTCTGTCCAAAATTTATAACACTATGTATTTACGCTTTAAGCTTTTCAAGCTGAGACGTCGTTAATACTCTTATAAATTTATACCCTGTAATTTCACTGAAAACATTGACCTAACCAGAACACATTAATGTTTGCACACTACTGTTTGGCGGTTAATATGACAATCGTTCTTGCAAACTCTTGCAAAAGAAGCAATCATACAAAACACATAAAAAGATTTAAAAAATAGAGGTAAATCTTTCAGTGTATCAAATGAGGTACTTTGATATTTATTGGAACCACGGTGCTCAAGCGTCGAAAAGAGGTCAATTTTTGTCAAAAAATATTCTGAATGCCGTCTACAATCACTTTTCCTTTCCAAAAATAGGACATCGATGCAGGGCCAATGCAAAAGTAACTTACCTTTTTTAATTTAAGGGCACCTTGGAGGAATTGGTGAAGGGGAAACCCCTCCTGGGAGTGCCGTTCACTGTAAAGGAGAGCTGTTCTCTAGGCGGTAAGTATTTCTCCTATTGGGCCGGGTTTCAATTACCTATTCAATTTCTGCAGTTTTTCATATCTAAGATATACATTTGAAATATCTAATATGTAGCTTCTATAAATATGTGTTTCTAATCTTCATGGTTTATGTCAAATTCTTATTTCAGATATGTATTCATTTCAAGTTTCTAAAATGTAACTTCTAGTATATGTTACATTTTACTATGCCTGACATACTGACCTGCATATCCGACATTTTGAAAAACTCAAATCGCGAAATCGCGCCAATAATCGTTCAAACATTAGGATCAAAACGAGTGCTTCGTGCAGAACCGTTTTTTTTACATATTAACGGTAACCAGAGCTACCGCTCGTATTTATCCTATAAATCGATAGAGAAGTTCAATACAAACCAATTGCACTAGCATCCTAAAGTGTCGTGTTTCTGAAATATTGGAACCTTCTATAAATATGTGTTTCTAATCTTCATGGTTTATGTCAAATTCTTATTTGAGATATGTATTCATTTCAAGTTTCTAAAATGTAACTTCTAGAATATGTTACATTTTACTATGCCTGACATACTGACCTGCATATCCGCCATTTTGAAAAACTCAAATCGCGAAATCGCGCCAATAATCGTTCAAAACTTAGGATCTTCGTGCAGAACCGTTTTTTTACATATTAACGGTACCCAGAGCTACCGCTCGTATTTATCGTATGAATCGATAGAGAAGTACAATACAAACCAATTGCACTAGCATCCTAAAGTGTCGTGTTTCTGAAATATTGGAGCTCAAAGATAGCAGATGTAGGTTGACGCATGTCGTATGCAATTTGTAAGCTGCAATAAATCAGAAGCACGATATTGTGACATTTTATAAATGGAAAATTTTTAGGCTTCAAAGGTTAGAACGGCTTTCCGGTCTTCATAGCTTATGTCAATTTATATTTCTAGCTTACCTTGTTTCTATGTAGGCAAGGCTTGTACTATTATTTATTCTTTGGCATGGCATTCAACAACCATTAGTCTACAAACTAAAAACAGTTGATCGGTCTATAAATACTTTAAGAAATAACATCGTTATCGTAGGCTAACTACGAAATAATAGGTCCAACGTCAAAAATAAAGCCTATCGTCAAAACTACCTTTTTATGTAGGTTTGTAAATACTTATAAGTATTCACACTTACCAATTTAAGGATAGGGATGATGGAGATTTAATCTCACGAGACCTACTTACGTAAAACATTTCTCTTTTATTTCCTTCATGGGATGACTTTTGCATATGTATACGACATCCTACACTCTATCAATTCAACTGCGCCTCCTTTCGTGTTGTGTGTTGTGATGATATATGCTACAAGTTTCCCCACTAGGTTTATCCAACTCGGTGGGTTGTCTGGAGCACGCTGGCCGCCGCGCGGTCGCCGACGGCGAGGCCGTCCGCCTCGTAAGAGACGCCGGTGCCATCCCTCTGCTCGTCTCCAACACACCGGAGATGTGCCTCGGGTGGGAAACTACCAACCTGCTCCGTGGGACCACTAACAACCCCTACTGTCTCAACAGGACCCCGGGGGGAAGCTCGGGAGGCGAAGTAAGTTGATCAGTTGTGTAGTAAGGTCTAACACTGATCGTCTCCAACACCGCGGAGATGTGCCTCGGGTGGGAAACTACCAACCTGCTCCGTGGGACCACTGACAACCCCCACTGTCTCAACAAGATCCCGGGGGTAAGCTCGGGAGGCGAAGTAAGTTTATCTGTTGTGTAGTAAGGTGTAACACTGCACGTCTCCTACATGCCGGAGATCAGATCAGAGATAGTTCCGTTATTTTTTTATTCGGACGTACGAAACCCTTAAGCGCTGTGGATATATGAAAATGTGAACGCAGCACGAGCTGAAAATGTGAATGCAGCACAAACTGAAAATACCCTACTGCCCTAATTATCTTCGATGTATGTTGCTGGGCATTTTTTTATTGTAATGTCTTGCATGATTGTTTTTTAATTCATTTTCATTTATCAACTCGTTTATTCAAATTGTCAAATTCTTAACTAACTTTTAGTATTTCAAGGTTATTCATATGTATTAGGTTAGTCATGCTATAGCTAGGTTTAGTATAGCTGTACATTTTCGTTACACTTGTCACTATTATTTATTCTGTGACCTTGTTTAATTACAAAAAATGCTCGTTCCACAATATTAGAACTTATACTGCAATTAAATTGCAAATTTCCAATTATTCACGGGTGACTTTTAGTTTGTTCTTGAATTAATCAGCTGCACCAAAGTCACAATAAAGTGTATAACAATATCACTTGTTTGACCGAGCGAGAGAAGCGTCTCTGCTTCAAGTTTAATCAATTTGCTTTTATCTGTAAATTTGTTGGTACTCCTCTACAGATCGTATATTATAACCGGTCTAGACGAAACTTGGAATACAGGTTTTTTTTTGTCGAGAGATTGGAGATTTTTGACTAAGGGAGGTACTTGTGCCAAAAAGAGGCAAAAAGGGGGCTTCTTTCCCCGCTGCCTTCTATCTCCGCCTTATGAGATTCGTTTTCGATAATTGTTTTTTTATTTGAAAGGTAGTACTTTATGTTGGTTTCATAAAAATTTGGTGAAAATCTGATGAGGATCTTCGGCGTAATGAGCAGAATAGCTCCTCAAAATACAGTAAATTGCTGACTTTTAGGTTTCTACCAGTGAAATCGGCCCTTTAAGGAGGAGATATACGTCGTTGATTTTGCTCGATTGGGTGTTACCGGCCCGCGCAGGCCCCGCACCCCCTGACAAAAGTTACGCCAGCCGCGCGCCCTCTACCACAGCCTTTGTAGATAGCATACTCTATCGAATAGTAGCTACCTCAATACTATTCTTACGATATACTGGCTTTCACCCGCGACTTCGTCCGCGCGGACTACAGTTTATCGCGAAAAAAAGCATTCTATGTTCATCTAGGATATTAAATACCAATGCAAAAGTATAGAACCAAACCAACGCTCTTGATTGATTTTGACAGACTTGTATTATTTCGTTTTCACGGCCACCGTTCCTTACAGCTAGTAATCGACATTTTCCAGTTGGCAACTTAACCATTTTCTGGGGTAAAGAGTATTCTATGTTGGTCTCTTTATTGTATACAGAGTGAATTTTTCAAGTGGGCGTGGCTGGCTAAATCAGAAACTATGAGGTTTAGCGAAAAGTACTCAAAGGAGTCTCGGGCCCGATTTTGATGAAAACTAAAACTGCATCTTTAGATTTTTGAAAAAAGAATATTCCTAGACAGGAATCGAACACGTTATACGTATGTCATTTCTTCCCAGAATTCAATTCTTATTAGCGACACTATCGAATGGTGTAATAATACAGTGTGTGCTTTTTTTCATTTCTATATTGTTTTTTTTCAATAATCCAAAGATGCACTTTTAGTTTTCATCAAAATCAGGCCCGAGACTCCTTTGAGTACTTTTCGCTTTCCTCATAGTTTCGATTTAGCCATCCACGCCCACTTGAAAAATTCACCGTGTATACAGTACCTATTTACAATCTATCTATCTAATCAGCCCGTATCCACCCACTGCTGAGTATAGGCCTCCTCTCGTTCTCGCCAGTCTTTCCGGTCCTGTGCTAATCTAATCCATTGGACCCCAGCGTACCTCACAATGTCATCTGACCATCGGGCGGATGGTCTGCCTCGAGGTCTTAG
Source organism: Alsophila aescularia (assembly GCA_946251855.1). Classification (NCBI taxonomy): domain Eukaryota; kingdom Metazoa; phylum Arthropoda; class Insecta; order Lepidoptera; family Geometridae; genus Alsophila; species Alsophila aescularia. The sequence goes on from OX276375.1 coordinate 30,587,284, forward strand.
CCCTTCTCTTGGGTACCATTCGGTGACTGCCTTGGTCCACCTATTTTCGTCCCTTCTTGCCAAATGTCCTGCCCATTTCCACTTCAGCCTGGCAATTCGCATACCTACATCTTCAACTTTAGTACGACGTCGAATTTCGACGTTTGGTATGCGATCTACCAAGCGGATGCCTAGCATGGCGCGCTCCATAGCTCGTTGGGCCATTCGTATTTATATAATTTATATATATTTTTATATAAAATATTATATATGTGCTCCTTCGTGAGCGGCCACGTTTCCGCACCGTATGTGAGTATGGGCAGGACACATTGGTTAAACATCTTGCTCTTCAGGTTTTGGGGGAGTTTAGATTTGAAAACATCTTCCAGTTTTCCAAAGGCACCCCATCCGAGCTGGACTCGCCTAGCGATCTCCTTCAGCTGGGAGCCCCGTTTAAAAGACAAACAATGTCCAAGATAAATGTACTCGTCGACTACCTCTAAGGGGCAGCTATTGACGATTACATTAGGTCTTCGTGACGGAAGATTTGTCATAACCTTGGTCTTGGACATGTTCATCCTCAAACCGACGCTCGCAGACTCTTCGTGCAACTCAGTCAGCATGAGTTGGAGATCAGCAGCGGTCTCAGCTACCAGGATGAGGTCGTCAGCGAACCGCAGGTGCGACATGTGGCGGCCGTTTACAGTGACACCTCTCTTGCTCCAGCTTAAAGTCTTCATTACGTCTTTCAAGACAGAGGTAAATAGCTTCGGCGAGAGAGTGTCTCCTTGCCGCACGTCTCTCCTAATTGGAATAAGGTCGGATAGTTTGTGCATGCGCACCTGCATTGTGGCACTGCTGTATAGCTCTCGGAGGATATTCACATAACGCTTGTCAATGCCGCAACGACGGAGAGAATGAAACACGGCCCAGTGTTCGACACTGTCGAAAGCCTTTTCATAATCGACAAAGGCGAAACACAAGGGCCGGTTATATTCTCTGCATCTCTCCACCAGTTGCTTGACAGCGTGTATGTGGTCCATAGTTGAGTATCCACTCCGGAAGCCAGCTTGTTCCACAGGTTGGTATTCATCGAGTGAGCGCGACATTCTGTTGCACAAAACTTTGGCGAACAATTTATATATTTGGGAGAGGAGGCTAATAGGGCGGTAGTTTTGAAGTTTTGTTTTATCTCCTTTCTTATGCAGAATAGAGACGGTGGCATCTTTCCACGCTTTAGGCGCAATACCTTCAGATAGCACTCTGTTAAAAAACTTAGCTAGTGGTTTCAGTACGGAGAAACCCCCTTCTTGCAACATCTCTACGTAAACTCCATCTTCACCAGATGCTTTTCCGCGTTTCATACAGCTCAGAGCAAACCCAATCTCGTCCTCTGTAAGTAGTGGTAGGGTCTCATCCTCCAGACGCTCAACTGGGTTCGCTCTCGGATCCGCAGCATCTGGTGATTCTGGTTCCACCTTTGGGCCTCTATTTTCCTTAATGGTTTTAGTTATAATTTTTGTGTTATATTTTCTTAGATCTGATTTAATGTTCTTTCTTATGGTTATTAATCTTTTCCAGCTCTCTCTGTTCTTTTTTATTACTGTTTTTCATCTCCCTTCTTTGATCCAATAGAGACAGAGTATGTGATGTCAGCTTTCTTTCTTTTCGCCTTTTCCCACCTAAATGTTTTTTAGTTGTTCCTAAAACAATATTGGTGACTGTGTCACTGTACGACTCTACATCCAGATCTTCCTCTTGAAGCAGTTCAAACCGGTTTGCAAGTTCGAGACGGAAGTCATTACCGAGCAAGAAATAATCTTCTCTTTCGTATCTCTGGTGTTGCGACTTTACCAGGTTGTGTCTCTCTTTCGCTAGGTTACATCTGAACGTAGCTCTTACTAAGCGGTGGTCGCTACTAGTCTTGAAGTTTGCTAGAACAGTCCTATTTACCTATTTACAAAGTTTAATCAAAATCGGATAAGCCGTTTTGCCGTGAAAGCTCTTCAAACAAACTAACAGACAACGTTTCACTTTTATATATTGGTGTGGATAGTGTTTTTTAGTATTTATTTTACACATAATATAATAATATATTCGGGACAATTCCACACCAATTACCTAGCCCCAAACTAGGATACCCTGTACTATGGGTACTAGATAACGGATAAACATACATAGATACAAATATTATAACATCCATGACTCGAAACAAACATTTATGTTCATCACACAAATGATTGCACCTTGCAGGATTCGAACCCGCGACCGTTTGATTACGTACCTAGGATCACTAGCCACGAGACCAACATATGAATCATGCTTTCGTACATACCTATACCTATACCTACATATAAAACACATATTCTCTTACATTACTGGCAATAGCGGCAATGTAATTTACCCAATAAGTTATTACTACCACTTTGGACTTGAACTTAAATTATTTTATGCAAATTGGAATCAGAAGTCGGCCAATCGCTGACCCCTTTGGTTCGGCTGTCCAAATCCAAACTGCCCCACTCTCAGTTCATCGCCATTCCTCATGTCCCGCCGTGCGTTGAAGTCCCCCATCACCATTGTGAAGTGTGTTTTCGGGGCATGTATGGCATTAGAGCCTCCACTTCATCGTCCGGGCGTTTCGAGTGTGGGGCGTACACCTGTATGACCTTCAACGAATACCGTTCGGTAATTCTGAGTATAAGGTATGCCACTCTGCTTGAAACGCTTTTGATCTTCACAATGTTGTTGACGAGGGACTTGTGACCGAGAAACCCGATACCGTGTTGGGACTGCTGGTCGCCCTCCCGGTAATAGAGTAAGTTGCCGGAATTGAAGGTCATCGTATCCTCTCCCTCTCTTCGGACTTCTGATAACTATCAACTTCTCATCGGTTCTCAAGGTGCGTGCGTTATAAGTTGCTAGGTCCAGAGATCGTGGGGGTTGGTAGCAGGGTCTCTGCCGGGGATTCTTAGAATCCCCTGACGTTTGAACAAGCACTTGCCTTCAGCTCGTGCTTACCAAACGTCAATGATTATTAATATTCTATGTGCCTGACGGCATTTGGCGCTTAATCGCTAAAAATGTACTGAGAAACCGGATTGAACATATATCATTGCCTAGGACATGATATGAAATAGAGCTTTTTACCGAAAATAAAACTTTTTACCGGAAATAAAACTTTTTACCGGAATTTTTTTTTTTTAACTATTAACCTTCACTACGTTTACTGAATCGTGGCCTCCACTCGAGAGCACGTCTACCCCAACGTGTCCACGACTTGGCTCCGTATGTCATAACAGGTAGGAAACACTGGTTGAAGACTTTTGTCTTCAAACTTTGCGGTATTGGCGACGAAAAGACTCTACGAAGTTTCGCAAATGCTGCCCAGCCCAGCTGTATTCTTCTGCAGGTCTCTCTCTCTCGAAGTTATTTTTACCTAGTTGCAAAGTTTGCCCCAAGTAAAAATATTCCTGAACAACTTCGAGAGCAGTTCCGTTAGCAGCAGTTGGTTCCGGAATAACATGTTCGTTGAACATAACCTTGATTTTGTACAAGTTCATCCGGAGACCAACGCGTTGAGACGAATCAGCTGGGCTGCCCAACATCTGTTGTATAAAATATTAATTACTAGCTTTCCCGCCCGCGACTTCGTCCGCGCGGTCTACAGTATTTCGCGAAAAAAACATCCATGTTTTTCTAGGATATTAAAAACCAATGCAAAAGTAGGTATAGCACCAATGCTCTTGAAGTTTTTTGACAGACTTGTTATTTCGTTAGCATGGCTACCGTTCCTTACAGCGAGTAATCAACATTTTCCAGCTCGCCCGTGGAAACTTACAATTTTCCGGGATAAAAAGTATCCTATGTTTTATTCTAGGGTATAAGATATTTCCATTCCTAATTTCATCGATATCCGTCCAGCCGTTGTCGCGTGAAAGCTCCCTAAACAAACAAACAAACAGACAACGTTTCACATTTATATATTGGTATGGATCATTAATCCATATTAAGATTGACTTATTTCAATAAAAATAACATGTTACCGCTTTACACGATTAGTGCGTTGAAATGTTTTGGTAAAGGCTATTTCATAAAAATAATATATATCAATCCCTGGTGTTTCACAATTTTAAAAGGTCATGAGTTGAGTGTGACAATGAGGAACTGAATTTAAAAAACTAATGAATAAATATCAGCCGACCGCGAAACACACCAAACATTTTGCTTTCAAATCAATTTAGATTTTTAATTGATTTGAAAGCAAAATATTGTCTAAATTTTATATCCTAAGAAATACTGGTCAAGAATTTAAAAAACACAGATGAATAATACAAAGCAAACTCGCTAATCATATCATTATCATACACATGATTTATTTTTTCGTCCCATCATTCAGAACAAAAAGCGCGTGCGTGTGGTGGTGATGTCAAATCGGAGACTGCAAAGCTCGCGAATCTCTGTGTTATGAGTTTTATCACTGTGACAGTCATTCAAATAGTTCATGTGAAGGCACAATGTGGCAATCCGTAGTCATCCGCTGCGCGAGCACGAGTGTGTGGTGGCTTTTTTTTACAACTATTCTGTTTAAAAATAACAACAGAAGTATTATAAAAAACTTAAACCTAGGGTACCACCGGCGGTGGAGCAGAGCCCAAATTCCTGGTGGCTAGGGTTACAGAGTAAGAAACCTACCGACTATACGCGCCGTTAAAAGGAGTACTGCTTTCTTTAACTGACCCTTAATCCAACCGTCTAGCGAGAGCCTCTTGTGATGTTGGTCGAGGCTCTTCGTTATAAGGGCGTTCGCCAAAACAACTGTCGACCGAGACGACCATCGAAGTAGAGGCACAGAATAAATAATAGTACAAATCTGAGGTTCGTACCCCCTGGGTGCCCTTGTGCCGGTCGTCAAAATTTTTACTTTGGCGTGCGCCTTCTGCGTCACGCATTGTGGCGGAGCGCTTTAGTGAGGGTGAAGCTGTAGAGGCCGATAAAGTCCAAAAGAACTGATACTCCAAAAAAAAAAACAGTCAGGATAACCAAAAAAAAAACGTCAAGTCAACTTCCTAAATGGCGGTCTAGAAACATTAAGTAATTCGTGTCAGGACTTCATCTCTCTTGCCACGCTTAGCGGCCAAATGATAAAAAAGTTCGCCCACTCACTACGTACAATATTTAAACGAACACACACAAACCGCAATCTTTTTTCCCGCAATCTATAGTCAAATCCGTCCCTGGCTCCATGGCTGGCTGGCAAACCTCGAGTGCGACGTCTGAAGATATGTCAAACACCATAATCACAAGTATAAATATCTAAAATCGAGACCTTTACCAACAAAATAAATAAGTTCATAGGCTATTTGCTTACTAGCCCAGCTTCTGTCATACAAACATCAGCGTTGTTTCTTGATTCGTCCCTTTTCAATGTCACCCGCATCCGCATGTATGCGCTAAGTGAATTCTGTTTGTATTGCGCTTTAGACCGCTAATGTACACGAGTGTACACGAAGTATATGTATGGTATGCTAGGTGATATCTATTAGTATTCTTGTGGGCATATTGCAACAACTTCTCTATTGTTGATTTTACCACGTTTTTATTAAGTCACTCTCTTGTATGTCCACAAGACATGTCGTTCCGGGTGGAATCTTGCAACTCAAATTTCGAGCATTTCCCGATTAGCTATCCGGCTGAAACTTTCAGGGTAGCTCACAAACAGATGAGAAAGCATTCTTAACAAGAAAGTAGTTTTTTTTTATTCGTTTTTGAATCTACATTAGCTGCTTGTTTGGAGTTGCTTTTACAGCACGTTTCTCTTGCGTTTAGTGGTAAGATAACCAAACCAAATGCACCTGAGCCATTCAATTATGAATTTTCGGATTGTAAATAATAAAAAGAGTACAAAAAAAATATGACAAAATAAGTAGAATAAATTCATTTTTTTTATTGCATTCCATAATGTACAAATAAGGTGGTAAACAAAACTAATAAAGTAACAGATCATTATGGACCCTGTTGGGCACAGCAACCAGAAGAGAGCAGGAGTTATAAACCTACATTAGTTATACCTATAACAGTTCAATTAAAGTTAAAATAAATTTAGATTCCTACTTTAGTTAAGTATATGTTTAATATTGTTTGTTATCTTTGAAGAAATCGTGCAAAGAATAATAACATTTTTTAATTAGAAAAAGTTTTAATTTAGCGACAAATACATTTTCTTTTTCAATTTCTTGTATGCTTTTAGGGATTTGGTTATAAATTTTAATCGACATAACATATGTGCTAGAGCTGTGCATTTTTAGTTTGGAGTTTGGAAGCGCTAATCTTTCCTTGTGCCTCAGATTAAATGGGCAAGTAGATATGTCTTTAAGTTTTGTAAAAAAAGTGTGGGTACTTTTTTACAAATTTACAAACTTCTAAGATGTATATCGAAGTAAATGTCAAAATTTTGTGCTCAATATAGTATGGTCTGCAGCTATCAGTCGTAACAATATTCACCAAAATCCTAACGCATTTTTTTGCAGCATAAAAAGATCGTCTATGTCTGTGCTATTTCCCCACAGTATAATGCCATACTGTAGCCAGGCATGAGCATAGGCATAGTATGCAGAAAGAGCTGTCGCAAGGTCTGTAGTTTTTTTCAATTCTCTTAAAGCATATGTAAAGCTACTAAGCTTTGATTTAACTCTTTGAATATGTGCTTTCCAATTAACGTTTGTATCTATGTCCAGTCCAAGTAATGTAAAGGAACTTACGCATTCTAAGTTATTGTTTTGGAAGTTGAAATTTATATCTAATTGTTTTCTTTGGTATGGTCGAAATTGCATAATTTTTGTTTTTCAAAAATTTATTTTTAAGTTATGGTTGTCAAGCCAGTTCAAATAGAAAAATGTACACCAAAAACAATAGGTAAGGAAGATATTAAAATTAAATTACCTATACTTTCGTGAATATCAATGTCGTGTTAGTTAGGGTTAGGTAGTCTATGTCGGTATAAGTTATTTAATTAATAATAATTAATGGTCATGAAAATATCTAACTAGTGAGGCCTGAACTGATCCTATGTAGAATTACCATCAGAGTTTAATAGAAAGAAAGATTACTTCACAATACAAGTTCTATTTTATTTTTCAACAACGAACACCATTTAAGTTACATTGACACACCACTGTTTTTCTATGTGATGACACTTCTCTTTGGAACTTGGAAGAGGTCGCACATTGCAATCTATATGCAACCTTATTATCTTCTCTCAATGAAGACCTATTAACTTTAAAAGCTTCTGCAGCCTTGGTCTGGCTAAAGCCTTCGTGAATGTATCTGCAAGCTGGTTCTCAGTCGTGACCTTGCTAACATTCAGCTCTCCATTTGTTACCATCTCTCTGACAAAGAAGTGTCTTAAACGAATATGTTTAGTACGTTTATGGTACTCCGGATTTTCAGCAAGCTTGATTGCAGCTTCATTGTCCACTCTAAGAATAGGCAGGCCCTTCAAATTGATCATATCTCCAATAAGTCTTGATAGCCAAATTAATTCCCGAGCGCCTTCACTGGCAGCTACAACTTCCGCTTCGGTGGTAGATATAGCCACGCTTGTCTGTCGTTGGCTTATCCACGACACGGCTCCTCCAGCATACATGCACAGTACACCAGTGGTTGAACGTCCAGTATTCAAGTCCCCACCATGATCTGCATCACTGTAGCATTCTATAAAGCCGGTCTTGTAACCTCTTTTGTATAATATCCCTCTTTCTGGGGCATATTGTAAATACCGTAGTATTCTCTTGACCCTTACGCAATCCTGTTGATTGGGTTTTTCAAGGCTCCTAGAAACTACGCTGACTGCGTAGGCAATGTCTGGCCTAGTCCCGACCATTAAATATGCTAATGCACCAACAACTTGTCTATAATTCTTCAACAAGATGCTCACGTCTTGACCTTGACATTGATCCTCTTTCACTATTGGTGTCATTACTGGTCTGCAATGTTCCATACCAAATCTCTTAAGAACTTTCTTTGCATACGATCCCTGTGATATTTTGATTCCATCATCAGTTTTCTCGATTTCTATTCCAAGAAAATACGATGCTGCCTGGGTTGTTATTTTAAACCTATTTTTCATTTGTCCTATGAACTCGTCAATAAGGCCTTGGCTCGTTCCAGCGACTAACCCATCATCAACGTATAGGGCAACTATCAGTTTACCACCAGACGGCGTCTTCCTTATGAATAAGCAAGGATCTGAGTCACTAACTTTGAATCCAATTTGTTTTGATAAAGTCCAAAATCCGCTTATTCCAACATCTTGGAGCTTGTTTCAAGCCATATAGACTTTTTTCAACAAACATACCCGACCAGAACCGTCATCATAGCCTTCAGAAAACAGAAAAGCTGTTGAAACATCGAATTGCATCATCGACATGTTCTCACTGGCTGCGACGGCCAATACACTTCTAACTGTTGCCATCTTAGCCACGGGACTGAAAGTTTGATCATAATCGATCCCTTTCTTTTGACTAAATCCCTTTATCACAAGTCTGGCTTTGTATTTATCTACTGAACCATCAGAATTCAGCTTTATTTTGTACACCCACTTGCAAGGTATAGCCTTCCTGTTCTTAGGAAGAGGCACTAGGACCCAAGTCTTATTCTCCTTCAAAGAATCCATCTCACAGTCCATTGCTTTTTCCCATAGATCCCGTTCAGAGCTTTTAATAGCCTCTGTGTAACAACTTGGTTCTTGGTATCCACTGTTAGCCATGTTCAGAACATAGTCCTTGAGTTTCTCAGGTGGGCGAAGTAATGATCTATCTCTGAGTATCATCCCACCATGTTCCATGATTTCCTGTTCAGAAATTTCATCTCTGGCATGAATTTCAATCTCATCTTCATTTACTTCCCTTATTTCCCCCCCTAACTCAATACTCTGTTCAGAAATGTCACTACTAGCATCATCAAATGCATCAAAATCTCCAACAGAAACATCTTCTCTACCACGAAAGTCTGTTTCTTCATCTTCTCTACCAATGAGTTCAGCGTCCCCAACAATTTCAGTACCAACACCTTCATTGACATTCTCTTGAATAAAATTTCTGTTGATTGTTCCTCCGTTGTCTAAATTTTCTGCATTCTGAGCAACTTGGGGTTGATTCGGTGGATTCAATGCTTCATTTCTAATCCCAAGCATATGTAGAAATTCTAAAGGAATTTCAATTTCAGCTTCAGTAGAAGCTTTCACAGAAGTTTCCGCACCCAATGGCTTTTCATCGAAGGATAAATTCCTCGACCGCACCAGCGAGTTATTATTTTTGTTCCATAGCCTGTATCCGTCATCATTGTCATACCCAACAAGAATACATTTCACTGCCTTTTTATACAGCTTCTTTCTGGTCTGTTTTGGTACATGCGCATAACAAGGTGACCCAATAATCCTCAAGTGCTTTATTTGTGGTTTCTTACCAACCCAAAGCTCATATGGTGACTTGTGTTCCACCGCAGTTGGCCCTGTCCTGTTCAATATATAAACAGCAGTATTTACCAATTCAGCCCACAATGTCTGAGGTAGTTCCTCATGTGCATGCATCATAGCTCTCGCTGTCTCAACGATTGTGCGATTCTCTCTTTCACTACACCCGTTTTGTTCAGGTGTATATGGCATAACTAGTCTTTGCTTTATACCCAGATCCGTCAATACTTTTCGTACCTTCTGGTTATCAATTTCACTGCCATTGTCGCTCAATAACTCCTTAACTGTATGTCCAGCAACCTTAGCTGATGCCAACATTTCTTTGAGTTTCTCATGTACCTCTGACTTTTCTCTAAGAAAGTACACAAATCTGTAACGTGTGAATTCATCCTTGAACAGTACAAAGTAGCGATATTTGGATATCGATAGAGGGAATGGACCACACACATATGTGTGCATGCGTTCTCCAGGTTGAGTGGCTTTTTCCCGTACACCAAACTTCAGTCTGTGGGATTTTCCAAATATACAACCTTCGCATAATTCTCCAGTTTCCTTGGTTTTTATACCGAGTTCCCTCTCAATCAGACTCTTTACATGCCTCTTATTCTGATGACCCATCCGCTCATGGTAGAGTTGCAGCATATCTACTTTCTGTGCCAAGTTAACAGTTACTTTAGATGGAGGTACGATTCTACATTTCAGCTTGTACAGACCTCCATACCTTTCTCTATTTCCCATAACTGTAATTTGTCCATCAATTTTCATTGAACAAGTAGTGACCCGCGACTCAAACACGCTTCCTGGATTTTTATCTTGTGTAGAAAGAACCGAAAACAAATTCTTACATATCTGGGGAACGTACCACACATCTCTCAATGTTGACTTGACAACTTTTTTGTTAACTGTAGCTTCAATACATAGTGATCCTTGCCCAATAGCCTTAATCACATTTCCATTAGCCGTTGTTACAGTGTGATCCACATCAAAATATTTAAAATCTTGATACCAATCTGCCCGCATCGTAACATGATTTGTAGCTCCGTTATCTACGTACCAGTTTTCACGATCAGTGTCAGATTCAGTCGAATTCACTGACAGTAACACCATGTTAACTCCTTTGTTGGCTTCCACAACTTGACGAGATTCACTCCTCTTTGGACAATCTTTCTTAAAGTGACCAACTTCTTTACAGTTGTAGCATCTTACTTTCTTACTAGTCCTTGGAGTTACGTCATCACCCTTTTTTGTAAATTTCTTTCCTGTTTTCACCGCAAGGGCATCACAACCAGACTCACCATCTTTACTGTTGCTTAGCGCCTTTTCGTGTGCACACAACTGACTTGTAATATTGTCAACCGTCCGATCATTCTTCGACATTAACAACCAGCTCGATTTAAACGAAAAATAACTTTCTGGTAGTGTAATCCAGGATCTTGCAAATTAATAAAATTTCAGGTAGTTCTTTAACTTCTTCCTCTTTTAATAATTCCTGCCGTAACCTGTACCAGACATTTTTCAGCTTTGAGATGTGTGTAGCCATGTCGTCAGCTAGATCTTTCCTATATCTGAAGAACTCTAAACATAAATCATACAGACGATCTTCGCTTGCGCCTTCATATAGTCTATGTAGTTCATCCCAGACTTCCTTGGACGTTGAGAATCTTAAAACCTTGTCTAATGCATCATCAGCAATATGATTCGTTACAAGAAGTAATGCCGAACTATCCGATCTATTGAACTCCTTCACCTGGTTCTCATAAAGTCCCAAAGCTGCAGCAGCTGCATCACCAGCCCCACTTGCAGGCTTTTCCGGTTTCTTTATTTTGCCTTCTACAATGTCCACCAAACCATCCATACCCCTCAGAAGAGACATCCGATATTTCCATTGTACCCAGTTTTGTCCTTCAAGTTTCGCTATTTGAAACTTTGACAACTCCATCTTTGGATTTAACGGCCCATAACCAATTAATGGTCATGAAAATATCTAACTAGTGAGGCCTGAACTGATCCTATGTAGAATTACCATCAGAGTTTAATAGAAAGAAAGATTACTTCACAATACAAGTTCTATTTTATTTTTCAACAACGAACACCATTTAAGTTACATTGACACACCACTGTTTTTCTATGTGATGACACTTCTCTTTGGAACTTGGAAGAGGTCGCACATTGCAATCTATATGCAACCTTATTAATAATATGCAAAAGATAATAAATTAAAAAAAAAGTGAAAAATAAAGTGAAATATGATGTATGACTTCCTAAAAATATCTACATACGTCAATACGATCAATCTTAGATGTCAAGCTATTTGCGCAGCTGGAAGTAGTTGGTAGTTGTGTTTACGAAGAAGGAAGTGTTATATATTATGATACCAGCGTCATAAGTATCCTATGTGTTAGACCGGAACCGCAAAAGTACCAATAATGTACTAATACCTAATATCAAACTTCGTTCAGACGTCAAATAGTTTCTTAGTGATTGCTCGGCTTCTACTCATCGGATTGAGATAAGTACAAATCACACCAGATTTTAAGTCAGAATCTAAGCGGTTCATCAGTGAAAACCGCATATCAATTGAACCAGTAGCGTTACCGTGATGGCCAATAAAAATAACACCAAGGGTGCTGGACATGTCCTTGTATTTTAAGATTCGTCAGATATATCGGTTTCCTCAAGTTTTTTTCCTATACCGTTTTTGAGTAATGTCATCAAAATCCACACATATCTTATTAAATAACCAGCTGCGCCCGTGGCCTTGCCCGCGTGGTTATTTCTCTGGTTTAAAGTACAGGAAATAATTTTGGCCTGGAAATAAAACCTATGTGTTATTTCCAGGCCAAAAAGTACATTATGCTTCATTTCATCAAAATTTGTTTAACCATCAAATAGTTTTCATCAATTCTACTTATTTTCTTCCTCTTGTTTTTCTTCTTTGTTCTTAGTCAAAACCATCAGAGAAAACCGTGTTTTAATCGGTCCAGTAGTTTTACGTGGTGCGAGAACAGACAGACAGACACCAATAAAAAAAACTAGCGAAACTTACAGTAGCCGCATATGATATGTAATATCTGATATCTGAGGGATGACGCGTGAGGTATGGGGAACAGGCAAAATAGATCTACATGCAATGAGAAAGATTACTGTGATATTTAATTTGATAATGATTAATACAGTTTAGTTTGCACAACGAGCTCTATAAAGTCGGGTTAATAAATATGTTACGGACGAAAAGAGCACCTAAGTCTTAATTGGTTTATTCATATCTAAGTATTTATATCTAAGTCTCCTTATGACCCGTATATCTCATCTCCTCACCCGTCTCTTTCTAACGAAGTATTTGTTTGCCCTCTCGCTCTAATGTTGTTGTCGCACTCGCACAATGTTTATGATTGGCCCATACAAAGTCGACCGCTCGTTATGATGTAAATAGTTAGGTAGTACGTAAGTTAGGATATATATATATAGACAAGTAAAGTTCGAAAATATGTGACTGCAGTGTGATCGAGTTCAGTACAAGTTTAGACGGCGAACAGTGAACAACTAGAAGTAAGAAAACTTATTGTGAAGAAAGAAGAAATATATTTTGATTGAAGATCCTGGGGTTCCTACCCACAAAATATATGGATCATAATACTGAAAAACATTTATTTTGAGTTTTCTATAATAGGAACAAATATAGAGCGTCACGGTTTTTTTTAGAACTTATTGAGAAGAACTTTCATATAGCACTTATGGTAACCGCAGCGTACGCAAAAAAAAAAAAAACACTTCCGGGTCGGTTGTTTCTTCCCGACTTCATTGAGTAAATTCGCTCACATCATCATCATCATCAGCCCGGGGCAGTCTACTGCTGGAAATAGGCCTCTCCCAAAGCACGCCAGTAAGCCCGATCTTTGGCTCTTCTCTTCCAACTGCTGCCAGCCACTTTGCGTATATCGTCGCTCCACCTAGCTCCACTCAAGAACACGTCTACCCGAACGGTTATCAGTTCTACGACAAATATGACCAGCCCACTGCCACTTCAGCTTACTAATCCTAAGGGCTATGTCGACAACTTTGGTTCGCTGCCGGATACGATCTTTCAGAGAAACACCGAGCATAGCCCTTTCCATAGCCCGCTGAGCGACCTTAAATTGGTGGACTAGTCGCACCGTGAGTGTCCATGACTCGGCTCCGTGTGTCATAAAAGGTAGAACACACTGGTAGAAGACTTTTGTCTTCAAACTTTGCGATATTGGGGACGAGAAGACTCGACGAAGCTTCCCAAATGCTGCCCAGCCTAGATTTATTCTTCTGTGAAAAATTGACACATGTTAAGGAAAGTCAGCTTACCTAATCTATTAATTAGGTCTATTCTATAATACGTTATGTTTTCTCCTTGTTCTTGAGACATTTTTTTATTTGTAAAAGTGACACACGTAAGGCATTAGAACATCGTTTTCCAATGCCGCGGATTGCTCCGTACGGAGCTCGCTCCACGTAGAGCGCTGCTGCGGACGGCCGTCCGCAGCGTACGCACTGCTCTCAAATCTGAAATCAGTTTAACAATATTGTGGTTGTCACCAGGCGGCGCTGCTGGCGTCTGGCGCGAGTCCGTTCAGCGTGGCGTCCGACATCGCCGGCTCCATCCGCGTGCCCGCCGCTTTCTGCGGCGTGTTCGGACACAAGCCCACGCCCGGTAACTGTACCTTACTCTATATCACTAACCTAACCACTACTGCCCCCTCCCGCACTTATCAAACTTCAAAGTCAAACCGGGGGCGTGATTATACAAGTCCGCATCGGGCGGGACACGAGCTCGATAGATTACCCGTCCCAAGAGGACGGAAATTGGCCGTTATTAAAGAATGAATTATTTTTCTATAACACCACTATAAAAAAGAACATTTTAATTACCACCACCTGAAAACCAGCAGAAATTCTTGATAGCATGCTTCTGATATTTTCATGAAATCATTTAATGTCATTTTTTACATATTGTTTCATTACAAAAATAATTCTTGATAGCATGCTTCTGATATTTTCATGAAATCATTTAATATCATTTTTTACATATTGTTTCATTACAAAAATAACTTAGCAAGCACAAATCAAAAAATGATATAACCCCAGACTCCCTCCTTAATTATAGCTAATAACCATATCTATCACATAAGCTTTCAAACATTAAAAAACGCATCAAATTCGGGTCCGTCATTTTGGTAGCTACGATTCCGACCTCTCCTGCCCCCTCCATTATAGCTAAGATCCACACGGACAACATGATGTGTTTTTTTAATAGGTCCATTCGTTTGGGAGCTACAATCCTACTCCACTTTCCTCCCTCTATTATAGCTTAGAACTATTTCGATCATATTAGCTTTCGAACAGAAAAACCGCATCGAATCGGTCCATTCGTTTGTCTTTGGCATCGTAATGCCACAGACATACATACACACACACACACACGTATTCACCCTCGCACACCCGAAGTGTAGTGTAGTGTAGTGTAGAACTATCCTAAAAAAATGCCACTGCACTGCGCTGAAGCGCTCGGAGATATTAAAAAATATGAGTTATTCACACATAACGAAGAAGCCCTAAACTTGTCTTTAGGTGCTGAATATAGGCAAGCATCACATTTTATGAAAAATACTTTATTTTCCACTCCAAAGATTCCTTGTAGGATTTGTTGCATGCTTTCCTAGACTTATTGGGAGTAGATCCTGGGTCATTTTTGTTGCCACGTCGAGGATATTTGGTGGTGTCAAATTTTCATCTGTATCACTACTATCCATTTTTTTTTAAACTCAATAACTCACAAGTAATATAAACAAATAAACTAAAAAAAAAAAAAGGGAAAATCTACATCCGTCAATTCTGCGAATGTGCGTCATACAGAATTAAAACCTACTTACCTGGGACAATAAAAAAAGCATCAATTTTTTTAACTTTAAAATAAATTAACAAAATTCTTTGTTAGTCGTGGCCATAACTGTGCTATAATGAGAAAAATAAAATATAGCATTGTTTAGTTCAAGAAACGGTGTCATATTATTTTCTCTACACTCATATTGAAAATCCGGATCATGAACTCATAAGTGGTGGCATAATGATGTATATTACGCACGGCACGTCACTAATAAGAAAAAATAATTATGACACTGTTTTATGAACTAAACAGTGTTATAATAAAAAAAACCCTGTAAAGCACCGCGTTGTCTCCGCACAACGAGAGATTTCGCCATTTATTATCTATGGCGGCGCGTGTTAGACCGTATGCACTCCAATTCGCTATGGACTGGATTTTGGCGCCATAATTTACTTTACATTAGTACCTAATAACTAATTAATAACTAATTTAATGTGTTCTTCTTGATAAAAAGTTTTATCTTCATTCAAAATGTCCGACAGCAGTGTTAGTGAGGCGAATTTGACTCCACCTGACGTCACGGAAATAGCAACGAACATGACGAACGAGCTTTTACCAGAAAAAAAGAAAATGATACATTTTTTTCTTCATTAATGAAGAAAAATAATATGACGTAACATTTTCTTTTCATTTAAATGTAAGTTCCTTTTGCTTGAGTGAAGATAAAGTAGTGTATGAAACGGCACATAACTAGTTATTAAAACACTAATGATACTATTTTTTATTTATTTTATTGCTCGTTTTATAAGCTCACTCTCGTGTTTAATAACCCTTTTTATGCAACCGTAGCTAGTAGTTTCTTATAGAAGTATAGCTATAGGATATAGCTGGTATAATATATATCCATTATATATTATACCAACCTTTTTTAATTAAGTTCTTAATCCGGATTTTACGATATGAGTGTAGTTAAAAATAGACTATAGAATACACTTGTACTGTTTATAAAGGTTAAGTTTTCGCCATTTAAGTGCATTACCTAACAAGTCACACCTTATCGAACCTCCACCGGATCAACTGTCCTGTAGTCTAACGTTATACCATCCCCACGACAGGTATAATCTCCATAGACAGCCACATCCCGACACTGACCGACGAGCAGTTCCCCCTGTTCCTGACGATGGGCCCTATGGCGCGGCGCGCAGGGGACCTGCCGCTGCTGCTGGGGGTCCTGGCGGGGGACAACCGTGGGAAGCTCCGGCTGGACGAGCCTGTCGTAATGGACCAGCTGAAGGTAACCAGTAGCCATGCTTACAAGATTTTTTCACTCATGCTAGTAAAGTTCTTCTTTGTGCTGGGTTTAGGCAACATATAACTGCATTGTATTCATAAAAGTGTTTTACTTCTCTAATTATCTATGATCTCCGACCTAAGCCTTAATGTTTAAAAAATTTGGAGGAAAAAAATCTCTCGTCATTTCTTATCAATATTTAAATAAGATACGATACGATAAGATAACTTAAGGCAAGACAAGACAAGTAATTTCCTCGCAATCGAAGTGAAAAGCAGAGAGTATGACTCGTTTATAAAACAAGGTATTTTGTTAATAAAAGTTAATTTTTGTTTAAGTGGCATAAATAACATTTATTCGAACCCCAGTTCGTAACAATTTGGTGTCAGAAGTGGGATAAAATAATGCCGGCTACACCAAGGGAGGAGACAGACCGCATAAGAACGAGAGAGGGAGAATGATGGAAGGTGGTTCGGTGCGCCATTACGAGCGCCTGGTGGTGGTGACAATCAACCAACCACTGATTCGGACGCCGCTGCGGCCGTCGCGGTCCATCCGCCGATCCATCTGCAGGTTCTCCAGCTTCTGTGGCTCCATCATCACTTGATCTGTCGGGATTAATGGCATTACTCCAGTAGCAGTCACGCAAACAGGAGGACCAAGCTCGTCGGCTAGATGACTAGTTGACACGTGACCGAAAGGAGCAGGCTTGCCGACAGGAAGAACATAAAAGACCTATTCCTATACCTAGTACTATGTAAATTCCTTTTGCACGAGTGTAGATCAACTATTGTAAAGTATGAAACGGCACATAGTTAGGTAAAACACTCGAGTGATACTATTAAAAAACACGCCTACGGCTCGTTTTTTAAACTCACTTTCGCGTTTTTATAGCCCACGCTATGCAACCGTTTCATAAACAACTATTAATGCACATAATATACCATTGCTTCTGGTAAAATGTCATGTTTGGAGCTACGCTGTATACAAATTTGTTCGGGTTTTGTGTATTTTTACACGAATGCCCAAAAAAAAAGAAGTGTTATGATTTAGCATTCATGTATGTTTGTATGTATATGAGTTTCTTTATTCCACCATAACTTTTAAATGCCTGAACAGAATTAGACGTATGGGGTATCGATAGAATCCTTACATCCCCCCGTGTAAGTAACACACTCATTTTATTGATAAAATCCAATATGGGGCAGTATGGCTCCAAAAAGGCGAAAATAATAATTTCTTCCAATATTACAATATGGGTATCAAATTGAAGGCCTTGATAAGCACATTCCAACAGTATATAAATTAGTGGCATAAGTTATTTTTTGTGTTTTTTTAGCTTTTAAGCTAGTTATTGGGATACATTTCTCTAGCTGTTATTATATTATGTTATTGTTGTTGATTATAACTTCAAAATTGGAACAAGTTATGATACAAAATAGGTATTTTTCAAATTCCTGCCTTTGCCATGTTGAAATATTAATAGATACGGATTCATACCTATCTATCTATCTATCTATCTATACTATAATAAAACTGTAACTGGGCTAAATCTGTACATTAAATATTTTTTGAAAATTTTGATTGAGATAAACTTCAAAATCGATATGGAGTGCAAAAAGGTTATTTTTTTATTTTTTGTCTGTCTGTCTGTCTGTCTTTTTGAACACGCAATACGCTGAAACTACCAGACGGATTTTGATGCAACTTGGCAGAATCATAGCTGATGTACTGGATTAACATTTAGGATACTTTTTATCCCGGAAAAATCAACGGTTCCCGCGGGATAGGGGTAGAAAGTTATTTAAAATAACACGTATGAAGCTAAAACAACTGGACGGATTTTGATGTAACTTGGCACAGTCAAAGTTTATATAATGTGTTAAAATGTTGAATACTTTTTATCCCGAAAAATTAAAAGGTTCCTGCAGCCTGCAGTATGGGTCCAAAGTTGTGTTAAATTTAAAGTGATCATACATCCGTTTATAGACTGGTACCGAAATTCGTCATTCCGCTACGAGGCTCACTGGCCCAGTTGAACAGATGCATGAGTGCGTAATCCAGATGTACGTGGATCGAAATCACGCGCCGTAGAAATGTTTTGCTCCATAATTAAAAGATTTTTACTTTATTTATGCGTTATTTTTTACATTTTCCTTGACATTTTTAATAAAGTTATGGTAAAACGCACGCACCACGCTGAAACTATCGGATGAATTTTGATGCAACTTAGCACAGTTGTAACTTATAATAAGGGTTAAAATTAAGAATACATACTGACAAACTAGAGGGCTCCTGCGGGATATGGGTCGAAAATTATATTAAATTATGAAGTAATAAATATAACGTAATAAAATGAAATAAAACAGCTCAAAGCTATTATAATGCATTCGTTTTCGCGCGATGTACCTACCTACTGTATCAGGGTGCTATTATTATTTATTCTGTACTTTCTGCGTGCCGCCGCCCGCGCCACCCGGCCGAGCGCCAAGGCAGGGGCCCCGGGGGAATAAACGTGCGGTAATTATTTATTCTGTGGTGTGGTGTGGCGGGGATCGGAACATCGCTAAGTATTTGATTGACCCGAAGGCAGGCGTTGTTGACAGTCGTAGGACAGTATAGGAAAAAAAACAGGAATATGTTCGAAAGTATTTGCGGTTTCTAATTAGATTCGTTGGTTGATTTGGTAGATTGTTTTGAATTATGTTTGTTTATTTTATTTGTAGTTATTAGATATTATTATTATCTATATTCCTTATTTTCTATATAACGGGGAGTTTCCAGAAAAAGGAGGTGAGAATCGTACGCGGGAAAGTGAGGATTGTAGCTCCCAAACGAATGGACTGATTTTGATGCAGTTTTTTATGTTTGAAAACTGATGTGATCGAGATGTTTCATCATGGTTCTTAGCTATATGGGAGGGGGGGAGGAGTTGAAAAAAGGGGGGGTGAAAATAGTATCTTTCAAACGAATGGAACAGAACAGAACTTAGCTATAATGGGGGGGGGAGGAGTTGAAAAAAAGGGTATGGACCAAGGACGCCCCCACGCTTCGCTCCCGCCTTCGTCTTCTAACCTATCACGACCATGTCGGATCGCCACTGAAGGTTGTTAACACAGGTAGGTAGGTATTCCAGTACCAAAAGTACCTATATTGGTACTTTTGGTACTGGAATAACTCATAGGATCCTTATATCCCAGAAAAACTACCACGCGAGCAACGCTGCGGGCACAGTTATAAGGCTATAAGAACGTAAATCTATACAAAGAAGATAATTTAAAAAAAAATGGTCTAAAAATAGAACATTTTTTAAATTCGTGTCTGTCTGTTTGTTTGTTTGTCTGTATGTTTGTTCGCGCATCACGGAAAAGCGTATTAGACCGATTGCGATGCAGTTTTCAGTGTTGGGTAGCTTAGGATTTGACCTAAAAACTGGGGTATTTGGTATCGTAATCCAATGGTTAGAAGCCGAGCAATCGATAAAAAACTTTGTAACGGTGGAAATTTTGATCAAATGTTTATTTTAGATCTTGGTAGCACATAGAGTACTTTTAACCTAGAGAAATGGCCACGCGAGCGAAGCCGCGGTCACAGCTAGTATATATATAATAATATTAACCGAAGGAATTTTGAACTGTGCAATTTTCCACTGCTAGCTAGCTAGCTATTTGTTCCATGTTTGGGTACAAATTATACCTAACTGCAAGATAATAAAAAAACGAGATTATTTGTTACTTCTAAGTATTCACGGTAACTCACAAATCAATAAGAAGGCTTTTTTTATTGTTTTTTTTCTCGGCATCATTCAACAGGTGTTTGTGTTCAAAAATACTAAACATGGTAGATGTGATGAGCATTGCTATGAAGATCGTAAAAGCCATACGAGCAGAAGCTTGAAAAAACGCGGCGACGCAAAGTTAATTGGAGGCCAGCGAATCTGAGCGCACAGATTTACTGCTCCATACAGATACAAGGTGGCTGAGCCGGGGAAAGTTCATATAACGGTTTCAAGAATCACTGCCTGAAATTATTTATTTTCTGGATCAAAGGGATGACACTGAGTTTATGTTATTATTAATAAATTATAGTTGGCTGTGTGATTTGTCCTTCCTTACAAACGTGGCCGGTCTTTTGAACACTAAAAAACTTGGAGCTAGAAGGGAAAGACAAAACTATTATTGATATTATTAGCACAATAAACTAATTTGAAAGTAAATTGCACCTTCTGATTAATCTATAGAATAAACGGATTTTAAAAATGTTGCTTGTTTGAAGAAAAGCACGGTCAATTTATAATAACTACGAAAAAGAGCAATAACCGTCAATTTATAATAACTACGAAAAAGAGCAAGCACCGTCAATTTATAATAACTACGAAACAGGAGTTGGAAATATTTTCAACTAAATTGAAACACGTTTTTCTGACTTGCAAAAATTTACGAACGTTGCTACTTTAATGATTTCTCCATTTTCTTTTAAGGACGTTGAAATAACTGCTTCTCATACATCGAATCGAATACCTTTGACATGGACTTGCCTGCTCTAGATGATGCAGATCAGTGATTATTCGCAGGTGTTCTACATGACGGAAGCAGTTAAGTCCGTGGCGCTAATCCCCGTGCAGCGCAGCATTGTGGACGCCATCAACGGCGCCGTGCGGTATCTAGAGAGGGAATGCGGGTGTACTGTTAGCGAGGTATGTTACACTCACGTTACATTGTGGGCGCTATCAACGGAGCCGTGCGGTATCTAGAGAGGGAGTGCGGGTGTACTGTTGTTAGCAAGGTATGTTACACTCACGTTACATTGTGACCGCTATCAATGTCGCCGTGCGGTATCTAGAGAGGAAGTGCGGGTGTTCTGTTAGCGAGGTATGTTACACTCACGTTACATTGTGGGCGCTATCAACGGCGCCGTGCGGTATCTAGAGAGGGAGTGCGGGTGTACTGTTGTTAGCGAAGTATGTTTCCGCAGCGCCCGCGCACGCACGCACGTACTTAATAAAAATTAGCGCATAGGTAATAAAAAATGTATGTTACAGTTATTTTGGTGCAATTTATATAATTTAAAAAAATTAAACAGTTGATCTATCGAATAATTACAAAAAATATTGCAAATCAGCGATTCTCTTTCGAACTATTCTCTTTAAAAACACCCACACTTGTTTGAATCATTTAAATTCCAAACGAGACTCTCGGGGCCCAAATCAGATAAGAAAAGGTCTTTGTAGTCATACAATCACACTAATATTATAAATGTGAAAGCGTGTTTGTTTATTGCTATTTCACGCAGTTATAGTGCACGCTCAATACTACACGCTCAATATATCATAAATACAAGCGCAAAAAAAACGAAACCACCCCCCCCCCCCTCCCCCCCTCTCCACTCCTAGTTATAGCTAAGAACATCTCAATCATATCAGCTTTCAAATATATAAAACCGCATCAAAATCGGTACATCCGTTTTGGAGCTACGGTGCCACAGACAGACATACACATACATACCCTTAACTTACAACAAAAAAAGAAAAAAGAATTTTCGCTTCTCCAAAACAGCCTTAATAACAATAATGTGCCAGCGGTGAGCACAGTGCAGGCCCGCGCAAAACTTTGCTTCACAAAACTCAGGAAGCATTACAATTCCTATGAGCAGACATGGAGTTTACCATCAAGCATAATAACCTGCTTGTTTCTTAAATGTTAACTCTATTACTTAAAATATTTTCAGGACAAGATTGACGAGTTAGAAGATTCGGTGGAGATCTCAATTTCAGTGTTCTTCTCGATGAAAGACATTCCGAATTTGCTGCAAGACCCCGCTGATCCAAAAGTGAGTAATAAACCTTAACATTTTATAAACTCGATTGAGTCCCCCTTTCTGCCGCTCTTAGAGATGTCATTAAGACTAAACAAGCACTAAGTTGCCGGCAAAGTTAAATAGCCGCCGCTCCAAGTCACAGAAATAACTACATTGTTACGAGATGGGGTTCGGATAGCTAATTTATGCGATGTAAACCAAAAATTAACACTAACAATTAAACCAACAAAGAACACATTCACTTTTGAACTAGACTGTACATAATAAACACTTATCACTGAATTTAACAATAACACGGTTCGCTTTGGATAACTTCAATCGCACTCTTATCGTTGCCTGAGACTGACTGGCTCAGCCGTCTGCCGTTTTTATAGTCTGAGCCGCCCGACGCGCACGTCCCGCCCTCTCGAAATTTCGCGTAGGCTCACGTCACATTACGTCATCCATCCCTGGTTGCTAGAACATTCTGGTACCAATGGGAACATCCAGTACATTCCACTATGTCCTAGTATCACCAAGAAGGTCCTAGAACATTCTAGAGCGATATTTTAGAACCTTCCAGAGACCAACTCTTTTTCTAAGAATCGACCGTCGTAGCATTATTGTAACTCATACTCGACCTGCAATAGCTTCCTTTCCTGGACTCGATAGTAACGTTTACATTCTATTTATTTCAGCGAAACAAGAGCCTGCTAATGGAGCTAATAAAGTGCACATTCGGCGGCGGGTCCCGCTCCCTGCAAGGGCTCAGCTTCACGCTCATAGACAACACGCGCCTGTTTATTCCCGACCACAGGACCGAACACTACGCGGAGCTGGCGGCCGGCCTCCGGGCGAAGATGACGGTAATTGAGATGTTGACAATGTAAAAAACATTTACGACTTAACAGATAGTTGATTATTGTTGTTTTAATATTGTGGTTCAATCTCAGGTGTAGTTAAAGGGGGGAGGAAACGGCACGCTTTTATCTCGCAAACAAAAACTGGACTAGATACTACTACAGGCAAACACCCACACGGCTACATTCCCACCGACGTGCTTCATGTACAACAACAAAATATTACGCAACTGTAGCGCGAATGCGATAACAATAATTGTCACTCCTCGCACGTGCTACACAAAAGACATTCTGATTGTTGTGACTAAGGTCAATAAAATGTTTGTTTGTTGCACCTAATTTATGCGGTGCGTGGAGCTAGTATATAATATTCCCACGTATGGGATGATGAATTGATTTAAAACCAGTCAATTATACAACGCCCAACGTACGCATAGATGAACGAAATCGGTTCACTTTGGAGATAAGTCCAACCACACAGGCAAACTGACGCTATTCTATATTGACTGTTCTATAAAATTATGTGATAAAGAAAATTTACATTAAACTGTGATTAAACTTTATAATAGGTGTTTTATTTCGTTTCAGAAAATGTTAGGCGAAAACGGCGTTTTGATATATCCAGTATTCAACGAATTGGCGCATCATCACAACCAGGTATATCAACAATGTTATATTTAAAAGTCTTCGTTCACTCTTACATACAGACTTGCCCTTAAAAAATAGAAGATTGTACAGCAAGCCATTTAATCGTAGACATTTATCCGCCCCAACCGAAGGCGAGGGTAGATATTGAAGTAGAGGATAAAATGCCTTGTTTTATAAACGTGTGTAGTCGCAGCGGAAGTATGTGTCTTGGAAGTTGTCTGCTAGTCGCTGCGCAAACTATGTTTTAGGCGCAATCCCAATGTTGAAGGTTAAGACGGCATTGTATAACTGCCTCGCTCACTCGCTTACGTTTTCCGCATATTCTATCTCGCTCTTACTTTATGCAGTTTTATCCCCACAGCAGTAAACCTGCGCAATCGTTCATAGAGCCTAACTTCACAAACATATATATTGGCTGCGACTATTGTACACTCTCTGCTTTTCACTTCGATTGCGAGGAAATAAAACAGTGATATCTTATCTTTTGTATACATAATTATCTATATACACATAGATAAATATAATTATTAATTTTCTACTCCATGTTTTTTTTTTTTGGATAGAACCAGTTCATTTTGTTTAGTTAATTTTAAATAGTATACTAATTTAAAAAGTATAATACCTTATCAGATTTTGTATTCATCTATGTTTTTTTTTTTATATATATATCAATATTTGTCTTATCTAATAAGAAAATACTTACGACAACAATTTGATCTGGAAATGTTGCCTATACTAAGATTTTCGACGAGTGGTGGCAATTGCACCCATCTCTGTATAATGCAAATCGAGTCGTCGTCGGCAAGTGTGTCCGAGGTTGAGCAGCACTACCTTCTGAGATACAGTCATGACTAGTACGTAGGGCAAATCATAATCCAATACGAGCCATCTTTGTAAACAATATGCAATATTTCCGTCGCGTATGTTAAATTAATACTTCATCATCATCAGCCCGTATTCGTCCACTGCTGGACGTACGCCTCTCCTTGTGAACGCCACATGTGATCGGCCCATTGCCACTTTAGCTTGCTAATTCTTTGAGCTGTATCGGTTAATACGAGTACATATCGTTATCTAATGTTTACGTAAAATTGATGCGTGAATTTTTTGACTATCTACATAATAATATTATTTAATGTTAATCTAGCTTACATAGGCTAAGTTTTTGTGAAATAAATTATTTGTATTTATTAAAATACTGACGAAAAAGACGAAGTGCGAGGGTTGAAAAAGACGAGAGCTTATTTCCCAACACTTTTTTTAAACTTTCCACATAAAATATTAGGCTCGGAAGACCATAGAGAATTAGTGAGTAAAAACAGTTTTTTTCACTAGAGGATAAAATGCAGTTTTATGTCGCCCACACCCAGCATGCACAAGAACTTTACCGAGCAAGAAGAAGTGAAAACTTTTTTTTAATAACGTGCTGGGCAATTGTTTGAGCCCGATGTTACTTGATGGTCGAAGGTGTAGCACGCTTGCCTGTTCAGGCTAAATCTAGCTAAAATGTCGTTTTCAAATTTATTTCGTGATTCCAGAACCCTCGTCCTGTGCACACTCTTGCAGAGGCCGAAACCCCGGTTTTCTGTCATTGTTGGCAACCAAGCAACCAAGTTTTTACACTGCGAAACTGCCTTCTGCTTGACCTTTGTTGTGCAGGGCCGTGCAAGTGAAATAGGAAGCGCCTGTTTCATGGCGGGATAGAACAGTTGTGTTTCTTTAACAAGCGCAACTAAATCCATTTCCTTCAGTTCTCACTGTGTCACATTTTTTTTGCTCCCACATGTTATACAACAGTCCCGCCTAACCAGGAAAACCACTTAAATTGTAGTAATTACAAGGTGTTTTTTTTTTTTCAAAATGTCTTCAATATGGTTTGAACTTTGCTTGAAGAATCTAGGTACGGAATCATCAATGATCTCTTGCAAGACTCACTAGGAGTCTGTGCCGGAGGATTTGTACGATGTGTCTGCCGATTTGTAAGATCAAAAATCTCATGATCAAAATCAAAATTCTCAAGATCGTCGGCGATTGACTCTGCTTCGGCAACGTCCCACGCATGCGCGCTCGATTCATCGATACTGCATTGTTTAGCGCGGTAATTTAGAATTTTACCATAGGAATATTTAATGTTGTTACTTAATAAACCTAAATTTTTTGTTTGACCAGGGTGGGGCACATGGCCCACCTTGCCCCACCGTGAATACGCCCATGTACCTATTCACTCTTGACTTGAACACACACGGGTTATCTACGTATGTCTATATTTATAATAAAGCAATAAGTACGAAATAGTCTGTACAAAGAAGATAATTAAAGAAAATGTTCTAGGGTAATTGAAATAAGCTACTGAACAAAAATAAAACATTTTCTAAAATCGTGTCTGTCTGTTTGTCTGAATGTTTGTTCGCGCATCACGTAAAAACTACTGGACTGATTGCGTTGCGATTTTCACTGTTGGGTAACTTAGGATTTGACTTAAAAACTGGGGTTCTTGGTATCTTATTCCGATGATAAGATGCCGAGCTATTGATAAAAAACTTGCGATAAAGAATAAGAAGGCTGAAATAATTTTGAATTTATTTGAATTTTGAAGAAATGTAGTATACTGTACTTTATAGGTACTTCTCGTCCTGGAATAACACGTGTGGGCTACTTTTAAATGAAATGACCGCGCGGGCAAAGCCGCGGGCACAGCTAGTAATTTATAATTTGCTGGAACCGCTGACGAGGGTAGAGCATTCCACTCCTTTGCAGTTCTTACGACGAAAGGAAAATTTCCTTTTCAAACTCAAAGCATACTTAGTTTCCTTAATTTTATTGATGTGATCTATTTGTAATAACTTATGTTTTTCCTTTATTCATGAGATGTTAAGTTTTCACTTGTAAAAGTGCAATTTACAATAAATACTTTGACTTTGAAACAAGAAGCGCTGAAGCGTGTCGTTATATCATAAATAAAGTTTCAAATAGATCCAATGATGAAGTGGTAATCTTAAATCATGAAATGATATGCATTGAAGATAAAGGGACTCTTTATTGATGAAACACCACCATGTGATAATTAATACTTCTACCATATGAATTCGGGAGGAATCACTATATTATTAATTTGAACCCTTTCTGTTGTTGTTTGTGTGTAGCTGGTATGATGTTGTTGACCAATGTGGTGTCGAAGATGATCAACATGCTTGTACTTTTACTATCCACTTGAGCATAAAAAGCGGTATTAATGATATGTTATTTCCTGCCGTCCTTTCTTGTAAACATAACTAATTCCTATTTGCAGGTGTTCTTGAAGGCTTCGGGAGTAATGTACACGATGGTGTTCAACATCCTCGGCATGCCAGCCGCCGCAGTACCCATGGGCATGTACAAGGGGCTCCCGGTCTCTATACAGGTATGTACTACAGTAATGTACACGATGTTATTCAACATCCTCGGCATGCCGGCCGCCGCAGTACCCATGGGCATGTACGAGGGGCTCACGGTCTCTATACAGGTATGTACTACAGTAATGTACACGATGTTATTCAACATCCTTGGCATGCCGGCCGCCGCAGTACCCATGGGCATGTACAAGGGGCTGCCGGTCTCTATACAGGTATGTACTACAGTAATGTACACGATGGTGTTCAACATCCTCGGCATGCCGGCCGCCGCAGTACCCATGGGCATGTATAAAGGGCTGCCAGTCTCTATACAGGTATGTACTACAGTAATGTACACGATGTGTACATCCTCGGCATGCTGGCCGCTGCATTACCAAAAAATGGTTTTGGACGGAACTGAAACCTGCATCATCTGCGCCTCTGCGCGGCACATACTCTTTGCCAATGATGGTGGCAGTAAATTTTCAGAATTTACAGATTGATGTAGCCGTTATCGACTACAAATTCCAAAAAATGATCTCCAAATCAAATCAAATGGATGATCTCCAAATTCTGAAAATGTACTGTAAACTTATTTATTACAGTGTTCGAAAATGTTAACAGTGTTAATTAAATAAAATTAAGTTTTGATTCGCATAAAAAATAATGTAACATTAGAAACGGTACATTTACTATGTATTTGTTTTGCAATGAATTTCCCACATTTTGGTGCATATTTGCTGCAAGCGCCTTGAGCACTGATACACTGAAGTTCTGTATAAGCGATTGAGAGAAGTGCACTGCACTTCTCACCGAATCGAAGCACAGTGGCGTTTTCTTAAAAACAGTTTTCAGAAGAATAACAGATGGCGTTGGCTATAAACTGTAAATGTCACACCAAAAAGTGTAGTCATGGGCTTGGGTGGATCTCCTCAAAATGAGTCGTCATTCTTCTCTGCGTCATTGTTCTCACAAGTGAAAGTCCGTTTTTTTTCCTGTATTTTATCTTGCAGAATATTTGTTTGTCGGTAAGCTTACTAGTTTGCTATGGGTTGTGGCGACACACAAATAGTACCTAGTTTATGAAACGGTTACATATAAAGGGGTATTAAAACGCTTTTTAATAGTGTCACTCGAGTGTTTTAATAACTGGTTATGTGTCGTTTCATACACTACTTTATCTACACTCATGCAATAGGAACTTGTGACGTCATTTTGAGGAGATCCACCTGCTTGCATCATAGACAACTGCAGTATTGCTCACGTAGCTTGCATCCAGTAAATTATCTGGCGTTCAGAATCACTTCCACTGTGATCCTAATGACACCAGTTGGGAATGTATGGCGTCCCATGTTTTACATGTCGAGACAGCACAAACGCGTATAAATTTATGTTGCAACTTTAAATCGATAATTTCACAATAAAATATCTATTTATGAATCAATGACTTTATGCATATAATATCTACTATACAAAAACCCATAGACAGATACAGTTGACAGATACTACTTATAACATTACAACGCCATCTGTTTTGAATGAAAGAAACTACATTTGTTTACCTACAGGTAAACGTCTCATGGAATGGGACGGGTTGTGGAGTGTGGTATCCTTTAGTACTTGTTAGTAGTTCAACGCCTCACACAAGCTTAAAGCAGATCTCTTTTATTCTCCAGGTGATAGCAGCGCCGAACCAAGACCGGCTGTGCTTGGCGGTCGCCAAACAACTAGAAGATGGCTTTGGAGGGTGGAGACCGCCGCAATAACCACTACTTAACTTACGATTATAATACTAACTCGGAGATAAATCACGATAACATCGCTCGCGGCGATCACTACAATACAGAGAACAATGACTAAGGTCCTCAGAAACGGGCCGCAATCCTACATCTAGCCAAAAAGATACTTCAACATAGAGCAACAATGTGGGGGTACACACTGCAAAACCTAGTGCACTGGCTGTACAATAGAGTACTACTAGTAGAGTTTTTCTTGAAGTAAAATAAAGTGCAAAAGCCAATATTTTAGCTAAAAAAATGTACCTACATATTAAATTTTTGCACTTTTGAGTAAACCAAAACAACCGCGAATTAGGAAGCAGTTACGTCACGCGCACTGCGCAGTGTTTTAGTCAGATGGCGAAAGGTTAATTTTTAATTTGTTTAAAAGTTTAAAAAAAAACGAGATCTGACGAGTCCCTGTGATGTCCGACTTTGTTTCTTTCATCGAAGCCGACGGCCCGTAGGTGTATTTCTTTTGTGGAGCTGGAAGTGATGTCATCGTGGTTTATGTATACTGTAGGTACACTTTAAGCGCGTTCTGTTGGCCAGAATCGAGAACAATTGTAACTGTAGGTATCGTTGGCTATAAATACGGTGAATAGCAATAAAAAAACACCTAAGTGTTAACACAACAAGAAACAAATAACTAGGTTCCGTTCAAAGAATTTACTTCAATTAAGGCAGGTTTAAGCTTGTTTTAGGTATACTGCGGTTATACTTCATAAGCGTAAACATCGGTTATAAAGTAAAAATTTAAATTATTGATTTTGATTTTGGCGTCCATCAGAACGCGAGTATTAAGGGCTCACGTACACTGACCTGGTCGGGCTCCACTGATCGTGCCAAAGGGAAATGCTTACTAGTGCTTTATTCAAAAGACAATGCATTTTTATGTTATTATAACTAAATACATTATTATTGATTTAGCACGTATTTGACACTGCATATTATATCATTTTTGACATTATAAGCCGTGCGAATAAATGAAGGATTTGTAAATGGCTATGTCGTAATATACCTAAACATAAAGTCAACAACATCTCAACAATTATAAAATAATAATAATAACAACAAACATATTTTTTGCGCGCTCTCCCGTTACACGTCGCCATTTACAAATCTGCTTTAATCACGCGGTTTATATCTACTACTATTCGCATATAGAAGTAGGTATAAATTGGTTAATAATTAATATGACTAAATTTAATTGGTTAATATTTCTTCGCGCTGCCAGCTCAGTGTACCTGATCTCTCATATTTAAGCTAAAATAAAGTTTTGTATCGACCCCCACCTTACGGCGTGGTATATTTTGTATTGGGATCATTTCTATAAACATTTTGTACCTCATTCATTGCGATAGATGTGTAATTTAGAAAATCTAAAAGTTATTTTACAAAATTATAAGGATGTAATGAAATTACATGTTTAAGATTTAGAATACATTCTGTATTAATTTTTATATTTATTTGGGTGTGAGCAAATCCAAAGTGTGATTTTGATTATTGTCATTTTGTTATGTTTTCGTCCACCTCAACTCTAAATAAATCATTCAAATGCAGAATAGTTACGTCATTCGGTACTATTTAGCAGAACAAATAATTAAATACCACCCGTCGCGCTTCTCGTATGCTAATAACAGGTATCTCTTTATTTAACATGTACCGTATATAATAACTACTAAAGCCCCGTTAGACGATGCGATTGTTGATGGAATTATTGAATGAAGCTTTACATGATGAACTCAATAGCCATCAAAATAAAGTTTCATTTCTGTATTCAATATAGCTTATTATAGCGTTTGCAATGTTTTGAATTAATCTACCTTAAAAAAACAATTATTGGACTGACTATTTAGAATAATGACAACTAGACGGCATAACTAGTGAGTATTGCTTACAATTATTCAATTCAACAATCCCACCATCTAAACAGAACATGAAGCTTCAAGAATGATTCAATTAGATTTTAACTCTTTCACTGCTGAAAAACATACATTGTTACATGTGTTTTTAAAAGCGTGACGCCAGTGCGGCAAAACACGCCGAGCGTGTTTTTAGACATTATTTTAACCCAGTGACGTCATCGTCAGCATCCGGAGATAGACTGATTTTTAAGGTCAGCAGTGAAAGTGTTAAGTGTACGGTAGTTTGTCCACTTGACCGCGACAGACGATTTGTTGGTCCGATATGGCGGTCGATGATTTGTGTTGACAATATAAATAGGCCGCCATCGGGTTTCTTCAACGCTCATGTGGACAAATACCATACTAACACACATAATATTTTAGTTTTAAAAGTCTAGCACATTTAGGACTGAACGTTAGGGCTTAAGGTGCTGTGTAATAGTATTTTTATTTATCACTTTAAATGCTGTGAACAAACCTTTGACATAAAATGATACTGTATTCAACACCGATCAAAAGACCTACGAATTTTAAACACATAGGTACTTACCTAAGTGGTGTTGTATAAGTTTTACAATGATAAAATTATTGAATTTTACAGACTGATTGATATTCATCTCAATGTTATGATATTTTATTGAATATTGCGAAACTTGGAAGTAAATGGTCTAATCCGTTTATCTACTGTGGTCTTCAAATTGTAATTTTATAAACTCTAATGCAAATTAAACATAAGTTCGTTTAATTTTCGACAGTTTTATTTTGATCCCATCAGTTCATTGCCGGCCGTTTTTACATTATCTATTGTAAATAGCATTTTGACATTTTAACTGCCATTTTGTGTAATTTCGTAGGGTGGTGATACCGGAAAAAATAGGTTTTATAAATTATAATATGGGTATTGTTAAGTCCAAATCGCTAGCTTATGCTAAAGTGTGATTGGCCGGCGTTGTCGAGGCGGTCGGGTCAGATCGAGGCCTGCCCCTGGTCCAGACTCCAGACATCACGTAAGCCTGCTACACACGCAACAATATATCGTAGCGATTTCAGATTGTGCAGTTGTATCGAACGCCCCTAGTGTCTCCACACGCCACCGATATCAGCGTCGATCGTCAGTTCTCCGCAGAAGCTCGCGCAAGAAACTTGTCATCCACGATGGAAGATGATGACGCTCTTGCGTTATTGGGTCTGATTAATTGTTTAAAGAAAAAAAAGTCGCGGAGTGTGTGGTTTAAACACTGGCTCATGTAAGAGAAGCTATTTTCTTATACCAACTTATTAAATAAGTTGAAACCAATAATAGGTAATAGGCCAATATTAGGTTTTTCTGAATAGTTCTTTAACAGTTAGCTTTATGGCAAAAGTGAATATGAAAAGTATAAAGAAGAATATATTCGCAACATTTTTTGCATTCACAGTTGTTCTGTAAGTCTCATAGGTAAGGAGTTGAGAATCGTAGCTTCCAAACGAATGGACTGATTCAGCTGCAGTTTTTTATGTTTGAAAGCTGATGTGATCGAGAAGCTTCTTAGCTATAATGGGGGGTGAGGAAGGGCTCAGAGTTGTTAATTCTAGCCCCAAACACGGGGTAAAAATTAACAACTGTCTTATTTTAGAAAAACTGATCTATTTAAGACGTTTTTTTTAATATTTGATTTATGTTAATAACATGACACCTAAATAGTTAACGCATCACATACACTCGAGAGCATAGAAATCTCACACTACCTACGTTTTTACTTTGACCCTAAATATTTTTTAAATTAAATGTTGGTTGCAAATATAACTTAAATTTAATTAAAGTACACACTGTTAGCTTCCTAAAAACACATAATTCCTAGTCATGACCTTCAAAATCATTACAGTAGCAACAAAACAATAGAATGACCCAAAATCGCTCGTTTCAGGTAGCGCGGTTTGCATGACTATTAGCAGGTATAAAAGGTTAGGGGATGATTGAAATGACATCCTCCCTAGAGAGACTTCAGATTTTACAAAATAAATTCATTCGCCGTGCATTAGATACCAGAGGAACATCGACCTGCACAGTGATCTCGAGCTTCCCTCGATAGTTCAATATATGAAGAATGCCTCTCGCCGCTACTTTGACGCGGCACCCCATCACCCCAACCCCCTAGTAGTTCAGGCCTCTGACTACACGACACACGCGACAACAGACGCACGGCCCCTTCGTAGACGCCCTAGAGACATCTTGAGCGATCCGGACGATAAAATCGCTGCCGCAGTGCACGCAGCGATTGATTCGCCCACTCCGTCATCTTCACCATCTTTCAACACAATTAGACACAGACACCGACCTCGCCGGATGCGAGGTCGAAGGTCCCATAATTAATGTCGACTTTATTCGCCTTCGAGTTTCTTGCCGATTCTTCTCGAAGGTGTATTCCGAATCGGTGGTCAGTTATGCAATTCATTTAAAGGGCTCCAGCCATTTCATGAGGGCCCCCTCGATCACTATCTAACGGTAGAGATCGAGGGGTGTTTAGTTCGATACTCCCCGAGTAATCAATGGCAACTGTCCAAGCCGAGGTTCGTACCACTGGGTGCCCTTGAGCAAGTGGCCAAAAACTTAACTTTGGCGTGCGCCTTCTGCGTCACGCATTGCGGCGGAGCGCTTTTGCGCCCGCCCCACCGTCCGGTGACGCTGTAGAGGTCAGTTATAGACCAACAGCACAAATCCTTTCTAAAAAAAAATAAAATGAAATGACATCATTTGCATACCAACTCGTAGTCAGAAAGGTTATCGAATAATTCAGAACAAGAAAATGGATACCACACCGAAAGCAGCGTCTCAATTGGTTGCACTAATTGAAGCTGGGCAGAACCAAACTCAAGTGGCACGACAGTTAAATTTAAGCCGATACCAGCGATATCAACAGACTGTTGGCTATACCCGGCGTCGAGGAACAGGCCGAATACGTGCTACAACAAAGCGCGATGACCGTTTTCTTGTCACAACATCGCTACGAAATCGCCGGTTGAATGCTGTTCAACTCGGGCAGCAGCTCCAGGAAGTTCGAGAAGTGGAAGTCAGTCGGTGGACGGTTAGAAGAAGACTAGCCGAAGGAGGCCTGACAGCGCCCGGTGACCGTTTCGCTCAATGCTGCATCTCTGAACGTGTCTCATACGGCGGCGGTTCGTGCATCTGGGGAGGCATGTCACTAGAGGCGAAAACCGAACTTGTATTCATCACAGGGCCCAATACCGAACGACGATCCAGAGGACTGACTTCCCGACGTTACATCGAAGAGATTCTGGAAGAACACGCAGTGCCTTTTTCGGGATTTGTCGGCGAAAATTTAATTTTCATGCAAGACAATGCAAGACCACACACCGCTGCTATAGTGCGCCAGTATTTGGAGGAGGTTGATGTACCGGTTATGGCGTGGCCTGCTCGAAGCCCAGATCTCAATCCCATTGGGCACTGGGCTTGACTTTAGCTTGTCCCATAGACAAGCTAAAAAGACAAGTACGAGCCAGAAACTCGGCGCCCACGATTCTCAGAGAGCTTCAACCGCAATTAAGGAAGAATGGGATAGCATACCGCAGGATTATGTAAAAAAATGATTTCTTCGATGAAACATCGAATGGAAGCTGTAATTCAGGCTAGAGGAGGCAATACCTCTGGGAGCTACGATTATCACCCCCTCCCCCCCCTTCTCTCCTTCCCCCCATTATAGTTAAGAACTTAAGACCCATCTCGTTTACCCCAACTTTTAACCATAAAAAACCGCAGCTAAATCGGTCCATTCGTTTGGAAGCTACGATTGTCACCCCCTTTTCTCACCTTCCCCTCCCCCTTCCCATATAGCTAAGAACCATCTTGACTCGATCACATTAGCTTTCAAACAAAAAAAACCGCATCAAAATCGGTCCATTCGTTTGGGAGCTACGATGCCACAGACAGATACACACACACACACACACACACACACAGTGATACACAGTGATACACACCCTAAACTTATAAACACCCATGTCTGTTCGGGGGTTAAAAAAAGAGGTTCTCAGAGGTATAACAGGTGGCGCTGTACCTACTCTATAAACTGCAAGGAAGAATCACTAACCCCCCATTCCTATAACAATAAAATGAGCCGTTTTCCAACGTCTCGTTACTTTTTTTGTATGGCGTTTATGTCAAAACTGACGGACAGGAAGCGAAAACGGTTCGTTTTAAGATATAAGAACCAGCCCTTAATGTATTGCGTCATGATTATGTTTTTACATGACACACGACGCCGACGGAACAAACGCGTAGGCATTTACACATTTCATTACTACTTTTACTCCAATTGTATCAATGAAAGCGTTATTTGTTTTTTTATTTATACTTAATTGTCATAAAACAACCACAGGCAAAAACAAACAAAACTAACATTATTACTGAGTGGGCAGTATAGACTTTTTTTACAACGCCATCTGTATTGGATAAAAGAAAATACGTTTATTTACCTACATGAAAACTGCTCATTGAAGCATATTTCCACCTGCATGTTACCCCAAAGTCGCAGGTCCGAATCCAACTTAGTGGGCTGTTTTTCTTTTTTAAAATAGTAAAGCCTCGTATACACTAGGGCAGAAATGTCCCGCGACTCGTGTGTCGCTAGGGATGTTGGGCGAGACGTCGGTCGATTATGACTAATATCAGCAATGGAAAAGGGCCAAGTAAGACAAAGAAAACAAAAAATATGTGAAACTTTTTATTTGCAGTTGTAAAAACTGTACAATTCCTAACAAACTTATACATAAACATGGACCTCGCATGGCACTGCTTTACGACAAAGCCACTCTCAACTGTCGGATTGTTTCAGCAAATTATGATGCTGACTGTACCTATCTACAATATTATTTGGCTGTCATTTCATCGTCAAACCTAAATGATCCCATATTTAAATAATTTAATCTCAGTGTAATGGTATAAGGGCCAGCACACGGCGGCTTTGTGGCGAGACAGTATCGCGATTCCGGAACACTCGACTACGTACAGCTAAAGAGGCCGCATGTCGCATTTGCAACGCAATCGCATTGTATCGATTCAGCATCCTGACTGCATCTATACAACGCGTTTATATTGCATGACTATATCAAGTTAAAACACCATCGCGATTGCATCGATGTTGCATCACATTTGTAACGCTGTTTAGAAACTGCATCGACATATAGCGATACAGAATCACGGCGAGTGCTGAGTCCGCGACGAGCGGCAGTATCGCGGCCTCTATGCGACTGTGTCGCCACAAAATGTCGCAGCTCTTGACGATGGTATGAAAGCCCGCGGCTACTCCACAATACATAGATGTTCAGTCAAATGGGATTAAAATATTATTTGGAAGATTTTGTAAAAGTTTAAATGTCGGCTTACAGAGTATCATCGATATTGATAGCATCGATGTGGTTTCAAAATTTGTATTTACTATCAATCTACAAATATGGCTGACAATGATATTCAATATTGTAAGGCAATTTTTAATGTTACCTTATATTTTTCGAATTTGGCAACCTTGATAAAGTATGATAAAATTTTAAATACAAAAACGGGAGTGACTCTCGAGCGTTCCGCACTCCCCTTGAGAATGAACGCCGGATGTGGTTGAAACTATAGTTGGAATAGTCCAACTGCTAAACGAGAGTAACCCCCGTTTTTGCGTTTAAAATGTATAAAAACCACATTAGTTTTCAAATATAATATGATAAAATCCTCAAATGATTAATTGATCTTACTCTAAAATGGGATAAAAATGTAAATATAAATTATTTACACTCTCAAGCACCTTATTTGACACAGGCGTCATAATATCAATTTTGTTCTGGGTACAATGTCCAAAATCACGCAGTTGGGCGTTTTCTAAAGCGCTCCACAGACTATTCACTTGTTACTAACCAAACACTAACGTATATTGAACACATTAACTTTATATAATAACGTTTTTTTCTCTGTTCTTGGTGCATATTTCATGTTCAAATCAAACATATGGTACAGCACATATTGAAGAAGTGAGCGTTTAGATTAACATAAACTGCCCAATCTGGTCCAACAACAAGTTGGGCGGTCTGTGGAGCATTGAATCAAAGAAAAATGGCAACACATACATAGAACAAAATAACGAGTGAACAAGCATAAATACATTATCTGTCCTGTTTTTTTTTTAGAAAACGCCTCTAAATATTGTTAAAAGCATTCTATTTATGATAAGTTAGTAATCAGTTCACTAATAAAGTTACAATAACAAAAAAAAAATACTACCTAAACAAAAAGTCCTTGATTTCACCGAGTAATAATATTCGAATTGTATTTATTGCTATAATATTAATAACAAAAGAATAAAATGGGCCAACAAATATGTTAAATAACTTTATGTACAATAAAACTTAACTCGATTTATATATTGATTATGGAACTAGAAAAACACGCGTTTAGGAAAAAAAACGTATAAAAGTTTTGACATTGATGTGAAATGCAAACGGAAATTTTAATTTACAAAATGAAATGCAGTCGGTCTGGAAATGTGTCTTTTTATAATCATTCCTCTCTCATACAATACGGTATAGAAGTCTCACGGACTTTGAATATTGCACTAATACTGAATGTAAAAAAACGTTGAACATTCGTAAGGTCACTTCAAATCTGAGCAATTTTGATGAAATAATAATATAGAATATGAATAGCAAGTTATTGTCGAGACAACATTGTCGAGGGCGCGAAGAAAACACATATAACTAAATTAAATAAACTTCACGTGACACGTAGAGTAAGTAACATATAAGAGAATATTTAGACATTTTTATTGAAAAAGTAGCGAAATAAGTGTTTTCTAATCGCCCAAAGTAAAATTTGATCAAAATAAAGATACCCCACACCGTTTGATCTTCACTAAAATGACGTACATACATTTTATATACATCGGTACGTATCGATATCGTTAAACGGTTAAGGCGTGTTCCGTGATTCGTTGTGATACAACACAAAAATTAAAATAAAATAAATATCTATTAACATTCAACAACTAAAACCTAAGTTATAAATATAATATTTGAAAACCGTTACAATGATAGAAATCATTCGACTCAAACGATTAATGAAATCAAAAATCATACAAACACTTGGTACAAAATGTTCATAATTGAATACTAGAGTTTCAATAGATACACATTCATACAAGGAAACTCGTACCCAAGATCTTGTTCGATGGTGACTCGTGGCGAGTGCAGCCGCGGGCGGCGCGAGTCGCGCCCGCTCAGATGGGCCGCGTGAAGTTCGCGGGGAACATGCCCTTCTCATTAGTCGATTCTTTTATGCCCATCAGCCAACCCTCCTCCTGGCGATCAAAAACATCATCATTATTAACAACAAGAGCGATAGTAGCCTAGCGGTATAGTTTCTATGTTATGTGCGGTTTTACATCGCTCCGTGCTTCGGAGGGCACGTTTCTGTCGGCCCTGGCTGTTACTGATTAATGGCAGTCGTTAAGCCATGTAAGAGGCCCTCGGGCGGTCTGACAAACTGACACTAGATGTCGGCACTACCTCATACGACAAACAAACGAACATGACAGATCAGACGGTAGACGTTTGTAGGTAAATAATAATTCCACATTAAAAATAACTTTTAACTAAACAATGACGCTAAGTGGAGAGCTGTACAATTCCATTGTTTAAATTCGATGTTTTTTACATCGAGTTTGGTCGATAAGTAACTCACACAAAAAAAAACGAGTAT
Source organism: Alsophila aescularia (assembly GCA_946251855.1). Classification (NCBI taxonomy): domain Eukaryota; kingdom Metazoa; phylum Arthropoda; class Insecta; order Lepidoptera; family Geometridae; genus Alsophila; species Alsophila aescularia. The sequence continues at coordinate 30,625,978 of OX276375.1, forward strand.
TTTTACTGTAATTTCTAAATGCTGAGATTAATGAGTTTTTTTTATTTAGTTGTCCGAAAAAATAAAAAATACAGGACAAGTGCGAATTGAACTCGGGGGGAGAGGGTTCCATGTGATGAATATACATAACATCTCACTACAAAAGGATGTTTGTTATTTTTGGTTTTATATAGATTTACTTGCCATATGTGAAATTACTATATAGTTTTTGCAATGTTTTGTAATGATGCCAACAAACCGTGATTTTCCTTATTGTATTATCTCACAATATTGAGAGATTTACCATGTTATTAAAACTTCTCATAGGTTTTCCGGTAATTCTTCTCATAGTTTTTTTTTTAGCAAATTTATTTTCTGTGTTATGTTCAAAATTGTAGTCTTAGTAGTATCGGAGATGGATACATCGATGCGCCTACAGATGGCGCCACTAGGGAGGGAACAGTTGCCGTCAGTACAGTGAAATAGTGATCGTTCATACAGGTACCTGTTCCTCGGGGTCGTCGTACTCGACGACGCGGATGGTGTCGCCGACGTCGAAGCTGAGCTCGTCGGCGTCCTCGCGCGTGTAGCGGTACGTGGCGCGCACGCGGTACAGCGTGCCGGCCGGCAGCCCCGCCAGCGTCGCCCCTGACAATGGCAATGCGTTTATTGTACTAGCTGAGCACAATTTGTATTTTTCTGGGTTAAACTAACCTACATCTTGTTCCAGGACCAAAAGCACCAACAAACTATTACATTAAAGTATGCTACATTTCATCAACATTTGTTCAGCCGACAAATAGATTTTATCATTTTATTTACATATAGATATATGATTTTATATTACAAATAGATTTTATTGCTCAGCTTTCTACTCTTCAGATTTTAAGTCGAAACCTAAGCTATCCACTAGTGAAACCGTATTACAATCGGTCCTGTATTAATGATGTGCAAAGAGACAAACAGACAGACATACATTTAAAAATATGTTTATAATTATTCTTGTTCAGTGTAGTAATTTTTGTTTAGTAGCCCCCTAGACCATTTTTGTGTAGAGATATTATGTTACTTTCTGCTTTATTATAAAGGCCCTTTCGCTATGACCTTAATAATATACAGGAATATAACTATATTACTACATATTAAAAAAATAGGCTCAGCTTAATAATAGGTCCACCGCTCGCGCGGTGATGAGTGATGCGCGGGATGTGGAGCGGTGAACCAGCAAAGAGAATTCAGAAATGGGCAGCAGCATGCCCCTATGCCAGGAAACACCCCCCTTTCTGTGGAGGAAGCCCATGTCCAGCAGTGTCTCAAGTTGATGAAGTGATGTGTTGTTAATTATAAGAGAATGTCACCAAAACGGGTCTGTCTGTCTATACACTGTTCACATATAATTTATTTCATAAAAACTTTATTTTGAGTGTGACCAATATACCTACTTCAAGATTCATTATTTACATTCCTAAATCTTTCATTTTATCGTTCTTAAGATCAGTTACGCCATATATTCTCGTCACAGATACCGCAGTGTCTCAAGACGAAAGTTTATAATCAGTGCGTGTTGCCAGTGATGACATACGGCACTGAGACGTGGTCGCTAACTATTGGTCTCATACACAAGCTCAAAGTCGCGCAGCGTGCAATGGAGAGAGCTATGCTTGGTGTTTCACTACGTGATAGAATCCGAAACGAGGAAATCCGTAGAAGAACCAAGGTTACCGTCACAGCACTCAGAGTTTGCAAGTTGAAGTGGCAATGGACAGGCCATATAGTTCGACAAGCGCTAAGGAATAAAGACTCGAATGGCGACCACGAACAAGCAAGCGAAGTGTAGGGAGACCCCCCGCACGATGGACCGACGACATTGTAGCCATCGCAGGAAGTCGGTAGAAGGAGATGGCATAAGATCGCTCGTCATGGCGCTCTTTAGGGGAGGCCTATGTTCAGCAGTGGACTTCTAAAGGCTGACATGATCACGATAATGATGAACATCAGTAAAAACATAAACAAATTGTGAATCTTATCATTATTAAACGTAATTAAATTACATTGTTATTGAAAGCATAATATTAGTGAAAAAGCATTGTCATAAGTATTAACAGAAAACAACTAAAAGCAGAATAAAATGCACACCAAACAAAAAATATACTACATAAAATATCTGCCCTGAAAATATAAATAATACATACAATATTAAAACTTATTTACACAAGAAATATATCAGATATGTAATACTCAGATCACGGTATATTTACATAAAGTATTGTTTTAAGCCTAAACTACCACAAGTATGTAGGCATTGTATGTCACCAACTTACCATTATCATTAAATAGATAACCTTCACCAGTAAATAATAATAATAAGACATAATTATGTTTTATTAAAATATGTTTATAGTTATTTGCAGCAACAAATGCCATTAGTTGAGGCCTATTCACTTTACGAAATAAGATATTCGGTAAAAATATTAAACACCCGCACTTTTATTATATTATTTTGTAATGGGTTTGGATAACTCAAAGAGAAAGCCAATTTAAATGATATAAATACATATTAAATCAAGTGATACATCCATTACATTAAAACAATTTATAGGTATTTTGACACCAATTTAAATTCAAAATATATAGGTAAAATATTGTATTAATATAACAGGCTACTAACAAACTAATAAGCGGGTGTGGTTGGTGCATCGTTTGCTAAACAAATGGCAGATAGGAGGGGCCTTTTGCAATCTCCTCAGCTGCCTTAAATGGCAGATAGGAGGGGCCTTTTGCAATCTCCTCAGCTGCCTTAAAGCATTCAAGGCCCCAAGAGCAGCCTAATGCGTCCCGACACAAACTTGTCAAATTATTGAAGTTAGTAAAAGGTTATTATGGCATATTGCACACCATTAGAAAGGGGATATACAGAGATGGTTCTAAAATAACTCGAAGAACAAGAACGCTTTTAGTTTTTTTAATTGCTAAACAAAGTTGAGCTTTAAATTTTATTTAACTTTTTCCAAAAAATTTGTGAGTCAATAAAAAAAGTGAAGTAACTTGCAAGTAAATTTGATTAAAACATTATATTTACATTACACATTAAAATTAAGATAAAATTTAGAAGCTATATACCTTTTTTTTAAAATTCATGTTTAAGTGATAACTTTGGGATTTTCACATAAAAATATTGAAGTAGACATAATATACAAACCCGTGGGGCCAAGAATGCTTTATGGGGACTGACGAGACAGCAAAAGACCCTACTCCTAACGGCCATTTTCATTTGTGAAACAATTCACCAAACAGCCTGTATAAAAATATGTGAACAGGCCTTTATTACAAGGGCGATATTCCACTAAAGCGGAGATAACTCGTAAACAACCACATAGGATAATTGTTCACGAGCCACCTCCGCTGTCTCCACTACCACAGATTGTGGTCCTAAGTCCCTACTTACCAACAGGTATGTCGTACACTTCATCGTTCGAATTCTTCTGGACGTCGTTCTGTTTGCCGTCCTTTTCTACCTCTTTCGTGTCTACATCTGTCTGTCCCTTTTCCTCGACGTTATTATTCGCTTTTTCCGCCGGCGCCGGCGATCCTGAGAGAATTTAGCATTTTCTATTTTCTAACTTGCATACACTACGGTCGCTTTTTGAACAACTGCGTGGAAACTGTGTGACGTTAAGTCACTGTGGTAATAATTACAGTGTTTTTTTTAAACTTGCTTTCCGAATAATAGTATGTTTAATTGTATAATTACTTCTAAGTACGAAATATATGATGAAAAAAAACTATGATAAGTGAAACAAGGTATATTACAAAGATGATAATATGATATAATAGTTTTAGCCAAGTTATGCCAATAAATAGCATGCTATCTACATACGTACAACATCTACCAAACAGTACCAATACCTTGTGTGCACGCCAAACTGGCAGTTTCTTCAATCAAAATAGTTAGAATAAGGCCTACAATTCACTGAAGGGGAGCGCGCTGTGTTTTTTTTATGCAAGCAAAGCATTTGACCGCGAGCTCACCCAGACAGATTGTATTTATCGGGAATATAAGGAGGCACCAGGTATTTATACAGATGAAAGTGAACAACCAATATAACTACAACGATGACGTCAATATTATTAGTTGTTCATGACAGATTTCCGCTCGCCTCGCTTCTCCGCTTCAGTGGATTGTCAGCCTTAGATTTATTTTACTCGTTGTTTATTTTACTCTAGTTTTGAATTTTGCAATTTATTTTTTGGAATTAATTCCGTCGATTGAAATACCAGCTATTCGGCCTTTTAATAGTTAACTCATTAACTAGACCATTCAAATCTACGACTACCGTCGTAGCCGTCGACTCGCCCCTGAAAAATAAAAGTACTTACCAACAGGAATATCATAGAGCTCCTCCACTTTCTTATCGCTGACTTCCTTCTCTTCATTGTTGTTGGTGGTCTCGATAGTTTTGTCGTTGTTGTCGCTCGCCTCGCGCGGCTCGCTCGCCTCGCGCGCCTCGCCCTCCGCGGCGGGAGTGGAGGGCGGGGTGAGAGGCGCGGCGGGCGCGGAGGCGCGCGCGGGCGGCGCGGGTGGAGACGCATCGCCGTTGAGCGCGGGGGAGGGGGGAGCTACACGCACACACACACACGGGTCACATGCGGTGGGATGTGGTTTGAATTGTCTGAACGAGAAGCTATGTAGATATATAGACTCATGTTCGCGTAACCCATATTAAAATGAATTAAAGAGACAACATGTCAAACGTTTTGTTGTTTGTTTGGCGAAAGTAAGCTAGGTACATATTTTCTTTTTGAAAATCCCTGTTGGTTTCGGCCTTGGTACTACTCGCAAGTCGTTAAAGTACTGATTGTAAATAGTACAATGTAAAATTAACAAAAGATAATCGATACTTTAGAAAATACTGTAGTACTTTTTTAGTAATATTGTCATTATTAAGGACATAGTATTCAAACCAATATGTACAAAATTATGTTAATCTTTGCATACAAAGTAATATGAAGAAAAGTATACTTTCAGACAATTCAAAACATGTACCCAAACAACAATATGTAAAACAAAAATCTAGCAATATTAAGTGTTAAACTAAGGACAAAAATAGCAAAATTGGTGGAAACTTAGCGTTCAATAACACAATGAATTTCATCTTCATCCCTAACAGTATACTGCCCACTTGTTCATGACTCATCTCCGCTTGTGTCCACGCATCTCCGCTTTAGTGGGTTGACACCTTTATCCACCAAAAAATTACCCCGTTAAACCTAATTTTGCTATCTTCTTCTTGTAAATTCAAAACGATTGTTAGTGAACATGTATCAAGCTCTCAGGGACACTCAATAAAAACGATTGTTAGTGAACATGTATCAAGCTCTCAGGGACATTCAATAAAAAGATGTAGCGAGTAACTAGCGAAAACATTTAGTTCCTATTCATTTACAACATATGTTGTAATAAAATAACTATAGCCTACACGATTATTTCATTGTACAATTGTAGTTGAACCCCGATTTCAGTATCTCATTTATTTACAGGTTAAGATGTCCTTTACAATTCGTGAATAATTCTGTAGTAAGGTGTTTTGTGCATTTTCCTTGCCCACATGAACAATTAAGTACTTCATTCAATGTAAATAATTACTGTAAAGGAGTGTCTAGTGATTGAATTTATTGCATTTTATTTTACACTGTGAAAAGGTACATATTTTGCACCGTGTTGTCAGGAATATTATCGGGGCAGAGTGTGTACTGCTCGTACACCTCACACCGAGTGTGTACGCCTCCCAATGAGATTAAGTACTTAGTCCACACAGTTGTCGAAAGTATGGAGTACTCACTCTACTCATACGAGTACACACTCAATGCTCTCTTTAAACAGTTCTATATTGTATTACAGAGTACTCGTTTTACAATGAGTTCTCGCTCTACCCCGTATTATCATGGTACTTATTTACCCACGTTATAGATAGATAGATAGATAGATAGATAACTCTTTATTGTACACCACATAGTACTATATATATATATATATATAGTACTTATTCAGCCCCAAAGAGTACTTACTGTGACAGTATTCTTTGCAGTCATTATTATAAATATACCCCTTGTTATAAATAGTACTGGCTCTGCATAAAAGAGTAATCAGTACCCGCGTGTTATAAAGAGTGTTTACTTTGACCTGTGTAATAAAGAGTACTCGCTCTGCATAAAGAATACGCATTATCCCCGTGTTATAAAGAGTACTTACTTTGACAGTATTCTTTGCAGTCATTATTATAAATATACCCCTTGTTATAAATAGTACTAGCTCTGCATAAAAGAGTAATCAGTACCCGCGTGTTATAAAGAGTGTTCACTTTGACCGGTGTAATAAAGAGTACTTACTCTGCCCCGTTTCATAAAGAGTACTCGCTCTGCATAAAGAATACTCATTATCCCCGTGTTATAAAGAGTACTCACTCTGCACGGTGTTGTTGGGCGAGCTCGCGTTCCCGTTGTGCGTGTTGGCGATGGGCGACGCGGACGGGGAGATGTTGTTGGCGACGGGTTTCTTGTACGAGCCGCGCTGACTCTCGTTGGCTAACTTGTCCGTGATCGCTTCCAGTTCCGAATACACCTGAAAGTCACGGCGCAGGACGGTTAGTACTTGTTATCATCATCACAGCATCAGTGAACATAGAACTCAAAAAGAACGCCACCAGCGACCTCTCTCTGTTTGTTTATCGTAAGTCATACTCATGAACGGCTGCTTGTGGGGGCTGGTCAAGCCTGGTTTCTTATTAGTCATTTGTATTTTTGTAATTTTTTATCAGTTTTATTATTGTGGGACGTCTCATTGGCACTTTTATCTATTGTATTTGATATTTACATATGTTTTATAATTTGTAATATAATGTGTAATTTAATTTCTGACATTTAAAAATATATATTAAGGATTGTCAAAAATGGATAAATTTATATCCCCGTAGTTTTTTGGTGCTTCTCTTTCCTAAGGGGCGTATTTCCGAAGCACCGGTAGAGTCAGAATTTTCCTTTTCCTGTGCATGCGAGATTCAACTCGGCACATGAAACGGAAATTTCCTTTTCAAACTCAAAGCATAATTAGTTTACCTACTATTATTGAATTGATCTATATATATATAATAATGTATGTTTTTCTTCTTTTAATGAGATGTTAAGTTTCGACTAGTATTATTGTGCCTATTTACAATAAATACTTTGACTTTGTAAGGGACGGCTTTTCAATAAAGACTGCGCTCGGCAGGCGTCTTGGTGATAGCAGTAGTCAGTGATAGTGATAATACACAGGTGCATGCTGCGGCCCATTTCCTGAGTCTCCTTTGCCGGTCCTCACAGCAGGGGTCACCCTGCGGGTATACGAAGCTGCGAGCGAAAGGCTAATTAATAATTATAAAAAAAATAGGCCTAGTACTTTTGTGCGCGAGTGTACCCATGTGCAAACACCCCCTCCACTTTCTTCCAGCGTTCTTTTTACATGACGCGACCTATAGTTATAACGCGGCTTTTATATAGAGATCTAGTCGAGTGTCCGGGGTGTGATAATATGTAAAAGCAATTAAAACAATTGAAAACCACACATAAACAAACACTTCGTTTCGACAACAATGACGAAATACAACCAGTTAATGATAATATTGTAATGGTAAGAGAAATTAGTTCGAACATTTTCCGCAACATAGCGAAGTATCTATTGTCTGGTCAGGCTATAAATCATAATCAAATTGTCTGAATTGTCGATCGAAAGTCTGCGTAAATTGTTGTTTGGGAAGAAAGTTTGAATTGTCAAAGAGAAAAATATGTTTGAGTTGTCGTTAGCAAAGAACTCGACTCACCTTGTTGCTCTCGGAGTGGAAGAGCTGCTCCGCGGAGAAGAGAGTCTGCAGGTTGTTGACATAGAAGAGCACGCGCGAGTCGAAGAGCGCGGGCAGCTCGTCGTGCAGCTCCGAGTTCAGCACTTCGTACGTGCGCTTCGCCTCCTCCAGCTGCTCGCGGCCCTTCGTCACCTGGAACACGACGGGACGCACTCAGGCAAGTGTGCTTACATGTTATGTCGGGCCCGTTTGTTAACAATTAGCTGACAGTAAAAGAATAAAATAAAGCTTTATTGTGTTAATGGATTCCGAGTATAATGTTTAACGTAATTTATTTATAATAATAAAAAAACATCTCACTAAACACTGCGCAGTACGCGTGACCTCATTCTTCCTAAATTCGCGGTTGTTTTGTTCTTGTTCTTAGCTATAAGGCTATTATAGGGGGGTCGGGGATAAAGTTTTTTTTATTTGTGCTTGTTGTACATAGTGACGTCATACGGTTTCATTGACAGCAATGGTCATTTTTAGCGCGATTGCAATTCTGAGAGTTGTTAAATTTAACAACTCTCAGAAGTGCAGTAATATGTAAATTTTCGTTGACTCTATTTAATAACGTATTTTATGCTAAAATAGAGGCCCCTATCGTTTATTTGCACAAATTTGATAATTACTGAATTGATAGCAGTCGGTTAACCGCTCGTTGTGGTGTTTTGTGGGTAACCTATGTTTCAGCAGCAGACATATTCCCGCTGTTGATAGTAGCAAGCTGGTAGTAGCTAGCTGGTGAATTTGGGAGCTAAGCCTTCTACATTCTCAGTGTACCCTTGACCGGTACGCGTCGTGGTCGTCGCGTGCTGTTACGAGTAATTAGGTGTCGTTCTGGAGGCTTTCGTCCAGAGATTCTAAGGTGTTCGGCGCGTTACTTGATGTAGCAAAAAAAATGGTTGAGATGATTATCCCACAACCATTCTTTCTATACTTTTCGACAAGCGTGTGGTTTCTTGTACCGGGCCGCAAAGGGGCTCAAGCAGAATGTTCCTTAGTTAACAAGTAAACAGGATGTATTACCTTAACGTCGTCCCTTCTCTTGGCAGCATTCGCCTGCAAGTTCTGGAAGCTGTGCCTTTGACTGTCGTAGTCTACCAATTTGCGGCCACGTTTCTCGATCTTTTTCTGAAAATATATAACATATATTTTTTAAGTCTATTATACGAAACACCCACAGCAAGGTATTGACCACCATCTGTAATGAAGATATTTATAAATTACACAACTGTCTACTAAAACGAGGCTGGTGTCCACTAGAGCGAGGAGTTAATGAAGTTAACTGGTGATAGCTGGTGCTCCGCTGTGACACATGAGCCAAGACAGCAGGCTTAACCCGTGCTTACACCAATGTTGCTCTCTAACATAGACTATATTCAATGAAGACAGATGATAGATCTTATAGATAGAACATATTTTAGACTTTAGTTAAACGGAGATTAAAGGCCCGTAGTCCAAAAAGACGCTGAGTCATTAATCACAAATGAGTTATCAAATGCAAAGAATGTATGTAGTTTTAAAATCAAGTAAGTAGAAGATTAATTTTATTAAGAAGAAGTTTAAGTAGAAGACGTAAAAGCAGTAGGCTTTTACCTCTGCTACTTAAATCTAGGCTTAAGTCAGGATTCATGATTTCATAAGAGGCCTTTCAGAATAATCCCCCACTCACCCTGACTTCTGGGAACTGGTTGGTATAAGAGTTGAGCGGTATGAGCACTTGGTCGCCGAGCTTGTGCGAGAAGTCCTGCCACAGCATCTCCAGGTTCTGTTCCTGCACGTACAGCAGGTCGTGGCCCGACCACCCGCTCTCGTATACTTCTGTGATGGCTTCCATCAGGGATTTGGACGCCGTTTGCACCGCTGAGGGACAAAACCTTCATTAGTGGAGATGGAGAGGCGTCTTAGTCATTATCAGCTTTATAGTCCTCTGTTGGATAGTAATATAGCAAAGATCTGGTGAGATCAGTCAGCCGTAGTACTGTGGTAGACGAGGCCTTGAGTAAATCTCTGCTATCTAACAGTGCAGGTCGCCCTCCGCTAGCAGCAGTTCGATGAGAAGCGCCAAGGATTGGGATCAGAAAAATGCTTTGCGAGAAAAATAGTTTTATTTTATTTTTAGGCAGTACAATAAACTCGAAGGCGAATAACTGATTATTTAATAATAACGGGACCTTTGACTTCGCCGGCGAGGTCGGTGTCTGTGTCTAAGTGTGTGATCCCCTGACGGGCTGTCAGAGGAGGTAGGATTGGAGAAGCCTAGTATAGCAGTGAAATGTTATAGACTGAGATTATGATGCTTGATATAGGGCTTCTTCTACAGCGGGCTACTGAACCAGTTTCTAACCAGAATTGCTTGTAGGTTTCTGGTGAAACAAGAAATACGAGGTCCACGCCTCCGATCACGGGAACAAAGTACTCTCACTTGTTGCGTATTGTTGGAGTACTCACCTCGTATACATCTAATGTAGTTGTTGAACTCCTTCTGCAGCCGCGTGGCCTGCTGGTGCTGCCGGTTGAAGTTCTGCATGTGCTCCTCGAAGATATCATCCAGGGTGCGGTCCACCTTGCCCAGGTTTTGGAGGAGCTGTGAACAAGGACAGTTGTACATTAATTTATTTGACAAGAAACTTTTGTGTGACTGTACTCATTAGTCGTGAATGGAAAATGCATAGCACTGAATACTAGGACAACAATTACAATTTTCTTTATATATACGAAGTTTTTACTAACAAGTCTGAGAGTTCTGTCAATTTAGATATTACCGTAAAAACCGTAAAGTAACGGTAGTAGTTACGGTATTAATATATTGAAGACCAAAGGTCAAGAATGTCTTCTTCCATGATAAAACTGCAGTGCCCATCAGTTTCATGTAGTTAGAATGTAAAACAAGATATAAGTTCTAAAACTAAAACCCGACTACGGTCGGGTAAAAAATAGCCTATGACACTCTTGCGATAAAGACGATTAGATTGATACCTCGCTTGTTAAAATAGAACCAATAGGAGCGACCCTATGGTAGAACATCCACATAACCACATACATAGATACATACATAGACTGTTAAACTCATTATCCTTCCCTTGCTTTGCGTAGTCGGGTAATAAGTATCTGAAGAATAGGACTAATCTGTATCTATACTTATAATAAAGCAATATATAACAAAAACTGTCACACGAAGATAATTAAAAAAAACAACTAGGAGACTTAAAATAAGTCATTGAACAAAAATAAAACCTATTTATAATCTGTTTGTATGTTACCAAATGACGCAGAAACTATTGGATCGATTGTGGTGTGGTTTTCACTGTTGGATAGCTTAGGGGTTGACTTAAAAACTGGGGTACTTGGTCTCGAGCAAGCAATCGATAAAAAAAACTAACCTGACAGCTGAACGAAATTTAATATTTTGTTCTTTATAGGTACTTTTGGTCCTGGAAAATCAATTTATCCTAGAAAAATGACCACGTGGGCAAAGCCGCTGGTACAGATACTTAGAAATATAAAAGAAACCTAGAACCTTGAATAAGACGCTACATTTGTTCTAGTGTTCTAGATGATGTACTGCATACGTCGTCAAAAGCCGTAAACAATTATATCGGATACAAGGGAAACATGGAACCTTGTAGTATGGATGCGCTCAGCAAATTCAATTGCATCATTCGATGCAGCAATTCCAATTGCTCTGTTCCTGTTTAGCAATAGAAACTGCTACTGTATCCTTTCCGTGTAATCTATTTTCAGTTGGGTTTCTTTTACATTTAGGTAGACGCACATGCGGAGTAATTAATTTCAATTGATTTATCAGGCTCGACCTAGTAGAGTTTATCTATTTCGTTCTTTTGACTACATCCTAGGAGGAAAATATTATATTATATGCATTTAATTATTCAACACTGACTTCTTGGGTTTTTTGTGATGAACATGGCTTATGTATTTCAATTATTAATTATCATTATCAGCCTATCTATATTCCAGCTTGCCTCCGGGGCGTCCTACACTACGTTTGTCTAAGCACGGTTTCCACTCCAGAGCTTGTTTATACCAACGGTTGTCCGTTATTCGAGAAATGCCTTGAGCTTGCTTATTCTTTGAGCTATGTTTGTTTCTTTGATTCTCAGCGAGATCACCTCATTGCTTATATTTTCTGTCAGTCAGAGGAATTCCTACCATATATTTCGTCATAGCTCGCTAAGCTTCTTTAAACTTATGAAACAGTCTCACCGTGAGTGTCGAAATTAATGGACCTATTATTATGTAATTGAACTATAATTACATAATAATAGGTCCAGTAATTTCGAGTAAACTAGAGTATTAGTTAGCACATCAACTTCTCAAAGTGCATATATACACAATCTTCATGAGATGACCAAATAAAGCTATATCTCCCCCAAAGCGACGAACCAAATCTCCTAATCTGGTTAATCTTTCCAAATGTAAGGCCAAGCCTGGCACACGTCCTTTAGTAATCTTCGGGAGCCTTGACCTAGATTCCCAAACAGTGCAGCGAGCTTTATCTAACTGTATGGAAGACGTGGGCAGAATACATTTACAATTTTACACTTGGAGGCGTTGGAGACAACGTCGAGACAAATGGTCTTCACTTGGCATTTGTAGGGGCAATGGCTTAACATCTAAAGATTTGGAGATAAATAGTTTTGTCTGGAATGACATTGCTTTTTGCATCATCGTTTTTATGTTTTTATACGCCAGAAGGTCGCTTGGCCGGTCAACCATTAGTATCACTCTTATTATTTGTCGAGACAATGACATGCTTAACTTTGTGAATTCACCGCAGTAGGGAATGATTACGAATAAATTGTGGTCCTGTAAGTTATCCAAATTAAATATTAACTAGGTACTTGTCTAAGCTGTGGTTTCAAGTGGCATGATAGCCACGCCACGATAACTGTCAAATGCATACAAAATTTGAACAACGCACTGAACCGCACGAACCGCGTTCTATTCGTAATAGAACTGGACTTCTTGCAGTAGAAGGTATCTAGTTTCTTGAGAGAATAACAGAACCCTCCAGCAATCGGATAGTAGGTATGGGATAATTCCTGAGAGAAGACCAGAATCCTGCAATGGGATCATAGGTAAGGCATTTCAGCCATTCTAATCTAAATGAGAGCTTATTCAAATTCCTGGAACAGGGAAATGATAACGTTATTTCAATTTGGTGCAGGTATCTAAAGTACGCAACCTTTATCATGATGACCGATTTTAATGAATCGTCACAAACGAAATAGTATCGCCACTGCGCAGCCAGCAACTAGTTATAGAAATGCTTGCTATATGCTATTTGAATCGGAATTACTCGCATAAAGCTATTTCAAGACGGCACTAAACCTGCGTGAAACATACGAAATTATTATAAAACGCGAAAACAGCAAGTTTTACAAATGCTTCAATATATTACTTATTAGCTGTGCCCGCGTTTTCGTTTTTCTGAGATACAAGGATCCTATGTGTGATTCCATAACCAAAAGGTACCAGTACAAATTTCATAAAACTTCTTTGAGACGTCAGTTAGTTTCTATCTATTACTCGGTTTCTACCTGCCGGAGATGGATACAAATTACACTAGATTTTAAGTCAAAATCTAAGCTATCCAATAGCGTAAAACGCATTTTAATCTGTCCGGTAGTTTTTACGTGATGTGCGAAGATATACCATTTTTTGTTCTACTGCCCAAATAATGTATATATGTATGTGTATGTATGTAAGTGACTTTCTTTATTTCAGCATGATTTTTAAATTAGATTTATTTGAATCAGTTTTTTGAGTATCGTTAGAATCCTTACATCGTCCCGAGTAAAATAGCTTATTTTTTTATTCTCTATGGCACCAGTATAGCCACACTATTTCAAATGCGAAAAACTTCTAATATTACAATATGGGTATCAATTTGAAGGCCTTGATGAGCATGTTCCATCAATATATAGTTTTTTGGTATAAACTCTTTTTAGTTCGTTAATCGAACATTTTCGATCGACAGGACAGTCATCTTTTTTCTTTTACTTTGAGATGATGTACTTGTTTGAATGTTATATTCTTGTTCAGTAGCTTATTTTAAGTCCCCTAGACCATTTCTTTAAAGTTATCTTCTTTGAACAGACTTTTTGTTACTAACTGATTGCTTTTATTACTAATGTATACTGCTTGTATATATTAACATTATGTTCTCGGATTTGCTTTCGCGTTTAGGAGGACAAGGTACTGTTTGCGTCGCGTCGTTGAGGCTCATCGCATTCCTTACGTACCTACTTAGTGCATCCCTGTTATTTGCTTCAGAATGTAGACAAGTCTAGTCATCTATCACGCACATTATGTGGGAGGTAAAGCTTAATCTTAAGAATATCTTACATCGCGTTTCCCAATCATTTATTATTCGTAAATTACTCGCTCTGCATTCAATTTTGTTCCATTTGTGTTGGAGATGCTGTCAAACTCCAATTATCCAACTAATACATTCATACTTGCCACTTGCTCTGACGTCTAAATCTCATACAATGATGCGATCCTAATATTGATTGCAAAATTAGTAATTACTTTCCGGAACTCAGTCATCATACAAACACTCAGAAGAGTTAGACCAATATCACCAATATGTACCTAACATGACAGAATCTTTTTTATGTGAGTTTAATAACATCATTACCGTCATCTTGTAACATGATTCAAGGCAAAACAATTATCGCTCTTACGTCATTTCTACCTGTGTTGTTTTTGTTTAGAAGTATACCACAATATCTTCTGTCATCATTTATGTATACATTACATATCCTCATTTATAAACGATTAATGTTATCATCTGTAGTTTTATCGGCGCAGAACGTTAATTAATTAGCTACACGCATAGTTCCAGAACTTTTTGATTTAGTTTGTCTTGGGAAACCGCAAAGTTAAATTTGTTTGGTTATTTATTAGTACTTAAACAACGGTTAAAAATAAAAACTATTTAGTTACGCAATCTACTTTGTACGATGTTTTTGACTGAGTGTAGAGAATTTTAAGCATTATTACCATAGGCTTTATAATATTTACAGAAGATAAAACGAAAAGTTAAAAGATAGAGTCACACTTCCGCTGGAGTAACAACTAAATATCATCATAAACCAGGGCTACAACTAACTAAACATAATATAAACTAAATATAATATTATCATATACTGGCGTGAATCGTAATTGTAATAGTTCTTAGTGTAGATTTTAAACGCATTTTAAACTGGCCTACATTGTATTGGTAATTTTAATTTGCATTGATTTATCTTGTCCCACCCACACCACCACACAAATGTATTGCTCGATAGAGAATGCGCAATGTACAACTCCATATTTGATTAGATAAGCAAATATTTGACTGTAGATAATATTACTTAATGGTATCTGTGGCGCTTGCTTGTTTAGTGAACTCATCAACAAATACAAAAAAAATATGATTATATCGTACTTATCTTCTAACTAACGAATGTAATACCATCTATATTGAGAAACAATGAAAAACATACCTGCTGCTTTTGTGAAGTCGATTGTTCTAAAATCCTTGTCATCATCATCAGATCCGAGGTTAACATCAAGACATAGATGATGAATGATTATATATTACAGAACGTTATAAGTTTGCTATTAAAATAGTACACGCTTAGCGGCCAGTAGGTCGTCTGTATTGAGGTTCAAGGACAGCGTCAAACGCGATATGTCCTATTTTAACATAGACTTTGCTGACTGGGAAATTCTCGTAGATTTTCGTGACCAGTGGAGAACAGTTACTGCAGAAAAACATACACGAAGGCGGAATTGTATACTTTAATAACTCAGCATCATCCACACACTCGCAACCATATTTGCTAATGGTGCGGTGGCAGCTGCCGATTTTTGCCCGTATTAATGAATAGCCGTACTACAACCTCCTGACGCTATTTTAAACATCTTCTGTAGATGTAAGGCCTATAATTATAATATAATTGTATAGCTTAGAACTATAATAATCATATTATAATTCACATCAGATAACTACAACATCACACAGGTGCGATGGTAATACGACGAGCAGTTTGCAAACAATAAGGCTTGCAATTGTCGACCTCAAGGCCACCTCTATGACAGATTCTATAAGACAGATTGGATTCTTATGAAACACGAGGCCACATCAACAATATCTCATCTTATTTCAATGACAATAGAGTTGAAGTTGTAACAACAGTTGCGAAGTATGTGGTTAGGAAGGTGTGTAAGAGAACAGGTTTGGAATACTTTGAATATTTCAATGGAGCCCTGGTTGATTTGAGAAAGTATAAACTTGTTTTAGTAGAGGAAGCGGTTAATAAGAAATGAGAATCCGTTAAAGGGCTTACAAGAAGCTTATGAGATTTAAATAAAAGGGATCGTGCAAAGAATAATAAAACAGTCACGCCCGCGCCTGTATAAGTTATTAATATTATGTTAAATAGAATATAATATACTTTCTGATGGATATTTATCTACCAGTTAATAATAAATGTGTTGGTTATGTGGTGGAAATACGTAAGCTGATATTCTAAAAGGAATTCATATATGAAACAATAAATTGTAGTGACAGACGCAGGAGCAAAAATATTAGAAGTCACTACGCTAACAGTATAAAGTTCGGGAGCAGCTCTGCGGAAATATTCTCATAGAAACATACGAAGATGATACCCATTCTTATGATGATAATAAACTAGCTTTTGCCCAAGACTACTTCCGCGTCGATCGCGGTAAAAAGTATCCTTTGTCCTTTCTCCAAACTATCTCCAAACCGAATTTCATCTGGATCGCTTCAGCCGTTTAGTTGTGAAAAGGAAACAGTAAGACAGAGTTACTTTCACTTTTATAATATTAGCATATAATATAACAACAAATAATGATAACGATATTAACATGGATATGGATGGTGCGGACTAAAGCACAGTTGAAGAGCAGTAGTAGAGTAAACAGACATCCCATAAATCCATATCTCACTGCAAGTAAAGTTATATCAAACAACAACAGCACCGTTTATGGCACACAATGCAAACTAAATCCTGCTTATGAAAGCCGAGTGGTCAAACCGATTCATCGTGCAAATGGTAATACTCCATTGTAATGTCATCGACCGGCGACCATTGTTTCCTGGTGAACGGGACAGTACACACATAATGATAGGAGATAGTATGAAACAGGTGGTTCGTCACCTAGAGATAGATATTATTATAGGGGCGATAGGTGATCTAAGGAAGGTAGAAGGCGAAATAGCAAGAGCATAATAAGATAATATATATATAAGAGCATATATGTATTTATAATCAGGAGTAGATTTGGATACATCCATATAAGATCTAAGTTATCTACAAAGTTTATTTTTTGGCTCACGACCCAATACCAAATTACACTAATATTATTAGTGCGAAAGTAACTCTGTATCTCTTTGTTACTTTTTCACCATTAAATGGCTGATTCTATCTTGACATATTCAGAAATTACGACTTTGGTTCTTCTAAATCTAGTCACAATATGTAGATAAATTAGAAACAACAAACCAACAAAAATCTTGAAAATAATAAATGAAGCGAATGGACACAAGTATCGTAATGATATTAAAATGGCAAAAATAATACAACGATAAGTAAAAACACCTTCATACCAACTGAAACGTTACACGTGCACTACATTCTTATGGTAACAGTAAATGCAGATTTAATTACGGAAACTTTGCATTTTAATTATGACCGGTAGGTAATTGATGACTCAGGCACGCAAGAGGTCAATGTGCTCAATACATTTAAATCTTTGACGCTCGTAAACGTTTTGTTATAATTTTTTTTATTAATCATTTATATCGTTTTTTTCTACTCGATAATAATAATTAATTACAGATATATCAAAACAGAACAAATAAACCAAATATCGAATCTACACTTATGTTAGGTACTGATACTCATTTTACAATCAATGTGTAATAACATTCTTAAACATTTGCCAAAAAAAATAACATTAACTTGCTACTTTGTTAATTCCAAATTAACATCATCAGAAACGGTGAATCAAATTTCATCACACACATTATGAAGCATCAATCAAGTCTACCTGCCTCCACTGTAATGGTCGTCCGTCCGTACGTCGTCACATCCGTTCTCGCTTCCTTTCGATTTCGATTGTCTTTGACCGCGGCCTTTAATTGCTGCCATTGTTTGTCGATTCCTGCACATTTCGCAGGTTATGCAAGTGTTATTATTTCTTTGTTTGATCAGCTGTTGCTACTGTTAATTCTGTTTTGATGTGTTATCTGGTTTTTGATTACTCGTACAACTTGATTGTCTTGTTCATATTATCAGTCATTGCTACTTTTGCGACTTTTTATAGATTATCTTGATATGTGATACGTTGATTAGGAGTAGATCTTACAATGTTGTTGTTATCTGTCATGTTTATATTTCAACACTATCTAAAATCTAATTGGGATATTGTATTGTTCTTATTTAGACACTTAACGTAGTATGAGTTAGCGCTACCACGTAGAAATTGGGCATTTATCATTTAGCCGGTTTTCTCAGTATAATGTATTGACTTCCAGCAGCTAGCCTAGCTCTAGTATTTAAGCAAACTTGTGTACGTTATAAATAGCACTATGTCGACTGTCGGTCGACATACAGCGGTTCATTTGGCTCGGCTGTTAATCAAACATAACCGACGCATACCGTTTCCATCATACTTTGAAGACGTGAAATAGATTAGTGGCATATATCCGCCAATTCTTGGAATTCTGAGACAATGTGGTGTTTGTGGATATTTTCATCTTGACTCTGAGGTGCCCTGATGGCAATTCCGACAGAGGCTACCTTGCTCGCGTCAGGTGCGTCCACCTTAGGTAGGCTTTACAGGTCACTTCTGTAATCTGAGTTCTGGAACACAGTATGTGTGTGTAGTGTGTTATTTTAAAATATCACATATAAGCGCTTTGTATTTGCGACTGGAGTCAATAGTTCGATTTTATCCACAGTGTCGTCAATACATCGCCGAGTTGTGATAAAAAAAAAAAAAAATATTAAAGTAATTTTTCAAAGCTTGATAACTATTTTTCTCTAAAAACTAGCTAAACAGTACAACAGACCACCATAAGAGGTTTATTCAGTAACGCTGTCGCCATCTTTATAAATCCTCTTTTTCAAGTGGCTCGCAAGTGTCCATGAATTCAAAGCTGTCATTAGATTGAACTGCCTCGAAAGGCACAGAACTTGGACAGACGACTCGATGAATATGTATGGCGCACAGCGTTGGCACTCCCCGAGCGCTGTTCATGTGTTTTTATCTAAAAATAGCTGTTCGATAACTGTTCAGTTTATTTTGCTCGCAATATTTATTTGTTTATAAATTTTTACAGGCGGAGTTTCTCTAGCTCGCATCATAACTTATAAACTACCTATAAAATACCATTACAACAACATTTATAACTATCATGTGGACTGTTTCGAAACATTTTGTAAATAGGGTTTCAATTATTTTATGTCTTCAAAATAGAGTAGGAATCTTGCAGAATCATTCTAAATATATTTACTCTCCTCAGTTCACAGTTATTCCTGACTCGTTCAAAATTTATTGATTCTATGTAAATTGGCTACAACCAGGTCGGAATTCGTGTCAATTATAAGATCTAAGAACATGATTTAGGTGAATATGCAGTTTGTTTGTTTGTTTGTCGTATGAGGTATTGCTGGCCTCTGATGTCAGAGTTTGTCAGGCCGCCCGAGGGCCTCTGACATGGCTTAACGACTGCTATTAATCAATAACAGCCGGGACCGGGACAGCTTAACGTGCCCTCCGAAGCACGGAGCGATGGAAAACCGCACATAACTCAGAAAAGTCATTGGTGTGGAGCCTAGGTTTTGAACCCGGTATCGTTGGATTCTAAATTGCACTATAGAACCGTTAGGCCACCATCGCTCTGAATATGCAGTTATAATCCATACTTATAATAATCCATACTTATTTATTTGTTAGATTATAATGCACCACCGTCTTTGCCGTATATTAATTCCTTTCCATCCAAAGGTTGTCTGGAAGAGATCGCTTTTTAGCGATAAGACCGCCCATTGTCCCATTTATTTTGTATAAATGTTTTAGTTATTATTGTATTTTTTGTTCTATGTGGTGTACAATAAAGAGTTATCTATCTATCTATCTATCTATAATAAAGCAGTCAGTAACAAAAAAATAAATATATGTAAAGTGAAGATAATAAAAAAATGCCATAGGGGTACGTAAAATAAGCTGTTGAACAAGTATGTCTGCCTGTTCGCGCATCACGTAATAACTACTGGACCGATTGCAATGCGATTTTCACTGTTGGATAGCTTAGCTTTTCACATAAAAACTGGTGTACTTGATATTTTAATCCGATGAGTAGAAGCCGAGCTATCGATAAAAAACTATTTGATGGCTGAACGAAATATGGTATACTTTAGAGGTATTTCTGGTCCTGGAATATCCCATAGCATACTTTTTCTCCAAAAAAATGACCATGCGGGCAAAGCCACGGGCATAGCTAGTATAAAATAAATTATATTGACTGCTTATGATTAGGATACAAAGTGATTTGAAAACATGAGAAAATGGAACGATTTTATGTAAAACAAATATGTTTAGACAGCATTTTGACATTTTGAACACAACGGTTTTCATGTTGATTCTACTCAAAAGAAGCACGTTCTTTGATTGAACTTTAATCAGCGTTCTAGTGAGCCAATGTCATAGAGTATAAATGAAACCATTAAAAACATTTCCTTACTTATCTGGGACACAGGCCTTTTCTCATGGAGAATCCAACAAGCTGGCCAGTGATGGTTGGTGAAGGTCTTTAAATTGTTGAGGTTCTCGGAAATGCAAAATATTATTAAAGTAGTAAAGCATACGATTGAAAATGCGAATGTCTCAAATGATAGTGTTCAGAAAAATGTAGCGCGGAGGTTGGCCGTCGACAATGCCACGGTCCAAGCGACGATGTAATTGGTATTCGCGACTTGACAACTGACGACAATCATGCAATAAACCCTGCTGTTAGTCGTTATGTACGGACTTGTGACGAGCGAGTAATGATAACGCGCCAGATACCGACACAAGTACCAGCGTGCTAGCTATGTACAGTCAGACTAGTGGTACCTAAGTGGTAATATATAGTTTGAACTTTAATAACTTTCAGTGACTATGTAATTTTTCATCCATAGTACATTATAATTTATTGACGGAGCGAATTCGAAGTTTTCAGCTTGGGCAAACATGCTTTCGTATGCCAGGCGGATGTCCGAATGTCCGGCTGTTCTCCTCTACAAGTCGCATTTCTCAACCGATCTAGACGAAACTTGGTATTCAGGTTTAACGAATTTTTAGAATTTTTTAGTCGTCGGGGTTTTCTAATTGGGGGAGCCCTCCCCCAACTACTCTACTTCCTCCAAAAAAGAGTAAAAAGGGGGGCTACTGAATATCTCATCTGAATAAATCCGATTTTGATGGTTCTTTTTTATTTGAAAGGTAGTAACTTTAAATTAGTCTCATACAAATTTGGTGAAGATCTGGTGAGGATCTTCGGCGTGATGAGCAGAAAAGCTCCTCAAAATGCACTAAATTGCTGGCTTTTAGGTTTCTGTCAGTGGAATCAGATTTTTACCTACTATGTAGGGATTGATGGAGCACCTTTGTATTTATGTTAGTTGTACAATAAGGTAACTAGATGGCGCTACTGTGCACCGCTAAATTGTTTGCAAAAAATAAGTTTGTGCTCGCGAAGTCTACAACTCACAGAGTTAATAGTAATAGTCGCGGTCAAGAACGAGATAATTAAAAAAACTATTCTTTCTTATTTTTTTTATCAAAGTTGAAACTTATCTTAAATTAGCAAATTGTAAAAAAGAAACGGTAGAAAGCAAATTTTAGCTTGTTTTGTTAATAAGAAGATACCGTACCAGTAAAATTAAAAACTTCGATTTTCTATTGGTAGTAAATAGTATTCAAACACGACAGGAATGTGAGAGTATGATTATTAGTGATTATGATATAAACATGCACAAAAGTATAATATTTAAAGCGAAGTGTGGGCGCCATTTTTATACAACTTTTCTTCTTTCACTTCAGCAATCGAACAAGTGCTTCAGACTTTAAAATAACGTGAAAGTAAATATGAAACGTGACTACTTGCCGGTTGCGTTTCATAACAAGGGCTACGATATTTGTAGGTCTCAGGATGCTAGAATAACCGCAACAGCGAGCGGATACAACAGTTGCAACGAGGTAGATACGAGTATGTATCGATCGATAAACAATACCAAAATAAAGAATGTTTAAAATAAGATCCCACACCGCTAAATCGAAGGTGAAGCACCCAAGATATGCCGATCCGCTCGTACGCTCAAGCCTCACGCACACACTTACACTGTGTTATGCCGATCGGCCGCCACATCGCAGCAAGATCTCGACCTTGTTAGTCGTGTTAATTCTGTCAAGTTCTCACGGAAAATCAAAAGAAATTGTGTCATCATCATCATCATCATCATATCAGCCTTTAGAAGTCCACTGCTGAACACAGGCCTCCCCCAAAGAGTGCCATGACGAGCGATCTTGTGCCACCTCCATCCATCGACTTACTGCGATGGCCACAATGTCGTCGGTCCATCGTGTGGGGGGTCTCCCTACACTTCGCTTGCATGTTCGTGGTCGCCATTCGAGAACCTTTATTGAAATTGTGTATCAACCACAAATTATCCAGTCACGCACATATACGCAGCCGCCATTTGCTATGCTTCACTCGTTTGTTTGGCGATGTAGATTCCGTCTTTTTTAAGCCTTTTTGATCGAATGTAATCTGGAATTGTAGCTATGAACCAATCGACATGTGACTGACGTGTACTCTGGTTGTTATCAGAATAATCCTAATAGAGGAGATCCTGTTACTTTCGGATCTGTGTTATCATTACAAGCAATGAATCACCATTCGCGTAACACTAATTCGGTGTGTAAAATCTAGAAAAGACACCCATCTGCGGTTTGACATTATTTGCGTATTTAACACGTTTTGAAGATTATCAATTACAAAACCACTAGTGACAGAAATTAAACAATACATTCCTAGGAAACTATGCATTGAATATGGATATTATATTATACTACCAGTTAAATAAAGGTCACTGAGTTCAAGGATTAACATCTCAGAGACAAACAATAATATAGAGAACCGTTCTACCAATCTTCTCAGAGCAGTTCACAAGATAATTTTAACTTTCACGTAAGTATACGAGAATGCTTTGGGTACTGCGTATATCTATTTATCTAAAAGGTTTGTCGTGTTTCAGAGCCAGTCCATGTATTGCTAACCTAATATGTTTTGTATGAGAGTGTATGGCTAACCGGCACGGATGCTCGGTCCATTGTTGGTGGTACAATGCGGCCATCAATCAAGCCTCCTCAATTCTGGCTTCAAGTGGCATTCAAAGATAGTTTTTGCATGTCGTTTGTTGCTTTGTATATTGCGTTAGGTTGGACTGACATAACCTCATAGAATATATACCTATGCTTCTCACCTTCGATTTGCTGATGATATAGTCATCATGGAAGAAACCCTGGAAGACCTAAGCACAATGCTCAGTGACCTCAATATTATTTCCCAACAGGTGGGTCTTAAAATGAACATGGGTAAGACGAACATCATGTCAAATGCCCATGTCGTACCCATGCCGGTTTATGTTGGGAACGATATATTTGAAGCTGTTTGGTCACTATATCTTCTTAGGTCATACGATCCAACTGGGTAGATCCAACTTCGACAATGAGGTCAACCAACGAATCTAACTCGGATGGGCAGCGTTAGGGAAATTACGCCATATCTTCTCGTCACAGATACCGCAGAGCCTCAAGACGAAAGTTTATAATCAGTGCGTATTGCCAGTGATGACATACGGCACTGAAACGTGGTCGCTAACTGTTGATCTCATACACAAGCTGAAAGTCGCGAAGCGTGCAATAGAGAAAGCTTTGCTCGGTGTTTCACTACGTGATAGAATCCGAAACGAGAAAATCCGTAGAAGAACCAACGTTACCGACATAGCTCTCAAAGTTTGCAAGTTTAAGTGGCAATGGGCAGGCCAGTTCGCAGGACCGACAACCGCTGGGGAATAAAGGTTCTCGAATGGCGACCACGAACAAGCAACCGAAGTGTAGAGAGACCCCCACACGATGGACCGACAACATTGTAGCCATCGTAGGAAGTCGATGGATGGAGGTGGCACAAGATCGCTCGTCATGACGCTCTTTGGGGGAGGCTTGTGTTCAGCAGTGGACTTCTAAAGGCTGACATAACATGATGATGATGATGATCTATAACTTATAACAAAGCAGTAAGTACAAGAAAATCTGTACAATGAAGATAATTTAAAAATAAATGGTCTGGGGGACTTAACTAAACTACTGTACAAGATATAACGTTTTTAAAAATAGTGTCTGTATTTTTGTTTGTTCGTGAATCACCGACAGACTGCGATGAAGTTCACTGTTAGATAGCTTACGGTTTGACTTATAACCTGGTTAGGTATTTACTTGGTATCTCAATCTGATGAGTAGAAAAAACGAAGATGCAATCGATAAAAAAACATTTGTCTTCTGAACGAAGTTTGATGATATTGGTACTTTTGGTTTTGGAAAAACACACATCCTATAATAGTCCAAGATAAATGGGCACGCGGGTAAAGCCACGGGCACAGCTAGTGTCTTAATAATTAGGTTTGTTTTCCTGCCTCTTACTTTCCTTGGCTTCACAATTTCGTTCAATGAAACTTTCAAGACGGAAATGCTATTTTATTTAATGTACAGTTTATTTATTACAAGTTTTCCCGCCCGCGACTTCGTACGCGGACTACTGTTTATCGCGTATAAAAGCATCCTGTTTTCTTCTAGGATATTAAAGCCCAATGCAAAAGTAGGTGCTCCAATGCTCTTGATGTTTTTTGACAGACTTGTTATTTCGTTTCCATGGCAACCATAGACCATTCTGTGATGACAACCGTTCCTTACAGTGCGTAATCAACATTTTCCAGTTTTCCCGTGGAAACTCACAATTTTCCGGGATAAAAAATCCTATGATTAATTCCAGGGTATAAGCTATCTCCATTCTAAATTTCATCAAAATCCGTCCAGTAGTTATCGCGTGAAAGCTCCGCAAACAAACAGACAACGTTTCACTTTTATACATTGGTATGGATTTGTACAACTTTTTTTATCGTTGTCTAGGCAATCGTTTGACCACGATCTCACCTGATGAAAAGCGATGATGTGGTCGAAGGTGTAGCACGCTTGCCTAGTACATACCTATTCACTCTTGACTTTGGATTCGAGTCTTTGGATTCAATTGAGAGACGTGCTATGAGGCTCATTGGAGATGACACTGGTAAAGAGTAAGCTTCAAAGTCTGGCGCATCGACGTGGGGTTGCAAGCCTGTAGGTATTGTCCTTATTGCACTATGGAGAGTGGGCACAAGAACTGCATGCATTATTTGAAAGATTTAAGATTAAAGTGGATCGAATGAAACAGCATTAAAATTTCTAATTTACAAGAGATGTTTAGAGTGGTATTCTGCAGGATAATAAGATAAGAATCTTAATGTTATCTATAGTGTTTCTCGCGTATGTGTGTGAGGGTGTGTAAGGGTGTGTATGTGTGTGTGGGGGGGTGTGGGTGGGGGTGTGGGTGTGGGTGGGGGTGTGGGTGTGGGTGGGTGTGTGAAGGTATCCCTTTGTTTCGCATAACTTTTTTAATACTAATTTACTTTGGCATAATGAGCATAGGCATAACTTTAAATGACATAAACAGTATTTGGCATACTGTTATGGTAGGCATAATTACCTTTTGGGCTATATTATTTGGTATCGATAGAGAACCGTTATTAAGTCGATAGTTATTGCAGTAAATTCGTGCTGCCATACGCCATACATATACGCCATTCGTGCTGTTGTACATCAAAATATTGTAATTAACAAAATTGTACAATAAGCGTATTCGAAAAATTATAATTTCTGTAGTGGCAGTGTTGAGTTGAGTATGTTAGGTAGCAGACAGTAGCAGAGCAAGTAAGTGACCTTTCTTCAAGTGCAGAATTCGAAACAGTAAAAATATAGTTTCAATAGCCTGGGAAAGAAGCCCCATTGGCACAGAATAAATAATAGTACAAGCCATTGGTCAATCAAGACCCTAATAACACCTAACTGAACTTCTTCTTGATGGCTGGTGCACAAGTCATATACGTGAACGGGTGCTGCTAATGGGGACTGGTACAGAGTTTCTTATTAGTCATTTGTATTTTTATTATTTTTATCAATTTGATGATTGTAGGACGTCTCATTGGTAAACGTATATAACGTGTCGCTGAATAGCCACACGCAGCAAGCAGCAGCAGCAGGTTTGTTTCGATCAAGCATGTAAATTCGATTACGTGTGCAATGGTTGAATACATCGTATTTTAAAATCCCATACAAAAGTAAAAATTAGAAATTTGTAACAACTCTAAATGTTTGTTTACTATTCTATGACGTCGCACGAAAAAGTAGGAATAAGTTCCATTGCAAGAGATCATTGCATTGTTGTTTCAATGTGTTTTTTTACCTGAACCCGCAGATGGAGCAGTATGTATGTATTACATACATACTGCTCCATCTGCGGGTTCAGGTTGCTAGGCCTGTCCTCGCTTGCGCACTGGTGAAAAGAACCCCGTTTAGTGAAAACTGATCACCAGTCCGAGCAAATGTAGGGCGAGCCAGCCTATTGTCTCTTTGCACGCACATGGTTCGAGTAAGCAGTGTTACTTACAGCTGAAGAAAACACTGAAGACTTTGGAAACGACAATGCTATGTAACACCTGAAACTGAGTGCAAATTTAACACTTTTACTTATTTTTTATTCACTTCTTACAAAATAATAAAGAATATTCGTAGTTGACTCTGACGTTCAGATTTTCCCTGTGACGTCTACAGACATGCGACTGACCACTGCGCAGTATGCTTCGATATGCGAGGTTTGCTGACAAGTACAAATTCAAGGTCAAGATGATTATTGATTGTTCCCAGCTGATTACTAGACAGTACTATTATTTATTCTGTGCTACCAGACTTGACTTGGCTCCATGACGTGAAGAATACCGCAAGTCGGTACTTAATAGGTAATTATGTTACTCATTGTTTATTGTAAAAAGGCAAAATAATAGCACTTTTACAAGTCAAAACTTAACGTGTCATGAACATAGATTGCTTTGAGTTTTAAAAGGAAATTTCCCTTTCTTGTGCCAAGTTGAATCTCGCACAAGAAAAGGTAATACCTTTTTGACTCTGCCCTGCTATAGCACTACTATAGCATTTTATGTATTGATATGTGTTCAATACGTTGTTTCAATGCGTTTCTGAATGTTAAATGGAACGGAAGAAACAAACGACTTGCCGATGGTGGAAAATACTTTCAGGTAGTCAGTACTAAGTACCTACTTCTATTTGCTTTTAAAGCTCAAGAACAAAGTTCAAGACTTACTGCCGAACTTTTAAACATTAGTTAATCCTAATATAAAGTATTATATCGCTCTTTTTGTACGGATATTGACAGAGTTCAATGGAATTTAGTGTTAATTGACCTCTCTGAGTGCGGCAGTTAGTGTTTCGTAGAGAAATAGATGCCACATTACTGTCTTAGCATTATCTGTACAAAAAAAATATTCTGTGTAAAGTAAAATTTTAAAAGACACGGGATATTTAAACATTTGGCAAAGTTCCGAGTCGGACAGACTGAATCCGAATTACACATTTAGATTGACTGTGGACCCCGGTTACATGTTTAATTTAAATCATGGACAACTTTTACAATGATTTATACAAAAATGATCATTAAACGTCTAATAAACGCAAATTAAAACAATTACATATTTCTAACTATAATAATATTTTACTGAATTGGTTCTTATTTAATATCTTTAGATCGCAGTCGCGCTTGCGATACGTAGCAATAGGAACCTATCCACAGCCTCACACATACCGCCGAATGATGACTTGACACACATGCGAAAGATGACGTTTATAGTATAAGGATAGTGTACGCCAGTAAGCTTTGGGATAGTGCGTACGCATAGCTCACACTATTACAATATACGAGTGTAGTGTTGTGCGCCGGCAGTGTGTGTCGGCAGGTGTCTAGCGATTTCTTACTGAATTTATGGGATGGAATTTGCTCTGTCGCTGTAGTGTATAGATGTCCATGTTTTAAAGTATTTACATACCTACAGTGATGCATCAAGACGTCGACCTTGCAACCACTGTGGAAGTGCTAATTATCCCATTAAAACAAGGCACCGGCTGTAGTTTGTAGACCTATGCAGCGTTTTATCCCTTTTTATTCTAGCGAGAATTAGAAACGATGTCAGACGAATGTAAACTCTTGATGAAAATAACAGAAACAGTAAGTTTGGTCAGAAGTATGTTGAAACTTAAGTATTTCATTTGTGGGGGTGGAGACTAATCGGACTCGATCCGCACATAATTCGGGTAAGAAGTTGTAGCTGAAGAAAACTCCGAAGATTTTGGAACCGACTATGAAATGTTAAACTTGAAACAAATCACAACTGCGCAGTAGGTTCCGAAATCCGATGGGCGCGGTCCGTCACAATTCAAAATGTATGGATATAATATATCCATACCTTTTATATCCATATTATGGAGTGCATTGAGGGAGACAGCGTTTTATATTTTTAAAGTTGCCACATTATTGCCCCTTGCTAGACCTTAGTAGCTACGCGATGGTCGATAAAAATCATCACCAGCTCTCACTTCTGGAACCGTGCGCCTTCTCTCGGAGAGTTTGAATCATAATCCTGCACACTAGCTCAGTTGAGGATTATACATTCCAAATCCCTGAGCCAAAAATGTATGTAGATTTATATTCAATATTTAGCCAATTTCCAAATATTAACAAAGTGAAATAAAAAATCTCATTTATAATAATTTCAACCTCAAAACATAAACTGTATGTTTAACTAATCAGAATTAACCTCTCTCGATGCACGGATGAGATTTGTGTATCAGTCTCTCGGTAAACATACAAAACAGTATAAACAAACAGATATAACAGATATAAGTCGAACGGTCGTCGTAGTGCATTCACAAGGACGCTGGGTGAGAGGCCTGTTTTGAGTTCATAGCACGTTTATCTGTATCTAAATGAATATTCGTGGTTTTTATATGAATATAATAAGCTGAGAATATCGTCCATCAGATGTTGCAATGGGCAAGTTCGAAATTATATTGATTTAACTGTTGTATCCAATTATTTTTTACTAGCCTTTGGTTTAAATAGAGACACAAAATGTTAAATGAAATCCCCGTATCAATGATATTCCTATTGTTAGGGTCATTAGGCGACGCTAATAGCTTTCCATCAGGAGGGACCGATATGATTGTTTGCTACCTTTGTCATAAAAGCCACGTTATATTTAGCTTGTAACGTCTCACTGCAGGGCAAAGGCCTTCCCTCTCATGCTTCTACGTTTCAGTTCTGTGCGACACTGAGCCGGTCTTTCAAAAAGGAACCAAGGTCGTCCGTTGTTAGGGGTTCATTGAATTTGTTATTTTGGCCTAAATTTCGTTGGAATTGCGTGTTTTCACTTCACGCTGATGAAAAACAGAGATGCTTATGTACTTAAATAATACATGTTAGAAGTAATATCGAAAATTATCTAAGACGACAAAAATCATTCAACTTAACATAACTTAACATAGCTGTTCGCTTCAAGTCGGAGACAATACTACATTAGTGGTAATCGTTCAATTTACATATACATACATAAGTAGTAGAACTACGAGTATTTATACGTAATTTATCTTTTTGCTTCATCTTTGAACGAGTTTGTCTGCAACACTCTCAATATAACTTTCCCTTTGGATTTGGGGGAAACAATTTGATAAAGAGTGTGTATAGATAGTAGATATTTGTTGAAGAATTTCATCGCATTCTGATCATAAATTGAAATATACAAATTACAGGAACTACGTTAATTATGACGCCTCAATATTATTAAAGTTTTAAACAAGGTCACTCACCAACATAAAGTGCATGTTGTAATGTAATATACAGAATAGACAAAATGCAATAAGACACCAGCCCGCACAGACTCGAGGCATCCCTACAAATGCAATATTATAGGGACATTGTGCAACGCAATACAGCTGGATAAACTGTTTAGCAGGTGAACATGAGTATATTATTATGCTTAATTTAAGATACATTTTTCAGAGACGTTTCTGAATCTTTAAGAATACCAAATTATTAATGTCTATGATAATAATTTAATAATGATATGTACTTTATTGACTTGAACACACAACAGATAAATAATATGCAAAAAATAGAGTTTTCTATTGGAAGAAATCGTTTTTGCCATCCACATCAAATATACATAATATACTAAGTAGTAAAAGTTGATTTGTCATTTTGGACAGATGTGCATAAGAATTCCATCATTATGGAACTCGTCTGTGTTCTAATGACGGCGATGGGATAGAAATACCGCACGTGAAATCACGAGCCAATGCAATTTAGTGACTAGGTATACCATATTCCCAATGTCAAGTTTGGCGAGATCATTAAACTGGTGTCCAGCAATCTGAAAGTCATTAATTCTCATATTATGCAAAATATCTGGTTTTATTTGCATGTATTTTTAAAATCGTTGACCTCAATCGGAAACCGCAGACGTATCGGAAGCTTTTGGCATAGATAATTAACACGATCAAAATGTTTAGTTGGTAAAGGTAATTATATCTACTCAGAGGACATTTTTAGGACTAAAATGGTATAAAGTTAGGTCAAAGAACATGTAAATACAAGCACAAAGGCGAATGATATTGAGCATGATGAAGAATTTAAGCTCCGAAGAAAGACGGATGCAATGAGCTGAAACTGATATCAATCAGAATAGTAGAATAGGCACTTTAACCAAGAAATAAAGGTTCTTAGAAATTCAAGCAACATAGTTGCCACGTTAGCGAGCAGTGCTGTTGTACATGCAATCCTCAAGCTGATTTACAATTTGGGTGCTATTAACTCTTTCACTAAAAAAACACGTTGAACAATTAACATGAATACGCAACATTTGGAACAAAACTATATTTAATGCAACACGGTTTCTAAACAACGAAATACGCGGATGCAGGTGGATTGCAATAAGGTGGTTTGAAATTTTAAGCAATAAGGCACGGTGATGTTTATTTGATAACGCTTGAAATCGAGTAAACGCAATAGTAAAAGCTTGAGAGTTTATAGATTTGAATGAAGACAAGCGTAATATTGATGCTGAAATTAATAGCTGTATTCATGTTGGTAACCTAGTGACATAGAAGATTATGTAAATGTCGCTGGGGATAGCTTTTTTTTTAATTTCTTTCTGTTTCGAAAAATGTATCCTCCAACCTTCGTTTTACTGGCCTTAGTGTTTTGAAAGAATGGAGCAAACACAAATTGGTAAAATGAGTAAATTAGTAACTGTACACCGTTACTGAAAACAGACTTATTTATTCCTATAATGCTTCAATACTTTGCTCCGATTGTTATTTCGCAATGCATTCCTTTATTTGAAGAATGACCTGGATGGTGATTCGACTGTAACATGTGAACCGTTTAATGGAATAACCATTCATTTGTAAACATGGCGCAATTGTGTTTACATTGATAACGACTAGCTGATAATTCAATGAATTGATAGAACAAATAAAATTATCTAGGTTGACCACTTTAATCAAATAAAGAACGACGCACTTAAAACTAATTTGCATAATTGTAATCTAAACGCGATAATAAGTATCAAACAATTAGGCAACAAGTAAAAGTGATATATCAAGGCAGCTAGAAAAAGTTTTTGAACAATACATGTTATTCGAATACGCGGGAAGATTCAGTGAAACCGCCACTCAACTATACAATAGGCGACCGTAAACTTGACACACCGAATAAATAAGTCATTCAAATCTTGTATAATTGAGCTCCTCCGCGAAGTTAAAATAATCCCATAGTATAAGTACATTCATATATACTTAAACAAATTGAGTACGACAGGCGAAAATAGAAAGCAATGGACGGAAGAAGCGAGATGTGTGTCGCGACTCCGGCGCAGGTGGACAGTGAGTGGGGAGGGGGGGGGGGGGGAGAGAGATAGGGACGGAAGATCACACGGAACTAATTTTACGTAAAAAGAAAAGGGACAAACACAGCACCCAGTTTAACTACTTCCACACATAGCAACATCTGGCTTTCCAAGAAACTAGAGAAATGTAGTATTGATTGCCACAGTCATTATGAGTTCGATAAGATTGACGTCCAAATAAACAACGACGTAAACCGTTCGCGTTTTTAAATTGGGAAATGACCTTTAGTCAGTATTATTATAATATTAAAACAAATAACAGGTCACGATTGTTCGGCAAACATGTCGAAAAACCGAACACGAAATGGAGCTAATAGGTTCAAAATGAACGTCAAATATTTTAGCAGCTGGCAGCGTTACAAGTCAACAATAGTTCGATTTGATTGTAGAACTGCTGGACTGTTGACGGAGTTGTTTTACATGGGTTCATTGAGTTTCACCACTTTGGGCGTGGGATTACGGTTCGCCGCAGTGACATTTGGCTGTTTGAGGCCGCTCGAGGCAAAGGCTGCGCTCCTGGGATGCCTCGGATTAGACGCAGCGGTGTCGACGTTCACTCGCCGCATTCCAACGGCAGACAACTTGGTTGCGAAAACCAAAACTATTTTACATGAAGCAGGTAGTGAGGAACGAAATAGAGGCACTTAGAACTTAGGAATGTTGTAGTGGTTGAACATGTGTTATTCCTAAAGTTATAGACAAAATAAGTCGCGTCTTTGAGACTTATTTTTAATGACATTGACAGTCACAAATAAGTTTTATGTACCGTAATAAAAAAGTAATAGATCCTTGAATCCAGAAATAACAATCATAGAGTTTAGTCATGGCCCCATTTCTTTTTAGACACAGACTGATATTTGACTAGTAACAATGCAGATGGAATATGAGAAAGGTGGAGAAAGAAACGACGCAAGTCTTAACCTTGAATATAAATTTCGGAAGAAATATTAGGAATTCAGCAGACGGTGAGCTTTTTATCTAACAAAAATCTGATAAGAATCGAAGTAATTAAATAAGAATCTCGCAAAGAAGAGGTAAGTAAATAATATTCATAATTACTACACTGATAGTACTTAGCCCAAATATTCAGGTACCGTAGCGGCCTTGTTTTCGTTTTCATTCGCCATCGTGTAAGGGGCCGTCGTTCGTGACGCTCATTGAAAACATCAAATGACATAATCACTATTAAAACAAATTAATGTTGTACCTAAATTACCCTGAATCACATTAAATCTCATTTGGGCAGATTGAATATTCAGCATAACCTAAACAGACAAACTAATATGACTACAGGACTAAATTAAACCTGACGATATGGAACACAGTTTTAGAATCCGGCCTCATTTTCAATGTGAATACATGTTTAATGAAGACGTCTTTCATATTTTTTAAATAAATCCAATGCAATAACGAATCTGGGACGAGGCGCCGAGTGAAATATAGAAGTACTCAAGCTATTTCGCTTTAACGTTAAGCAGTCGTGGTAACATCATAAAGCCGTTGAAACGATCGTTTAATCTTGAGCCATTTAGATATTCGAAAGTCAAAGTTAAGTAAATCGCAGACATGGTACGGGTCAACAACCAAATGGGTTTGAAGACGAACCATACGAAACTATAATCTAATTGAGCATATAATTCATTAAAAGGCGTAGACATCGAGACTGGATTCCAGAGAGGCAATGGCGTAAAATGCATTGGAAAACGCATTATGTATAAAAGTGTACACACAAATGGTATACTTGGAAACTTGTTCGGTTAGCACCGCGTTGACTTTGAGCATAAACAGGTTCTAAAAGTACATTTTGTTGGAACACGATAGCCAATATCAATAAACTAGTTTCTCGAGAGAAGATAGCCGTCCTTTAATGGGTGGCTGGTTATAAGAAAGGTAAGCGTGTTGAATTAAGTGTATGGTTTTATCATGCGAGCAGAAATATTCTTCACTAGAAAACATAATGAACTATTTTTCTCTTAGGAGACTTTGGACTTCAATTTCAGAGCAATTCAATAAATAAGGAATGTTGAACTGAACTAAGTTGCCAAAACTTAACACAAACATCTACAAATAAAAGTCTATAGCATAGTTATGGACCAAGCATATGCATTATACATGTCAAGAGCCAAATTATTATTGTAATGCAATGACGCATAACGATCGGATTACATTTTTTGAGCACGCCTAAAAGTATTGCAATGAAATATTGCTGCGTATCACGACAATAGAAGCACGTGGACTAGTTTATGAACCGCTGGATGCAACAACGGATATTTTCGACATAGAAAAATAGGTCAGCAGAATTTTTTTTTGCAGAAAAAAAGCCACGTTCTTGGATTACGATAAAACGGCGCCAGAAGAATGACATGTGCCAAAAAGAAGTTCGCGAGCCATCGGACACAGCATCCAGTGTACCAGACGGGAATAGTCACACGACGGCCTGGCCTGGCGGCCGTCCATGCTCCGGAATGCTCATAAGCAACCTAACTCAATCAACACCTTAATCTAATCTTCACTCTTTACACTTTCGTATTTAGGTCCGTTTTCCTTTGCGCGCATTCGGGAGATGAGTCTGAACGCCGACCGCGGGACGGATATAAGCTGCGTCTGCGCTGGTCCTTACGTAATTTTAGTTGACGATGAACTCGATACGTCACCGTGGCGCTTCCGGATGACAAACGATCTAATTGTATGACCCTATTGTTGTAAATCAAAAGCCACATGGCAAGTAGGAGACGACCTTGCCGAGATAAATGGTCCAGTTTAAAATTAGACGCAGCCATTAGATGGACTCCATTAGGCTGATGTATGACGTGTTTTGACGGCACTTGAGCTTTATTCTGAGATGAGATTAAGGAAACAGTAAGTTCAATGCTACTTGCGCTACGGATGTATTGCTGGATAAACATTAAGCGGAAAACTTGGTTATAAAACCACTAAACTAAGCGACAGATTGAAATTCAGGGCGGATATTTATATTTTGCAATTTTCAAAATAACCAAAAATGTTTATGTAGCAGTTCCGGTGACTTATATCTTTACATCAGACATGATTATAAAACTAAATTATAAATAAAGCCCGCCGAGGCAACAGTTGCATAAAAGCAAAATGAGACGTTTAAAGAAAGTTGATCAAATGAAATATGAACTATAATAAAATTGTTATACCTAGTCCAAAGTCCCTTCGACATACAACAGCAGCATGTTGTCAGCAAGAAGCAGGTTTCGTAACATACTCGTATTAGCACACGTCGGCTAACCAATGGTCTCTACCATGTCCTTTTTAGTTAGTGGCTCTATCGTGATCTCTCTATTAGGAAGTGAGGACGTAAGAGCTGCTAGTTTCAAGCATTTAGCAACCAAATAGATATGTTAAAAATTGAAAACTGGAAAAAATCAATGCCACATTCAAAGTGAAACATGCATTTTATGATACCAGGTGTAAGAATAACTTGAAGACATTGACATTCTTATCTAGTGACAAGATATAAATTCTAAAATTATATCAAACAGGCAATAACAATAAACACGAGAGCAATAGACGCTCTAAAAAATATATCGACAAATCGATAGCTTCGGAATAAATGTAAAAAGGTGATTCAATAGATTCCGAGGCGTTCTGTTGGCGAGCTCTCGCAGCATATCGATCTTGAAGCAGTTATGACCATAAAGGTACAGCACCACAAAGGTACTAAGATCTGGATCATAGCATCGCCAAACCCCTCCATCTTTAGTGTATGAACCGCGTTTTGCAAAATTCGCGTGGGTATTCGATTGAGGACGTTCACCCGCGGACCCTGAGTCAAAACCTCGATTTTGGAGTCGCTCCAAAAACAGTAACTTGTTATGGGACTGGCACCAATGGTTAATGGAACAACAAACAATTCGATTTTCATATGCGAAAATATGAGGATAAATAATATGATAAAAAATAATATGATGCTATAAATGAAGGTCGAATTAGATACGTCAAAGCCCACTGTGAATAAATAAACCCAGGAAACGTAAATCATTGCGATAACTGTCGTTGCAAATAACTTTTGAGGTAAGAAACGGTTTCATGCACCGCCTGTCGGTAGTGCAATAAGAAGTTCAACATAAAGCCAATAATGCAAGTCCGGTATGCTACATCGAACAAAAAATAACTATAGGAAACATTATCAAGTTAATACTTGCAAAACAAAGACAAATATTTCGTGATAGTATTGAATAAAAATGAAAATAGTAAAGCAGAACACACGATAGCATAAGCAGATAACACTATCTGTAAGCAATGTGCCAAACAGGGTCGCAATGGTGAATGTGGTGTACGTTTCGTGGTCATGTATCTAGATAGATTTAGGAAAGGAAAGGCTTTATTAAGGAATTCATGGCCAATGAGTTGTTTGAAACTAACGATGCTTTTTTTAATAGCATGGGTCAAAGTTGACACTATACGACGCGCTATGAAAAAATAGTAGTTTATGAAACGGTTGCATTTTTAAACTACTAACCCATACGGGGTAATAAAACAAGAGAGTTTAAAAAACGAGCCGTAGGCGGATTTTTCAATAGTATCACTCGAGTCTTTTAATACCTAGTTATGTGCCATTTCATACTTTCATTACACTAAATGAAAAAAAAAAGTCGTTTTATTTTCTGTTTTTTCTGGTAAAAGCTCGTTGTTAGGTGAAGTCGAACTCTCCTCACTAACGCTGCTGTCGGAAATTTGTAATCAGGATACAACTTTTGATCAACATAAACACATTAATTTAGTTAGGTACTAATGTCAAGTAAATTATAGCGCCAAAATCCAGTCCACAGCGAATTCGCGCGCCTACGGTCTGACACGCGCCGCCATAGATAATAAAATGACGAAACCATCGTGGGTGCGGAGCTAACCGGTGCTTTTATGGGGAAAAATATATATTATAACATCGTTTAGTTCAAAAACAGTGTTATAATGTTCTTTTTTTCTTATTAGAGACGTGCCGTGCGTAATGTATGACATTATGCCACAATTTTTGAGTTCATAATCCGGATTTTACGATATGAGTGTAGAAAACTTATTAAATATTGCAATAAAACATAGTGCGACATTTGGATCATAATATTCCCCTGAGAGGTATCTTACTTTTGATCTGTCTAATGGTATACGTAGATAATACTCAGTCAGGTCAGTGCAAAATTACTAGATTTTTTAATTAGCACCCCAAGATATGATATCTTGTGATGGAAAAGAACACCGCCGCATCATTGAGATGTCATGTTTTATCTGATAACGTGAGCGTGACTAGGAAAAACGTACGCAGATGTACAAAAAATACACGTCAGACTTGTAAACGAGTAAAATATTAAAATATAGTCTTTCTGAAGATATCCTCGTACTGTGAAATAGTCATGAAAACATTAAAGGAAAACGTTGCTGTTCTCGGTATCCCACTTACTTTCCACAGTCACAGATCCATCAATATGGTTTGTACTTGTGTAGTATTCGAATCGTTGAAGACATACCTGAAATAAAGGAAAACAATAATTAATTTTACTCATTTGACACTAATGAAACTCAATTTCGAAGCTTCGATTGTAAAGACAAAATGAAAGGTCCTAAAACAGTTGTCATAGTCCGCAGCACCTACTTTCTACGTCAAAAAAGGCAACAAAACTGCAAACCACAAGGGTCACATCGAAATTTCGCGAAATTCTTTAGCTGCAGTTGATTTAAACTTGACCGCTGTATACCCGAGGTGGTACGTGAGGCCCCTGAGGCCGGGCCCATATAGAAAGTACTGCCGACTGCCAACCGGCAAGTAAGAGGCAAGAAAGTGCGTGAGCGCAAAAACACCGGACTACCGCACCGGTTTGGTATGCTCCAATCTTGCGTCGTGTGAACGGCAGACTTTTTGCGCCTTTTAACCATCGCTTTTGAGAGACGCGATAAAATAAATCTTCCTCATGATATGTTTATGCTTTTGATTACCTTTCTTTGATACGATGGTGATATTGTGTGGGAAATGGATTTAATAAAGGCGGTTGTGGTATCCATAACTTTAATGGCAGATTCTTTGAATTCAAGATGTTCACGAGCATGCATACAAGCATACGAGTACATGAACATGAATTTAGTCGTCGAATTTAAACAGCAAACAGTCGTGTCTGAGCTTAAGGCGAAATGGTATCCAAATTTGAGGATTCGTCCTCAAGAATATTTAGACCTTTGAAAACGGTTAATTTACTTTTTTTATGTGTAATAAATGTTCACAAAATACTTTATCCGGCTGTGGTCACCGAAACACGATTTAATAAATTTGTCTCTATAGAAAAAAATACGAAAGTTTCCTAAAAATCACCTGTTTTGACGGTCCCGTCGATGGAATGAATAAACTTCTTTCAGTTTCTATCGAAGATATTTTTACAAAAACGTGTGTAATCCCATCAAACATTCAAATAATTCTGTGGGATTAGTTTTTTGAAAAATCATTAGATTATTAAAAAAAAGTTAAATTAAATTGAAAATATGAACTAAGATCGGCTCCCGAGAAGCATCACCTTTCCTGCTTACTCTGCACCATACCGAGCAGGACAAAAATTTGGAGCCCATAGCGCCTTAAGCTAATTTGATTATGTCCGACACGGGTGGCACCTGATGTACCTGACTGTCCCACATTTCGAGAAAGGTAGGAGGAACTGTATGATTCTGATTTATTTTCCCCAAGGCAAATTTTGAAGAACAAGTTATAGAGCAGAACAAGATTAAAGCAGCAGTTAAATTTATAAATAAAACGGCATCAATTACATGTAGTAACCCAAAACACGCGTATCACACATAATCAAAATTATCCAATCGGAATATGATCTTTATGACTCTAACAATACTCCATTTGACTCGATCGTGTCTAGCGTGACCGAATAACTAAAATTTTCAATAATAGCCCGGATCGAGATGTCCATTTCTGTATCAATAGCAATACGAAAGTGTAGCAATTGGCAAGCGCCTGAGGAAGTGGGCGACTTGCGCTGAAATGTTTTAACACATAATAATTCACGCGTAACTGCAACAACAAACATAAAAATTTGTTATGATAGCTGGAACATACATGAATAGTTCGAAAAAGAAACAAGCCAGAAGAGTAGGCGACATCATTCGCTCGAAAGGTTAAATGTGGATCAGATCTACAATAAGAAAGGGTATCAGTCAATAATTTAAAAAAAAACTTCTTAAAATCCGTAATATAAACCACTTGACTTAACCGTCATGAGTTAAGATAAAAATACCCTTGCAGATATTAAGATACGTATAACAACTACTGGTGCTTATATATTGCCACAAACAAAGTTAACGGATTATAAAAATGAAACCAAAGGCTTATGATCTTTTCCTTACAAATAAAATCTGCAATAAAGAGGCACGCACTTTAAGCCCAATGATGCCTCTCGTTTTATTCACTTCCCCACATAAATCTGATTGTATTAAGCAACGCGAATGAAAGTGCTTGCTAATCCGTGGGTGGCGTGGGACAGGCTGGTACAAAGCGGTTTCTATGTGGGTGCATTTATCAAGGAGAACACCTACTGATCATATGTCTAAATATGCTAATACCTGTCGCGAAACATACAGAGCTGATGATGTCATCGGTCGAAGACCTGTTACTACCAATCAAAGCTCCAAGTTCAACAGAGATGTTAAGAGATGAATGAATTACGCAAACTGGGTCGCCTCCATTTACCATTCCTCGACCACCTGTTAACCGAAAACGTAACAACAACGTAACATTCCGTAACGAGCCGTCTATTGTTCGACCTTGATTTATCGCCGCCGAAACTGATAATGAAAGTGTCTCCGAAACTGTCACAGAGATGATAGATGGACAGACTTTTTGTAGAGAACAAATGCGTTCGAATTGTATCTAATCTGCTGGGAAGTCATGATCCAGTTGACAATGAAATCTTTTGTCTAGAACACACCCATCTGAATCAAATACTCATAGATAAGGCACACATACACTGACTAAGAACTTTAGTTGTCAGCAAATCATATCTGATGAATGTTGAACTCAAATGCTTTATGCATTTAGAAGGAATGAAACAATCAGACAAGGACTTTCATTTTTGCTATTAAAATGTAGTTTCGGATAAAGGATGTAACACATTCTAGAAACACCGGCCGCAAATTACCATATGAAGTATTTGTTTAGACTATTGACAGTCGAGTCTCGTATTGCAACGAGGCCGTAGAAAGTTCTTCATCTTGACGACACTAAAATTGACCATACACGACCAGCCAGCGGTGTAGGTGTCGATTTGCATCACAAAGTATTGCTTGTTTAAATTGCCACTTTCGACATTATTTGGTAACTGGCCGACATGTTTGGGAGTGATTTGTACAAGGTTAAAAATAAAATCGAATTGAATTTTTGGTATCAAGTTTTAAGAATGTTTTTCCCTTTAAACAGTTGCACAATTACTATGATCGAGAAACAAGCCAAGCTTACAAAGAAGGTCAACACAATTACCTACGATCCATATTTATCAGTGAGATATTTCTACACAATATAAGTACATGAAGCTTTGAGGGCATTCACTGTTCCCATGACGTATGCCTGCACTGCTAGATTATTTTCAATCAATCTATTTTAGACTTTATTCTGATGTGATAGAAGTTATAGAAGAGGCAGATGTAAAACTTGATAAAGTTAACATTGTCACATCGCGTATGCGTTAATAAGATGACGAATTACATGAAATTGCACCGTATGCTGTTGCAATAAAGTCAATGTTTAGCGGTGAGGTATAAGAAAGAGCTTGCGATTTCCTGATGATGGGTAAGAATTTATGAATAGACATTTGATTGCAAGCAACCACCGCGTAATGATCAAATAAATTGAGCTACTTCGGTTTATAGAACACCATGAATGACAGATTATGTTAGTTTCGGCAAACTGTTACCACACGCTGGATAACATAAACACTCAACGTGAGTGAATTTCTGTAGACGATGGTTTTTGACGAGAAGTTAGTAAGTTAGTCAAAACGAAAACGTTAGTAAATACTTATACCCGTAATCATTTGATGAGTTATGGTTAACACGAGACATGCATTATTAATTTATAGTGCTTACATAACTAAAACCGTAAATAATGGAAGTATTTCTTCGTGGGTGCCCATTGTTTCGCATAATTTCAGAATTCTTAATAAGACTGCTATACAGAACCAAATTCGCTGGCACGAGCGAAGCTGAAGCCGTTTAAAGTTTTAAGACGCGGAGACAGAAGCTCGCAAGAGGTTCCTGTCCGAAACTATCGCACGAGGCCATAACGAGGGGATTGCTTATGGTAACTAACTGGTACTTTAACTGGGGATCTCCTAAGCGAAGTGAAGGTCAAATGAGTGACTCAAAGACTATGTATGAGTGGAGCGAAAGGACGACGAAGCGAGAGTTCTGGTGAGCCGTTTAAAATTAATTAAACGGACGAAATATTTGTATACTGATAAAATATAATGCCTAGATATCGTTATGCGTTCAAGATGTATTCTGGTATTTCAGGGCTATGGATCGTCGTGTGAACTGATGAGCATGACAAGAAAAATTATGCTACTATGAAATATGACTTTAAAAAATCTGGATCCTTTAACTTCGTAGGCTAATTGTTATGTTTATAAATGTATCTGATTTGTACTTGTTTATTTAATTAATTTACATTTAAATACACTGCCGAACTCTGTTACTCCGTTAGTACTTCTCTCAATCCAAAGGTTGAAGAGCCCGCCCATAGTTAGTACTACTGTAGTTCTTACCCGAGTACGGCGAAGTAAGGGAAGGGTAATGAGTTTAACAGTGTATGTATGTATTTATAAATGTATTTGGAATAGCAATCGATTCGTCTTCAGATATAGGAGTGTCATAGGCTTTTTTTTACCAGACCATTAGTCGGGTTTTAGTTATTGAACTTATGTTTTGTTAATATACATTATAAACAAATATCAAATATTTTCTAGATAATCATAAAATGAGAAGGAATTCAAAAGTTCTATTTCAGTTAAATAGCACACTCATGCTTCAGTCAAAATTACGGCTGAAATTACGAAACTATAAGAGAGAACTAGCTGCCAAGAAGATTTAAATAAAGACGGAGTCCACACCGCCAAACAAACGAGTGAAGCAAAGTAAATGGCAGCTGCGTGTATGTGCGTTAGTGGGTATTTTGTGGTGTTTTGTGGTTGATACACAATTTTATCACAAAAATGCATTGTTCTTGATATTCTGCGAGAATTTTACAGAATTAACACGACTAACAAGGTCGAAATCTTGTTGCGATGTGGTGGCCGATCGGCATAACATGGTGTAAGTGCATGCGTAAAGCTTGTGCGTTTGAGTCGATCGGCATATCTTGGGTGCTCTAATTTAGCACACACTACTACACTACTTACTATCGATTTGGCGGTGTTGTTTTCTTCCCCCGTCCTTTTTTAAACCTTGATTAAAAGGTTCAATATATCAGCGACGTATCGTGTAGGCATAGGTAAGGGTAACTTACTTGCAACCGTGCTACAAATGATGAAATTACAATGACGTCTGCATTTCGCGCTGTACTGTTATTTTCTATGTAGGTACACGAAGGCACCACTCACACACGATAGTGTCACACACTTTCACCCTACAATTTATTAGGAGACTGACTTCTGCTATTTGTCCCGTAATGCCACTATTTTGACCAAGCGATTTGGTACAAAAAGATAATCTTGTGCGTACGAGTGAATCGTCATATCTTGGGTGCTTCACTTTCGCTTGAATCCGACTTTTTATACATTCTTGCGAGCTGCGTCGTCGACATAAACTGTTAGTTCGTAAACTTCGTAGTATAAGAGTTTGATATAATATTTATGTAAGTGTTTGGTAATAATACAATGTGTACCTAGTAGATGTTTTGTGAATTTCGCATTTAGCTTTATTTCTAATTGAATAAGAGATGGTCACTTTTAATTTAATAGTTTATAATTATGTACTGTGGTAGTGTACAGGATTAAAAAAACATGCCACAAGATGGTTACAACAAGGATAAATTGACAGACATATGTGCAGTGTAATGTCCCGATTACAATATCTGCACAGTTCACAAAGAGTCATGTCATCATCATCATTTCAGCCTTTAGCAGTCCACTGCTGAACATAGGACTCCCCAAAAGAGCGCCACGACGAACGGTCTTGTGCCGCCTCCATCCACCGACTCCCTGTCGTCCGTCCAACGTGGGGGGTGTCTCCTTACACTTCGCTTGCTTGTTCGTGGTTGCCATTCGAGAACCTTTATTCCCCAGCGGTTGTCGGCTCTGCGAACTATATGGCCTGCCCATTGCCACTTCAACTAGCAAATTCTGTGAGCTATGTCGATAACATTGGTTCTTATACGGATTATCTCGTTACGGATCTTATCGCGTAGTGAAACTCCGAGCATAGATCATGATCATGAATCATGTATATTTCTTGAACTCGAAGAAATTAAAATTACAAATCTTTGATAGCACTTACAACGGATCAAATGATCATTCATTAGTCGAATCTCTTCCGCCGTTAGAAAACGTCGGTCTATTCTTATAATAAAGCAATATGAACGAAAAAGTCTGTACAAAGAAGATAATTTAAAAAAAATGGTCTACGGTACATAAAATAAGTTTCTGAATATAACATTTTTTTTAATCGTGTCTTTCTGTTTGTCTGTATGTTTGTTCACGCATCACGTAAAAACTACTGGACCGAATGAGACTAACTTGTTATCCAGGACCAAAAACTATATTTCTTTAAAATTTGTTCAGCCGTCAAATAGTTTTGTATCGATTGCTCGGGCTCTAATCATCGGATTTAGATATCAAGTACCCCAGTTTTTAACTCGAACCATAAGGTTATGAAATCCTGGGCTATTCCAGCGCATTTGCCGTC
The DNA here is from genome assembly GCA_946251855.1 of Alsophila aescularia. Taxonomy (NCBI): domain Eukaryota; kingdom Metazoa; phylum Arthropoda; class Insecta; order Lepidoptera; family Geometridae; genus Alsophila; species Alsophila aescularia. Next base: position 30,669,953 of record OX276375.1, read on the forward strand.
AAATAGACTATCGAGAAATATTTTATCGGTTGCTCGGCTTCTACTCATCGTATTGACATACAAAGTTAAATAGTTTTTAAGTCAAACTCTAAGCTATCCAACCGCATCGCAATAGGTCCAGTAATTTTTAAGTAAAGCGCGAACAAACAAACAGACAGACACGATTAAAAAAAATGTTATATTCTTGTTCAGTATCTTATTTTAAGTACCCTAGACTATTTTTTTACAATTATCTTCATTGTACAGACTTTTTGGTACTTACTGCTTTATTATAAGTATAGATTCTTAAAGTAATAGTAATTGGCTAGCTAACGTATTACACTAGATCTCACGGACTCGAGGACTTCTGAAGTAAAAGGCACCTGAAGCAAGAATGGTCCAAATGTTCAAAACTAGTAGTAACACTTCCGACACTGACAGAAATTTAAACAAACTAGTAGTAACACTTCCGACACTGACAGAAATTCAAAGAAACTAGTAGTAACACTTCCGACACTGACAGAAATTCAAAGAAACTAGTAGTAACACTTCCGGCACTGACAGAAATTCAAAGAAACTAGTAGTAACACTTCCGACACTGACAGAAATTCAAAGAAACTAGTAGTAACACTTCCGACACTGACAGAAATTCAAAGAAACTTGAGATGATATTTGCAGTCACATTTCCGCTACTAAAGAAAGCATAATATGCGCTTTCAGGGCAAGAACTAGTGAACAGCCAATAGGATCCCGGTGATGACATCGTAGATCTTACCTACTGGTTGTTCACGGTTCATCTTCGCTTCAGTTTATTGTCAGCCTCACTAATTACACATTGATTCGATAAATAGCTGATACGGGACAAAATAGTGATATGACGGGACAAATAGCAGACGTCAGTCTCCTAATAAATTCTAGGGTGAAAAAAACGGAGGGGGGGGGGGGGGGGGACTATACCGCCAAATCGAAAGCAAGTAGTGTAGTAGTCTGTGCCAAATTGAAGCACCCAAGATATGCCGATACGCTAGTATGCACAAGCCTCACGCACACACAACATGTTATGGCGATCGGCAGCCACATCGCAACAAGATGTTTACCTTGTTAGTCGTGTTAATTCTGTCAAGTTCTCACGGAAACAAAAACAAATGCAGTCTTTCGTGATGAATTTGTGTATAAACAACAAAACACAAATTATCCACTCACACAACATACGCAGAAGCATACAATTTTCTATGCTTCGCTCGTTTGTTTGGTGGTGCAGACTTCCGTATTTTTTTAACCTTCTTGCTATTGATGATGTATTAATTATTCGACCAGATACAGGTCATGGTGTTTCTGATTGGTATAACCAGATATCGCGTCGAAATATTTCCCGTGTCATCTCAACTCCAAAATAGGAATTTTTCCGGAAAAAGTGGCATAACTTTGGAGCAGAGCTGTATTTGGTAGAAGGGTAAAACCAGATACAGGATGAAAGCGCCAAGATGATGAAAATTCCTTCTAGTTTAAATAATTTAGAACGGTAAAAGTAAACATTTCTGCAACAGGTAACTGTTACAGAAATTCTAGGGTTTGTATATTTTGAAACTGTGTTTGTAAAGATGCCCTCGAGTAGCTGAATGCAGCAGTTTCTTTACCCGACTGAGCGGAAGGTATTGTGTTTATCAGCCAAAGTATGTATGTATGTCTGTTCCTTTGTGGCACTATATCGTAGAGAGAGTAGTCTCTCTACGCACTATATAGACCAAACGCGTGGTCCGATTTTGATGATTCTTATGTCAAACAATTCATCTTAATCTTGCGAGTGTCACTAAATACATGATAAGATTCAATATGACGTCAAACAGACGACATATTTAAAAAAAGATAAATATGAATTTTGGCGAATTATTTGAAGTCGGGTATCATTGAATAGGTATTTGAAAATCATCAATCAATCTAGGTTTCTCTCATAATTTTTCATTCCGAATGACCATTTAGGATATATTACGATTTAAAGTTGGTTAGGGACCATTCTGTATGTTCTTGTATGTGCGTAAATTGTCTTGATAGATATAACTAAAAAAAGAAAGTAATGGCAAGAATCAAAATGTCTGAAAGAATACTTATTGTTGATGTACGTAACATTTGAAGGGGTTAGTCATGTTTTTGACAAGACCGGAAGTTGAACCACAAATAAACTGGGAAGTCCAGTTCCAATGACAAAATGAGTCTAGATGAGAATCTGACTGGAATTAGGATAATTTATCAAATGTTTTAGAGGTAGGAATATTCTTTGTCATCAGCTCGCGGTGTTAATATCAATGAATCTCATGAGTTTTCTACAAATGTGACTTGGCGTTTTCATACTACATGTTGAATTTAAGAGCAACAACCATGTTTTTACAGTTACTTTGTATAATATTGTAACTCCAAGTTAGCACGCACGGTAGGTCAGCACGTTCAGCCAATGACCATAGCACATTACAAAACCCTGCTAATGTACCGAGAAGTTTTCTAAAAATACCTGCACACGAGCTTACACGGACGGCATATTAACTCGTTCGATAAATTTATACATTGATAAACAGGAATATATTAAGGTTTTAAAGGGCACTTTTTAAGGCTAGTGAAATTACAAAAGTATTAACTGATATTTTATAAAATGATAAAATGACTTTGTAATAAAAATAAGACACTGTCACATATCTAGCACTCTCTTGATTAAGACGAATACAATGATACAGAATCATTTATCAAAATCCATAAAGCCGTTTAAGCTGTAGGACGCGCTAAAGGAACGTACAAACAAACAAACATACATACGACCCAAACACATAACCAGACGGATAATAAAAAGACAAAAGCACCTCATCTTTACAGTTTATTCACTCTTCGTAGAAGTTGCTCTTGATGGAGCAAGCTATTTATTAAAAGCTTTTAGTTAACTTGCAATGTTTGTATGTATGTTTGTTTGGTCAAATCTTGCAAGCTGAATTAGAACCACTTCATCTTATCCTACAGAGTTGTTTTTTTATATTATGTTTATGTATTTAACATACACTATACTTCAAGAGGAAGTGATTAGGGTAAAAACCAAAACATTGGCGTCCATTCAAACGGCTCAACTTACATTTTGTACCACGTCTATTGTAGAGCCGAATTCATCCTTACGCAACGAATCCATCATCACTATTGCCAGAATAATCTATCCACTGTAGAGCAAAAGCCTGCCCTCTTACGCCAATCATCCCTTAACCCACAGCGCCACTTATTTTCCCAAATCCAGACAGCCTATCTGATCCTATCTCAGCTAATACAAGTATTGTTCAGTTAGCAGTGTATTTGTTCACTCCAATGGCATCTAAGCACAACCCTTTCCTCCAAGCCAACCCCCCGATGTGACCTTAGTACACATGTAGACAGCGCCAACCTCTAATTTCGCAAACCTGACACGCAAACCAGGTGGATTGAACCAGACGTGTTCGACCCTACTAACACCGATACGATACTTTCACGGAATTATCGTTAAGTGTACCAACAACAGGCGGACACGCGTCTACTTACTGCAACCAGCGACAATATTGGCCATTTAGACATTACACGAGCTGAAAACAGATGCATCTGTGCGACGAGCGAATCTCTCGCGTTCTATACGATGCAGCAAACGCTGAAATGGTTATTGATAGAACAGCAGCCCGATTCCATAACTTGGCTTCAATCGAATTCTCAGTATCGCAGCCACTAATGCCTTGCGATAGAGTCGAATTTGCTATGAAAAAAGTGATAATCCGATTGTAGCCAAGTTATGGAATTGGGCCACAGATCTTATAATGAACCAAATGACCTAAACCTATCGTCATTTTTAACCGACTTCAAAAAAGGAGGTTATCAAGTTGATATGTGTATAATATTCATTATATGTTAGTGTATGTGGGTATCTAAAGTGTAAATGTACCAAATTTGATGTATGTTTGTCCGCGTATTTCTCAGAAAGTACAAGTCTGATTGCAATAATTCTTTTTGTAATAATTTCAGCATCTTACAACTTAGGGAATAGGTCAAGTTTCATCAAAATCTGTTCAGTAGTATTAAGATATGGACTTATAACGTTTTCCAGTATAGCTTTCTTCTTAGCGAACGGAATTAAGTACTTCATTTTCAAAGGCCTACTTTAACGTAACTAAAAATTATGATATCAAACCTAATAAAAAAACGACTTCATTTTATTTATTTTTATTTTATTTTGTGCAAAATATTATTACTAGTTTTTAAGATTTTGTTCTATTAACACAAATAGATTTTTGTTGTCCGATATTAAAGAATTTTATTTGATTTGATATAGTATAAAATATAAAAGAAAGAAATAATAAAAAAATGTGGTCTGTGCCGTGTAAGTTCCTTCCCACTTACTTTAGGTTTCGGGCTTCGCACACACCTCAAAAAAACATTTATATTATATTTTAAAGTCACTTTAATTATTATTTTTTCAGATTTCGACAAGTATTTAACACAACCGAGTTGATATGAGATGCTGATGTAGATCGGATACATCTGAAAAACACGGTTCTATTATCGTGTACTCCACAGAATAGCTTGGTACTATTTGGTACCACATCTTTCGAATTCGAAGTCTACGACCTTGTGATTGGGATGATGGAGCCATGTGTGGAGTACGCAGAACTCCTCGTGACTAAACTGATTGTATAATTGATATATTTGACCTCATCTTGCTCAACTGAGAGCTCCTCGTGAATAAACTGATGGTATACTTGCTATGTTTGACTTCATCTTGCTCAACTGAGAACTCCTCGTGAGTAAACATATCCGATGGTACACTTGCCATGTTTGACCTCATCTTGCTCAGCTGATATTGCTTTACTTTTTAGTTTTTAGGCAATTTCAAGTATACAATGTTGCTGTTTATGTACGTACTAATCTAATTTTACATCGTGAATAGAAAACCACGGATCAGTCGTGTTAATTCGAGCCTTCGGAACTAGATAATGCATGTATTGTAGTGATATGCGTCACTGCTGCAAATACATCTTACTTAATTGCAGTTCGTGCTTTCTACATTGTGTGTTCTAGTTACAAGAAATAGTCAGTTTTTCTATGACTTATTTGCGGAATTTTAAAATTATTATGTGGCATATCTGTTCTACAATATGGTGGGAGATTTTGAACGTGATATTAAAAGTTCACGTTAAAAAAATGAATATTATGTATAGAATATTGGTATGTATTTTATTGGTAGACCAAGTAACAATTAAAAAAAAAAAACCTTTTAATATGTATTACTTTTTCTCCACTTAGTTCTACTTCATATTGTTCTTGTGCTCGAAAGGTACGTCACCAAACGCACCTGCTGCCCATAAATATCTCGGAAAATACTTCACCAATATTGTTCCGGTTTTCATTTAGGCGAAGGATGATTTAAGAGGAAGATTGTATAATTTATATTAAGAGTTTTGTATAAATTTTGTCGATTGCGAGTTTTTTCAACAAAGTCGGAAAAATACCATTAGATCTAGGTATTATGAAAGTAATGTATGAAAAGATTGTTCTTACAAAAAGGGGGAAAAAATAGTTCGCGTCACCATTATATGTGTACCAATTATAGAAAGCCCAAAATAAACGTTATTCAGTAACAAAAAAACATTATTACAATGTTTGATTAATTAAATATCACAGTATCCTTATCCAATGAAATATCACAGTAGTTTTCCTCATTTCATGTAGATCAATGTAGCTTTTTACCCGAACAAGCTAAAAGGAAGGTTATGATTTTGAACGATACGAGGGTGGATTGAAAAGTAGTCGGCCTAACCAAGAAAATAAACACATACTAAATCAGTTATATTTTTATTTTTCTACATAATCACCATCAAGTTCAATGCACTTTTGCCACCTCCCCGTCCAAGCATTTAGACCGTTGACAAAAAAATGATTCTTACTTCAAAATATGCTTCAAAATAATCCACAACTGTGGCTTTGAAGCCACAGTTGTGGATTTCAGACATTGACTGCACAGAGATGAAACAGGACTTTTCTTCTGAGCATTCCTCGACGTTTTTCTTTTATTTCCTCTCGTAAACGACGTAGAAAGGTGCAGTAGTAATCAGAGGTTATAGTCTGATCCTTTTCATGATAATCAATCATAATCACACCTTTCGAGTCCCAGAATACTGAAGTCATCACCTTATTTGCCGACAAAATCGGCTTAGCCTTTTTAGGGGGTGGTGAACTAGGTCTTCTCCACTGTTTTGATTGTTATTTTGTTTCAGGTATACAGTAATGAACCCATGTTTTGTCCATAGTAACAAAACGATTCAAAAATTCATCTGCATCGGCTTCAAATAACTCCAAACAGTCGCGTGAAATAGTCAATCGCGCCCTTTTTTATTCAACTGAAAGCAGTCGCGCAACCCACCTCGCAGACACCTTGTGGAAACCCAACTCGTTGTCGTCGTTGTTGTTTTGAGTTCGTTCTTATGAGATGCCTACAATCTCGGCTGTCTCTCTAATTTTTAATCTGCGGTCTCCCATTATTAAATCAAGTACTTTTTAATATTTTCGTCAGTAGTGGACGACGAATGCCTTCCAGAGCGGGTTCATCTTTCACACTCTCTCTACCACGCTTAAATTCTGCTATTATCAGTTTATATATAACATCATTGTCTGCTATCCATTCTATCATAGGGGATTCTGCTCTGTCATATTCATCCAGGATGAATATGACAGAGCAGAATCCCCTAATGTACTGACCATATCATCATGGATGGCTTTAGATGATAGCACCTTCTTATGGAGGTACTTAATGACGACACGCTGCTCGATTTGCTCCATTCGCGGAAATTATGTCCGATTGCTATGTTAATAAATTTATAAAATCACAACTAATTATCGCACACGTTTCGAATTTCACAGAATTAACTAGTCTGAACTAAACTAAATAATGTGTGTAGATTTGATTTTTAGAATTGAATGGATCTGTGTTAGGCCGGGTACTTTTCAATCCACCCTCGTGTATGTATGTATGTATGTGGGTGTGTACACATAGTACATCCGTTCCCTCATAACTTCTAAACTAACTGAAAGCATAATTCAAAATCTTTGCCCCTAACATAATTTGACAAATGAGGTATCGCTGGAGTTCTTTTTTGTCTTGATCGTCCGCTGGTCTCTTCTTTTTTTTGGTCTCTGTCACATTCCATTGAATATGGCGCCTTCTAGAGGACATAACATCATAGAGAAAAAATATATATTTAATGATGATGTTATGGGTATCAAACGAAAGGGCTTAGAACTTTTCAAAACTATATTAAAATATATTGTTAGCTGTGGCTCGCAGCTTTGCTTGCGCCTTGCATGCACCCGATAATATTATAACACTCGCAAGGGAATCAAAACCTATAGGGTACTTCCCGTTGACATAGCATCATGAGGATTTTGAGGGTTTATTGTTTGCTCGCGTCCGTAGGATTCAGCCCTCGATGTCCTACACGTGACCCTCGGGTGGTGCCAAAAGCCGTGTCTGATTGGGGCGATGCTAACCTGGTTAAGTTTAATGCTACTAAAACGCAAGCGTGTTTGTTTTCTGCTAAAAAGAGTCCTCTACACCGATCTCCGTCTTTCCAAAGTGTAACAATACCAATAGGCGACCATTTGGAGCTTTTCGGTGTCGAACTCACATCAAACCTGAATTTTGGGTCTTATATTGAATCCAAAGCCAAGGTAGCTGCAAAAAAACTTGGTATTCTGTCTAAGGTTAGGCGGTACTTCACACCGGGACAGCTTTTGAATCTTTATCAAGCACAGGTCCGATCTTGTATGGAGTACTGCTGACACCTCTGGGACGGTTCTGCCAAGTATCAGCTCGAGTCTTTGGATTCAATTGAGAGACGTGCTATCAGGCTCATTGGGGATGACACTCTGGTAAAGAGTAAGCTTCAAAGTCTGGCGCATCGACGTGAAGTAGCAAGCCTGGCGGTATTCTACAGATTGCACTATGGAGAGTGTGCACAAGAACTGCACAACCTGATTCCCCCATCACCTTTCCATCACCGTACGATTAGACGATCAGCAAAGCGCCACCCTTTCATGGTTGAAATACCTCGCACAAGAACGAAGCGTTACGCTTCTTCATTTATTATAAGAACTGCAAAGGAATGGAATGCCCTGCCCTCGTCAGTGTTTCCGGTAAATTATAACCCCGGTGTGTTCAAGTCAAGAGTGAATAGGTATCTACTAGGCAAGCGTGCTACACCTTCGACCACATCATCGCTTTCCATCAGGTGAGATCGTGGTCAAGCGATTGCCTAGCATGACTTAGACTATTGAAGATACAAAAGCGATGTGTTAGGGTCAAGAAATAGGGCTTGGTTTTTGGACAGCTGTAGACTTGCTTGCAATATACTTCCTTTGCCATGTATGTACATTAAGGACATTTGAGTTTTCACTAAACAACACGAACTATGTTTTTTTTAAATATAGTCAAGTAATTACCGCCAAAAATGAGACAAGTTTACTAACTTATTATATCAACCTCCTGCCCATAAGGACTTGTACAAGAGAAATGTTTATAATATGTGCATATCGATTTATAACATTATACCTAGTGACATTCAAATATTAGACGACAACAAATTTAAAAAAACTGACTGAATGGCTTCTCAGCAATTGTTTTTATAGTGTTAAGGAATTTAGAGATTTTTGTAAATAATAATATTTATAATTAAACTACGAATTCGTAATTAGGTAGGTATTGTAAACATTTGCACGTCTGCTTGAATACAGAATACTGAATACAGTGTTACAACAAAATAATTTATTTTAAGATCTTTTTTTATCTGGCAAATAAACAATTTGATTTGATTTGATTTTTAGTTTGGCAAGAAACAATGTCTTACAGCAACTGACTGCGAGCTACGAGTATGTCGATGTATGGGGCAACAGTTTTCCAAAGGCATAGTTAAGTTTGTATGGAACCCTCAGTGCGCGAGGCCGACTCGCACTTGGCCGTTTTCTATTTTATTTCTTTTCCAGACCGAGATGTCAGTTTCAAAAAATAAGAGAAGATCTTTGCCAGCAAAACTTTGATTTGTAAACATGCCAATTACATGGTAATTAAATTCCAGGATTTCAACAATCGCTGCAGAGTTCGTAGAGACGCGTACAAATGCCGTTAAAGTGGCATCTACAGAACCGGTGGACCTGCCTGAATTTAAACTGAACCAGTAAATAAATCATGCGCTGGCCACGCCACAGCACCGACAGTTTTACGGCCACGCTCCCGCACTCCGGGTTCTCCGGGTCTCACTTTACGACGCCGGCGTTCGATGCGCAATTTGCAAATGACTGTCACCATAAAACAGTTGAGACGTAAATTAACAAGGTAGGGGCTTGCGGAAGCAAAGACCGAGACAGGCCGAAGAAGTATTGATAATTTAGATTGGAATCTCAGATTAGCAGATTCGAATCATGATATTCCAGTTTGTCTACCTATGCTTAATGAGAACAACTCGATTCTAATAATCTATTTATATACTTATAATAAATATGAAATTGTGTCTGTCTGTAAGTTCGCGCATCACGTAAAAACTACTGGACCGATTGAAATGCGGTTTTAATTGTTGGATTACTACTGGTGTACCTCAATCCGATAGGTCAGTTTGGATGTAATGTAGTGTTATTGTACTGCATAGTTACTTTAGGTCCTGGAATCACCTAAAGTAACTATAAAGTACAATCAGACAGTCGGTCAGTCAGTCACACTGCACGAATGTTGAAAAGCCTTGTCATCGAATACAACTCAGGATATCCTAGTTCAGGGTGTGTCGAACATTCCAACAAGTAGGCTCGTCGGGTATTGGCAAACGCATGACCTACACGACTTACGAAATGTCCGCATGAAGTGCGATGAACTCAAGCCAGGAGTAGTCGATAATGTTATCGTTTAAGCCTTTATTGTTTATTGGTTTACTTTGACTCAGCAGTTTCAATGTTTTCGATCCCTAACCTAAAGTTTCGTTTAGTTTTACTGAAAGTTAATAATGTAGGCAGGGGTCGATGTTTTGGCGCCATCTTTAGCCTATTACACTATACCTGAAGACTAATAGACGAATACCTCGCTTGACAAAATCGAACCAATAGGGGCGACACTTTGGTGGTCCATCCATATCCACATAATACTCACATACATACATACAAAGACTGTTAAACTCGTTAACCTTCCCTTGCTTCGCCGTACTAGGTAGATTGTTTTAAAATTCTTCTAAGACCCATATTTGTTTCCTGATGTGTACTAATAAGACAGCAACAGAGTTCACGAGTCATAATAGAGCCGGAGATCATCTAACCTTTTTGTATGGAGTCTGGTGATACCTAAGCTTCCCCTATTTAAAAAAAAACGATTTCTCGGCCATCAATGAAACTAGTGTCAATCGATAGTGAAAATTATGAGAAACATAAAAGTATACCATAAAAAATGCTTATGTGATACCCTTTCCGAGATATTTGGGTTCAATAATCATTTTTATGAAAATCACAATAATAATAATTTGTTGTGCAAATATGAGATGTGCAGATTATAATAGTTGTCTGATTAATTTCCACTGACAGTTATTTTATGGTGGTTCCATGACCAACATAGAAAAAAAAGGTAGTTAACAGCATGTGTATGCACGTAAACAACTTCTGTTTTTTTATCCCAAATATCACGAAAAGTGTATCACTTTGTTGATTTATGAGAAATACTATATTGTAGGTCAATTAAAACAATTAAAAGAAATAAAGAACACATACCATATGTACTTAATTATTTAAATTGAATATTGCACTTTGAAAACTTGTTTAAAAACTCATCTTTTAGATATACACGCAAATACTAGAAACAACTTTGAGTTTTTTTCTATGTAGAAGATGTATTTTCAGTTCTGTCTACATGTACATGTACCTAGGTACTTACTATCGTCAAAAAATAAATTCCTGAAAATCTTGATCCTCATACAATAGTTGATTCACCAGTCAGTCATTAACGAGCTTAAAACCTAAAAAACACGCCTGCTAGGCCAAAAATTAACTTATGCCAATAAATTATATAATGTTGGAATGTGTATAGCAAGGCCTTCAATTTGATACCCATATTGTAAAATTGGAAGAAAAAATATATTTTTTTGCATTTGAAAATGAAGCCATCCTGCAGACAGAGGCATAGTTTTTTTTTTTTTAAATGTTTGCCTTTGTTATTCGGGGGATTTAAGGATTCTAACGATACTCTATATGTCTAAATCTGTTATTTAAGTTATGGTGGATCACACTCTTTTTTTTGGCCAATTGTGTAAAAATAACGATGTGTGTAGTTTTGTGGTAAAATACTGTACAAAGTATACCTTGCTACATACTAATAATTCTGTAAAAATAAGTTTTAACTAACATTAAGTTTAGGAAGTGTCACCATATCTCTAGTACCTACTAAAAAACTTTTTACTCTTTCTATATGTAGTTCTAGGGCCTTAACACTGTGTGTGTGTGTGTGTGTTTCGCCTGTCCTATCATAGGCTTCAAAACAACTGTCCAGGAAACCTATAACTTAAGAGAGTTTGCATGTTTCCCAGCAGTTTAGTACTTAACTAATAAAGCCCAAGAGATATTTAGGGCTTGGCATCAAACAAATGAGAATTAACATCAGCAGCACTTTTGCAGTAAATATGGCAGGCAGATGGGCTTTCTGCCAGATTAGGTCAATAGCCTGCCAGCGGCCAGTCAAAGCAGGTTTTTTATAGGCAACTAGGTGAGTGGACGCAGATTCATATTGATGAATAATTTATTTATTAAAATTGTAAGCTGCCTGCTTCGGCTTTAGAATGTGAAAGAGGAAAATGTTTATCATCAAATTAATGTTTATATATTTTTATACAATTAAGTTTTTTATGATTAAAAAGTAGTGGGTGAGGTATAATGTACATGATTAATTTTATTGTTGTATTATTGTATTGAAATTGAATGTAGGTATTCATATTAAATTTAAATATTGTACTAATTTGTAGAAGAATGTTTTTGGGACAGTAAATGTATTGAGTCACAACTCCTTTACTTATTATTATAGTGGCAAAAATCACTGCAGTCCAATCCCACACTGCCAAGACAAACTTAAAATAAAAATAGACACAGTAGAAATAAAATATTTCTGCGAAACCGGCATGACAGTCTGGTTGTCTCTGCACGCCTGTCTCTACACCACATGTGTTATTTATAAATCTGAACACTTCCCTAGGCACTCTGACAATATATGACACAATTAGCTGGGCATTGAGCAGAGACAGCAGATGGGTAGGTCAGTTAATAAGGCTTTCAATATTTAGTCAGTTTGAATGTTCGATCCAAAATTATCACAATTCACTCTTCGCTCACAACTATAAATAGCCCAGCTTTTCCCTGGAGTTGATAGCGCCGCATGCAATACGACAGAGCTATCGACACTGCAGTATTCCAATGGTAAAGAAAATGTAAACAATTATAGGAAAACACAGGTGCATTATGCAAGTGAGTTCAACAAGTGAAATATTTTACAAGCCTTCAAAAACCGGCTTCGAAACGCCAGGACAAGCGAAACCTGACCCCCGGCACCCCACACCTAAAAACCTCACTTTCACGTCACCAGATCTCGCAAAATACTTCGCAAACACCAATCACTCCTCAAAAACATTGCAAAGTTATGTGGAATTGTATAGCACCGATAAATACCTTTTCCTTCGCCCGTCCTGCATGTTTTTGCACTGATTTCGCGAGTAATGCACTTTTACTTTCAGACATTTTTATCACTTTCTCATAACAGAACGTCTTTATTTCAATACACCACAATCTGCATCCGAATATAGCTGCAGCTGTTCACACGCACGTCAAAATCCAAGTAAATACGTGCTACGTCCGTGCTGCACTCTCGCGAATGACAGAAAAAATTGGAAAATCGACACCCTAGCGCCTCCGTACCATGTCGTGCAGGAATTTTACAGCTTGTGATTTATTGTTCTTTACATTTGTTCTAGATGGCGCTTATATATATTTATGCAACCATATTATGTTGCGATTCTAAATGGCCTAACAATAAAGTCGACGCAGTGAGATGAGACAGGATAATTCTATTCTTCTTTCTTCTCCTTCTCCTTTTAAAATCAAAATGTAATAGAAATGGAAGCACAAAAAACATACCAGTGTGCCTTCTTGTAAAGATATACCTACTTTGCTAAGTTTTGCTCAAACAATTACTAAATATACTAGATGGCGCTGATTCACAGTTTGCATTTCTATTTTGCACTAGCAACAAACTCAAACAAAATCGTCTACAATGTTCCCATTTCCCGTGGTCCTATTACAGAACTTGGCTTCAATCAGATTGTCACTTTTTTCATAGCAATTTCGACTCTAACGCAAGCCACTAATGAATTTGACAGCTTGAAACCGATATGATCAAAACTGCGTAATAGCACTGCCGTTCCCGTAGTATTACTATCTATCGTGGTTTCAATCCAATTTTCGAGACCCTATATTATGCATGGCCAATAATACGTGACCAAATAATGTACAGCCAATAATACGCGACCAATATTACGTAGATTGCCCTCGTAATATCAGGGTGTACATTATTTAGTCACGTATTATTGGCTGCGTATTATGACCCCGAGCAGATTTTATACAGGCGATAATTTGCAGCTAGGATTACGAAGCCAAATTATGTACACGTATTATTGGCTGTACATTATTGGCTGTTTAGGTAACCCCAGAAGTGACCTCATGGGCAAAGCCACAGGTGTCCAGCTCAGAGTCAGCAAAATGTATGTTATTATGATTTTTAATTCGGTATAACTCGCGATTTGTACGTGGCGTAGACGTTTCACGACAAAGAAGCCGCCGTGCGCCCCGATACAGCACATTCATTTTAATTTTATTTGTTTCTTGCTCTGAGTATTTGTTCAATGAAGCAGTACCATGGTATTTTGGACAGTTTCGAGTGTCATTTTTGTCACCTAATGATCCTTCCCAAACCAAACGTAAAACAATCCTGTATACGGATAAAGCAACGACGGTAAGAAATCTCTATAGCCGCTCAGCTGGATAGAGTCCGTCCATAGAGTAAGGAAGTCCGTCATAATCGCGTTTGCTTTTTTTTTGTGAGTGTCTTATTATCGTTGATTGACGATATTCTGCCAATATCAAAGTGTGACCATACTCGCGTCTACGATATAGTCGCTTTTCTGATGTCAATTTCACCGTCTTATTCAAGACGAACGGTGATCGAAACATATTTAGCGTTATTACCTGTTATTTTTTATCATTTCGCTTCAACACGAACGGCCGTAGCGAACGGCCCTTTTATGGTCTGTGAATTCAATCGTTCATTCTCTTACAAGCAAACAAGGGGCCGTTCGCTTCGAAGCAAAAGGCGAAAATAACTGTTAAAAACGATAAATATGATCACCTCCCACAACACAGGTCCGCCTAGGGTGGGAGGTAGAATCACATTATTATTTTTTGTAATTATGTTTTGTTAAATAAATGCTTTCTATTTCTATTTTCTATTTCTATATTTTGTTGTTCGTCTTGGACATTTATGGGCAAAATTAGTGTTCTGCCCCCCGATTCAGAACCTTTCGATAGTGAACCGAATCGATTCGATTCGATATTGTGAATGAAAAATGAATTAGATTGAACGATTTCAAACCGAATCCACAGAATAAATAATACCAAATCGATCGACAACTGAGTTATCGAAGAGTTCTGATCGGGGGGCTGTTCTGGGGCCTATCCCCGATTCAGAACCTTTCGTTAACAAACCGAATAAATTCGATTCTATATTGTGAGTGAATTGAACGATTTCAAACCGAATCCACAGAATGAATAATACCATATCGATCGATTACTGAATTATTGAAGCGTTCTGTATCGGGGAGAACCTTGCGATAGCTAACCGAATCGATTCGATTCGATAAAGTGAATGAACAAGACCCGACTCCCAACCCCCCAATATAGCTAAGAAGTAAGCTACGATCGTAGCTCCAAAATGAATGGACCGATCTTGATGAGGTTTTTTTATGTTTGAAAACTGATATGATCAAGATGGTTCTTAGCTATTATATATGGTTCTTATAGAGGAGGGGGGAGGGGGGGGGCAGTTGAGAAAAGGGAGTTGAGATTCGTATCTTTCAAAAGAATGGACTGATTTAGCTGCGGTTTTTTATGATTTTTATCGATTTTTTAAATGTAAAAGCTGAGGTAAACGAGATGGTTCTTAGCTAATGGGGGGGTGGGGGAGAATCGGGATGAGGACTTGTTTCTTAGCTATAGCTAAGAAGCATCTCCATCACAAAAATATATTTAATAAATATATATATTCATCACATTTTTTTAAAATTTGTGCTTGTATATGATTGTTTGTTGTATGTATGACCCAACATCCGTTTCTCTCCAAAACTTGATAATTTTTGTGCATCTATTTTTTGTGCATTTATTATTATTATTTATTATTTTTACGAATCATACTGTTGGGCATATTTTTTTATGTCGTAAGTACTTATCTAGACTAGATAGGTAGGCTACTTTTACGAATTTAGTTAATGATTTACATAGGTCTTATACCTAAAGATAACAACTATATAATACCATTTATAAATTGCAAACACATTTATTCCTTGTTATGTGTTTATTATACGGCAAAAATCAACGTTTGAAGAAGTTTGTTGAATGTAAAAGTTAGTTTCACGCCAAAGTGAACTAGATGGCGCTGGAGTCTGGAGGTCGCTAAAATACGCAAGCGTTGTGTCAAGACCACTGGGTCATACTTTTAGCCGCCAATTTCAAGTGGTCCTTGTGTCAACCTCGATCACGCGACCCTAAGCCCCCTAAGGCTTGTATATTATTCATGGTCCTTATCGAGTCGGATTGAGAGCGACCCTTTTTTGCGACAAGCACGTTCGGAACACAATAGAAGGAAGTGTTCACGTGTTCATCGTATACAAACCTGACGGAGTTCGGTACGACCGGTAGGTGCTGGGTTTGCGCAAGGCACAATTCGGACAACCGAGGAAGCAAAAGGACGGAAGAGTAGCTGACGTCAGCACGTCTACTAGTGACGTCATCTTCGAGAAGGCTTCACGCAAACGTCACAAGAGTGACGTCATACTTCACCTTTGGAGTGAAGTTTATCTGCAGTGAAGTGAAGTGAGGTTTGTCAGGACAAATAGGATATATAATACTTTTTGTGATCACTTTAACTATAGTTGCAATCTGTGGTTTAACTTTTTCCATCGACTTAGAGAAATTTCCTCATCTGGGACTTTAACTATTTAATAGAATAGGGGACTTGTAATATTTTCGTGTCTGTGCATGCTTAAAATTAACTTAGAATAGTTTAGTAAAAAGTGAACTTACGGGGAATCCACGCCCGTTTTCAGTCCCATTGAATTAAAAGTTCAAACACTTGTAAAATTATAAATTTTATAGATTACTGGACTTGTAATATTTTCACTTTTGTTCATCAACTTAGAATAGTTTTGCAAGTGTGGAATCACCTCATTTGCGGCCTCATTCCAAAAACTTGTAATATTATTTCAAACTTTTCTCAGACTTTTAAATTATTTCTTTTAAGTTGTACTTTGCTTTGGAAGTTTGGTTTAAGTTCAATTAAAGTTTAAGTTTAGCGTATTTAAAAATGGCATCTTTAATTTTGATTAAGAGCCAAATCAGCTATCTAGCTAGAATAGAAAAGGCTTACGATAACTACAAAAAGTCTCCTAAAGATCGTCTTGCTAAAGAATCTTATTTGTTAAATAGATTAGAGACTTTAGAAGAATAGTGGAAAGTAGTCGTTGACATAAATTATAAATTACAATTTCAAGATTCTGATGACATTTTGCAACATAAATATTATCAGCAAGACTTGTTCGGTGACATCGAAGATATGTATGTCGATTATAAATCTGACCTCAAAGAAGCATTATCGTTGATTATGCATTCTTCAAGCTCTTCAAGCGCTAGCATTCAACATGCACCAACTTCCAAAAGCGATTTTAATGTGAGACTTCCTAAGATTTTAATTCCGACATCTTCAGGATTATATTCAGAATGGCAGATGTCTAGAGACCTTTATGTATCATTGATAGATAAGAAAGCCACAATAGATAATGTGCAGAAAATGCACTATCTGAAGGGTCACCTTACTGGTGAAGCAGAACAGCTCTTAAGGCATGTTCCTATCACAGCAGCTATTTATCAGGAGTCATGGTCTCTGCTTAACAGTAGATATAACAATAAAAAACACATGGCTAGTTGTCTGCTGAGGCATTTTATAGATCAATCGAACATCAGAGTGGAATCATCCAACGCAATAAAAAATGTTTTAGACACGATGAATGACACTCTGAATGGCTTGAGGAATTTGAAAATCGATGTAGAATCATGAGATGTAATAATTATTTATATCATCAGCACAAAACTTGATTCTGAAACACGTGAGCAATGGGAGGCTAAAATTAGCGTCTCAGATGACTTGCCCACGTTAATACAAATGCACGAGTTTTTAGAATCTAGGTTTCATTCGCTTGAATTTCAGAGTCCCATTCAAAAGTCGACCCTAAAGTCTTCAATCCAAAAACCAAAGGTAATACACGCAATGCCTAATGATAATGTAACTGCCACAAATCCATGCCCATATTGTAAACAAACGCGTCACAAATTTTCTAATTGTAGAGATTTCAGCAAATTACACACACAAACATCATTCGTTGCTTCATCTTAAGCCAACTAATGAGTCGCGCACTTCCGGTTTACCTTAACCTGAAGAGTCAGTGGAAACATCGCTTGAAACATCACCTTCAAATGTCACAGCACATTTTTTTAAGGAAACAGCTCCTAACCAGGTCCTGTTAGCCACCGTTAGCTGATCCCCAATTCAACACTCCAAATAAAATAGTCATTTTGCTTGGTGCCGACGTGTACGGTAAAATCATGAGAGATGGATTGCTCAAAGGTCCTAATGGCGTACTCACTGCACAATGTACTGCCTTGGGATGGATCTTGTCAGCCTTGGGATGGACTCATAAATCCGATGATGTTCAAACTCTCTCATCATAACGTGATCACCAGTTTGCATGCTCACGTAGACGATAACGAGTTGTTAAAACAGAGTTGTTAAAACAAGATAAAAAATTGAATCTGACTCTTTCCAGAAAAAAATGCTCACACAAGAAGAGCAATTGTGTTAAGAAATTTATAGCAAAACTACACAAAGAGATTCAACTGGACGGTAAATAGTACGTCTTCTGTTCCGTGAGGACGACCCTCCATGCAAGTATGGGGACTCGAGAGATATTGCTGTGAAGAGATTTCATCTTCTTGAACAGCGTTTTAAGTAGAATTCCGAAATCAAGGCAAGTTACTCCGAAGTGATGCAGGAATACTCGGACCTTGGTCATATGGAACATATAACTGGCAATGATGAAAAGAGGACAGAAAGTGTGTACCTCCTACATCACGCCATTATACGTCAAGATAAATCCACGTCCAAAGTGAGAGTTGTGTTCGACGCGTCATGTGTGTGTGTGGAAAAGACGGAGTATCTCTCAATCAATCATTGATGATCGGCCCCACGCTTCAAGAAGACTTGCGTCAGATTATTATGTGATGGCGCACGCATCCTATCTGTTTGTGCGCAGATATTGTCAAAATGTACCGCCAGGTCATTGTCAATAGGCAAGACGCATACTTCCAGCGACTAGTGTGGAGAGACGATCCAGAATCTGAAACAAAAGAGTTTAGATTAGTAAGAGTCACTTTCGGCACGGCGTCTACTCCATACCTGGCCGTGAAGATGCTGCAGCAGCTGCCGATGAAGGCGACAAATTTCCTGAAACAGAAAAAGGATTAAAACTGACTTTTATGTAGATGACTTGTTAACTGGATGTGAGACAGTGGATCAAGGAATTAGGATTTTTCAGGAGATGAAGGAACTATTAAGTAAAGGAGGATTCGACTTGCAGAAATGGGTAACGAACAACAAGGATTTGGCCGGGATAGTGATGGATAAACCACAAAGGGATAATAAGAAAGTTGACATAAAGATAGATGAGGTCTTAAAGGTGTTAGGACTCTACTGGGATAGAGAATCTGATTCTTTTCAATATTCTGTGCAACTTCCTATTTAGCAACATCCCATCACTAAGAGAAAAGTAATTTCTGACATCTCACGAGTGTTTGACCCCTTGGAATTAGAGGTGTGAATAACGGCTAGTTTTTTCTAACGAGCTATATGCGCTTAGCTACACTTTTATAGCCAGCTATTTAAAAAGCTAGTGTTATAACGTGAACTTGAACGCCAAGACGCGAATTAACGAACGGCGAGACTGGCACGGAATAACAAACGACGCGCGCATTACTTCAATAGAAACTGGCAGTATTTACCCTTTATAAAAATAGTAGTAGATTGCATTTATCCTGTTATCACTGGACTTTTCAATAAAGTTCCATACTATCGCATTACATTTTCTTGCAGTAATTTTTTATTCACTCACAATAAAACTACCCTACTAACAAAGTTTATTTACACCAATGATTTAATGTAACATCATTGATTTACACAATAAAGTCAAGTAAAAGGAAATAAAATAAAAGCTACACAATATTTTCATCCTTCAAACTTCACCCACTTTCCAAAGGCCGTACAGGAAGCGAGTATTTTGCAAAAAAAAGTTTTACAAATGTGTAAGTTCCTTGATCTGTACAAAAAGCTAATAGCTGTCGCTATAACGTATAACGTACTAACTTCATAGAGCAGAACAGCTAATGTAGCAGAACATGACACTAAATAATTCAACGAACCAATAACATAACTTCGCGTTTTGTACAGTTCGTTTAATTCACGAATCACATCGCGCCGCGAAGCTACAGTTAAAACTCGTTGCATTATAATTCAACCAATGAGCGCTCAACGTGTGTTAACGATTAGCTTTGAGAAAGTGAAGGAATTGAAATTAGCTCCATCTACAATTTGTTTCGCATTTTATCCCAATCAAATAAATCGATTGTCACGAAGGCGCGTGCTGGCGGGCTAGAGCCATGTATGGTCATAGCTATATATGGTATAGCTTGTCATTTATAATTGTGCAATATGATGCGACGTGACTCCCTAGATTTACATATAAACGTTAGTTCCTCTTGACGCCACGTTATTACTTTTGTGGCGCGGAATCGCGGAGTTATTGTCGAATAATGATAAAGATTTGAGATATAAGTAAAAAAATATGGATATAACATTAGCGGATTAATTTATTCTATTTTATAACGATTATAGTTATTTATAAATGTAACGTTATAATACGAGCTATGTATTATATTAACCACCTCTACTTGGGATGTGTCTCACCTTGTGTCAGTGTGGCCAAGGTAATGATTCAGTAGTTGTGTTTTGCAGGACTAGACTGGTACGAAGAATTGCCCGATGATTTGCTGAAAGAATGGCTTACCTACCGGTCAGAACTGGAGTACGTTAGCAAAATGTCCGTTCCACGATGGGTAGAAGCCAAGAGTGATGACACTTCAAGGGAACTGTATGGTTTTTGCGACGCCTATTCTATTTCCTCATACGCATCAGCAGTTTATCTCAGAACGGTTCATGCTGCTAGCAGCACCCATGTCAATCTTATCACAGCAAAAACAATAGTTACTCCAATTGCTATCAATACCTCGACTCTAATTGATGGGAGCAGTCTTATTGGCTAAATTGATTACAGAAGTGGCTAGAGTACTAGGTATAACTAGCTCAGACATACACGGTTGGACTGACTCAACAGTTGTGTTGGCGTGGCTCAGTAGCCACCCAAGTCGTTGGACAACTTTCATAGGTAATAGGACTTCTGAAATCCTGTCAAAGCTGGACAACACTCAATGGGCACATGTCCAATCCAGTCAAAATCCTGCAGATATAGCATCCAAAGGAAGCACTCCGATGGAACTTGCTCAGTGTAGCATGTGACTGCAGGGTCCTTCATGGCTGAAAGAGCCAAATATTGAATACAAAAGACCGAAATCGGTCTCTACTGATTTAGAACAGAGGAAAGTGAAGGTTTATTTGACAACTGACATATCAGATGATGATCCCATATCCGCTCGGTTGTCCACGCGCTGAAGACCGCAGGACCAAACTGATAACCCAAAAAAAAGGCCGACGCGACACATCTAACCGCAAACTGGTAATTGATTGTATATGCGTTGAGACTACAGGTACTTGATTGTCAACCCACAAAAAAAAGAAGGTCGACGCGACACATCTGGCCTCAAACTGGTGATTTATTGGGTACGTACCGAGATCACAGGTATCTGATTGTCAACCCACAAAAAAAATAAGGTCTGCGCGACACATCTGGCCGCGCCGACTTTGCATAAACAAACAGTTTTTATGACCACTTCATTGAGCGCTTAGATAAACAAGCTGGTGATTTATGGAGCTAAATAGGTACGGCACATATTTCAAGTGTTTATGTTGTGGGTTTCGAAGCAAAATAATTAAATAAACACGCTTAGATTTGAATGATTATTGAGGTCAATAATGTTCAAAATCGAGTGGCAAAATTTACATCGCTATCGAGTGGTCCGATGATCGATGAAAACAAAAAATGTGACTGTATCGTTAGTTGCGATGATCAATGAAAACAAAAAAAAGTGACTGTAGCGCATAGAATCAATCGAGCTGTTATGGAAACGATTTTCATCACTGCGAAGGCTAGTTCGCGTTGTTGCCTTTTGCCGTAGATTTCTGAAAATTAAGGACGTCAAATCGAACCTACACAAATTCGAACCTTACCTTACAAGTTCTGAACTTAGCGAAGCTCTTCATGTTTGCATCAAACAATGTCAAACCAGGGAATTGGATGACAAGGTTAAGCTGAAACCGCTTAATCCATATAAAGATGAACAGGGAATTTTAAGAGCCCAAGGAAGAATCCAGAATGCAACCCTTCCTGAAGCTATGAAGCACGCAATCATTCTTCCTCACAAGAGCCATTTCACCGCTCTAATAATTCCTGACGCTCATCAACGTACCCTGCATGGTGGTCCCTCGCTTATGCTGAATTACTTACGTTCTAAATATTGGATAATATCTGCCAAGGGTCTTGTCAAAACCCACGTACGCAAGTGTGTAAAATGTGTTTGACATTTAGCAAAGACCAAAAATCAATTCATGGGTCAACTACCAGTAGCTAGAGTCACCCCTGCTCCCGTTTTTGCATAGTAGAGTTGATTTTGCCGGCCCTTTTAACATTCGTATGTCCAAGGGACGTGGCAATCGGTGCTATAAAGGCTACATTGGTATTTTTGTATGTATGGTCACAAAGGCCATACATCTAGAAGCAGTAAGTAGTAAGTGACCTTACTGCGGACAGCTTCATAGCATGTTTCAAGCGTTTTGTGGCTCGGAGAGGTCATATTAGTGACGTCTGGAGTAACAATGGTACCAATTTTGTGGCTTCTTCCAAGGAACTCAAGCGAATTATTGATTCAAGATCAGATGTAGCCATTGAAATACGTGAGTGGTTGAGTAACAATAGCGTAACGTGGCATTTCATACCTCCTCTTGCACCCAACCATGGCAGCTTGTGGGAGGCTGGTGTTAAGTCGACAAAATTTTACCTCAAGCGAATCATACCAGACTCTAGTCTTACATTTGAGGAGATGATGACCGTCTTATCCCAAATCGAAGCATGCCTTAACTCCAGACTTATATCCGTGCTACCTGTTACTCTTAATAGCCAAATAGAAATGTTACCTCTAACTCCAGGTTACTTTTTAATCGGCGAACCACTCTTAGTTGTTCCTGAGCCAAACTATGAGCTAAGCAATATTACTTCTCTCAAACGGTGGCAACTAACACAAAAAATGGTTCAGCATTTTTGGCGAAGGTGGTCGAACGAATACTTGGTGCACTGTTTGTAGAGATACAAATGGTCGAAGTTTACTCCTGAGCCAAATATCGGCGATATTGTTCTCGTTAAGGAAGACAACCTTCCTCCAGCCCGTTGGTTATTGGGCAAAATAGTCAAAAAGCATCCTGGTTTGGACAATATCACCCGAGTGGTGACATTGAAATGCAACGGATCTCTCATCAAGAGACCAACGTCAAAATTTTGTGTTTTGCCACTAACAGACTGATTTCATAATGCTATTTCAGTATTGTTTATGGATTTCGTAATTTTTTAACTATAAAATTATAAGCTAAAGGTTTTAACTTAAACTTCTTAAATTTGTTAAGTTGTAAACTTAAATGTCAAGTTTTTTGTGAACTTAAATACTTATGTATTGTAATGTCAATCAACACCCCCTTGACCTCATGGTGGGCGGGATTATATAGTGAAGAACGTTCAATGACGTTCTTGGTGGGCGGTATGTCGAATGTAAAAGTTAGTTTCACGCCAAAGTTAACTAGATGGCGCTGGAGGTCGCTAAAACACGCAAGCGTTGTGTTACAAGACCACCGGGCCATACTTTTAGCAATTTCAAATGTACGGGTCCTTGTGTCAATAGCAAACGGTGTTTTTATTTCACCTACCCGGATCACGCTACCAAGGCTTGGATATTATTCAAAGTTTTTTTATATCTCAACTAATTCCGAGTTGAGAAGCATCAATAAAACATAGTATTCTTATGGCAATCATAATAATTACTTGACTATATAATGCTGAGAAATAATAAGAATTATGAATATTGAATTAGTTTTAGTATTGTTTTTATTTTCTTCAGAGACGTACTATCTATCTAGGTAGGACTCATATACCATTACGATGGCTTTATTATGTGTCTACGAAACTTACCGTGTTTAACTAACTTTTAATTGTATATTAAAACATATAGTAATAAAAACACAGCTTGAAAGTAGAAAATAAGAAACAAAACAACATGAGAATAAATATACGATGGTTGCTTGGACTTGGAGAGAGATTGCCGCCATTGGGCCATTGGTTCGCGCGCCACCACAGATAATCACCCCAACATAAAACCCGGCAGAATTTGAAAAGTATTTTTTCTGCTAAAAGTATTTGTAGGTTTAGCTTAATTCTGCCGCATAACTACCAGTTTCCCGGTATTAGTGTTGATTGCGGGTGCTTGACGGGTGCGCGTTAGCTGTTTAGTGAATTCCAAATCCTTCACGACTCTCAATAGCACCCGCAGTGGTTGCTCGGTGGCAATCACGCAACGTCACTCCTTAGGTAATCAGCCTGCGGAACCGTTTTCGATCATCGTTTTGCATGTTTATATTACATGTTGACATAGGAAAATCGGCTTTACTCCGTCAATAAAAAAGTTGAAAACGTTCAAAGCGAACGACTTGTTAAAAATTTATATTTCGAAACTGCCCACCACATGTGTATACTCTTTGCTGCCCACTAGTCCACAACGCCATCTCATCATCTCGAACGCAGGATAACTGGTACCTAACTCTGCGTTCTAGATATATGTACATTTTTAACAAGCCTTTCTCTTTGAACATTTTCAACCCTTTTGTCATTTTTGCATCTTTTGACACTACCGATACTATCCAACCCAAATGAAAAACGACTATGCATGACGGAATAAAGTCTATTTTTCTAGGTCAACATGTAATTTAAACATGCAAAACAAATGGTAATCAAATCGATTTGGTTCATTATCGAAAGGTTCTGAATCAGGGCGCAGAACGCTAATTTCGCCCACAAATGTCCAAGGCGAACGCCAAATGTGATCATATTTAAATAAATCATTTATTTTCACCATTTGCATCAAAACGAACGGCCCATAGGTCAAACAATATTTACAAAATTAAAAGTTTTTTGAATCGAAAATTGAATTGAGAACATTTTCGAGGAATTATTTTTGTATTGTTTAATTTTATTTTTCGACCATAATAGAAAAGAAGTAAAATAATGGGGGTATGTATTGTATTTCATATGTTGTCTGGCGTTATACTGGCGTTATTACAAATAACTAAAAATAAACAGGAGCCGAAAACCGAGCTTCAAAGAAATGCCCAGGCCAAAGCACGTCGCCAGGAGTTGGATACTTACCAACGGTCGCTGGACATCCAATGGCTCAACAGTCGCATGGAAGGCGGTGCGATGGGGCGATGCCTCGCGCTTATTCAGCGGGAGGCCGAGATGGAAAAAGATTTTCAAGAGGTAGGTTAACTTTCTTGGTCTACAAAACCGCCAAGTAAACATTACCACTGTTTAGATGGTATTCAGAGAAATGAGCCATAATATTAAATATATACCATTTATTCTGTGCCAACATCTCTGGGTGACCATTGTAAGAGTTTGTACTTCAAAGATTATTAAATGATTACCTATATCTTGTCACTAAGTTCCCTATTTCGTCCGTATAATATACAGGGTCTTAAGCACAAAGTTTATTAGTTGCCTATATTCAATTCAAGATTGTACTATTAGATTTTATTTTCGCTTATTGACATTTTGTTAGCTCATAGCTGCTTCATTACTCATTACCTCACTTAAATATTTATTTTATTAGTACCAAAAAACATTAAAGACACAAAAAGAAATAGGCTGTTTAATAGTGTAAAAAAGTAACATCACATATATCATCACAATAGTGTAAAAAAAGTAAAATTCAACTGCAGTGTACGGGCACGAAGTCTAAAATCTCGAATGAGGCTCTTCGACTTATGGATGAGCGACGGAAGCAACAGCAAACCACACCATCAGAAAAAAGGAGTTCAATCAAAAATCAGAAAGCTGGTGCAACATGTCCTCCGATGCTCAAATACAGGCCGAATAGAAAGTCAAAAGTCTTCGCCCAGCAATTGAGTAGATCCCATAATGGCACAACTGTCGTTTCTAAGCTGGAGATCCTTTCTGAGATTGAAGACTTCTATAGCTGATTGTATGACTCGCATGCTTCTAGACCTGAACCCAACACAGAGGATTCCCAAACAATACTGACCCACCACTACACTGACAAACTGCCCAACGTCAGCTTAGACGAGATTGGGATGGCGCTCAAACAACTTAAGAATGGAAAGACACTCTAGATAGCAGCAGGCCTAGCATCGGGGGTGGACAAATTATCTTTCCCCTGTTTGTATCCACTTCTTACGTGTGAGATGGGGATAAAAATGGGGGAATGATAGTTTTTCCACCGCCCATGCTAGGCCTGCAGGGGGGAAACCCGTAATTCGGGAGCTTCAGGGGTTATTTAGCACCATCCTTAACAGTAGGAGAACTACAGAGGCGTGGAGCAGGAGTTTGGTAGTACTGTTCTTTAAGAAAGGAGATAAAACCCTCTAAAAAACCACCAACTTTTTCACTCTTGAGACAAGTCTATAAGTTGTTTTCAAGGGTCATCTCAAATCGTCTAGCAAGAAGACTTGATGATTTCCAGCCTCTTGAACAAGCCGGGTTCTGCGGAGGATTTAGCACCATAGACCACATACACACAGTGAGGCAGGTTATACAGAAGTCTGAAGAGTATAACCAGCCCCTGTGTCTTGCTTTTGTGGACTATGAGAAGGCTTTTGACTCAGTGAAACTTGGAGGTTCTGGAGTCTTTGCAGCGTTGTCAAGTGGACTGGTGATACATCGAAGTGCTGAGGTTTCTGTATAATGCTGCGACTATGAGTGTCCAAGTAAAAAACCAGCAGTTTAAACATATCCAACTGTGCAGGGGAGTGAGACAGTTGGATGTTATATCCCTGAAACTGTTTATTAATGCCCTGGAAGGTTTTTTTTAAGATGCTGGATTGTAACAGAATGGGCATTAATATAGATAGCGAGAACATCTCACACTTACGATTTGCCGATGATATTGTCCTAATGGCGGAGTTGGTGCTCGAGATCGGTATCGGAATAAATATAGATAAGACCAAGATCATGTTCATCAATCGACCCGGAACCGATTGCAGTTAATGGTGTGCCTCTTGAAGTTGTCCAACTATATGTTTACCTTGGGCAAATAATGCAATTGGGTAAAAACAACTTTGAGAAGGAAGGCAACAGAAGAATTCAGCTGGGTTGGGCAGCATATTCGGCAAGCTTCGTCAAGTGTACTCGTCGTCCGTACCACAATGCCTGAACACAGTACCTGAATACAGTAGGGCCTCGATAATCCGAACGCCCAAAATATATAATACCCTGTTCGGATTTACGCAGCGTTCGGATTATAGTATGCAGACATTTTAAAAGACATTTTAGGAAAAACAACAAACAATTCAGTATGCAAACTATGTTTTAATCATTAGAAAATGTTACAATATAAATAAAGGATGATGCTATTACATTACATAGATACATGTATATTTATATTTTTTTGAAGAATTCTAATATAGTACATTGACGGCTATGTTGGATCTCTTCTTGGATGTTGAAGTGATGTCAAAACGCACAAGCACGATAACCGCTCGGTTGTCCACGCGCTGAAGACCGCAGGACCAAACTGATAACCAAAAAAAAAAAATGGCCGACGCGACACATCTAACCTCAAACTGGTAATTGATTGTATATGCGTTGAGACTACAGGTACTTGATGGTCAACCCACAAAAAAAAGAAGGTCGACGCGACACATCTGGCCCCAAACTGGGGATTTATTGGGTACGTGCCGAGATCACAGGTATCTGATTGTCAACCCACAAAAAAAAGAAGGTCGACGCGGCACATCTGGCCTCAAACTGGTGATTTATTGGGTACGTGCCGAGATAACAGGTATCTGATTGTCAACCCACAAAAAAAAGAAGGTCTACGCGACACATCTGGCCGCGCCGACTTTGCGTAAACAAACAGTTTTTATGACCACTTCATTGAGCGCTTAGATAAACAAACTGGTGATTTATGGAGCTAAATAGGTACGGCACATATTTCAAGTGTTTATGTTGTGGGTTTCGAAGCAAAATAATTATATAAACACGCTTAGATTTGAATGATTATTGAGGTCAATGATGTTCAAAATCAAGTGGCAAAATTTACGTCGCTATCGAGTGGTCCGATGATCGATGAAAACAAAAAATGTGACTGTAGCGTTAGTTGCGATGATCAATGAAAACAAAAAAGTGACTATAGCGCATAGAATCAATCGAGCGGTTAGTAGATTGTGCACAACAAAATGGCGGAATGGCGCGCGGAGCGTTTAAGTACGATTTGTGTACGTGTAGCGTCTAAAAAGTTTAATTCGGCACTAAAATACGAG
Organism: Alsophila aescularia; assembly: GCA_946251855.1. NCBI lineage: Eukaryota > Metazoa > Arthropoda > Insecta > Lepidoptera > Geometridae > Alsophila > Alsophila aescularia. The sequence goes on from OX276375.1 coordinate 30,698,130, forward strand.
TGTAGCATAGCGAGTTACTTAGAAACGGCAGACGCGCGGGGGCAAGGGGTCGTTCAGATTATAGAGGCATTCGGATTAGCTTGGGTTCGGATTATCGAGGCCCTACTGTAATAATAATGTGGAATTTGAAATTAATAAATGTTTATCTGACATTATCAATTGGCAATAAATTTGGACAAAACGAACTATATGACATTTAGAAATAAAAATACAATTTCGAATCAACTTAATATAATTCACGATGGTAAACTTTTATCTGAAACTGACTAAAAAAAATTCTAGGAATCAATATAGACTCAAACATGTCATGGAAGACACATATAGAACATGTGCGCACCAAATTAAATAAATTTTCTTATGCACTTTACATGCTCAGAAAAGTTGCTAATCAAGCTGCACTACTGAGTGCATATCATGCTTATGTAGGTTCTACAATCAAACTTGGAGTACTTTATTGGGGTAACTCTACAAATAAGGAAGCTGCTTTCAAAGCACAGAAAAAGTACATCAGATCAATGTGTGGATTATGTCAAACCGTTTCATGTAAACCATACTTTCAGAACCTAAGACTATTAACACTCCCTTCGCTGTATATTTACGAAGCTTCAATATTAGCACAGAATAAATAATAGTAAAAGTACAGAAGGCTAACTGAGTAAAGTCATTTAAATAAATAGCGACACTCGCTACAACGCTATAAAGTGCAATTTAACTCGCACGGCGCTGCGAGCTTTCAATTATATTTACCTAGAAGGCGCTCGCCCACCGCGTGCAGGCAAGAATGCACCGTATCACAACGCGCGAGAACTTCAGAAGTTCAGAGAACGTTTCAGAATCGCTCTGTCCCTTTTTCGCTCGGTAGGGTTGTATTAAGATATTATGACTAGGTACTTGTACTACTAATTATTCTGTGATATGTTATGACTTAGATATTGTAACAGAATAAATAAGTAATAATGTATTATGTTATTACTTGTTATGATAAATTAAAATAGTTCTATTACATACAATGACATTCTTATCAGAATAGACCTACTACCTCATTTTTACTACCTACCTATCCCGTTTTCAGACCGCCGATAACTTTAGTGAGATAGCTACCTACGTATTAAGTGTTGTTGGTTGATTATGATTATATCCTATAGGTATTGCACTTTGATGAATAAAGGTGCCTGTCTGAATTCCATGCTTTTTAATGAGTGAAAAATAAATTGCTACCTACGTAATAAAAGGTATTAAAAGTAGGTAGGTATTATACGAGACATGTATTATATAAATTCCTAATTAGTTGTAGGCTACTTACTAAGTCAGCACAGTAGTTCATTTTCCGATCAACAATACCTATTATAATCAATTATAAAATTACGTTGATCGATTTGATAAACGACTTCATTACTGCGCGGAAAAACCTTAAATATGCGTAGCTTCGGTATGGAACACAAATGAAATAACATAAAACTATAGGAACCTACGTAATAAAAATATATCAATATCTAACTACATAACTAGGACAATACAAGGTATTACAATTTATTACCTTTCAATATCCTTTGGAAGCGTAAAGAATGACAATTCGTCATTTCTATCACTATTCAAACAGCCGAATGCTATGCAGTACTTTCTAGCTTTTTTCTTGGTACTCATAATTAAAACAAGAAACAAGAATAAAGTTTGTCAATAACTTTACGTAAGTAGGTGCTCTATCGCTAAGTACAAGGCGCGCGACTCATCGAGCGCACGCTTGACACTCGACTGAACGGACCCGAATATTGGGTCCTTGAATTTATTTGTACTTGTTGCGGAGTGCGACCGCCCTGATATTAGTTAGTAAAAATATAAATACTTACGACACTAAAAAGTACAAGACATAACACTAGGATAAGCAAAGCAAAGTGCCAAACTACTATGTATAATAGCGATGTGAAATAGCGTATTTGTTATGGGAATAAAAATTTATAATAAGCTACCGACGAGCATTAAAAATGTAGAATCATTAAATATGTTAAAAAACAAGCTCAAAAAATTACTTTTACTATTCTATTAATGACTATTTATGTGTCAAACTTTTATAAATGTAAAAATTAGATGTGTGTGCGGGTGTTTGACTTGTAATGTATCCATATAAACGAGCATTAAAAATGTAGAATCATTAAATATATTAAAAAACAAGATCAAAAATTTACTTTTAGGAAAGGCCTACTATTCTATTAATGACTATTTATGTGTCAAACTTTTATAAATGTAAAAATTAGATGTGTGTGCGGGTGTTTGACTTGTAATGTATCCATATAATGTAATTGATTCCAATATAGTATGTAGGTAATAATTGTACTGTTTAATTTAATGCGTATTTGATTTTAATTTATAATTTGTAATATATGTAATTTTGTTATTTTTTACACACCCCGTCGGGGTAGAATGTAGCGAACTTTTAATATTTAAATGTTACAACAGTCGTGCGAAGGTCGCGCGTGGTAACCCACAGCGAGCGCACGTATTGCGATAAGTCTATTGTCGCCGCGTCAACTTTTTGTTTCGTCTACCCCCGTCGTCGTTGGGTTAAGATGGAGGAGGAGACTTTGGGGCCGAATTCTAGTGGTAGAAGTGATATAAGTGTAGAAGATATGGAGGGAAGTATTATTACTAGTGAGAAATAAGTGTATGAGCGGGAAGAGCTGCTGGAGATTATCGGAGGCGAGTTACAACCGAGCACCGTTGGCGATGATTTACGACCTATGAAGAGATCACGAGACGAAAACGACGGACAAGCTAATGATGAAGACGAAGACGGGTTTACCCTAGTGCAGAAAAACGCGAAACGCTTTGCAAGAAGCAATTCTAATAACAGTCAATCGAGATTGAAAAAAAATGCATCAGAGAAAGATATTACAAATATTTTTGAGGTATGTGTGACATCCAATCAATTGCTACCAAAACAGATTGGTTTTGTGAAGCTGTTAAAAGCTGAAAATATAGAAAACATAACATACATAAAATACAAGAGTCCCTATAAGATACTCATGAAATTTGAGAAAAAAGAAGATGCAAAGAAGTTAGTTTGTGAACTAATGAAGTTTGCCTGTTGTATGGTGTTGTAAAATATCTAGACTTAGAAGTAGCAGAGAAAGAGTTGATTGCGTCCATCAATTGCGACTATAAAATAGTATCAATTAAACTATTGAAACGATTATCAGAGGGAGGTAATTGGATCGACAGTGAAACAGTACGCTTCTGTTTTAAGAGCTCAGTGGTACTTACATATGTATATGGATATGGCTGCAGATTTAAAGTGGATCCCTACACTTTCCCTGTAACGGAGTGCTCTTGAAGTATGGTCATTTAGCAAGATCCTGTCCTACTAAAAAAAAAATTGTGCCCGAAGTGTGGTGAACGTCACGCTAATTGTGAAACAGAGATATACAAATGCATCAACTGCAGAGGTGAACACATGGCTTTTGACAAGAAGTGCCCAGTATTCTTGAAAGAAAAACAGATACTTTTGATTATGAGCCAAAACAACTACACATACAAAACTGCACTATCCAAATATTATGAAAATAGAAAAAGCACAGGAATTACTATTTACCAAGAAACAGAAAAAGTGGTTGGAGGGCATCTTACACTGGGTGCAGACCCTCGCATGCTAGGTGCACACAGAAAACCAGAACAGGACTTGGACGACGTCAGGAAAAATCATATAAGGATGCATTAGTATCAGAGGCAATAATGCATGATGAAAACTCGAAGGAATCCGAGTGTGAGATTGAAGAAAGCAAGTAAGAAAGTGAAGAGGAAACTAGAGATATTCCAGAAGACAATAACTATGATTATTTCGCGCTAAGTACAAACCGCGAACAGCCGAAAGCTAAGGGGAAGAAGAAGTAGAAGAGGAAAACAAACTCCGTGATGAAACATCAGAACAAATAATACCGAGCTCTGCAAAATCCCACGAGCAGACCTTACCTACACCACGGGTAGATGAAAACGTTGAGAGGCAGCAACATCTTAGAGACTTTTTGCGAAAATCTAAGAACATAGTATTTAGTTCAGAAATAAGTTTGGAAGAAAAAATTACACAAGTGTTGCAATTACGAGTATGTATTGAAGAAGTTATATCTTTAATAATTAAGTCTGTAAGTAATGGGGGGTTAATAAAAAAAAATATTAAACTTTTTCATAATGGTTAGTACACCCTTAATGAAAACCGCTTTAAATATTATGCAGTGGAACTCACAAAGCTTGATGCCGAAGCGTCAAGAATTTGAACTTCTACTACACCAGGAAAAAATGAGTATTTGTTTAATTAGTGTAACATGGTTGGAACCTAGCATCATGTATAGAATAAGTCATTATAATGTTTTTAGAAATGATAGGACAGACTCATTTGGTGGTGTTGCACTAATAATTATATTAGAACACAAGTATACCGTTTGAATTTTACCGTTTTTTAATACAGGAATTGAACTTGTATAAAAATATTAAATTGTAAGAACCTAGACTATATTGTATCTGTATATTGCCCACATGCTGTAGCCACCTCACAAAGTGTCTGGGACTGTTATTTTCCAAATTTACACGTAAGTCTGAAAAGGACCGTTGCCCGGCTAAGGAAACGGACCTCCTTCTCAGGTAAAGGCGAGGAATTAAAACAAGATGGTAAATTCAATAACAAAGGGCTTTATTACAAAAAAATAGAAAAAGCACACATGAGTTATCGAATATTGGTACTCTCCCCTTTACTGAGGAATTCAAAAAGAAATATTTTTTACACTTAATTTAGTTTGTTCTGCATCAAAATAATTCTAAACAGCAAGATCTTATAATAGGAAATAACTTAATACTCAAAACTCAAAATTCTCAAATATGATTACAATTTCATCTAACATATAAATTTTAGTAGATAACTCCGGCCTGTATGATATGAATTTACAATAGAAAAGCTATATCCTAGGCTAGTAAACTTAGAGAGTCTGTGCTCAGCAGATCAACATGTATTGTCACAACGCAACGGAATAATCTTGTCTTTGTCATAGAATGTTCTAAATTAAAAAGAACTTGTGCAAACAGAGTGTGTGTGTGTATGATTGTGTTTCCCAGAGGGAAATCAAACTCTAAAATAGAAAGTAAAACAGAATCTAAGACAGAAGGTACATAGAAAATAAACAGAAAGTATCTAGATAATATCAGAAAATATCTAGATAATAACAGAAAGTAGACAGAAAGTATCTAGGAAATAAACAGAAAGTATCTTGATAATAACAGAAAGTAATCTTGATAATAACAGAAAATAGACAGAAAGTATCTTTCAACAATATTAACACGTTAGAAGGCGAAGGCTTCCCTCAACACTGTAGCTCGCTGACTCAAAATGATTTGGAGTGGACCAACCTGGAAGCTTCCTGGGACGCCGTACGGTCGTCTCGCGTACCGCCGCGGAACGCCTCCTTACTCCACTCGATCAGCTCCTACTGCTTGACCACGAACGGTGGTGATATCTTCTACTGGACAGGTGGTGTGTTGGAGTCCTTCTGGAGTCCTTCGTAGACCGGCTTCTTCCACGAACGGTGGTGAGCCCCGGGTGATCGCGCACAGCAGCTCGCAGTGGTGACGACAATAGCCGACCGTAGATGCACGATTTAACCTGGCCTTTGCACTCGTATACTTATTTTACCTGTAACAGGGTAGCTTCGTTCTGGACAGCGTGCCTCGGACGTTTTGTTCACACAAGAGAAACTGCGTATTTTTCTGCCGCCTGCGCCGAATCTATCACGTGCCAACTATGAATGCACAATTCAATTTTGCGTCCGAAATCAAAATCCAATTCACAGGCTTCTCACTTGTTTATATACTATCTTGTTTTGCATCTTCGAGTAGCGTTCTACTGAGACCTTGAACTTCCGGTTATCTCGAAAGATCCAGAACTAACTCTGCCATTTGCTTCGTAAAGTAGACCTTGTCGGCCTAGTAATACTGGTCACTGTCCTCCAGCCAGATTTGGTACATATCAGCCAGCATCCGGTGTTTACTCGAACAAGTCCATACAAAAAAAAGAATTTCTCTGGAACTTTGACGTGATTTTTGCATTATGTCAAAACCTTCCATGGTGTGACCATCGCAAGCGATTTCTAGATTTAAATAATTTTCGACATATCAAACGCTCCATTCTGTAATTATTATTTGTTAACCAACTTAAAGATGCGACCTATTCTGGATTTTTAAACAAGCCGTTCCTCTTCCAAAGTTATTCAGAGCCCGAAATATTCCTGGAACGTCAATTATTAATAGCAACACTAAGAAGCTCGCTACTTGCCGACAGATACCTCCACTTAGTTTCCACCTTTCTTCTAGTTCACGCCACTTGTAGCTAGCTGTCGCTGCGTGGATTAACCATTTTATCTATTTTGAGACAGTAGATGAAAACTTTTCCCTCGCAGAGGCCAATTCAACCATTATTTCTTGATTCTTAGATAGGCGAAATTATCAATCTGTCTTCAACAAGAAAAGCTTTCATTATTCCTTTAACGAAGAAAGTGGCGCACGCGCGGTGGAGTTCGGCGTTTTTTACAAACTCGGCGTCTGGTTTTCAGATACGGAGAAAACACAACTTGATCTAATAGAAAACACGCTGCTCCTCGTCAGATGGCGTTGTACAATATATTCTATTATCGAGATCTATAACAAAATCTAACTTGGAGTATGATTTAACATGTTACAATACACCCTCTCCTGCCAAAGTTTCACATGCCAATGTGAAACACTCGCTGCCCTCAGCGATAACAGTCACTGGAACTATTTCAATAAGAGATTTAAAAGCAAACAGAACCAGACTAAAAAAAAATCTCATTGACAATGTGGAAACCAAAAAAAACTTCCTGGACCTCTTTGGGTATATTGTAAATCCCCAAACAAAATATATTGAATCAAACAAACTCTGAAACGCAAACTTTAACGAAGAATGAAAACAAAAGATATGACCAAATTCCCCAACAGAATATCGCAGTTCTAAGTTCACTGCTGCAGGTGCAGGCCGAAAGTTCACAATAATTTCAATCCTGGAACTAAAAATTTTCCAACAAACCTTTCTAAAAAAATAATAAAAAAAAATTAATTAACCTATGCACTAAGTCCCTCCTTCATTCATGTGACATTTCAACCGGGTACAATATATTTATCAAGATCTCTAATTTAGCATATTTCCTCTTATATGTTTCCTAATCATTTTGTTATAATGCCAATCTATTCGGGTGAATCTATTTGTGGAAACTAAAAAATTTATACATTTACATCGCACTCCTTTTATTTACAAAATCTCTGACAAAAATCAATCACTACAAATCCGGTATAGTCAGTAAGTAAGTCGCTATATATCCTTCTTTCATACCATAAGTCCTGCTACACACCTAATTGTGAGCATTCACTTTCCTTTTAAACAACCTATATAGACACAGTACCGAACATTTAGCTGTTGGGACTTATGCTACATTTGGTAAAACATTCATACCCCCTATCCCCTTGTAAAGAAAAGTTGAGTGGAAAACCCGCTTTAGAATTTCTGTTACTGGTAATTAGGCTTTTTATTATAGAGGTTACCAGAAAATCCGCCTCTTCGCGCTTTTACTGGTTTTAGGCTTTTCATTTATAGAGGTCACCAGAAAAAACCGCCTCTGTTTGGTTAACTTGTTTCTAGGCTTGAGATTAAAGAGGTCACCAGTCTAAACCGCCTCTGCGCTCGTTTGATAAAAACTACAAAAAAATATAACATGCTGGACTAGGATCAAATATGTTTCTAAATAAAATAACATAATATGCCTGAACAAAATATCCAACTACCTAGCCAGTCTCTAAAGTTTACTGTTAAATTTCGATCAAAGTAACATGCCAAACATTGACACAAATAATGTACTTTAAATCGTCTAAAGAAAATGTCACATGAGTGATTACCCCAATTATAAACATTTTTACCTTATTGAGATTGCCATTCCTTTTTTATTCCAACTGCCAGGACCAATGTTCTACACATCAAAAAAAAAATCCTGTCTCGTCCGGGCTAATCTATATTCTAACATAAAAAATTCTAAGTTGGCTGAGCTAAACCTAAAACAAGAAACCAAAACCTGAGAATCTAAACCAAATTTACCCTGCAAAACTCGCCAGCTAATAACAATACAAAAAAAAAAAAAAACAAAAATATACCTAAAAAAATAATAATTGGACTACCCATAAAATCTTTCTTTCTCTATTACTCCAGTAATCATCTCCTAGTAATGAGCCTTCCCCGGGACAGATGTTCACGCAACCATATATGCGGTCCAGGGTTTACTATACTCTCCACAAAAAACCTTCATGAAAATCCATGTTTTTGACCCAGGCTTCTTTAGTTCAGGTGTTGTCATCCGCACCCGTGTATCCGGCCATCAGTCTAACCCGGCTAAGGTTATTCTTGCCTGAAATTCGCGCATAAACATATGTGCTACAAAATTTGTCACACCACTAAGTGGTTTTACAATACCACTAAGGCGTGCAAAAAAAAACCAGATCCGTCGTAACCGGCACCACCCCACCGATTTTCCGAACACGACTGAATCTATAAAAAACGATCATTATGTATCCCATAATATACGATCACCAAAACAAAAACACTCTCTGATTAGATATTCTTCATGTATATACGCAAAATATGTGTATCGTACGCTGACAATGAGAGGTGAGCGAGAGAAAGCACAAGCGGCCCTACCCCTCCTCTGAAAATATGGAGCTGTCCTCAGCTCTTATAACTACCATCTACCAACATCTCCAATACCACTAAGGTCTGTAAAGTAGAAGATATGTTGTGTATGGATTAACTTTATTCATTACCCAAACGCAACAATATCCACAAAAGGATGATCAATGTGTTGTCCACAATTCATGATCAAAAAACTTCTCCAAGTCATCACCGGTACCACAATGGAGCATAAAAATGTGCCTCAAAACTTCGACACCCTGTATATACTTATGTACAAAGTTCCATTCTATCTAAAAAAAAACTGTTACTAACTGTAAAAAAAAAAGGTTACCAAATATCAACAATTACAAAAATTTAACAAAAGATTTAACCGATGGAACTAAAAAATAAAATAGACAAACCTTATCTATTTAACCAAACGAAAACATCACAACCTAACTAAAACAAAACGGACATAAGCAATGAACCTGAAATTGTTCAATGCTTCACAATAGAGGTAGATTTAGAACGGCACTAACCCCCAATCACCGCTTTATGGATTTTGAATTGACGGACTTGTCTTTGTGGTTGTTGACTTTAAAACCTGCCAAACAAATAGAACCCTACTAAATCTGCTCATCTTTAAAAAAAGAATATAGCGTCATTAGGCGTGCTCCATTTGTGCTACTGCATACTGTTGTGCTAAAATAATAATGAAATCCTAAAAAAATAATTAACAAACGATCCAAAAAAAAAAACTACAGAACCTCACATATATTTTACTGACCCCTAAAATACAATGAACAAAAGGTAAATGAAATCCTAAAAAAAAATCTACTACCAATCAATTAAAAGAATCTACAGAACCTCACAAATATTTTGAGCGAACCCTAAAATATAATGAACAGAAGGAAAAATGTGTGTATGTGTTTTGTGTAATGAAATTGTTCTATAATGTTTTGGAACCGATATGTCAAACAAATATATAAAAAAAATATCTGTTGTGTTGTGACACACTTGCAATAAAATGGTACATACCTACCTACAAAGTATAAGTCACTCCACTAACAGATCTATACTGTTTTAAATATCACACCAATACATAATCCAATGATAGAAAAAAATACAATCAATTACACATGAATCACCATTAAATACACATAATATTTTTCCTACAACAGTCAAATAACATACCAAGTTTTCAAAATAACACAAACAGTATTATAGGTTCAACACACAAAGAGATATTATAGTTTAGTTTCACACAGTAATATTACACGTGACCACGGGGCAGATTGAAAGATACTTTCATGTAAACACCTGTTTGCTTGTAATTATTTTTAAGCGTTGTGCCTATTACCTATTACAAAAAATCCTCTCAGATATATGATGCAGAAAAAACCAACAAATTTACATTGAACGCCACTGTACCTGAGCGCCAGTTTGTAAGAGAAAAATAAATGAAAAAATATGTGTAAAATATGAAAAAATATATGTGAATTTATTCAGTTGGGCGCCATTGAAAAGGACCGTTGCCCGGCTAAGGAAACGGACCTCCTTCTCAGGTAAAGGCGAGGAATTAAAACAAGATGGTAAATTCAATAACAAAGGGCTTTATTACAAAAAAATAGAAAAAGCACACATGAGTTATCGAATATTGGTACTCTCCCCTTTACTGAGGAATTCAAAAAGAAATATTTTTTACACTTAATTTAGTTTGTTCTGCATCAAAATAATTCTAAACAGCAAGATCTTATAATAGGAAATAACTTAATACTCAAAACTCAAAATTCTCAAATATGATTACAATTTCATCTAACATATAAATTTTAGTAGATAACTCCGGCCTGTATGATATGAATTTACAATAGAAAAGCTATATCCTAGGCTAGTAAACTTAGAGAGTCTGTGCTCAGCAGATCAACATGTATTGTCACAACGCAACGGAATAATCTTGTCTTTGTCATAGAATGTTCTAAATTAAAAAGAACTTGTGCAAACAGAGTGTGTGTGTGTATGATTGTGTTTCCCAGAGGGAAATCAAACTCTAAAATAGAAAGTAAAACAGAATCTAAGACAGAAGGTACATAGAAAATAAACAGAAAGTATCTAGATAATATCAGAAAATATCTAGATAATAACAGAAAGTAGACAGAAAGTATCTAGGAAATAAACAGAAAGTATCTTGATAATAACAGAAAGTAATCTTGATAATAACAGAAAATAGACAGAAAGTATCTTTCAACAATATTAACACGTTAGAAGGCGAAGGCTTCCCTCAACACTGTAGCTCGCTGACTCAAAATGATTTGGAGTGGACCAACCTGGAAGCTTCCTGGGACGCCGTACGGTCGTCTCGCGTACCGCCGCGGAACGCCTCCTTACTCCACTCGATCAGCTCCTACTGCTTGACCACGAACGGTGGTGATATCTTCTACTGGACAGGTGGTGTGTTGGAGTCCTTCTGGAGTCCCTCGTAGACCGGCTTCTTCCACGAACGGTGGTGAGCCCCGGGTGATCGCGCACAGCAGCTCGCAGTGGTGACGACAATAGCCGACCGTAGATGCACGATTTAACCTGGCCTTTGCACTCGTATACTTATTTTGCCTGTAACAGGGTAGCTTCGTTCTGGACAGCGTGCCTCGGACGTTTTGTTCACACAAGAGAAACTGCGTATTTTTCTGCCGCCTGCGCCGAATCTATCACGTGCCAACTATGAATGCACAATTCAATTTTGCGTCCGAAATCAAAATCCAATTCACAGGCTTCTCACTTGTTTATATACTATCTTGTTTTGCATCTTCGAGTAGCGTTCTACTGAGACCTTGAACTTCCGGTTATCTCGAAAGATCCAGAACTAACTCTGCCATTTGCTTCGTAAAGTAGACCTTGTCGGCCTAGTAATACTGGTCACTGTCCTCCAGCCAGATTTGGTACATATCAGCCAGCATCCGGTGTTTACTCGAACAAGTCCATACAAAAAAAAGAATTTCTCTGGAACTTTGACGTGATTTTTGCATTATGTCAAAACCTTCCATGGTGTGACCATCGCAAGCGATTTCTAGATTTAAATAATTTTCGACATATCAAACGCTCCATTCTGTAATTATTATTTGTTAGCCAACTTAAAGATGCGACCTATTCTGGATTTTTAAACAAGCCGTTCCTCTTCCAAAGTTATTCAGAGCCCGAAATATTCCTGGAACGTCAATTATTAATAGCAACACTAAGAAGCTCGCTACTTGCCGACAGATACCTCCACTTAGTTTCCACCTTTCTTCTAGTTCACGCCACTTGTAGCTAGCTGTCGCTGCGTGGATTAACCATTTTATCTATTTTGAGACAGTAGATGAAAACTTTTCCCTCGCAGAGGCCAATTCAACCATTATTTCTTGATTCTTAGATAGGCGAAATTATCAATCTGTCTTCAACAAGAAAAGCTTTCATTATTCCTTTAACGAAGAAAGTGGCGCACGCGCGGTGGATCGGCGTTTTTTACAAACTCGGCGTCTGGTTTTCAGATACGGAGAAAACACAACTTGATCTAATAGAAAACACGCTGCTCCTCGTCAGATGGCGTTGTACAATATATTCTATTATCGAGATCTATAACAAAATCTAACTTGGAGTATGATTTAACATGTTACAATACACCCTCTCCTGCCAAAGTTTCACATGCCAATGTGAAACACTCGCTGCCCTCAGCGATAACAGTCACTGGAACTATTTCAATAAGAGATTTAAAAGCAAACAGAACCAGACTAAAAAAAAATCTCATTGACAATGTGGAAACCAAAAAAAACTTCCTGGACCTCTTTGGGTATATTGTAAATCCCCAAACAAAATATATTGAATCAAACAAACTCTGAAACGCAAACTTTAACGAAGAATGAAAACAAAAGATATGACCAAATTCCCCAACAGAATATCGCAGTTCTAAGTTCACTGCTGCAGGTGCAGGCCGAAAGTTCACAATAATTTCAATCCTGGAACTAAAAATTTTCCAACAAACCTTTCTAAAAAAATAATAAAAAAAAAATAATTAACCTATGCACTAAGTCCCTCCTTCATTCATGTGACATTTCAACCGGGTACAATATATTTATCAAGATCTCTAATTTAGCATATTTCCTCTTATATGTTTCCTAATCATTTTGTTATAATGCCAATCTATTCGGGTGAATCTATTTGTGGAAACTAAAAAATTTATACATTTACATCGCACTCCTTTTATTTACAAAATCTCTGACAAAAATCAATCACTACAAATCCGGTATAGTCAGTAAGTAAGTCGCTATATATCCTTCTTTCATACCATAAGTCCTGCTACACACCTAATTGTGAGCATTCACTTTCCTTTTAAACAACCTATATAGACACAGTACCGAACATTTAGCTGTTGGGACTTATGCTACATTTGGTAAAACATTCATACCCCCTATCCCCTTGTAAAGAAAAGTTGAGTGGAAAACCCGCTTTAGAATTTCTGTTACTGGTAATTAGGCTTTTTATTATAGAGGTTACCAGAAAATCCGCCTCTTCGCGCTTTTACTGGTTTTAGGCTTTTCATTTATAGAGGTCACCAGAAAAAACCGCCTCTGTTTGGTTAACTTGTTTCTAGGCTTGAGATTAAAGAGGTCACCAGTCTAAACCGCCTCTGCGCTCGTTTGATAAAAACTACAAAAAAATATAACATGCTGGACTAGGATCAAATATGTTTCTAAATAAAATAACATAATATGCCTGAACAAAATATCCAACTACCTAGCCAGTCTCTAAAGTTTACTGTTAAATTTCGATCAAAGTAACATGCCAAACATTGACACAAATAATGTACTTTAAATCGTCTAAAGAAAATGTCACATGAGTGATTACCCCAATTATAAACATTTTTACCTTATTGAGATTGCCATTCCTTTTTTATTCCAACTGCCAGGACCAATGTTCTACACATCAAAAAAAAAATCCTGTCTCGTCCGGGCTAATCTATATTCTAACATAAAAAATTCTAAGTTGGCTGAGCTAAACCTAAAACAAGAAACCAAAACCTGAGAATCTAAACCAAATTTACCCTGCAAAACTCGCCAGCTAATAACAATACAAAAAAAAAAAAAAACAAAAATATACCTAAAAAAATAATAATTGGACTACCCATAAAATCTTTCTTTCTCTATTACTCCAGTAATCATCTCCTAGTAATGAGCCTTCCCCGGGACAGATGTTCACGCAACCATATATGCGGTCCAGGGTTTACTATACTCTCCACAAAAAACCTTCATGAAAATCCATGTTTTTGACCCAGGCTTCTTTAGTTCAGGTGTTGTCATCCGCACCCGTGTATCCGGCCATCAGTCTAACCCGGCTAAGGTTATTCTTGCCTGAAATTCGCGCATAAACATATGTGCTACAAAATTTGTCACACCACTAAGGCGTGCAAAAAAAAACCAGATCCGTCGTAACCGGCACCACCCCACCGATTTTCCGAACACGACTGAATCTATAAAAAACGATCATTATGTATCCCATAATATACGATCACCAAAACAAAAACACTCTCTGATTAGATATTCTTCATGTATATACGCAAAATATGTGTATCGTACGCTGACAATGAGAGGTGAGCGAGAGAAAGCACAAGCGGCCCTACCCCTCCTCTGAAAATATGGAGCTGTCCTCAGCTCTTATAACTACCATCTACCAACATCTCCAATACCACTAAGGTCTGTAAAGTAGAAGATATGTTGTGTATGGATTAACTTTATTCATTACCCAAACGCAACAATATCCACAAAAGGATGATCAATGTGTTGTCCACAATTCATGATCAAAAAACTTCTCCAAGTCATCACCGGTACCACAATGGAGCATAAAAATGTGCCTCAAAACTTCGACACCCTGTATATACTTATGTACAAAGTTCCATTCTATCTAAAAAAAAACTGTTACTAACTGTAAAAAAAAAAGGTTACCAAATATCAACAATTACAAAAATTTAACAAAAGATTTAACCGATGGAACTAAAAAATAAAATAGACAAACCTTATCTATTTAACCAAACGAAAACATCACAACCTAACTAAAACAAAACGGACATAAGCAATGAACCTGAAATTGTTCAATGCTTCACAATAGAGGTAGATTTAGAACGGCACTAACCCCCAATCACCGCTTTATGGATTTTGAATTGACGGACTTGTCTTTGTGGTTGTTGACTTTAAAACCTGCCAAACAAATAGAACCCTACTAAATCTGCTCATCTTTAAAAAAAGAATATAGCGTCATTAGGCGTGCTCCATTTGTGCTACTGCATACTGTTGTGCTAAAATAATAATGAAATCCTAAAAAAATAATTAACAAACGATCCAAAAAAAAAAACTACAGAACCTCACATATATTTTACTGACCCCTAAAATACAATGAACAAAAGGTAAATGAAATCCTAAAAAAAAATCTACTACCAATCAATTAAAAGAATCTACAGAACCTCACAAATATTTTGAGCGAACCCTAAAATATAATGAACAGAAGGAAAAATGTGTGTATGTGTTTTGTGTAATGAAATTGTTCTATAATGTTTTGGAACCGATATGTCAAACAAATATATAAAAAAAATATCTGTTGTGTTGTGACACACTTGCAATAAAATGGTACATACCTACCTACAAAGTATAAGTCACTCCACTAACAGATCTATACTGTTTTAAATATCACACCAATACATAATCCAATGATAGAAAAAAATACAATCAATTACACATGAATCACCATTAAATACACATAATATTTTTCCTACAACAGTCAAATAACATACCAAGTTTTCAAAATAACACAAACAGTATTATAGGTTCAACACACAAAGAGATATTATAGTTTAGTTTCACACAGTAATATTACACGTGACCACGGGGCAGATTGAAAGATACTTTCATGTAAACACCTGTTTGCTTGTAATTATTTTTAAGCGTTGTGCCTATTACCTATTACAAAAAATCCTCTCAGATATATGATGCAGAAAAAACCAACAAATTTACATTGAACGCCACTGTACCTGAGCGCCAGTTTGTAAGAGAAAAATAAATGAAAAAATATGTGTAAAATATGAAAAAATATATGTGAATTTATTCAGTTGGGCGCCATTGAAAAGGACCGTTGCCCGGCTAAGGAAACGGACCTCCTTCTCAGGTAAAGGCGAGGAATTAAAACAAGATGGTAAATTCAATAACAAAGGGCTTTATTACAAAAAAATAGAAAAAGCACACATGAGTTATCGAATATTGGTACTCTCCCCTTTACTGAGGAATTCAAAAAGAAATATTTTTTACACTTAATTTAGTTTGTTCTGCATCAAAATAATTCTAAACAGCAAGATCTTATAATAGGAAATAACTTAATACTCAAAACTCAAAATTCTCAAATATGATTACAATTTCATCTAACATATAAATTTTAGTAGATAACTCCGGCCTGTATGATATGAATTTACAATAGAAAAGCTATATCCTAGGCTAGTAAACTTAGAGAGTCTGTGCTCAGCAGATCAACATGTATTGTCACAACGCAACGGAATAATCTTGTCTTTGTCATAGAATGTTCTAAATTAAAAAGAACTTGTGCAAACAGAGTGTGTGTGTGTATGATTGTGTTTCCCAGAGGGAAATCAAACTCTAAAATAGAAAGTAAAACAGAATCTAAGACAGAAGGTACATAGAAAATAAACAGAAAGTATCTAGATAATATCAGAAAATATCTAGATAATAACAGAAAGTAGACAGAAAGTATCTAGGAAATAAACAGAAAGTATCTTGATAATAACAGAAAGTAATCTTGATAATAACAGAAAATAGACAGAAAGTATCTTTCAACAATATTAACACGTTAGAAGGCGAAGGCTTCCCTCAACACTGTAGCTCGCTGACTCAAAATGATTTGGAGTGGACCAACCTGGAAGCTTCCTGGGACGCCGTACGGTCGTCTCGCGTACCGCCGCGGAACGCCTCCTTACTCCACTCGATCAGCTCCTACTGCTTGACCACGAACGGTGGTGATATCTTCTACTGGACAGGTGGTGTGTTGGAGTCCTTCTGGAGTCCCTCGTAGACCGGCTTCTTCCACGAACGGTGGTGAGCCCCGGGTGATCGCGCACAGCAGCTCGCAGTGGTGACGACAATAGCCGACCGTAGATGCACGATTTAACCTGGCCTTTGCACTCGTATACTTATTTTGCCTGTAACAGGGTAGCTTCGTTCTGGACAGCGTGCCTCGGACGTTTTGTTCACACAAGAGAAACTGCGTATTTTTCTGCCGCCTGCGCCGAATCTATCACGTGCCAACTATGAATGCACAATTCAATTTTGCGTCCGAAATCAAAATCCAATTCACAGGCTTCTCACTTGTTTATATACTATCTTGTTTTGCATCTTCGAGTAGCGTTCTACTGAGACCTTGAACTTCCGGTTATCTCGAAAGATCCAGAACTAACTCTGCCATTTGCTTCGTAAAGTAGACCTTGTCGGCCTAGTAATACTGGTCACTGTCCTCCAGCCAGATTTGGTACATATCAGCCAGCATCCGGTGTTTACTCGAACAAGTCCATACAAAAAAAATAATTTCTCTGGAACTTTGACGTGATTTTTGCATTATGTCAAAACCTTCCATGGTGTGACCATCGCAAGCGATTTCTAGATTTAAATAATTTTCGACATATCAAACGCTCCATTCTGTAATTATTATTTGTTAGCCAACTTAAAGATGCGACCTATTCTGGATTTTTAAACAAGCCGTTCCTCTTCCAAAGTTATTCAGAGCCCGAAATATTCCTGGAACGTCAATTATTAATAGCAACACTAAGAAGCTCGCTACTTGCCGACAGATACCTCCACTTAGTTTCCACCTTTCTTCTAGTTCACGCCACTTGTAGCTAGCTGTCGCTGCGTGGATTAACCATTTTATCTATTTTGAGACAGTAGATGAAAACTTTTCCCTTTCACTCGCAGAGGCCAATTCAACCATTATTTCTTGATTCTTAGATAGGCGAAATTATCAATCTGTCTTCAACAAGAAAAGCTTTCATTATTCCTTTAACGAAGAAAGTGGCGCACGCGCGGTGGAGTTCGGCGTTTTTTACAAACTCGGCGTCTGGTTTTCAGATACGGAGAAAACACAACTTGATCTAATAGAAAAGACGCTGCTCCTCGTCAGATGGCGTTGTACAATATATTCTATTATCGAGATCTATAACAAAATCTAACTTGGAGTATGATTTAACATGTTACAAGTCTATAGTTGCAGGTGACTTTAACGGACACCACACGAATTGGTCTACTAAAACAAACGCTAGGGGCTTACAGATACTAGATGCGTCTTTAGATAGCAACTGTGTTTACTTGAATAGTTGTGAACACACAAGAATTAAATTAGTCAATGGGAATCTACAAAAATCCTCGCCGGACGTGACCTTTGTTACTTCAGATATTGCAGTATATTTTAAGTGGTGGGTAACAAATGAAAGTTTAGGTAGTGATCACTTGGCTGTCAATTTTTTGCTTGAGTTTGAGGAAATGTTTAAATGTATGCGACGCCGTAACTTCAAACAAGCTGACTGGCCACTATACCGTGACACGTTAAGATCTGATTTCAGAGACATTGTTAATAATGATGATATTCAAACAATGTACGCAATTCAATGAAGCAAAACGTGCTATAGCTAAACCCCGGACAAAGAGTTGGCATACTCGTTGTAATGAAGTGAACGAAACAACCAGTACGGCAGATATGTGGCGCAAAATGAGCTGGATGAAAGGGCTAATAGGAGGGTCCGCTCTAGCCCCTGAGGATACTAAAAAGGAACTTTTATCTTCTTTGGCTCCAGATTTTGTAGAATCTCCCGTACTTGTATTTACTTTATCAAATCCATTGATAGAAGGTGAGTTTACTTTACAAGAATTAATCACCTGCTTGAAAAAAAAGACACTGCGCCAGGGGACGATGGTATATCATATTCTATGATATATACCCAGTAACTATAAGTCATTATTGATTAAAATCTACAACCTAATTTACAGACATGCATGTGTACCTGAACAATGGCGTCGTATCAGAATTGTACCTATATCTAAGCCAAATACTGATCCTAACTCTATACCTAAATTTAGACCTATCTCGTTGATGTCTTGATTGTGCAAGATTTTTCATGTAATGCTCCCCAAGAGACTGGAATGGTTTGTTGAGTAAAAGGGCATGCTTGCGCCGATAGTTTCGGGTTTCCGTAGAAGTCAATCATGTTTAGATTGTGTAGCCAGACTAACGTCAAAAATACAAATCGGGTTCTCGAAGAACATCCCTATTTTAGCCTGTTTCCTGGATATAGAAAGTGCTTATAATAATGTGGTAGTAGATCAGCTAGCTTTGACACTAGATAAGCTAAATGTAGGCACTCAATTTTGCAAATATATATGGTCATTTCTATCTATGCGATACTTGAAAATACAGGATATCAATGACGGTAACACCCTTGAGAGATGGACAAACAGAGGATTGGCTCAAGTAGACCCGATCTCTCCACTCCTTTTTAATATTGCGACTTCCAAGATCTGCACTACATTTAACAACATTGATATTTTGCAATATGCGGATGATTTTGTTTTTTACACTCAAAGTGAAAATCTGACAGTCAGTACTAAAATCTTGCAGAATACTATAGACTTAGTCGTAGAAATCCTAAAACAAAGTGGCTTGGAAATTTCACCAGAAAAGACACAGTTCTGTATTTTCAGTAGGGGGAGAAAGAGAGATCAAATCACATTGAGGGTAACAATGTTACGCCTGTCAATTGCATTAGATATTTAGGAATTTGGTTGGACAAGTCCCTATTGTGGAATAGGCATATTAACGAGACTCGCATAAAAACTATGAAGATGATAAATTTACTTAAAGTTTTAGCAGGCTCCAATTGGGGTTTACACCCCAAACATCTCCGGAGTTTATACATCTCACTAATTCGAAGTAGAATTGCTTTGGAAGCTTTTTGTATAACAATACAGCAAAAACACATGTGATAAAATTAGATAGGATCCAGAATATAGCCTTAAGAACTATAGGAGGATTCATAAAAACCACACCCATTCATGTGATGGAGTGCGAATTGTGCATCCCTCCTCTTGAGTTAAGTCGACAATATTTGGCAACAAAATATTGTCTGAAAGCTATATCGTGGTCTAATAATTTGACGGTTAATTTACTGAAACAACTAGCGAACCTTTGTAATCGGAATTATTGGCAACATAAAAAGATACCTCTTTTGGTATCTATATATGCAGATGTTCAGTTGGAATGTATGAAATCTAGTAATTCACTTAAGATGTTCACCTTACTAACATGGGTATCTAACATAAATACCAATTTTATCGAAACTGAGGTAGACCAGATAATTCATGCTAAAAGCCATTCATGACACAAGAGTACTAAAATATAATACATTACACATGATACACAATAAATATGCAAAATGCCTTAAAGTATATACACAGATGGATCTAAAGGCTGTGACGGTATTGGTGCAGCCTACTACAATCCCAGTCACAATGTGAAGGAATGTTACAAAATTATTTCTGATGTAAATTGTATTATGATGATTGAATTGTTTGCAATCTCAGAAGCAGTATCGCATATTGAAACAATTGGTTATAAGAATGTAGTTATTCTGACTGACAGCAAAAGTGCTTTGCAGCATATAGCTCGGTGCGCCTCTGGAATCAGAGGTGCTTCGATAGCTTATGCGATTTTAGAGAAATTCTAAAATTCAATGCTAAGGACATGTCTCTGAGATTGCAATGGATCCCTTCTCATGTGGGTATCCACGGTAATGAGGAGGTGACAAGTTGGCCAGAGATGACAAACCACTTACTGATAATGATTAAGTGATGAATTACCATGGGATCAGATACATACGTAGTTCCAGAATATACAGAAGTAATGACTAAGCATAAGATTCAAATATATAACAAATGGAAAAATAATTTTAAAAGAGTTTCACTAGACAAAGGGATCTGGTATAGGACCATACAACATGAACCCCCTCATTTGCCGTTCGTTATGGCAAAATTAAAAAGACAGATGATTGTAATGGCGTGTAGGCTTCGCTCCGGGCATATTCCACTCAATCGCTTTAAACATCTAATAAGGAGAGCTGATTCACCAAATTGTGAAATTTGCGGCACTGTAGAAGATACTCAACACTTTTTGATGGACTGTGCCCGTAGTGAATCAATTAGATGTAAGTTAAAGGATTTGGGCCTAAATTATGAAGATGTAGGTATATTGCAGAGTGTCTTAGCAGAGCCAACATCTGGCATTGCTAAAACATTCTACAATTTGTGTCATAAAGTCCTTAACCCAAGTGATGTATAGTTAGTGAATTTACCAATGGGACTGGCATAGCTGCGAATAATGCGGCTAAAAGTCCTTTATAATAGAAAAGATAAAACAAAATAAAAAATGTTACATCACTTTATAAAATTAATTTGAATTTGAATTTTGTAAGAAACTCACATACATACATGAATGCTTAAAACAATACACTACTTTTTTGGGTAGTTGTGTAAAAAATATATATATAATATTATGTTAGTAATTTAGCGTAAAACAATCTCAAAGTTTTCCGTGCGAGCATTTTACGAAAAACTACTTCTGAAGATTGAATGTAATTATTTAGCATTTTGAGTTTTGCGATTATTTGAAGCTGCTGTCTAGAATACAAAATACCGATCTATGTAATTCCATAATTTAAATTTCTATAGATGTTTCTATTTCTTTGAATAAGACAGCCAAAAAATCTGAATCACATTGCTTTTGTCGTCAAAAAATGTACTAGGCCTCATAAAAGATCTGCAAAATAGCCGTAAGGCTTTTGAGGGTTATATAGACCACCATAATGTTGCATGTGGCCCTACCTACAGTCCCTTACCCTATGGCACAAGTTGTGCCGAACATCCTGTATATTATATAGTACTAGCTTACCCGCCCGCGACTTCGTCCGCAGGGACTACAGTTTATCGCGAAAAAAGCATCCTACGTTCTTCTAGGATACTAAAAACCAATGCAAAAGTAGATGCGAGATGTAGGTGGTGCTCTGTGGCACCAACGCTCTTGAAGATTTTTGACAGACTTGTTATTTCGTTTCCATGGCAACCGTTCCTTAGAGCGAGTATTCAACATGTTCCAGTTTCCCGCGGAATCTTCCACGGAATTCGTGGAGTTTTCCGGGATAAAAAAACCTATGTCTTATGCTATGGTATAAGCTATCTCCATTCCAAATTTCATCAAAATCCGTCCAGCGGTTATCACGTGAAAGCTCCCCCAAACAAACAAACAGACAACGTTTCACTTTTATATATTGGTATGGATTAGACATTTTTCTCTGTGTATACTACTAATACTAACCTAGTTTATTTGTTATTTATTTAGCTCCAACTTTTTAATGTTTTTTATGAATTATTATGACTGAAATGAAGCTTTAGCCCTACCCGTATTTAACCATTTAAAAACATGGTATATTTGACAGCGCACCGATCATGCTGCTATCGTCAACGCAAGAGCCGCCAAGGAAACAAACATCGGCATAGAAGTAGCTAAAGTCCGTAGAGAGGAGGCATGCGAGCTGCTCCGGAGACATTACCTGAGGGAACGGGACCCTGGACTAAGGGAGCTGCAGAAGAAACTTCAAGCTGGATATGTGTGCAGGGATCTCCGGCTGCAGATACAGAATAATGCATACAAAAGGCTGCAGGATAAGGTTTGTATTTTTTTTTAAGTTATTTATTATATATGTTTTGTTTACTTCATATTTTTAATGAAATTTAGGAAGTGATTTGGATGTTTTATACAAATTTAATATTACAGACCTCCACTCCAATGTAATTCCATATTAATTTCATCAACATTGATTCTGTATTGTTAGCAAAATCTGTTTACAGTAGTAATTTTTTATTAAAAAATGTTTGAATATTGTCATGTAAAATGTTGAAAAAAAATATTTTATAAAAGTGACAAAATACTTTGTCGACGATCATCTGCTAGCCTCAATAGAGAACACAATAACAGTTTAATAAAGACGATAACAAAAGATCTATTGGACATTTTAGTTGATAAATATCTATACATAATAAAGCAGTAAGTATCAAAAAAGTCTGTACAATGAAGATAATGTAAAAAAAGGTCTACCTAGGGTATTTAAAATAAACCATGGAACAAGTTTCTTTTTAATCATGTCTGTATCTGTTTGTCTGTCTTTCTGTTTTTTTGTTTGCGCAAAATGTAAAAATACTGGAACGATTGTGATGCAGTTTTCAATTTTTGATAGTTCCCTAATCGACTTAAAAACTAAAATCAATTGATAAAAAACTATTTGACGGCAGAACGAATTTTTTTAGTCGTGCTATAACACAGGTAGCTTTTAACTCAGAGAAATGACCTCGCGGGCAAAGCCGCGGGCACAGCTAGTTCTAACAAATTAGCTTATTCAAGGCTAGGTTGTAACCCACACTATCCATCCTACTAATATTAGAATAGTAATTCTGTTTGTTTGTATTTTATCTCTTCACGACTAAACTTTATGAAATTAGGAGTTATTTGACCGCCGAAGAAGAACATAAGGGTAATTCTGATTTTAGAAAAAAAAACACTGTGACTATCAGTTTTCTATCCTGTAGTTACAAAATATCGGAATCATGCTTTGTTTTAATAAAGTATAGGTAAAATACTGTAACTTTAGAAAATAAATGAATAATTTTAATACATACTCGTAGTTAATTATTTAATGATTTTCAAACTATCAAAAATGACCCTTCCGAGGGTGTGAGCTAGGTGTGACCAAGCAGTTTTTTTTATTAGAAAAATATACTTTCTTTTCTCTGTCAGATTGAACGCCCAAAAAAGAATGCTAATAATAATCTGAATATATTCACTCAATAAATAAAAAAACATAATAATATATATATATTATATATATATATATATATATATATATATATATATATATAATGCTACTAGCTATTTTTGAAATGTTTACTTAAAGTTTGTGATCATATTTTTTGTCCCTTCCATGGATGTGTGTCACACTAGTCGTAAAATATAAAAAAATCGAGCGCGTACCCGAACGAAACTAATATACAAGGTTTGATCCGCCGTGTTTTCACTCAGTTGTTAGTTTCTGCCGGCGGTGTAAAATCTACGAGATATGACATATTATTTTTCTATTCTCAAAGCTCGTTGAGCATAAGTGGTCACAATCGTGTGGATCGTCAAAGTGTACATTTCAATGATGTACTTCAGTTTTGTGGTTTTAATGCGTTTTTGCATCAAAAACACTTAGCTAAATTTCCTTGTTTATTCCTGACTTTTCTGTTTTTAAACTTGTAATGAAAAAATGATACTTCCATGGACGTCACTTCTATGGATCCGTGGATAAAAATCCTACAAACCGCACATACTCCATACAATACAAACACATTACAATAAAAAACAACATAACAGTAATGATACATAAAATCTAAAGTTGTACAATAGGCGGCCTTATCGCTATTTGCAATTTCTTACAGACAACCACACAATCACTTCCATGGATCAAAGGTCACATCCATGTGTATATTATTTATCCACGGATCCATAGACTGCTCCTAAATATAAAGTTTTTTTGATAAAGCGATAGATTTATATAATTATTTTGCAAAAAGTGACATTTCTTTATAATATTTTACTTCCAAGGATTGCAATAGTGTAGGGAATATCACTTCTATGGATCTAAGGTCACTACCGTAGGTGTTTTTTTTCAAACCTCTATATTTAAGTACCTAAAGGCTAAAGGGATCCAAGCTTGGTGAGTATTTTCCCCCTAAAGAGTAAGACCAAAACTAATAAAATCCATCATCAATTGTATCTGAAACACGTTATCGCTAGTTTATATTTTTTTTAAATCAAAAATGAGAATTACCCATAAGACACTTTTACCGCGATAGACAAAGTCGCGGGAAAAGCTAGTAATAATACATAGGTTGCAGCTTCGATCATAAGGGTTGCAGCATTGTGATTTATCTAGGAAAAATTAAAAAAAAACTAGCTAATGTTTAATACACATAGAAAAAAAAAGCTAAGTCAATAGCGGTCTTCAAAGACATGTTGAAGAAGCACTACCTGCCATAACTATGTGTACTATGTTATTCAAACATAATTTATGCAATATTTATATTCCTTTGTGATTATGCTATTTATTTATACTTATAATAAAGCAATAAGAACGAAAAAGTCTGTACAAAGATAATAAAAAAAATGTTTTTTTTTTAAATCGTGTCGTAATCGTTTTTGTAGGATAGCTTAGGGTTTGACTTAAAAACTAGGGTACTTGGTATCCTAATCCGATGATTAGAAGCCGAGCAATCGCTAAAAAAACTATTTGACGGCTGAACGAATTTTAAAGAAATGTAGTTTTTGGTCCTGGAATAACACGTATGGGCACAGAATAAATAATAGTACAAGGTATGGGCTACTTTGAAATTAAATAACCTTATTAATAAATAATAAGTCTAACGCTATCTATTCTATAGTGAAAATAGCTCCAGTAGTTTTGACGTGATGCGCGAACAAACATACAGACAAACAAACTAACAAATTTACAAACTAACAAACAGACAGACACGATTTAAAAATAGTTTATTTTAAGTAAGCTAGACCATTTAAAAAAAACTTCTTTGTACAGAATTTTTCGTTCATATTGCTTTATTATAAGTACTAGATATATCCGCGGCTTCGCACGCGTGGTCATTTCTCTAGGTTAAAAGTACTCTATGTACTATTCCAAGATCTAAAATACCAACATACTAACATTTGATCAAAATTCCTTCAGCCGTCAAAAAGTTTTTATCGATTGCTCGGCTTCTACTCATCTGATTGAGATATCAAGATTATCAAGTACTCCAGTTTTTAAGTCAAACCCTAAGCTATCCAATAGTGAAGACCGCATCGCAATCGGTCTAGTAGTTTTTACTTGATGCACGAACAAACATACATCCAAACAGACAGACACGATTTAAAAAAAAGTTATATTTTTGGTCCTAGAATAGCATATAGAGTAAGAGTTAACCTAGAGAAATGACCATGCGAATGATCTACTGATCGGATTGAGATACAAAGTACCCTAGTTTGTAAGTCAAACTCTTAAGCTATCCAATAATGGAAAAACGTCGCAGTCAGTCCAGTACTTTTTATGTGAAACACGAACAAACATATAGACAAACAGACAGACACGATAAAAAATGGTATATTTTTTTTTGTAGCTTGTTTTAAGTATATTATACACTACACATTTTTTTTTAAATTATCTTCTTTGTACAGACTTTTTCGTTCATATTGTTTTTTATAAGTAGAGACTATCTTTTTTCCAAAGTCTCCCTCACTGACCGCAATGTATATAATTTTAATTCCTGTCCATCCACAGGTTGCCTGTAAAAAATTGCTGACAACGATATGACCGTCTATTGTACGTCTATTGTATTTTATGTATAAGTTATTTTGTTTTCTATATTGTGACGTGTTCAGTAATGAGTTATTGTATTGTAATAGGCAGAAGAAAAGCAATGTAACGCTGTCCTCCTGAACTCGCTGTTCAACAACCGCGAGGCTCTGGAGCTGGAGAGCCGGCAGCAGGCGGAGCGCGGCGCTGCATACCGCCGGGACCTGCAGCAGCAGCTGGTGGAGAGGGAGCGCGTGCGGCGCTGCTCCTACGAGGATACCCTCATAGAGAAGAAGATGATGGAGGATGTCATGAGAACTTTAGCCGACGAGGACCAGAAGTTAGTTTTTTGGGTTACGTACCTACAGCAACAGGTGATCCCATACTATAGCTAAAAATCATATCGATCACATCAGCTTTCAAACAGAAAAACCATTCATTTGGGAGTAACGATCCCGACCCCCATTATACCTAAGAACTATCTCGATCACATTAGCTATCAGACAGAAAAAAACCCCATCAAAATATCCATTCGTTTGGGAGCTGCGATGCCACAGACAGACATACACACCCTAAACATATAACACCCCTCTCTTTTCACATTCGGGGGTTAAAAATGACTCGCGACTCATGTTCTGACAGTCATAAAAACTAAATATACCCAAATCAAATGAGTTTGATTTGACATTGTTAGATCCACATGACTGTTTTTGTTACTTTATTAGTAAATTATAATTTAAAAAAAACTTTGTTTCAGTAGTGACGATGAGAATTGACGAGTTCGAAAATCAATAAGTTGAATTAATGACGTCGTGAGCAGGCCAAATACAACAAATGGCAGGGTCCCCAGCATGTTGGCATTGCCCCGTTGAATTGCAGAAACGATACGATACTGCTCTTTATCTGGTTGTTAAAATGTACTGTGTATAACATCACTCACAAGTCTGTCTGCTTGTCCTCCGCACTGATGACTTTTCTAAGTTATTAGCAGTTTTCCGTGCTTCAGAGGGCACGTTCAGCTGTTGGTTCCGGCTGTCATTGATTAATAGCAGTCGTTAAGCCATGTCAGGGACCCTCGGGCGGCCTGACTTACTCTGATACCAGAGGTCAGCAAGCACTACCTCATACGATAGATCGCAGCGAAACAGGTAACAACACCACCATCAACATGACTCGTTACATATTCAGAGAGCTGGCACAGAAGCGCGAGATCACCGACCGCCTCCGCAACGAGATGAAGACCTTCGCGCAAGCGCGGGAAGCATGGAAGGAGAAGCAGAAGCAGGTGGTAGTCAACGAGGAACGGGAGATCGAGAAGCAGAGGGCTGCTGCTGCGGATAGGAGCTCTGCCATGTGAGTATCCATATCCATCCATACTAATACATATTATGAAAGTAACTCTGTCTATGATTGTTTGTTACCTTTTCACGGCTGAACTGATCTTGATGAAATTTGGTACGAAGGTAGTTTTAATTCTAGGATAGGATGCTTTTTATCGCTCTAAAACTGTTCCGCGTGGACGCAGTCGCCCTCAAAATCTATTCTTATCTACTATTCTTGGTAAAAGGTAGGAATTTGTAACAACGCCATCTATCGAGCATTTGTTGAACTAACTACGGGCT
The DNA here is from genome assembly GCA_946251855.1 of Alsophila aescularia. Taxonomy (NCBI): domain Eukaryota; kingdom Metazoa; phylum Arthropoda; class Insecta; order Lepidoptera; family Geometridae; genus Alsophila; species Alsophila aescularia. The sequence goes on from OX276375.1 coordinate 30,725,956, forward strand.
ACACCAACTATTATGTATTCTGAGCTGCTACCGTTGGGAAATCAGATGATTTTTTTGGTTCCGTAGTCAAACAAGAACCTTTATAGTTTCGTCATATTTACTCGTATCTGTATGTCACAGCTATGGCAGATGGCGCTAAATTACAATATGTGCATAATTATTATTTTTTGGCTTTTAATTTGTTAACAGATCCGATTTAAATATTTATTGGCGGCTATATTACCGTGTACCTAATGATTATATTTAATCTTAAGTTTCAATTGTATATCTAATATTTTTAACCGTATTCTTTTCTTATAAATTTGGGATCAGATCTGCAGTGCGATTACGTAATGTTGATCATGACGGTTTCAAGCCGTCAAATTCAATAATGCTTTGCGATAGAGTCGATTTTGCTATGAAAAAAGTGACAATCTGATTAAAGCCAAGTTCTGTGGTCGGGCCCCTTGAGTATTGGTATTGAACTCAAACTTTTAGGGAACGAATACGGTTAAAATATTAGTTTGACAATGAAAGCTATAGATAAAAAATTAACATCGTATAGTGTTTTAACCGCGAATAAAGTTTTAAATCTAATTTGACTGCAATTTAAGGCTTAAAGAAATAAATTAGGCTAATATTGTCATTAGCCCCATCTATACTTTGATTTTTATAGCTTGATCGCCATGACAGTTGCCATCGAAACCACGCGCATGAAGATTCATATTTTTTACAGTCAAAATGTACCCAAATCAATGTCGTACTAAATTGGTATGACGGAAAGGGATGTTCAATTTTCATTGCGACATCTTAATCACAGACTATAAAGCAATAATAATAGATTATGAAAATTGAAATAACTTTTTTTGTTTATACGTAATAAATTCATAAAAAAGTTTCCACAAGCTAATTTGAATCTATTGTTGTGGTAAAATGCAAAGATTTAGAATTACGCTTACTGGCGTAAAATAGATTCCGCTCTAATCTAATTTTGTTCTAGCAAAATGTCACGTTTTATTTCTATATATTCTATATGCACCCAAGTAAAAATATTATATTATATTTCCTCCAAAACGGGGCAAAAAAGAGGGCTACTGAATGGCCTTATTAGATCCGATTTCAATGTTTTTTTTTATTTGAAACGTAGTAACTTTAAGTTGGTATCATAAAAAACTGATACAAGAGGAATTAAGAGATCTTAAAGTCAAACTACCTCAAGAAGTACTCCATATTATTTATTCTGTGGCACTAGTACATATAAAAAATTATGTAACTCCTGTTTGGATGAACCGATTTTGTTAAAACAAAGATAAAAACCTTCGCAGGACTCCAAGAAATACAGTTCAGCAAACATCATAAAAATCCATCTAGTGGATTTTGCGTGATGAAGTCACAGACAGACAGACAGACAAAAATTCTAAACTATATTTTTTGGATTCTCCTACATTCATATACTCAAACAAAAATGTTTTTTTCTAAATTCTCTTCCATGTACAGATTTTACTTTATTTATAGTTTTATTTTATGTAAAATAGATGATAGATCGATATATAGATAGATATAGATAATGTATGCACTAGAAAAGTCACAATTATAATATATAACATAAGTGAGCAACATAATTATATGTTTGTTTTTTTTTCTACATTATTCGTTATTCGATTTTTTCCTACACTAAAAATGACAACACCACTGACACTGTGATATTTTTAACCCTAGAAATATCACTCTGGCAGGTGTCTTGGCGATCAAGCTATGTTGTACAAACTATAGTGAAACTCATGTCATGGACCATCCACCTTAACACTATGAGGTGGAAATTTGGCACATGTATAGATATATAATTCTAATACATAGCAAATTTGTTCTAAAGGGGTTGTTACATTTTTGTATGGAGCCTGGTCGCTGCCATTTTGTCTGACCACCTTTTAAAGCTATGTTAATGGATAGTGTCTTTAGTGGCAGTCAAGAAATATATAAACCATAAATAAAAAAGGGTCCCAGTACACGAAAAGAGACCCGATTCCATTCTAAATTTCATCAAAATCCGTCCAGCGGCTATTGCGTGAAAGCTCCCCAAACAAACAAACAAGCAAACAAACCGACAACGTTTCACTTTTATGTATTGGTATAGATACATTCTTTATTTCAACAACAAATAATAAAAACCGGTCAAGTACGAGTCGGACTTGCGCTAAAGATCCCGAACTGAATGAAAGAAAACACTTCTGTTTTGTAAATAAATAACACAAGTATATTGTGTGGTGGCACGGAACTCGCAGTGTGCGAACCTGATTCGCACTTGACCATTTTTTTAAATATATTTTTTCACATTACATATAAATAATTACAAACAGTGAAATGTAATTGTAAGTGATAATCAGATTAAACCAGTCCCCCCATATTCGCCAACATAATGTTCTAAAATGTCTAGTTACGGAGATAATTGGAGGTAGTGTTGGATACTTAGTCTAAAATAAAATAATTATTAAAAAAATATGTGATTGTAAATACTGTTCATGTTTGAGAAAGTACAAATATATATAGTTAAAATTCTTTAAAATCTAGTTTTCTTTATGTGAGTTGTGTGCTAGTGAAGGTTGTTGACAAATCATTTGAAACATGTTGAGGAACATTTTCTTTATTTTCATGTAAAATAATCCCGAATTAGCATGCAACGAATTTGTAGGGGGTAATAATAAAAAATAAAAAAAAAGCAACAGACATTTTATATAAAAATCTACAAAAACAAACACCCATTTTAGTTCTCCAGAATTCATCATCTCTATAGATCTATAAGAAAAGGTTGATTGTCGCCTGACCAAATTCCAAAAATACATCTATTTCTTCCCGTCACATGAAGTTGACCTTGTACTTGACCTTTTTTTGATACCATTTAGTTTTTTTTATTAAGTTAAAGTACTTAATAAAAAAGCAATTGGTTTAGTATTGTTTTTTTATTTATTATTTTTATTTTTTTTAGTATCTAAATCAATCCCTTTTTTAAATGCCGTAATTGGACACTTAACCTCAACAATGGAATCATCTCCAACTATACCGTCAGGGGTAGCTCCAATAAATGGATATGATCTGTCAATAAAGAGCCCACATGGTTCAATAACAATATTTTCTTGCTGCTCCATCTGTTGGCTTGTTTTTAATGTTCTACACCATGTGCCACTGACGAAACATGCGCTATATTTTTTTTGTATAGTATATTTTTTACCATTGATGCACTTTTTAAGGATCTCTTCTTCTACAGATCTTTAATTTTTCCTGTCGGACTTCTTCCGAAAATAGCTTTTTGAACTACAGATTATAGCAGATTCATTGTTAAAAGAAACAACGGCAGCATTTTTTTTTGGGCCCGGTCACAAACCATGCAATATTTATTTTTTACAGCCATGTATAAAACGTCTCCAAATTACTTGCCTATGATTGCCGCTGTTCCTGACATCGATTTATAATTATTGCCATAGGATCTCGAGCCCCAAGCACCATCAAAAAACACATATATAAGAGGAATTCCATCTTTTGTTCGACCTTCAGCAATCGCGGCTTCTTTTACTCGTTTTGCAGCAGCTTCCATAGATGGTGCTGCCGTTTTCTCCCAAGTTTCGTATACATTATCTTGTAGTTTTGTGAAATATCTTTTCGAGAATACAGGTACATCAATAGCGGACAGAATTTCTTCAAATTGCGCAAATCCAATACCACTAGCTACGGTGCCAGTGGTTGTAGCAACGTTTGCATCAACATTTTTTCGATCAGCGTTCTCAGAGTCAATTACAATAACTTTTCGGCATACAAACTTAAACTTTGCTATCAACCCAATTCTTTTTTCACCTATTAACTTAAAATGTCCGACTTTGCAATCAAAGAAATTGTTATGATGAGACTTTTCTTGGAGTTGTGACATAAGATATGTCAACAATTCTTCGTCTACTGATGGGTTGATAATCTTCTTTTTCAGGTCCTGTGATGAGAGAATATCTATCGAAATCTTCCATGTTTCTAAAACATAACCAAAAACATGTTTTAAAAAACCTATATATTTAAATTATCAGCATAATGTAATATCAGTATAGAATGTAAGTAGTATAGGTATACAATAATTACTCACTCATTATAAAAAAATTGAGTTGTTAAATGAATATCTTCATGTAATACAGGCATTCCATCATTTGGTTCTTTGACAGAAGTGTTCGCAGTCGCTCTGTAACAATAAAATTAAAGGTAGATAAGTTATTCCAGGACCTAAAGTATCTACATATATGTAAATCCGTTACGGATCTAATTGGTAAAAAACATTGGTATGTATGTACATAATAACAATCATACTTTCGCATTTATAGCAGGATTGTAATTAAATTCTATAATAATTATTATTATACATTATACACTAACAACACAATGAAATTACTCACTCTTCATTCGCAGAACTATTTAAATACACAGGCATGAGTGTCATCAATGGAATATCTGCATTAGACCTTCCTGGTTGGTGTGTTGACCTAATAATAATATAAAATTTAATTAGCACCTAACATTAAAATATGAAAAATTATTATGAGATTACTCATCTTCTGATTTATTTGTTGGTACATTCGTACTGCACAAGGCCTGTATACCTCTAAAAACACGAAAAATATTATTATTCATGGGGCAACAGCTACGTCAACGCTCTCTCACACACACAGCATGTTACATAAATGACGACAATGGCGATGTTTTCAAAATAGCGAACCGCTTGCATGATAATCAAATCAGTCTCAATCCAAAAATGTTCAAATTCCCTTTATTATAAACGTTCCCTTTATTATAAACTAAGTGCATCGTACTGTCACATCTCTAATATTGTATGTACACTGTGGCGCGCGCGAGATAAGAGTACTTATGCCTACGAATAGTATTTTATCAACGACTTTTTTCTTTGACTTAATTGTTTACTTTTTTAGTTAGTTATTTTTGTTTCACACATTACCGGCGTTTTTGTTTTCCCGATTTGTATAAGTTGGAGTATTCAAGTCGGGTGTGAACAGGTATCATATGGTATCACCTAGAAGGAAGTATGTCCATCATCACTTCGCCGACCGCTTCAACACTTTCCACCAGGGGAAATCACAGACAAGTACTTGCTTAGATATAATGTCAAGGGTATTTTGCACAGTGAAGCAAATTTACAAAGCAATATTTTGTGAAATATTCACAGTAATAAAGTCTATGTTTTTAATGTCAATGAACTAAGTAGGTATATACAAATAATTATTACTAGGATTTTGCCTATATACTATTTTATTTACAAACTAAAACCACAACACCACGCAATCAAAACAAACATCTCAAGAAAATATTATTATTTACGAAAATATGTCCGCGAGCGATGCGAGGCGCGAACTGCCGCACGTCTGCCTTCTAACGCGTACCGCTCAGTTCAGAAACAGGATTGCCAGGTGGCGAATTCTTTTTGTCGTACCATGGCTGCCAAATATCTCGTACTTTCAATACATAATCTCATACATAAAACTATAAAGTTTAAAAATGACGTATGGTCCTTAAATCGCACTAATGTGAGGGATGTGTAGGATTTTTAGGATCGGGCTGCAGTAAGTCTCGAAAAACCTGATGCTTTAACCACTCATCGGGAAAGGTTTGCGAACGATGTTCATAAATCGTGTTACTTGCTTTTTTTGCAGTTCATCCTCGCTTTTTAGTTAAATTAACGGCTGAATAATTAGAGAATCCCGAAATTCACTGGAACTTTAAATACTTTGGCGTAAAAATATTTAGCCCCACATGTTTCAGCTAGTGCAAAAGAGATAAGAAATCAAATACTCATAAGTGCAATAAGGACAGTAATAATATATATATATATATATATATATTATTACTGTCCTTATTATTATTGTCCAACTTATATATATATCTATCTATCTAAGTTGGGATTCCCCAGTACGTTTGTGAACGTTTTTTTGAACGTTTGTGGCATGGACCGTTACATTTTTACTACCTATGTTTTTATTTTTATACAAAGTTAAAATCTCGTAAAAAAGTGTACGAGACTGTCCTTTTCCTCGTATCTCGTACCGAGACTGCTAAATCTTTAAGGGTACGAAATTTCTCTTACGTCTGGCAAGGCTGGACTGAAAGCACTCGTGGCGCAAGCTGCATAATTTATAACTTGTAATAACCAAAATTATGACGACCGACATGTGTCATCCTGGTGACTATAGCATGACGGCATGACGAATGGCGATGAACTGAGAGTGGGGCAGTTTGGATTTGGACAGCGGAACCAAAGGGGTCAGCGATTGGCCGACTTCATGGTGAAGGAGGGACTCTTTATGATGAACTCCTTTTTCAAGAAGCGCCCCTCCAGGAAATGGACGTGGCTGCACCCCGGCGGTCATAAGCACGAGATAGATTTCATTTTGACGACCAATAAGCATATATTCAATTTTGTCTCTGTGATCCACAGGGTAAGACCGGCAGTGATCACCGCATGGTAAGAGGCTCATTGAATATCAACGTTAAGCTGGAGAGGTCTCGTTTGATGAGATCTACTCTTCGCCCAAGTCCTGCCCAAATCCAAAACCCCGAGAGCTTTCAGTTGGAGCTCCAAAATCGCTTCCAAATCCTTACCGAATGCGATAAAGTAGACGAACTAAATAACGGGCTGGTGGAAATTGTCTACGCGGTCGGGTCGGAGTTCTTTAAGACCCCCCCGCAAAAAAAGAACACAGACACTCTCTGAGCATACACTCAAACTTATGGCAGAACGAGGCGAGATGAGGCTGCAGTCTTCAGTGGATATGTCGAGTTTCAGCTTGCTTAATAAACAGATCTCCAAGTCAATGCGACATGATTTGCGTTCCTATAATACTACTTGTATTAAGAACGCAATAGAGCGGAACAAGGGCTCCAAAGTGTTCGCAAGAGATCTGTCTATTGGGCAAAGCCTGTTGACGAAGCTGAAAACCGACAGTGGCAGCATCGTTTCGTCGAAGCCAGAGATTTTGAGTGAGCTGGAGAAGTTCTATGGACAATTATACACCTCATCGCGTAGTCCTCCTAGCAGGACTAGCGATGCAAGAGCCCGTTTGACCCGACATTATACCGAAGATATCCCGGACGTCAGCCTATACGAGATCAGAATGGCTCTCAAACAGCTTAAGAGCAACAAGGCACCAGGGGAGGACGGAATAACGACTGAGCTACTGAAAGCGGGTGGAACATGACATACGAAAGCATTTTTGCCCAAGCTGAAACGGAGACGGTTCGCTCGCGCTTCGAGCTCGCTCGGTCAATTATAAGTATGAAGTAATGAAATAAATACATTGTTTCATTCCAGAATAGCAGAACGTGCACGAAAACTACGCGAGAAAGAGGAGTTCAATGATAGAATTGCAGCTAAAATATTAGCAGACGAGGTAAATGCCAAATTTATGTACACTTGTATTATGTAATCTTAATATATGTGTTTAAACTAACATGGTCAAAAACACTACAAGTACGTGATTATGGCGCTTGCGACAGTGCCGAAATATCGGGAACTCATCGAAATTACAAGTATCCGTGGTAATAGTATCCGTGTTTATACTGCTTATGTAATCTTAATTGTGTGCCTGCTGGGAAATTCACAGCACAAATTTACTTAACTACATAGTTCATTCAAAAACCAAAGAAGATAACCATTGGAACCATTTGTATATAGATTGAGCTAACTATAACGCCATTAAAAAAAAAAGCGAAAACTTGCAACAATTTTAAGTTCATGAATATACAAGGCCACTGGTAACTCGACGTATTCCCGCAGGACGTAGTGGGGGTGCTTATGTGCCACAAATTTTTGCTCCCCAATGTATGGCCGAAAGTTTACAGTTTTTGTGATTTTGAAACTTGGCAATTTTGGGCATTTGTAACTCTATAAAAATTTTGCAAATTGAATGGCACTGAAGTATTTTTTTATTATTTATTTGGAGTTCGATTCTAGCTTTGAAAAGGTGTGGACGCGTTTCGTGCACATATAAATTTCCGTTCAGTATTTCACACCATAATCACTCTTAAGCTGCAAGTAATTAGCGTCATAGTTGAGTGTTTAAAAACACTAAATATTCCATTTAAAGTGCACAATAATCTAAGTACCGGCTACTGACCGGCTCCGCTGTGCGCCGAGGTAGGCTCCTTCTACACCTCGTGTAAGAGGGACGGGCTGCGGATCTCAAATAATTCGTCTCCGTCCCACTTAGGCGGTGTGAGGCCGAGCGGTGGCGCATGCGATCGTCGCCCGTCGTAAGACCTCGTGTGCTACGTGTATACCTACGTGAGTGACTAAACCTGCCTACACAAGACACCTACACTACGGTGCTACGCGCTGTTTTGCTTGGAGATAACACTTTGTTTATAATAACTTTACAAAATGGTGAACTGTTGCGCAGCGTGCACTAAAACAATTAGAAACTAGCATGCCACATATAAAATGCTCTAAATGTACCATTTACTATCATCCTGCGTGTGTCAACATTGCTGACCGTAGGTTATCGGAGGAGTTTAAGTCAACCTGGGTATGCTCTATGTGTCAAAGCAAGGAGCCAAAAAAAGGCAACTCGAACACGCCGGTGCGACCCGCGGCGTCGGCGGCCGGCTCCACTGGTAATGAGAATGTGAATGCACTGATGCTCTGTGAGGGTGCCATCAAAATTTCTATTGTATCGAGCCGGATTGTTGTCGCTGCTGATTCTAATGATTTATCTAGTTTGACCACGGAAATAAAGCTACTCCGGAGTGACATAGGGGAAATGAAGACACACATGATTTCTTTAACAGAGCACGTTAAGCAATGCTTCTCCCGGATGAACACGAAAAGAAACTAATCGAGGCTGACTCGAGACTACGCCTGCTTGAGGAGCGTGAATGCGAAGTTTTGACGTGTCGTAATAGAATTGTAGAACTGCTTCATGAATTAAATACTCGTGCCCAATCAAGCCTTAGGAACGAGATTGAAATTGCCGGAATTAATGAATTTCCAGATGAAAACCCGTTGCACATAGTGCAAATTATCTCGCAAAAAATTGGCGCAGCGCTTAACGAAAACGATTTGGATTACGTGTCCCGCGTCGGGCCTCGCAGCCGCGAAAATTTGAGCACTGGAGGCACCCAAGGAAGCTCTGCAACTCGACCCCCTCGTACTGTGGTTGTTCGCTTCCTTCGACGTCATCAACGTGAAACGTTCCTGAGGGAAGGTAAAAGTAGACGCAACCTGACATGTGCGGACATACAAGTAAAAGGACTTGCGAGAAACATATATATAAACGAGCGACTAACGCTGGAAAATCTGCAGTTATTTCGAGCCGCCCGGCAGCAAGCCAAATCGGCTGGTCAAAGGCGGTACCGTGTATGTAAGCAAGCGTGAGGGAAATCCCGCCATTGCCATCAGGAATATGGAAGAGCTCGAACGTCATTTGTGCCCGCCGCCGCCGTCCACATAAGTCTCCGGAACACAGACGGACATTAGTCATGAAGATCCTTTTTGTTCTTTCGGTTGCCTGCTTTGCGCATTTTAAACCACTTAGTATTTATGAAATGTTACTTAATAAGCTTTTTCGTTTGTGTATGAAACTACAAATGGGGAAATGACTTATATTAAATCACTCACACACTTACATTTACACTTTTACCACACACTCAACATCAACACAATAATTGTTCATGCTATTTCCTACGATTTTCTTGCTCAGATTTTTATTAATATGACTTTCTGGGTTCAGACGCTTTCATCCTCTCTATTTTACTACTATAATGATGGCTTTACTTTGTGTTTCTAATGAAATTGATGAAACCGTATCCATTAACTGTCATACACTTGAGTGCAAGAGACTCGTGCAAGAATATACTGATTAAGGCAGATTATAAGTTCAAAGTTCTCTCTTTAAATATTCGGAGCTTTCAGCATAATTTCGATGATTTTGTGGTTGAGTTAAAACGTATAGATGCTGATATAGACGCCATAGTGCTATCTGAGTATTGGCTTACTGAAGGCCTCAGAATAGACTCCTTACCAGGATATGATACTTACCGTAGATTGACACAGAAAAACAAAAATGGAGGTGTTATTGTTTATATTAAAAGTTCAGTCGGCAATGCTGCAATCCAGTATCCAAAAATAGATGACGCTGACTCGCTTCTTATAACTATTAACAACAGGATTGCAATCCTCGGGATCTATCGATCTCCCTCTACGTCGCTTCTGATCCTTTTATTAATTCTCTTGACTCCACTCTGACTACATTAAAGAGCTATCCATTTATCGTTGTTACTGGTGATATAAACATAGATATTATTTGCAATCAATCTGACAATGTGCCAAATGATTACTTGTGCCTAATGGCATCTCACGGTCTCCTTCCAGCTATCTCAAAGCCAACAAGAGATACAGCCTGCCATGACCATATTTTCATAAAATCAAATACTAAATCGGTAGGAATAGTGTAAAAGTCTTCAATAACTGACCATGATATAGTTATCGCCGGAATAGGTCTTACTACCCAAGGTGCACCTAAGCCTCGATTTAAATACAAAACAGACATAGAAGCAGCTGCAGCTGAAATGAATGAAATTGACTGGGCTGTTGTTATCGAAGACTGTGTCTGTCTGTGTAAACTCAGCGGCAATTTCTTTCAATCAAATTTTAACAAATATTATGGCCAAACAAATTCGAAAGATAAAAATTGGGCGTAAATGGGTCACGTTGAAACCCTGGATAACCCCTGGGTTACTCAGATGTATGCGCCACCGTGATATTTACACCTTGATTCTAGATCCCATCCTGATGATAAGTTAAAGCGTACAAGCGTTAAAGCGTATACACTAGGTACCGTAATTTTTGTACCACTCGACTAAACAAACTCAAAAATGAATACAACTGTCAACAGTTAGAAGAAAATAGAAATGACACAAAAAAGCTTTGGAAAGCTATCAAAAACATATGTCAGACCTCAGTCAAAAATAATGACGTTTGTGAACTTCTAAATCATGTCAATAATGATTCCATCGTTTCGCTTCATCTTTGTAATAAACACCCCTGGGTTACTCAGATGTATGCGCCACCGTGATAAATTACACCTTGATTCTAGATCCCATCCTGATGATAAGTTAAAGCGTAAAGTATACACTAGGTACCGTAATTTTTGTACCACTCGACTAAAGAAACTCAAAAATGAATACAACTGTCAACAGTTAGAAGAAAATAGAAATGACACAAAAAAAGCTTTGGAAAGCTATCAAAAACATATGTCAGACCTCAGTCAAAAATAATGACGTTTGTGAACTTCTAAATCATGTCAATAATGATTCCATCGTTGCGCTTCATCTTTGTAATAAACACTTTGTGTCAGTTGGTGAAATGTTGTCAGCTACCATACTAAATAAACTCTGTGTTACCCAAGACTCAGTCATTGCGGGCTATAGACCATCTTCCTCAGTCACTCACTTTTTATCAATGCAACGGACCCATATGAAATTCCTAAATTCATCTCCCAAATTAATACTGATAGTTCACCTGGTCCTGACAAATTCACAGTAAGCTTGTTGAAGAAATCACTCCATTCGTTACTAGCTCTTCTCACATATATATTTAACCTCAGCCTTACATCAGGTTTATTCCCGGACTGCTGGAAAATTGCTGCCATATCTCTAATTTATAAAAGTGGATCCAAAACCCTGCCTGACAACTACAGGCCTATAGCTTTGCTAAGCGTTATTTCAAAAGTCCTTGAAAAATTTGTTAATAGTCGTCTCATTGCATACTTGGAAAAGTACCACCTGCTGTCAGAGAGGCAATTTGGTTTCCGACGAGGTAGGTCAACCGAAGACGCTACATCACTTCTTGTCAATCTAGTTTCATCACACGTCGAAAATAGAAAACATTGTTTAGCGGTGTTTTTAGATCTAGCAAAGGCGTATAAGAGGAGTGGCTCATGATTGGTTCAGGAGTTATTTGAGTGATCGTAGCCAATACGTAAAAATTGGTTTTGGCGTTTCGCAGGGTAGTATCCTTGGTCCAACACTGTTTACAATATACATAAATGATATAGTGAGCTGCTCTCTAAAAAACGCAGAAATTATCACTTATGCTGATGACACCTTTATTTTGTTCCATGGTAGTAGCTGGGACCAAGTGTACCATCTTGCGGAAGTAGGTCTCACGCATGTCGCAACATTATTGGATAAAACCCTTTTGACGTTTAACACTAAAAAAACAAAATACATGGCATTTTCCAAAACTTGCGTCTCCAGCCCTTCCACAGATCTTTTATTAAGAATTCATAGTTGTTTGCAAGACAACAGCACCGGCCAATACCCTCATTGTACATGCAGTTGCAGCCTTATTGATCGAACTACATCAATAAAATACTTGGGGATTACGATTGATGAGAACTTGTCTTTTAAAGACCATGTAATTGATTTGTCGTGCCGATTGAGGAAACTTATCTACATTATGAAAAAGCTTAGAGATTGTACTCTGCTGGATGTTATACGACAAATCTATCTAGCCCTGTGTCAATCCATCATGCAATATTGCGTTTCGGTTTGGGGCAGTGCCGGCAAAACTTGTTTTATTGCATTGGAAAGAGCCCAACGGGCTCTTATCAAGGTAATTTTAAGAAAAACTTTTAGGTATCCGACTGGCAATCTGTACAATGAGTTCAAGGTCCTACGAGTTCGGCAGTTATTTATTATAAATGCACAATAAAACCACACAAGGCTCTCCCCAACCGACCTGACTATTACGAGCTAATGGCTAGACGTGTCTTTCGTCTCCCCCTTCCGCGAGCTTCATCCCTATTGTCTCGTAGATGTCCAGCATTCTCTCATCTCAACACATACCATAATGTTAGCAAACTATGCGATATTAAAGCCAGCTCAGTTTCCGAATGCAAACGGACAGTCAGAGATTGGCTTCTAAGGCTCTCATATGAAGAGTCAGAGAATTTATTATAAATCTGCATACGCTTTCAATTGCAGGCATGAATGCATCAATTCATACACACCTTTACACTCCCTTACTCATCCTCAAACACAAATATACACTCTTACACTCAAACATACTCACACACATAATTAAACTCCTAAGAGATATAAGAAAACACTTTATTTCAAATTTATTATTATTTTTTCCCCCTATTAATTAATTTTTATAGTTTAAAAATGTGGAATTAGTTTTTTATTATTTTGTTTTTACACTTTCTTGAGTTTCTGTTAATATATTTAAATTTGGTTTATCGCTCTCAGAGCCTCAAGATACAGGCTCCGGCCTAGTTTGAGACTCGCTATTTACTTGGTATTTTTATTCTAAATTGTTTAACTGTGTGTTTATAATGTGTACCTAATAGAATAAATGTTCTTTTTGGATAAAAAAAAAAAAAAAAAAAATTATTTGTAGGTGATTGAGTAACGAAGGGCAATAAAATATCCAGAAACATTTAAAATGTTACCAGAGTGTTCAAAAAGTTAATTTTTATTTATTTTTGATATTTATTATGTTACTAGTAAAAAACATAACTTAGTTTAAAAAACAATATAACAATGGCAGCAATTCGTACAAAACACTCCGTAAAACTAAACTACACTTAATTTAATTTAAACCGTGTCGACTTCGTAACAAGGTATTTTTGCCTTTGGCAATTTCTTCGACACCACTAAACCATAGACCAATACTGGTCTGTGACTAAACTATCACTAAAGCCTGTCAGCGTAAAATCAACAAGTTTCCATGCAGCGAGAGTCCCGAGTTGTCCAAACACTATCTCAGAACGTGTCCCCATTTGTCTAAATACTGTGATACAGCGTGTTAAAAACCTGGTTTTATTACGTTATTTTAAGCGGTGCAGCTTAAATTGACGAAGTTTATAATTTCGAACGACGATGTCAACAAGGTTTAATTTACATTTGAAGAAATTAAGTCTAGTTTAGTTTAAGGAGTATTTATGTCCGAATTGTTATGAATAAGTAATTAACTAACCCACATCATTCTAAACAGACGTGTATCGAACAATAGCAAACAAGGCTCAAATCAGGTAATCAACCGTTCGGCCCGCCATACATTGAGGGGCATAAATTTGTTGCACACCACTACCACGTGCTGCCCGGAATACGTGGAGTTACCAGGTTTTTTTTAGTTATAGCCCTGTATAAGTAGCTTGGATTTTGAATAGTAATATATTTAAACGGGACTTAATCGCGCTGAAAATTTAATTTTTATTTACCTCGACGTTTCGATGTTTGCGTTTTTTGTACTTGGCTTGTGATCTTTGTGTTACACATAAGTCAGCTATTTAAAAAAAAAGTAATTGCGGCCTTGGATAAAATCTTAATAAATCGATATTGAACTTTAATAATATTCCGCTGGGGAATAAAGGTTCTCGAATGGCAACCTCGAACAAGCAAGCGAAGTGTAGGGAGACCCTCCACACGATGGACCGACGACATTGTAGCCTTTGCAGGAAGTCGGTGGATGGAGGTGGCACCAGATCGCTCGTCATGGTGGTTTTTGGGGGAGGCCTATGTTCAGCAATGGACTTCTAAAGACTGATATGATGAATATTGAAGTCCTTCTAAAACTTCGCGTTTCTGAGATATTGGAGCTCAAAGATAGCATATGACTTACGTCAACCATATCTTTGAGCTTCAATATCACAGAAACACGGCATTAAGGATGGTAATTGTAGTCCTATATACAGGTTTGAGGTTTGAATTTTTCAAAATTGCGGTTGTAGGTAAAACTTGTAGGTGCGGCTTCGAAGTATTAGTCCTTTTGGACACATTTTGCCGGCAAACAATACTTGTAAGGTATCTCGTAGTCACACAGATTTCTCCAGATTACTGGAGCGATTTGGGTGATTATTTTTATTTGAAAGGGCCAAATTCCGCGATGGCCTCATACATTACATGAAAATTAGTTCAGTAGTTTTTCAGTTCATGCGATTGAAGTTTATTGTTTTTGTTCAAAGAGTGTATTTATTTTTCAGGCTACACGTCAAGAGCGCGAGGATATAATCAAACTGCTGCAAGAACAAGAATATCTCGAAAATAATGTTAACGAAGACATCAACGAGAAGACTAAGTTAGAACGAATGAAGAGAGAGACGAAAGAAGCGCTCACAGAACAGATGGAGACTAGGAAGAAGATCGCACAAGAACAGAAGAAGAGAGAGGTTGCGTTTAGAGAAGAGGTAAGTTGTGAATAGAGAGATAATGAGAACGATGGAAGAGAGAGACGAAAGAAACCCTTACAGAACAGATGGAGAATAGGAAGAAGCTCGCACAAGAACAGAAGAAGAGATAGGTTGCGTTTGAGAAGAGGTAAGTTGTGAATAGAGAGAGAATGAGAAGGATGGACTAGAGAGATACGAAAGAAGTGCTCAAAGAACATCTGTTCTGTGTTTGTGTGTCTCTATCTGGAGACTAGGGAGAAAATCGCACAAGAAAAGAAGAAAAGAGACGTACTTCTGTCTGCCTGTCTGTCAATACCCTTTTTCTCAGGACCGCGTGGAGGTATCAAGTTGAAATTAATATCAAATACTGAAGTCTGCAATCCCTTAGAGCTGTGATAAAATCAAATATCTAAGTCAACGCAATCAAAAGATACGGCGGTTTATGCCGCATATTTTGACACTCGCAAGATAATCAAAACCTATAGGATACTTCCCTTTGACCTAGAATAATAAAATTTGGCAAGAAGCAATGTCTTACAGCACAAATCAGGGGATAAATCCGAAAACTGTATATTTATAGTTACATCACAAAAAGTAACAAGTTTGTACGGAACCCTCAGTGCGCGAGTTTGACTCGCACTTAGCCGGCTTTTTTTCAAAGCATCTGCCGAACATCCTGTATCTCATTCCAGACCACAGCGAAGGTAGTAGCGGACCAGCAGACGGAGCGAGAACTGTTGGTCAAGAAGCGTCAGAGAGAGAGGCAGTACTCGGAGCAGCTGCTCGAGCAGATCCGCGCCGACAAGGACAGGAAGGCGGCCGAAGCGCGCGGGGAGCAGGCGCGTGCGCAATATGTCTGGGACTACGACAAAGCATGGTAATACCAGGGGGCTCACTCCGCACTGTAGGTCCGGGGGTCTCACTCCACACTGTAGGTCCGGGGGTCTCACTCCACACTTCCTGCTCGAGCAGATCCGCGCCGACAAGAGGAAGGTGGCGAAAGCGCGTGGGGAGCAGATGCGTGCGCAGTATGTCTGGGACTACGACAAAGCATGGTAATACCAGGGGCTCACTCTGCACTGTAGGTCCGGGGGGTCTCACTCCTTACTATATATATAGGTCGAGGAGATCTCACTCCACACTTGCTGCTCGAGCAGATCCGCGCCGACAAGGAGAGGAAGGCGGCCAAGCGCGCGGGGAGCAGGCGCGTGCGAAATGTGTCTGGGACTACGAAAAAGCATGGTAATACCAGGGGGCTCACTACATACACAGTTTAGGTTCAGGAGTACGGGTGTACTCCTAGGAGGGTTCCTAGGAGGGTAGCCTGCGATGTACATTTAATTTTATTATGAGCTGTACATTATCACCATGTGCTAAAAGTGTCCGACCCATATTGCGCGGCCAATAATGGATACCGTGATAATCCACGTACATCAATCGGTATCCCCTTTCTGAATTCGTATTATTTGCCTGTACAAAGAGTTTGTGGAATTATAGGCGTGGTGAAATAGAATGACTACGAAGCTTCAGAAATAAATATTGGTAACATTTTAACAGAAGGTATTTTTATTTCTTCTTGCAAAGAAAAAACTCCTATTGTGAGATCTCTGGTTCATCAATTTCAATCTCTTCTAGAGATTCTTCGGCATCTACAAACTCTTCATCACGAGGTTGATCTATACCAATGAACTCCCTATCTCCCTCTAGATCATGCTCGGGTTGTTGATCTCTGTCTTCTTGATCAGGTATATCACTCGGCTGTGCGGCGATAACGCACCTTTGACCTTCATCTAATTGTGGTTCTCCCTTTGCTTCGGAAGTACTCTCTTTGACTGTAGTTGAGATCTTGTACTCAATGTCAGTTTCAAAGGTGATGTCTCTGGATCTAATCGTTCCACTGGGTGTCCAGATACGATATCCGTCGTCATTCTCGTAGCCGATAAGTTTACCTTTTATAGCTTTTTTGCTTAATTTCTTACGTTTTTGTTTAGGTACGTGAGCATAGGATTCACTACCAATAATTCTTAGATGACTAATCTTTGGTTTCCTGTTGTGCCAAAGTTCGAAAGGTACTTTGCTTTTCTCTCTAGTAGGTCCAGTACGATTGAGCACGTATGTGGCAGTATTTATAAGTTCTGCCCAAAGAAACTGAGGAAGCTCTTCTCTGGCATGTAGCATAGATCTTGCAGCTTCTACGAGGGTGCGGTTCTACGCTCACTACAACCATTTTGCTCTGGTGTGTATGGCATTGTTAGCCGCTGCTGAATTCCATATTGGTGCAGGATATTCCGTACATTTTCATTATCGAATTCAGTCCCGTTATCGCTCAATAAGGTTTTAACAGTGCGTCCTGAAGTTTTGGCTTCATTTAGCATTTGAAGAAGTTTATTCTTAACTTCAGACTTTTCTCTGATAAAGTAAACAAAACGATAGCTGGAGTAATCGTCTTTGAAGAGAAGGAAGTATCTGAACTTAGAGCCGCTTGGGGTAAAGGGTCCACAAACATCTGCATGCATCAGCTCTCCTGGTTTAGTTGCTCTAGGTCTCGTCACGAACTTGAGTCTGTGTGCTTTTCCGTATATGCATCCTTCACATTTCATGTTGTCAAGTGACAGTTCTATGCCCATTTCTCTCTTGACTAAATCTCGCACATGTCGTTTATCTTGGTGCGCGAAACGTTCATGGTACAGCTGTAGCATATTCGAATTGTTTGAAATAATATTCACTTCAAGAGTTTAATTTGGCAGGACAGTTTTCAAATCTAGTTTATACAGTCCTCCTTTTGGTTCTCTTCTTCCAATTATAACTGTAATCCCTTTAATGTCTAATTTGCATTCTCTCACAGTTGACTTAAACATGCTATTCTTGCGCGGATAATGTTGAAAAAATATTTTTCGTTAAAGATGATACTAGGCACACATCTTCGAGTGTTATTTTCCGCTTTTGATCATTGACATTTGATTCTACGATCACGGTCCCTGTTCCAACTGCTGCAATAGTGGTGCCGTCAGCCGTCATGACTGAGTCATGACCGTGAGTTAAATCAAATTCATGAAACTCATGGAAAAAATCTCGTCTATTGGTGACATGCCTTGTAGCTCCGTTGTCAACAAACCAGCTGTTTCTATCATGTGGTTGTTCCTTTGAACAGGCGTTTACCATCAACGTTATATTTTGAAGTTGAGCATTAGAAGATGAACTTCCTGCACTTGTAGGTTTAGGTGGCTTTCCATCCTTAATCCACTTCTTGCAGTTACGAACTCTGTGTCCAATCTTAGAACAATAGTTGCATTTAATTTTCTCATCTTTCTTTCCTTTCTGCTTAATAACTTCTTTTGATACTATTAAGACTTCCGGAGAACCTTGATTTCCGTCTTTAGCATTCAAAGACCGTTCGAACGCCCAAATATTGCTTGTCAAGTTGTCAATGGTCCTGTCTTGTTTGTTAACCAGAAGCCAGCTAGATTTAAATGCAAAGAACTTCTCATCTAAGGAATCTAGCACTTTACATATCAGAAACATATCAGGAAGCTTCACGCTTGCATCTTATTTAGTGATTTCGGCATTTAAGGCACTCCATATATTTTTCAGTTTTGACACTAGTGTGTCCACGGTGTCTTGCTGGTTGTGCTTAAAATCGAAAAAATTAAGACATAGCTGATAAGCTCTATTTTCTGATTGTCCGTCGTATAAGCGATGTAGCTCTTCCCAGACTTCTCTTGCAGTCTTAAATCTCATGACTTTTGTCAGTGTTTCTTCTGTCATGTTATTGGTGAGTATAAGTAGAGCGCATCTATCTACCTGCTTGAATTTAGCTAGAGCCAAATTGTATGCTGCGATTTCTGCGTCACCTCTTCCTGGACACGAAAAGGGTTCTAATACAGTGCCTTCACATACCTCCAGTGCATTCTCGCAAGTGCTCAGGAGTATTGAGACTTTGTATTTCCATGTTGGCCAGTTATCCAGCGATCCAATTTTGAACTTCGTCGTAAATCCTTCCATTTTCAATTACTAGCGTCAAATAACCTAACAGATTTTGTGGAATAGGCGTGGTGAAATAGAATGACTACGAAGCTTCAGAAATAAATCATTGGTAACATTTTAACACAAGGTATTTTTATTTCTTCTTGCAAAGTTAAACTCTATTGACATAGTCAAAACATAAAACCGTATCTAAGATACATCTGACATCTCACTATTTTTGTATTCAGCCAGTGCATAGAGGTACCGACCTCCCTGCAACTTCAACACAAAATGAAGTTGTGTTGATAATGCACAACCAATTATTGTACGACCCTTATTGTACACCCTGATAATCTGAGGTCAGTCCATGGAATACTGAAAACCAGCTAAGGGAATTCAGGAAATTAGCAGTATTACGTTCTTGTGTACTGTCACGAACTACTGCGATTACTCCGTGCTTCGGAGGGCACGTTAATCCGTCGGTCCCGGCTCTTTGACACCAGAGGCCAGCACTACCTCACACGACAAGCAAGCAATGTCCATGCTCAAAGGCGCCTCCACGAGCCGCGATCTCAGTGGAGACGTTTGTGTGGCAAAATTATAATTACTTTATACGGAGGTCACAGACATTTGTGGGGCCCCACTTCACCGCATCATTGTAATAACACATTTAAAGATGATTCTTGGAAAATAATCATCATTAAATGTTTGCCGTTGCGGTAGTAATAAAGAAAATGACCGCTCTGTCACTAGTGAGCAAACCGTGGCACGGGTTGAGGCCGGCTGCCTCGCTGCTCTATTTGGTGGCGCAAGTGGACACACATGAACTTTACGCAGCGCTCGTGTCGAGGCGGCTCAAGTGGATACCCAGCTTCTTATAACGGAGGAGGCCTATGTTCAGCAGTGGTCGACTTTGTGATGTGGTATACACATATATCTAGTTAAGGGATACGGAACGCTCTAATATCATATAAACAAAAACTGGACTAGTTACTACTACAGGTAAACATACCCACACAGCTACATTCACACCTTCGTACTTCGTGTGCATCAACAACAAAGACATACGCAGACTGCAGCGCGAATGAGTGTCACAGACAACAGTTAACACATGCTACAAAAACGACACTTCGATTGTGTCTAAGGACAAAAAAGGCCAATTGTGTGTGTTGACTTGCACCTAATTTATGCGGTCCACGCCCATGGCGCTGGTACCGAATTTCCCAGCTTTAATTACATTTATTGGTATACAGTTTTTTTTTATTTGATTGAATGAAGAGTCTAGCAGGTCGCTCGCCTGATGGTAAGCATCATGCCTGCCCATAACAGTTGCAGTGCCACCCAGAACTTTGGTTGCAAAATCTTGTGCGTCACTGCACTGCGCTTGTCACCCTGAGACATTGGTTTTTGAGTCTCATTATCCAGTAATTTCGCTGGAAACATTATCCTTCAAATCGAAACAGAAATGCTTACACACTACTGCTTGGCGGTTGAATATCTGACAAAGGCTTACTTCCTCAGCTGGACTCTTGCGTAAGAGGCCTACTACTAAAAATATCTATATATCCTATTACTTTCCAGGCGTGCGGAAGTGTGTAACGAGCGCGCGGAGATCATCCGCTCGCACGCGCCCGCCCTGCTGGGGTACTTGCAGGCGGGGGTGCTGCGTCCGGACGACCTGCCCGCCGTGGCAGAGGGCGCCGCCCTGCAGCCCGCCCTGGCAGGCCTGGACATCCAGGCCATGACCTCCTCCAAGCGGCCGCCCCGCTTCTCCAAGTGCAACGCTCAGTGTAGGATTTTGAGGGAGTACTAGACTACTATAATATTTATATTGAATACTATTTATTCAGTACTAGCTACTGTTAGTATGTTTTTAATGTTGTTTCTATGTAATTTTGAACACTTGACGTTATATTGATAAATTCATTCTTATAGCAGGCAGCATCTGCATTTTTCCCTTTTCTTAATTTTTTATTCCTTTTTGTGAATGCGGGAAGAGGCTTACATAATGGTTTTTTTGTGGGAGCATACTTTTTTAGGGTTCTGTAAACAACCGCCCGTATGTTTTTTTTAATTGTACCTGCTTAAAAAGACTGAACGAGACTGAAAAGGTTGTGATAGTTGAAAACTCAATAAAATTGTCGTAATTTTATATTGTATTTTATTTACTCACTAAACAATCACTTAAGGCGAAATGGGCTCCAAATTTGACGATTCATTCACGAATATTTAAAACTAGGCCTTTGAAAACGGTTAATTGACTTTTTTATGTGTAATAAATGTACACAAAATACTTTATCCGGATGTGGTCACCGGAACACGATTAAATAAATTTGCCTCGATAGAAGAAAAACCTAGTTTCCTAAAAAACACCCGTTTTGACGTTCCCTTCGATGCAATGAATCAACTTCATTCAGTATCTATCGAAGATATTTTTACAAAAAATCAAGTGAGTAATCCCAACCAACATTCAAATACTTTGTGTGAAAAAAATCGAAAATTTGTTAAAAAAGTAAAATTAAAAATCGGCTCCCAAGATGCATCACCTGTTACACCTGTACCTTGACGAGCAGGTCAAAAATAGGGTTAAAGATACATTTGTTCCCGGAATAACACATAGATTACTTTTAACCATGAGAAATGAACACGCGGGCAAAGCCGCGAGCACAGCTAGTAAGTAAATAAAAGGAATAATCTTATTCAAGAAATAATAGATAACCTAAAGGAGATGTTTCAGATCAGAAATGTATGGACAGGCTCCATTCCAGGCTTGGTAATACATACATACGCACTATAAAAAAAGGTAAATAATATGGCTTAGTTTGGGAACAGTACATAATATTAGTCCTTAGGGACAGTAGTGTATCAAGGAGTAACCAGCTGAATTGACGCACGTGGGCGGGGAGGCAGGGGACTCAGAGTGGTTTTGAAAATATCTTAACGTAAAAAATGCGAGATAGAGAGAGCATGTTGTGCAAGTAGGATGCCAGTACCACAATTAGATTGGACTAAAGAGTACCTAGTAATCATACTTATAGGTATAAATCAGGACTGGACTCTAGTAAAATCTTTGCTTGGGATCCGAAAAAAATATTACTTCGTTTTTCTGTCAAACCTTCGCCAACGCATCCACTCCGTTTAAATGTCAAACATTTGTGAATATTTTCTTATCTGCGATTCTGCCGGTCTGTTTTTTTTTCTTCGGTCGTGCTTGTACTGCTTGTGTGCTTCTGTCCATCAGCGGGCCCGCTGATGGTGATGCAGATGCTGATGGTGTAGGTGAAATCACCTACCTTACCTTTAAAATATCCCCTGCATATTGCAGTGTGTGGATGTTTTAATAACTCTAAAAATTCGCAAAATATGTCGGTGTTTTACTTACATCTGACACCGACAGTTATAAACTCAAATAATGTAGGTATCAAGTATTGATATTATCCACAGCGGCTTTGCCCGCGTGGTTATTTTTCTGGATGAAAAGTAGCTTATGTATTCCGGAACCAGAACAGGTAACCACTGGGCCGCCACGCACGTGTCGTCAGTTGCGTGCTGACGTTCGTAGCGCTCATCGCGGCTTGTCGGCATAACACTCCCAGATGAAGGACTTCAAAATAGTCTGAAACTGGTCGGAGTATTTCCGATTTTCTTCTTTCTTTTCGTGAGTTTTTAGCCGTTTTATTTATATTTAACAGAACAGGTGACTTCACAAAAATAAGCTTTCCCGTGCTTTCCTCTGTAAAAGCCTTTGAGCTTGGTAATAATAATTTAAAGTTTGAACATGCTGTGACGGTTCGAAACAGACTCACTGATTCTATAATGGAAGCTGATGATGATTTTAAACCGACTCACTTACCTAATACAGTCGGTTGTTTAAGACATAAAATATGAACAGCGAAAAAGCACATTATATTATGATTCTAATCTAATAATGGCGTTGTGGATTATGACTACCTCCTAATGTAAACACAAAAGTTAATGCAAAGAGTCCAGAATGCGTGTGCTCGTTTTTGCTTCGACATTCCGTTAAGGTCGCATGTGACACCATTTAAAAAAAATACTTACTTTTGAAAATGAAGCATCGCCGTACGCTTCATTTGGCTTGTCTTCTCTTCGGTATCATTAAGTACAAAGAGCCTACTTATCTATATGATAAGTTGTCTTGGAAGGCTAGTCGCAAGTCCCTTGAGTCCCGCCAGCGCTCGACGCAGCTCGTGACAGAGCGGCACAGTTCAGCCGCCTTCAGAGGAAGTTTCTTTTATGCTGCGTCCAAGTGTTGGAATAACATCCCACCGCCAATAAGGAACCTGCAAAGTATACATGGTTTTAAATTTAAGCTGAAAAAATATATTTTCACACATCAAAAAAGCGAAGCACTTTTAAAAACTGACACCAGTGTTATATAATCATTACTCACCCTCTTGTATTTTTGGTTAAACATTGTTAAGTCTTTGTACTTATTCTCAAATTTCAGTTTTTGCGTTTTAAAAACACCTGTTATATTTAAGCGTGCTGAAAAAGAGAATTTAACGGAGTTGGATGCTTTGTCAAATAGATGGATTGTCTCATTTGTGTTGTTTTAGGATAGTGTTGCCAGCATATAATTACTGATTTCCGATCACTGATTCGTATAAGTCGTCATAAAATGTGTGTGCATAGATAAATGTTGTACAACTTTGTAGTGTATTCCGTGCATGACGTCACCTGTCGTTCCCAATGGAAGACCAGCGCTGGTTGTTTTGCAACCAGCATTATGCTGAGTTGGGACCGGCTCGTGGCAAAAAAACGTTATTGTAGGTAGTACCTATTTTTAGTCTTTTATATAAAATAAAATATAAAAATATATTCGGGACATTTCCACACCAATTATCTAGCCCCAAACTAGGATACCCTGTGCTATGGGCACTAGATAACGGATAAACATACATAGATAAGAATATTACATCCATGACTCGGAAACAAACATTTCTGCTCATCACACAAATGATTGCACCTTGCAGGATTCGAACCCGCGACCGTACGATTTTAACCGTAGTAATTTTATTTCCCTGTTTGTTTATTGTTTTTTTGTCACAATAAAGATATGTCTATGTCTAATGATACTCTGATTAGATTCACCTCAGTGTTTCATAATGCATTTATTATTGGTCTATTGCACAAGAACAATTCTACAGGGATTATAGAAAATCTGAGAGAACAGTGTTATGTTTAAATTCATCAAAATGATTGGAACCAACAATGCGCAAAACGTTTACAAACTTCGTGCTGAGAT
Source organism: Alsophila aescularia (assembly GCA_946251855.1). Taxonomy (NCBI): domain Eukaryota; kingdom Metazoa; phylum Arthropoda; class Insecta; order Lepidoptera; family Geometridae; genus Alsophila; species Alsophila aescularia. Next base: position 30,750,379 of record OX276375.1, read on the forward strand.
ACTGAAACAGCATTTTGAAGTCAAGTTAATTAGCAACAAAATGTATACATATTTGAAAAGAGATTGTTGAATAAAATATACAGTGCAGATATAAGAGAATCTTGTACAAATGTGAATTGTCCTGTGAACAAAGTTTTCAGGAAATTTTTGTCACTTGATTTCAACAAGTTAATCCGCAAATTCAATGTTTTGCAGAGATAGTAATATGTCAAATTGCAGACTCTCTGGCTGTGAAGGCATAAGATCATCAATACATACGAGTAGTGTAAGACAAATTCGTTCCCGCCGTCTATCACTTTGTAATCTTTTGAACTAAACAACGGATTTTAATGCGGTTTTCATCAACAGATAGCCCCTACATATTGGTTCGCTACATATTGGTTCAAAAGGAAGTTTTATACATATAGTTTGATATTGTTTCGTGTTAATTTGTTGAAATATGACGATAAATGTTCAAGATGTCGGAAGAAATCAATACCATATTGATACAACAAAGTCGCTCCCACCGTCTAGTCTGTCTGTCTGTAAAGCTAAATCTTTTAAACTACGCAACGGATTTTAATGCGCTTTTTGCAATAGATACAGTGATTCAAGTGGAAGGTTTATACGTACAGTTTGGTATTGTTTTGTGTTAATTTGTTGAAATATGATGATAATTGTTCAAGATATCGGAAGAAATCAAGCCGACAGAGCTTTTTGATTTTGGAACGTTAAAATTTTCTATGAAAACTCGCATAGAAACGGGGGCATTGTAAAGAGAGTTTATTCGAAAACTGAACTGGCCACCATAGGCAGAAGACAAAAAAAAGGCGCGATATCCCCGTATCTCCTATAAGGTCTGTGAGCGCGATTGAAAACTATGAGAAACCAACGACGGTATTTGGTGTTATTTTAACAGTTCCGTATTTTATCATTTATCAACACAACACTAAAATTTCGTCAAACTATTATTCCCCGAAGCGGAGTGAAGGTCGAGTATGCGAGAACTACATTTTTAACCTCTATTTTTTTTTTTCAAAATTACGCCTGTGCTAGGCCCGGGCGGGTCGCTAGTAGATTATAATTTAAAAAGCATTGCTGCTTTTGAGCCCAATCCTGAAGTACAAATTTGCATTAATGAATTTACCACAAAAGTTATCTTCAAATAGAGTATAATCTGTTGTCTTCATCTAATTTGTGCCATAGTCGACTTCCGAAAGTGTAGGACATTACAAATTGCATTGCCGACGAGGGTCGAAATGGCCATGTTATGACGATATGTCAAGTAGAATTACTGTAAGTTATAAGAACATCTTCTGCACCTTCTTTTTTTGTAGGCCAAAATATTCTGAAAAAATAAATATTTGGGTACCAAAAAGGTAATAAATATTTAACAAGAGATAAATTAGGTTGTCTCAAAATATATGAAACAAATGTGGCCCAGACATCCTGAAGTTACATTGTCTGGCCTTTCTTTATAGTATAAATAGTAGCAAAAAGATATTGTAATTTAGTATTTTGTAAACATTAAATATCGCTTTTGGTCCAGGGGTTCTGACGCTTACGGATAAAGACCCGCCAGTAGCAGCCCTCGGTCTCCGACTGACGTTAGACATCAAACTCGAAAAAAATGCTTCGATACTGTACTGTCTGTAAGGACTATATAGAAATACATTGAAATACATGAAAATTACAATAGACGAAATAAAAATAACTAGCTTAAAAGCTAAAAAATACGCCTGACCTGCCAAAAAAGAGCTTTTGCCAATAAAGGCAAATTATATACTGTTGGAATGTGCTTATCAAGGCCTTCCATTTGATACCCGTATTGTAAAATAAGAAGAAAATTTATTTATTCGTATGATGATGGCGGCAGTATGGCTCCAATTTCAAATTGGAGCCACACTGCCGCCATCTTGAATGCTACCAAAAAAATATATAGCCTATGTTACTCGGGGATGTGAGGATTCTAACGATACCCCATACGTCTAAATCTGTTAAGACATTTAAAAGTTATGGTGGAATATAAAAACTCACATAAATACATACATTAATGCTAAAAACATTACACTCCTTTTTTTGAGCAGTCGTCCTACCATCGCCAAATTTACACATGTTTGAAAAAAGCCCACATTCTAGATCTATATCAATATTTATTAAACTTCCTATTGTTTTGCAAAATTAAACAAGGACTACCTTATTTTGTAAAAAACTTAATTCATTCTTAATTAAAAAATGCTTTACTCTGTAGAAGAATTTAAAAAGGACAAACTGGTAACAATTGATAGATTCAGGCGTTACTTTGCGGAAATCCATATTTAAAATGAACAAAATAAAAATATGTAGCTTACTTCCGCCAAAACTGTAAGTCAGACAAATGATAAATGGTAAAATTAACACAAGTAAAACCCCACGCTAAACAAAACCCTACCCAAAATTGAACTAATGAAAAATATAAATGAAATGAAAGCTAAGGCCTGGAGGCCAGAAAAAACACTTATATACAAATAATATATATAAATATATATACACAATAAAAAACCCCCAAGCTAAACAAACCCTACCCAAATACAAGTATCGTAACACTTATATATTCATATACATATAATATAAAAACACAATAAAAAACATATACATCGATCCAAATACCAAACGTCTGACATGATTGACATCGTCGAGTGCTGGACTGAGAGAAAAATGAGTGCTCTCAGTCCAGCACTCGACGAGTCAACATCACCCGAAGATGCCTCGTGCAGAGGCGAAACACGTGTCGTATTGATGTCAGACGTTTGGTATTTGGATCGAGGTATATGTTTTTTTTTTTTGTGTTTTTTATATTATATGTATATATAATTGTTACGATGTTACGATACTTGTATTTGGGTAGGGTTTGTTTAGCTTGGGGGTTTTTTATTGTGTATATATATTTATATATATTATTTGTTTATAAGTGTTTTTTCTGGCTTCCAGGCCTTAGCTTTCATTTCATTTATATTTTTCATTAGTTCAATTTTGGGTAGGGTTTTGTTTAGCGTGGGGTTTTACTTGTGTTAATTTTACCATTTATCATTTGTCTGACTTACAGTTTTAGCGGAAGTAAGCTACATATTTTAATTTTGTTCATTTTAAACTGGTAACAATTGACAAATGGCTCAATTTCGTGAAAAGGCTGCGCTGTTACTAAATAATAAAAATAATAGAAATAATAAAGAGGAGTGAATGTAATATGCTAAATAAAATTAAAGACAATTTCTGATTGACATAACGTCGTTGATATTGCAATTCGTTGTATGTCAAAAAAAAATTTTTTTTCCTTTTTTTATTCGTTTCCTCCTCAAATCTTAATTATGAACGCATCCGTAAAACGTTCTATGTGAACAGCCAATCAAAACACTCGATTTTAAAATGATGCAATACGTCACGTGTCAAAAGTCAAACAATTTTGATATTGCAATTGGTTCTATGTCGGGAATTGAGCGGCAACAGTTTTTCTTGATGGTGTTTTTTCGTAATTCCTGTGTTTTTTTGGCGAATGAAAGAGAAGTTATTTTTGGAATTACTTGTAAAATAGTGACAAACTGTGCTTGAACTGAAAACTCAAAACATTTTTTGCGCATTTTTTTTTCCTGCTGCCTTTAATGCAACCTACAGTAATTATTGGTTCTTCATAAAAGTTTTGTTAACCTGAAACTTAATACTACAACTACTACTAAATACTATAACTTAATATACTTAATACTATTTTGTATCTTAAATTAGAAATTAACATTAAATATGCTTTGGATTATGATATTTTTGTTCTTAACTAACAAAAACGTCTTTTATTTTACGTAATGCATTCCTGCAAGATGGTTTATGGCATACATAATACTCAAATATAATGACAAAGGTCATATTGCATTGATACTGGTAGGTACTTTTTGTATGGGTTGTAAGATGCTTTGCTTGTATTTTTTAACAGATATTATTATGAATCGATTGACAAGCGGAAAGAAATTAGTAGACTTAGTAAATGCAGTGTGTTGCTCAGAGTTCAATCGCTGAACAATGTGTAGAACTCGATGAAATCACTGGAGAAATTCAACCTGCTCCTACTTGCTCTCGAAAACAGGTTTATTCCAGTGGTGATGAGACTACCTGCGACTTTTTGGATTTAAAGTCATTCGAGCCTTCGGATCCTGAGTTTGTTGTTGAAGATTTACAAAACGCTCCTAGTCATTCCAAAGTTGAAGAAGTTCTAGACGAACAATGTGAATGGTTACCTCACAAACGAAAAAGGAATGGGCGTAAGAAAAAACGAAAGAGTAAAGGTCAAGCAGATAACTCAACACGGAAAATAATAAAATACTCTTAAGCTAGACTTAAAATACAGCATGGAGGCCCACAGTAGCAATTTGAATGTGAAAACTTGTCAGAAAAGGACCGACAATCAATTTTTAAGAGTTTTGGAAAATGCCATCATGGGATGCTCGAAAATTTCGTGTTCAAAGTTTGGTTAAGCACACCACAACATCGTCTCCGTGCTTCTAACAATGAAAATAGCAGAAAAATAATGTCTTTCTGTATGTTTTAATGTTGTGGTCAGACATTACTGCTAAAAGAATTCACGTCTGCAAAGTTATGTTTATGAGAACTTTGGCCATTAGCCAAAGGCATTTGCGAGACTGGCTTTCAGAAACTCCTTCAGTTGTGATAGACCCTGTTCCTGCTCCAGCCCCACCGCAGCCTGGAAATGATGAGTTCGAAGAGGTTAACGTTAACAGTACTGGATAAATTGCCGAAGGTAGAATCACATTATTGCCGGTGCTCTTCTACTACGAAGAAATATTTAGAACCTGTTTGGAACAGCGTAATTGGAGATTTGTATTCAAAAGTTTTGTTCCACTAATAACAAAAATAAATATTAACTGCTTCTTTTTCCAAAAAGTTTTTTTTACTTATTAGGTAATAAAAATTCATCCATACCAATATATAAAAGTGAAACGTTGTCTGTTTGTGTGTATGTTTCTTTGGGGAGCTTTAACGGTTGAAGGGATTTTGATAAAATTTAGAATGGAGACAGCTTATACCCTAGAATAAAACATTGTAAAAACTTTTATCCCGGAAAATTGAAAGATTCCGCGGGAAAACTGGAAAATGTTGATTATTCACTGTAAGGAATGGTTGCCATCACAGAATAGTCTGTGGTTGCCATGGAAACGAAATAACAAATCTGTCAAAAAACATCAAGAAATAGAAATAGAAAATAGAAATAGAAATATATTTATTTACTAAACACAGGAATGATTACATATGAACAAATATGATTAAACAATAAGTAGTTGACATAGACAAAAGAATAAGCAGCGGGCCCCAAACTCGGCCAGGCCTGTATCTTGGGACCCTTAAACAACAGTTAACTCTTATGAGATAGCGCGCAACGTGTCGAATTTAGAAAAGTAATAAAAATTGAATAAATATATATAACTAATTCAAACCGAGAGACTAAATATATATCAAAATAGGCAAACTTACATGCATATGAAAATTTATTTAAATATATATATATATATATATATATATATATATATGTAAAAATACATGCAAAAACAAAGGTCAGTTCAATTAACTGATTATTTTTAATTAAGTATCAGGGATTAAATATAATTTCACATTATAAGTTTAATAATATTGTTTCGAATTCAATAATTATTATCAGATTTAAGCATTATTATAATATTAATTTTAATTTTAACACAAATAATTCAATAACTATAAAACAATCCACATTAAAGTTCAATAAAATTATTACGAATACAAATAAATGCAGTCTTCATACCATGAGGCTACCCTTTGCTTTGAGATTTGAGCTTGGGCTATTGCGTGTGTGTTAATGTATGTAATAAGGTGAGGTGAGGTGTACGAATATGAGTTCATGCATAGTTATACCTAAATAAGGACCCGAGATCTAGTGCTGGGTTCTTGAAATCGTAAGGAGCGAGCACACTAGGTAAACCGAAAAGTTATAATTATCATTATTATAATCAAAAGTTAAAATTATCATTATTATAACCAATCTACTCATTTATTTATTTATCTACAGGTGCAGCCTAGATGCTGAATATGTATATCTACAACACACATGAAGAAAGAAAAAGTCTCAGTGGAAGTTCTCAGTGAAAGAAAAAGTTTATAACAACTAGCACCAATGCTATTTGTTATAAACCTTGACTAAAGCTTCTGTTTCTTCATAAGAAAGTAACATAAGCCATTTCCTTACCTTTGCACGGGCTTTCCTATGCGAACACTCCTTCAGTTCGCAGGATTTGCACACCGCGTTGTAAGCAAAAGCGTGAGCGTATTTTGGTAGTCGACGTGCGAATATAGTTTTAACCTTAGGCAGAGGCACCCGTTTAGGCCGTGGTCTCTTCCGTGTTTGCTCTTTTAGCGGGTTATTGTGGGTTAAGGCTACAGCTCGCGAAACGAAAAGCCTTCTCACACTCAACACCTCTGCTTCTTGGTACAGCTTCTCAGTCGAGTATCGGCGCGGTTTCCCAAGCATTACCTTTAACACCGCGCGTTGGGCACGCTCTAACTCCATCATTAATGATTTAGCTGCACCTCCCCACACTCCGATACAGTACTGAAGCTGAGACTGGCACAAAGAGACATACACCAGTCTCCTTACCTCCAGGCTGGCAGCCGATCTAAGGGTCTTCGTGAGGAATATGAGCCTACGTATTCTCTTCGCAAGGGCAGTTATATGCATCTTAAAGGAGAGATTCTGATCCACTAGTATACCTAGATACTTTGTCGAGCTTACTCTGTTTATAGAATTACATGAGCAACTGAATCCCGTTTCAAACGTGGAAGTCAGAAACGGACATTGCTTTGAATGGAGTTGTAAGCGGTTGATTTTGGGCTCTGTGGCTTTGGTTATATGGAAACCGACGAAATTTGTTTTTTTAATATTAAGCGTAAGTAGGTTAACGTCCAACCAGCGAGATATAGCGGTCATGCCCTTAGCAGCGGCAGTCGCCGCGCTTTGCCAGTTGCTACCATGAAAAAGTGCTACGGTGTCATCCGCATAACATATTAGATTATCTCCAGGCATTTCCAATCCAAAGATGTCGTTCATATAAATGGTGAACAGAGTCGGAGAGAGAATACCACCTTGAGGAACCCCAAAGGTGACACTCAAATCCTCGCTTATTTGTTCTCCTATCCTGACACGCTGTCGTCTGTTGCTAAGGTAACTGCTAAACCAAGCCAGAGCATTTCCTCGAACGCCAAAGCATTCTATTTTTTTTAACAGAATAGGAATTGAGACAGTATCAAATGCTTTGGCTAAGTCGAGGAAAACTCCCACACTCCTATTCCCTCTATCCATATTTGACGCCAGAGTTTCAGTCAGGAGTTGAACGGCATCCTCGGTAGATCTACCACGTCTGAAGCCAAACTGGCGATCAGATAAAAGATTATACTTCTCGATAAAGTCCACCAGTCTCTTATTTATTATTTTTTCAAGTACTTTAGATAGTATGCAAAGCAGAGATATCGGACGGTAGTTATCCACCCTGTTCTTAGGACCACCTTTGAGAATAGGACACACGACAGCAGTCTTCCAACAGTCGGGAAAGACACCAGAAGCCATGCTCAGGTTGCATATGTGAGTTAATGGCAATATAATGGCATCCTTAATGTATTTGAGCATTAGTGATGTAAAAGAGTCTATTCCCGGCGCGCTATCAGTTTTTAGGTCCATAATAATTCTACTAACCTCATAAGGGTCTGTAGGACTAAGAAATAGGGAGTTAGAGCAGTTTAATTCCAGTTTAAGACTTTCACATAAATTTTCTTGAGTGGCAGGAAGTTTCGTTAGAATATCGGAGGCTAATTTCGAACCCACCGCAGCAAAGTGTTCATTACAGTAATTGACGGCTTCATGTGGATTAGAATTATTTGATAACAGCTCGTGGGGGTCATTTTTGCGGTGGGGGATGTCACAGATGTCTTTTATTGTTTTCCACAACTGTTTTGGGTTCTTGTTGGTTTTAGTTAATTCAGAGCTTTCGTGATTTAATTTGATTCTACGTAACAGGTTATTGCAAAAATTTTTATACCGAATATACGTTGTTTTTATGATTGTGTTATTTGGCTGTTCCCTTACTTGTAGGTGGAGCTTGTCGCGATGACGCATACATCGCAACAGACCGGGGGTGATCCAGGGCTTAAGTTGAAACTGTTTCCTACTTGTTTTAAACCTACGCGTATATTTATTTTTGAGGTCAGTAATAATCTTATTTAAAAAGTTCATCGCATCGTTAACATTGTCTGTTTGTAAAATCTGACTCCAATCTACAGTCTTAATGTCACTAGTGACTGCTGAGTAGTCAGTCTTTGTTACAACTCTGTTTATTTTTTGTATCGATTTTACCCTGGTTAAATTGAGGCCTACCATTATTAGATCGTGATCTGTTATCGAGCATTTGCAAACCAGGCCCATTGCTTTACAGTTTGAATTAAGGAATGCATGATCAAGACACGCCTTGCCTCTCGTTGGATGGGTGATTGCAGGAAGCATGCCATGTTCTGCCAAGAGACATTGATAAATAGAACTTGTACTGTCAGGGGTGTCATCTAGAAGGTTAATATTCATATCTCCAGTGATAATGAGATTTTTAGTATTTTTTATGGACTCCAGAGATGAGTCTAGTGAGTTTATAAATCTTTCCCAGTTTACAAAAGACGGAGAGCGATATATACCTACTATCTTAGTACCGTTGGTTATATTAACTATCAAACAATTGGCATCATCAAAATTCGGTTCCTGTGCGCTAGCAGACCAGCAGTCTTTAACGTAGATTGTGACTCCACCACTTTTATTTATAATTTTGGTCGTGTTGAAGACATTGTACCCAGGAATTTGTGGTATATGTGAATTTTCTTGAATCCAGCACTCGGTAAGTACAAGAGCATCATAATAAATATCTAAGCGCTTTAAAACTGTATGGAAATTTCCAATATTGTGTTGAATACTTCTAATATTGCATGTAAGGACTTTGAAATTATACTTCATAACAAGATCCTTACACACTTCTAGTCTGTCCACAGTGCGGCACTTTATCTTAAGAGTTTCGTCAATATCTACATAAATATCAGACTTATCCATTATTAATTAAAAAATAGAAAAGGAAAGACAAGCTCAAATTGATGTTAAGTGACGCATCGTAAAACAGACCAGGGAGTATATTCCTAATATTATTCAAAAGGCTTGTTTGTGCAATAGTCAGAGACGCTTCAGTTAGTTGCTTTAAATAATTACAGGGATTATTTGTTGTTTTGTTTTCTACAGTGTAACCTCTATAAGTAAGTAAAGCAAGTAAATGTGGCCCAACATTGACCATGACAAACGTATGCCTGAGTGTATGTGAGTTTTGAGTGTGATTTGTGTGTATTATTGGTAAAAAAGCGGATGCAACAATGGCAGTAAACAATTCAAAAATTATATAATTATATTTAACAGCGTTCATTATAAAATAAAAAATATTAAGGACAAAAACTGAAACATTTATTTTAAAACTAAATTTGAAAAAACTAATTATTCGCAACGTTGAAAACTCGGACGAAATCCGCCGGGCCGCTAATAGTGATCGCTGGTCTTCCTTCACCTCTACGGACTTGTACCCTTCCATTACTGACCCAGCAAAATTTAAATCCGTGTTCCTTGGCTTGGGCTCTGGCATCTCGAAATAAAATTCGGTTGGACTTTGTGAGGTGTTCATTTACATAAATTTTCCGGTCGGGACCCTGGCCGTTAATGTCTACCGAGGACAGGTTGCGTATGTTCTTGGCGGCTCTTATCATATCGTCTCTCTTCACTTTCCTAATTAGTCTCACTATGACAGGTCGCGGAAACTTGGAGTCGTTTAATGGACGTGTGGTGTTGGAGTCAAATTTCGACTTGATTTTAGGGCCAGCGCGAATCACCCAGTCTATATCAGTTTCGGCTAGGCTAACACCGATCTTTGTGGCGGTAACCATAACAGTATGCACAAGATTCTCATTAGCACTTTCGTTTAAGCCCATGATTTCAATCTCATTTCTAATTGTATTTTGCGTTTGTTGGTTGAGTTGCTCTTGCAGTTGAGTTATAGTGCTTTGTAGCGATGAAAGGATCATAGTGTCTGCTTCTAAGGTCTTGATCCTGTGCTCAAAATTATCTAGCCTTTCAAAGCATTTCGCCATGCCGTCAGTCAAAAATGATTTTACCTCTGCCATTTCCCGACGCAGCAGGCGCAGCTCAGTGGCTACCTCGGAATTCGACGAATCATCTTCATCTCCATTCTTATCTGCTAGCGGAGAACTTTTAGCGAAACGTTTCAAGGCACGAGACGATGTCGCATTAGTAGTCGAGGAATCAAGCGTGGTGATCATGCGCACCGGCGTGCTTGAGTTATCACTTCTCGGTTGTTTACCTCGACAGGCGGGACATTGCCAGTCAAGTAATTTCGATGGATCCGTTGACGCTGCATTTACACATATGGGGTGGTAGTTTGCGTTGCATCCCGCACATTTAAGAAGGCGAGACGTGGTTATAGCCTGGTTGCAAGCTGCGCAGTCGACATCCATTTTAACAACAGGAAATTAAACTCAATTCAATGCAAAATTGAACTGTGAGAAAGATTAGGCGATTCCGTAACTATGGTTAGGTATAACAGCGACAGGTAGAATGTGCGAGAGAGCAGCACAGCAACACAAAGAAGTCGGCAGAGTATAACAGAGACAGATATGTTATTATGCTTTCGTACGTTTGTTGACCGGTCGTCGATGCTTCACGTTCTCACAGCTGATATTTTGTAATATTAATTACGTATTTACTTCGAAGATAAGTGATTATTTATAAATCTCAGTGTCGTACCTTCTGACCCGTTTATCAGTTGATGTTGAAGCAACTTCCTAGCACTTTTGGGGGACACTTTGCACTATAAATTGAAATTAGCTCGTGGAGATTTACGTAAACATGTGCTGTCATACGCGTGCGCGCGAAATATCAAAAGAGCATTGGTGTTATACATAGACATGTATATCTACGTGTTATACCTACTTTTGCATTAGTTTTTAATATCCTAGAAGAATATAGGATGCTTTTTTCGCGATAAACGGTAGTCCGCGCGGACGAAGTCGCGGCCGGGAAAACTAGTATTAAATATTATTAAACAGGTGTCAATGATCTGACTAGAAATGTAAACTCAATAATATGAGCTGACTAGAATTGTAAATGAATTTATGTAGAATGTAGAATAATAAAATTGTAATAAGTGAATCGCACTTGCAATTACCCTTACAGGGTGCATGTACATACTAATCCTATTTTTAACATCTTTACAATCATGTACATGTATTCAATAAAGAAATAAATAAATATATGTACTGTGGTTTGGGTGTGTGTCCAATACAAGAATTTACTTTTAGGATTTCACATGATAAAGAAACCACCAGGCGTAAGTTGTGATAATTTGACATTTGAAATAAAAGTAAAGACAAACCATTGTATAAGCTGTGGAAAATTGGTCCTAGTTTTTTTTTTTGAGATACTGGACATTAGCTTGTCCAGAGCGATGGTAGCCTAGCGGATTACTAGTGCGACTTAGAATCCTACGATACCGGATTCGGTCCTAAGCTTTTTACCAATGACTTTTCTAAGTTATGTGCGGCTGTCCATCGCTCCGTGTACGTTAAGCTGTCGGTTCCGTCTGTTATTAATTTATAGCAGTCCTTAAGCCATGTCAGAGGCACTCGGGCGGCCTTACAAACTCTGACACCTCATACGACAAGAATGAAACTTAGTACATTTTGTTGAAACATCTCTTCTAACAAAAGTTTAATCTACCGTACGGTTAAACACCAGTGTTTTAATTTTAAATAGTAAGTCCTTAAAAATAATAACGCAGCCGCAAACACGCGGCCAAAGGCGAAACTCAAACAATAATTAAGTAGCGCGGTGTTGCCGCTCCAACGTTAACTGAATCAAATTAATTTCAAATACGAGCGGGGAGTATTAAAGGCTGGTGTAGGGTGCCCATGAGACTATTAGCTCTGCTTGGGGGACAGTTTATGACCAGGAAGCTTGTGTACAGTTGGGTTGAATCATCTATTACATATAGTGAAGCAGTTAGTTAACAAAGGCTGTACAGAGAAGATAATTTAAAAAAACGTGACACTTAAAATAAGCTAGTGAACAAGAATATAACGTTTTTTTTTAAATCGTGTCTGTTGTTGTTTGTTCGCGCATCACTTAAAAATTTCTCGTCCGATTGCGATGCAGTTTTCACTGTTGGGTAGCTAAGGCTTTGACTTAAAAACTAGTGTGCTTGGTGTCTCAATACGATGAGTAAAAGCCTAGCAAACGATAAAAACTATTTATTTGACGGATGAACAAATTTTGATGAAATGTAGACTGTACTTGTACTTTATAGATACTTGTGGTGCTGGAATAACACATAGGTCAACACACCACAAATATCCAAGCCCCGAGAATCCAAAACAAACATGTTCATCACGCAAATATTAGCCACGGGCTGGATTCGAACCTGAAAAACCTAGCTCAGCAGGCGGGGCACTACAAACTGCGCCACTCTGTTTGCAATCTATATAGATTCCGTAAATAATAAAAAAAAAACAGAAAAAAATAAGTAAAAAGACGTAAAAACCAATGTATATTAATAGCCGAGCAAGATTTGTCAAACTGATGTTATTAGGGGTGGCATTGAAATTATCCTGAGCAGGCATGGGCGTCGTAGGTAGGGTCATTACCTACTCTTATCGTTACTCAGTTGTCAAAACAAGCTAGCCAAATTGTCTAAATATCCTATGTTTTCTTCACGTGTGGTCACCTTTCAGACTCGTGAAAGTTAGCATTTTTTCGCAATAAAGTAATAAAAGCCGCCGCATCAGCGTCCTCTGAACACGAGTAAACGTTGGGGCCGCGCTCCGCCGCGATAACCATCTGTACTACCCTTCTATTCCATCCTCTGCAAAAGTAAACAGTACTTAAGCTCGCGTGCTCTGAACGCGAATTCACAAACTGTCTCAGACGTCTGTGGGCATCCAGTTTAGCTAGAGCTGGATCTTGTGCTTGTTAAAATATGCTTAAAGCTAATTTCACATAAATACTTGTAGGTACAGTAAAGAGTTATATACATACTGGTAGCCCAAGGCCAAAACTGAGGGTCGAATTCTATGTACTTCTGATATTTCAACAACCAAACTCGTGAACAACTATCCTGATCATCGGCAGCTGACTATAATGAATAATGCTCAGTCACATAATCCACACCAATATATAAAAGTGAAACGTTGTCTGTTTGTTTATTTGTTTGTTTGGGGAGTTTTAACGCCAAAACGGCTGATCCGATTTTGATGAAACTTTGTAAATTGGTACTGTTTAGTAGAGAGACCGGCCTTGAATACTTTTATCCTGGAAAAGCTATGTTTCTACGAGAAAACTGGAAAATGACGATTACTTGTGGTAAGGAACAATTGCCATAGAAACGAAAAAAACTTTTAACAAATCTGTCAAAAAGCATCAATACCGTTGGTGCTATACTTTTGCATTAATTTTTTCATATCCTAGAAAAACAGGATACTTTTTTCGCGTTAAACTGTAGTCCGAGCGGACCAAGTCGTGGGCGAATGCTAGTAGCATATCTATTATATGCTACTAGCATTCGCCCACGACTTGGTCCGCTACGTAATAGTAGTAAGGCTCAGTTATAACATTTTATATGCCTACTCTGTTCGTCTCTACGGCCCAGTTCTCACTGTGGACTGAACGCAGTGACGAGACAAGATTCCTATGTTTAGTAAATAAATATATTTCTATTTCTATTTTTTCTAAGAACAGTTCCTGGCTTGCTATCGTATGAGGTAGTCCTGGCCTCGGGTGTCAGTTTGTCAGGCTGCCCGAGGGCTACTGACTTCGCTTAACGACTGCTTTTAATCAATAACAGCCAGGACTGACAGCTCAAGGTGCCCTACAAAGCCTCATAACTTAGAAAAGTCATTGGTGCGGAGCCTAGGACCGAACCCTAGTATCGTTGGATTCTAAGTCGCACTAGTATACCGCTAGGCTACCATCGCTCTGTGACAAGAAAAGTGAAGCATCATAATCATGAACGTCGCGTCGTGAACTTCCTTCATCACTAACATCACGCCCCGTTTATTCTGACAGCACATTTGGTCATGTTTTCATTTGTTGTTGAGCAAAAAGCTTTTTGTCTGCTGAAGGAATTTTGTTTAAATGTTGGTATATTGGTATTTTAGGTCTTGGAATAGTAATAGAGTTATTTTTACCTAGAAAAATAGCCACACGTGTGAAGCCGCGGGTACAGCTAGTTATAAATATACATGTTGTTTTCTTCATAAATGTAGTTTTTTTTATTACATTCCTACTCTAGTGCAGTGGGTGGAGGGGTAAATGTGGATTACCCATGCACCCACTAGTGGATGAAGCCAGTGGGTAGACGGGTCATTGCCCTGCTTTACAACAATGAACCTTGTTTTTTTAAGTTGTTTAATAAATATCTAATACCTGGATGACCGAGCTTTGCTCGGTATTTCTTCTTTTTTTTGTTGGTAATATGTGTTTTTTGAAATTAAATTTAAATACGAATTACATACCGATGAAATGATGAAATATGAATAATATTTTTCGATCTTACCGACATAATAATAAAAAAATGTGAACTGATTATTTAAATAAAAAATCACGAGTGCAATTAGTTTAATACTTATTATATTAGAAATAAATACTTAATTTTTTACAGTTTATCAACCTATTAAAAAAAAGTTGATGTTTAAGTTGATTATCGATAAAGTTGATTGTTGAAACACGAATAAAACAACATTTTCTAAAAATGAATCCTAGCTAGATCGATTTATCGCTCCCGAAACCCCCTGTATACTAAATTTCATGAAAATCGTTGGAGCCGTTTCCGAGATTCAGATTATATATATATTTATATACAAGAATTTCTCGTTTAAAGATATAAGATTAGTGAAAGTGAACAAGCTGTGTCTCTGCCCTCTACTGCTCGTTCCCCATCTGCGCGGTCGAATCGACACTCCATACCCGCCGTTATTTGCTCGACACAAGCTTATCGGAGGGTCACAAAAATTGCGTCTGTTTATTTAAGTATTGCATCGTTGACAGTTCCCGCTTTAAGGATAGGGCCGATAAAGGTAATGGAAATTCCTAAATCAAAAACTTTTGCGGTTTGAATGGTCTATTGTTACAAAATGAAGTCAGCATTGCATGGCGCCATACTATATTATCTATACTTATAATCTAGCATTGTTACAAAAAAGACTGTTTACATTGGTCTAGGGTACAATCACGTGAAGGCGAAAGAGACATTAGGGCCTACACCTATGCGATGGGATCCGAAAGTTAAAGGGCCATTACGCGAAAGGGCCGTATTGAGTATGCGGTTGTTGAGTTGAGTATCCGTATTATATTCTATCATATAACGTTTTTAAAATTGGTCTCTGTGTTCGCGCACCAAGTTAAAACTAGTTCGTAGTGTAAATAGTTCCTGAATAAAATGGTTGTGACATACAGACGGACAGAGGGACACAAGGCACTGTAAGGGTTCCTTGTTTGACTACGGAACCCTAAAAATGTATCTAGATAATTTTAAAGAAATACAACTAGAGAAGTTTGTGTAATCTGTGTGTTTTTTTTTGATATTTTTTATTATATGTAATGACTTACCACGGTATTGTCTAGCCTTAAGACTAATCAGTAATTTAACTTTAACCTACGCTGCTAAGTAGAGTATAAACTAAGAATGTGTCCAATAACACTTTTCTTAATGTCACTATTTAAGGGGAAGTCACTTTGTTATTGTGTTTATTTGGTTTGCACTAATAGATACTACATTGTCACTATCATACTCTTATCACTAAACTAACTCAATTGGTTTTGTCCGTTTGAGTCTTCTCACGATGCTCGTGTTGTCGAGGAGCTTGATAGCCTCGACGTTCACATGATGATGAAGTCTTCGTTCGTGAGCTTCGGCAACTTTGTTAATAACCTTAGTAACGAGATCCACCTTCAGGTCTCGATGGACGTCGTTACTTCTGATGTACCACGGTGCATTTACAATGCCTCTGAGTACTTTATTTTGGACTCGTTGAATGATATGTATCCCATTTATATTATACAGTACATTTAGTACATTTATATTATACATTTGCTCAATGACCTGATTGCACAGGAACTAGAAATTGATATCTTTTGTACAAAATTTAACCACTTTTTGAACCATTGAGCAACGCTTTTTTAAAATTATATTCATTGTACAGACTTTTCGTTACTTAGATACTGCTGTATTATAAGTATAGGTTCTGTGATCGTAAACAATCGCGGACTATTTTAAATCGCGACTTCCAAAAGGAGGAGGTTATTTTTTTATTGATTTACCGATTTGGATGATTCTTTTTTTAAAGGGATAGAACTCCGCAGTGTTGTCACAGTACATATATAAGTCTTTACAGAGACTTATATATGTACTGTGGTGTGGTCGCAAAATATAAAATCCATCAAAATTGGTTTGGTATCTATTTTATTTTATCCATTAGTAGTTGATTATTTTTTATTAAGTAAATATTTTGTTTTAATTCACTTTTCATGATTTATTTAACAAAACAGAGTTGTCAATTCTCACTAAGTTTTTCAAGCTAGAGATCAAGACTGGGCGTGCTCCCATCGGATCTCAGTTTCTTCTTTTTCTTCTCCATTCTCTGCTCATAAACCCGCAGGGCTCGCTTGAACTGCACCTGCTCTGCCAGGTGGAGGGCCTCCTTTCTGACCCACGCTGTGTGTTCCGAGTACCACTTTAAGTACTGTGTGTAATCCTGTGAACGGTTTATACTTTTAACCGACTACAAAATAGGAGAAGGTACGTAATCGGGTTGATTTGAATGATTCTTGTTTTATTTGAAAGGATGATCTCATTTATATATACATAAGTATATAATGAAAAATGAAGTATAGACATCGTACCCCATTAAACAACCGCGTGGATTTATATACCTACACTCATAACAGACTCACACATAAACAGATGACGTTTGTATACGCGCCAAATGTGTGTGTACATAGGGCTGCAAAAATATTTATAGTCCTGACGTAACCAAACACAAACATCCTAAGGCTGGATTCGACCAAACGAGAGTAAATTTTATTCCTAGAATAGTAGAATTGACAAATGACGGTTATTCCATGATTTCTATGCCACTATTCTAAGATTAAATTTACTCTACTTTGGTCGAATCCAGCCTAAGCGTCCAAAATAAGAATAAAACTTCTAGATTGAGGTTTCACAGCGTGTTCATATAAATCAGTTGCCTGTTAGATTTGTGCGTTTAGTATTGGATATTTTTGCATTTGCACTTGTTTCACTGGCTGACAGCTCCCGTCACGTACCCTTACATCAAACCTCGAGCCGCGGGCGGGCGGCGCGGGGATGCAGATTGTGCGGGGCGAAGAATGACCATTCTGTAAGTTAGTAAAGTAAGTACATATTCTGTGACAGTGGGCTACTAGCTGGAAAAGTAGGTAGAGCTGACAAGGAAATCACATGGTTGTTTTTTTTTTTTTCGAAAATTTCTCTATATCCTTTTACATGTGCAATCTTTTACTAACGAACAAGGGCGCGAGTTGTTCCTCGCTTCAAAGACTTTGGAGTCCTCTTTTTCGTCCTTTTTTTCACAATATTGTTTTTTTCCACAATATTGTGAAAAAAAAAGTCGCTTTGTTAAGTTTCTTTCATGTGCGAAAATTTTCTTCTTAAAATGTACTCGTATTTTGAATTAACTAATAAGTAAATACGAAATAAACAAAAACGAAATTGTTGATAATGGTTTTGAGAGAACAATAATACATTTCTTTCACAGTTAGGTGAAGGTGTCGGTGTTCAGACCAGTTGTACTTATATTAGGTACTTAATCCGTATCTAAATCTTATCATTCATCGAAGCCAGCACATGCAATAGTGTGGTTTTTCCACTACCCTTAGGACCAACTAACAATATTCTATGGAACCCGTGAACCAATTCTCGACATTTCTCCCACCAAATAGCTCTCGTTTCACTGTTTTGTGGTGAAGGTACTCTGGAAGTGGCAAGATATTTAACAATACTGATAGCGACAAGCGCAGCATCCAATTTAAAAACTTTTTTGCTTTCAATTGGTCCGTTACTAATTTGGCTTCTTGATTGTTGTGATATTTAATATTAATATACCTACTTATGTAATTACTAAAAAGTTTTAATAACTTACACGTAATCACATCGCTTACTATCTCCTGATAAGTGGGGATCGCCAATGAATTTTTCAATTTTAACTCTAGGATATTCTTTCAGATATCCATGAAATATCAAATCCTGAAAAAGTAACTATGTAAATTTTAGTTAAGTATATGTTTCTTACCTAACCTACTAGTTTAGTTACCTCTATTTTCTGTGCAATATTTTCGCTTGAGGTTTTTTTAACTTTCTGCTTATTTTTAGCCTTCTTTTTAAGTTTTTGTTTCATTGGCTGCGGCATTTGTACGTTGTTATTTTTGTAGTAAATTTTCAAAGCATTTTTTGAAATTAAGCTTAAAAGTTTTAAGATAACATTACCTTGAAGTACGTTGTTCTTACCGTCAGCTGCCTTAGATTTACCAACATGCTTAGATTAAACTTTAATACCTAGTTCTTGAATTAGAACTTATTATATTCATTTATGCGCCATCAGCGCCTAAGTCCCATCAGCGTTTCGACCCCAAAAGGCTAATTAATAGCAGAAAAACTGTTGTTTTTTTTAATGGTGTCTGTCTGTTTGTTTGCGCATCACGTAAAAACTACTGGACTAATTGCGATGCGGTTTTCACTGTTAGTTAAAAACTGGTCTACCTACTTGGTATCTCAATCTGACGAGAAGAAGTCGAGCAATCTATAAAAAAACATTTGACGTCTGAACGAAGTTTTGTGATATTGGTACTTTTGCTTCTAGAATATAATATATCCCAGAAAAATGAACACGCGGGCAAAGCACAGCTAGCATATTTTTTTTAGTACATTTCATACTTCATATCTTCTTCGACCGTAGAAACGATTTCAATGTTTGCTTCCATATGCGCATGCACCATATTAATATTTCGAGCAGATCTTTCTTTAACGTCCAATGTTTCTGCTGCATCCAAGTCAGCCCAATCTTTATAGTATTTGTTAATTACCTAAAAATAGTCTACATTAGTAGAGTTGACAATTCGAAACATTACTAAACAATATGTACTTCTACCTACTGGCTGAGGTAGAAGTACTGATGGCACTTGATCTTTAGTTAAAGACAAATAGCTATCCTAGATAAACAGTTAAGTTTAATCTATCTGTTACTGCCGTTTCAATATCAAAACCGTCGCAGGTCTATCTAAGATCGATTCTTGGAAGAGAGATATCACGTCTATCTCTGGTAAGGACGTCCCTCTGATACGAGTACGTTTTATTATTGCATTTCATTTTCATCGTCTTGTTGCAGGATAATTAAGCTGTATATTTTTATTTACTATTGCGTTTTATTTTTCAATTTTATAATTTTAAAATTAATCAATTAAATAATTAATTATTTATTAAATATTTTTGATAGTGTGAATAAATGTACTTATTTTCTTTCTTTTTAATTGTTTGAATAGGTAGTTACTCGTACATATCTTTGCAAACAAATGCTAACAACACGATACTCGGGTTTTCGGTTTTGAACTTATGTCTTGTTCCAAAAAGTAATTAGCATTTTCCCCCTGGGATTCCTGTTTCCATAACCGTATGGACCTATTTTCGATTCGCAGCTTGTCTGTACTCCCACTTTAGCGTTAAAGTCTTCCATGATAATATTGTAGTGGGCCTTTGTGGTGTTATGTAGAGCCGAAGATATGTCATCAAACAGATCTTCTACCTTAAGGCCTTACCTTTCGGTCAGCTTAAGAACCAGTTACGCTACCTTGGCCGACACACTGGATACTTCTACAATGTTATCAATGACGATATTGTTAACGAGGAACCCGACACCACCCTGAGACTGCTGGTCGCCCTCTTGGAAGTAGAATACGTGGCCCGACTGCAGGGTTATTGTGTTCTCCCCCTCTCTCTTCGAACTTCACTTAACCACAGGATATGGCACCTGATCTTCGTGAGTTTTGTCTCGAATTGCACCATGTGATCGTCAAACCTAATCGTTCGTCCGTTGTACGTAGCCACGGTTCGTGGTTTTTGTTTTGCATGGCCTAGGGTAGCCCGTGAATTCTTTGCACTCCCTGCCCTGCCATATCCGCGACCACCACCGTAGTCTGAACTAGCAGGGCGACCGGGAACTGGGGGCCATTTTATTGTTGTGTCGGGCATGTGGGTAGGCGATCGCAGGGTGTAGCTTCTCGCACAGGTGACGTTGCTGCCCGTAACCGGCCTGCGTCATTTGGCTACGCTTGTTTTGAGATGGTTACACCGCTATCTGTCGGTTGCCTGAGCCTTGTTCGTTATCCAGCAGGATGATCACGTGCAGGTGAGGTTGGCTTGGAGCAGTATTATCATGTTTGGCTCCGTTACATCCCAATATATAGATATCAAGTTGAAACCTTCGTAATACAGATGAATTTGTTCAAAAAAAAGGAAAAATTAATCCATTTAGTGAGTGACTGTAAAGTTTTACCTAAACAGGTATGTTTACATTTCTGTAAAACTATTCAAACAGGCCAATACTTGTACAAATACATAGTATACATATTTACAGACCACGTTGCAAACTGCGGCGACACAAAACACACAATTCAACTGCTACCGTGCGACTAATGCGACTGTCGAGCCAGAATTCGAAATTCATGTCTTGCGATGAGCGAAGGACGCGGGTAGTGTGGGCGGCGTTGCCGTATCAAAGAAAACCTTTATGGTTCTGGTTTAGGTAGCGTAATAAAATAACGGTACCGTTATTTTTCGGTAGCAAAAATTTGCGTATCGTAATTTACAGATATTGAAATAAAGAGGTCTGACGTCGTACCGTTTACTGTTATATCTCATATTTTTTCGGTAATGTAAGCCCTGATTTTAGGTCCTGGAATAGCATATAGAGAACTTTTAATCTAGAGAAATGATCACGCGTGTGAAGCCGCGGGCATCAGCTAGAATAAATATAAAATAAATAAATAAACCCCCTCACCTCATAAACTTACCTCTAAAATATTCTTAGTCGTCTTAGATTCCGGATAGTCATAACCTGGGTGCATCGAAGGGTTTTTCAACATCTTTCTACGCAATTCTTCTTCCATTTTCTTCTTTACATGTCCCACCCTCTTAAGCTCCATCTTTTCATGTGTTGCCTCTAATTTAGCTACTTTTAGCTAAATAGTTTCATTACAAATCTTTTAAATTGTATTTATCTTATTACAATGATTCTTTCTATTATATTGCGTAACAAATATACTTACATCTGTACTTCTTTTGTTCTTATTTGCCAAGTAAGCATTGTATTCTTCTAACCATTCTTCTGGTGTTGGTAATTCTTCTTTGAATATCAATACTGCTCCGCCTTGTTTTTCCCCGGGTACGTCATGAAATAATTTAATAGCATCGTACCTATAATTAAAATCAGCTTTACGCCGAGTTGAATATTTAAGAATCTATTTGTTTTTTAAATTACCATGTCCTAAACCAATCCCGTATGTGATCTCTATAATGTTCTCTGATATCGTCACCTCTCCTTTTTATATATTCTATTTTAAGATTTTCACGTTCTGTTTTCATTTCTTCGTCATATGTTCTTTTTAACTTTCTTTTCTTTTCATTTACCTAAATTGGAACAATTTTTTGTTTGTTTACAATGCTGAAACTATGGTAACATTCCTAAGAGCACGAAAACGTATGCTATATACCTGTTCTAATATATATTTACTCTCCAAATTTGGTTTTAAACGTCGTCTTAACCAAAGAATTTGATCCCTCTTGCATTGTATGATCTTTTGCCTTTTCGATTCAAAATATGCTCTGTAAAATATTTTATCATTATGGTCTACTGTTCTACTTTGGAATAATTCGGTAATATTAGGCTAGTTTATATAAAAATAATAGTACTTACCTGCATACTTTTTGTATAAGTTTTGCACTCTTCTCTCTCAGTTCGTAAGGAGCCGCTGGCGCCAAAGTACCGGTTAGTGCTTTTTCCCATGTTACTCTTTTATTACGTTGTTGTCTCACCCTAGTAATAACTTGTCTAAAAGACAAAATGTCATTAATTTGTATCTGTATTGAATCATCCAAGTTAGCTAAGTTCCCAGCATTATATTTTAACTTGCGACTTGCCGGGATTCGCATGGGTAGCTAAGGTTTTCTCTAGATATTTTTATATACATTATTTCGATTCTACCAGTGTTTTGATTGACTAATTTGAACAAAAATCGTTTATTAGTTAGACATATAGAGCCTCGCACACTTTTTTGTGGATAAGTAACATAAACATGTATTACTTTATTTATGGATCATCAATAGTTTTCGCAACGCACGCCAAATTATGACTTATATAGGCAAATTTTTGATACCTTGGGTTATATTATTACAATTTCAGTAGCCATCTCTATTTTTTTGAATAATAATATTTAGCCCTTATTCGCTGAGCATGTAGCTTTATAGAATAGTTTTTTTTTAAATTGGTTTAAGATGAACTAAGTAAAAATATGTACTCTTGATTACTTCCGCCAAACTGTTTGTCAGACAAATGATAAATGGAAAAATAAAAATATAATATATGAAAACCCACGCTAACCAATCCTTACCAAAACTGAAACTATCATATAATAAGATAATGTACACAACCCAGTGCTGTACTCCAAAGATGGCAACACCGCTGCCTCTTAGCTAGCGATGCCCGTCCTTCAAACTCGTACTTATTCTGTGGTCGTCCCACCATATTGTCTTCTCAATATTTGTGCTCGCTTAATGTGTCTATTGTGAATCATAATATTTTGAACGATTATAGCTTGCATCTTTATCACTCAAGTCTTTAATTACATCAGTTAATTAAAAAGACAAGGCCATACTCTCACTCCAGCACTCGACGAGTCACCATCTCTCGAGGATGCCTCGTGCAGAGGCGAAATACGTGTCGTATTGCTTTCAGACGTACGAACGTCTGAAAGCAATACGACTACAGCACTACGCACACAAGCAATACTACTACATTAAACTATCGTACCAATTTAGATACAGGTACGATAGTTTAATTTTTGGTAAGGGTTGGTTAGCCCGGGTTTTCATATATTATATTTTTATTTTACCATTTATAATTTTTCTGACAAACAGTTGGGCGAAAGTAAGCTACATATCTTTACTTATTTCATTTTAAATATGAATTTCCGCAAACGCAAAGTAAATCTATCAACTCTATTAAATCGGTTCATTATTTTTTGAGTTTATCCATTACAAACAAACACACTTACAAGCACATTTACAAACATACGAAAATACAAATAAAAACAAATCTTTTCTCTTTATAATATTAGTGTTGAAGAAACTGTTATGAGAAAATTGTTAGAAATTGACTTTGCACCTTCTTCTTTCTTGAGCTTGTATCAATTCTACATTTCTCTTGACCTCTAGCAGTTCTTCCGAGAGTACCTCTTTTTTCTCTGTGGTATCTAAATCCTTATCGGCCTCCCACCACTTATCCACTTTTGCCTTTGAGATTTCTTCATTTTCGGCTTCTTCTGATAAATATTATTTTGAGAAATTAGTATTTTTTAACTAATCTAAAATATTTTGCACCTCTATAATGTCTAAAATTGTCTTACCAGCAAACAATCTTTGTTTCCCCTTGACTTTTTCAAAAACATTTTCCAACATAGCTTGAATATTTTCTGGCCTCTTACATTTTTCAGGTATTTCGTTAAGCTCTGCGTCATATGAAGTGAGTTTATGACGAAGTAAACTGTTGCAGCCAAAGTGCCATTCGCTAACTTCTAATTTCCTTATCTCGTGTTTGAGTTCTTCGATCCTTAAAATTAAACTTATTCAGCAAGCCAATTGGTGTGGCTAAAATATATTTTAATTTTCGATATTGTGTGAAATGGTCTTCTCACTCACAACTCTTATTATTTTTATTCTTTGTCAGTATAAACATTTTTGGGTCTTAACACGTTTTACTAGGTTTCATCCTAAAGGCTTCAACAAGTATATTTTGTATTACCTGGCCACCATTG
The DNA here is from genome assembly GCA_946251855.1 of Alsophila aescularia. Lineage (NCBI taxonomy): Eukaryota > Metazoa > Arthropoda > Insecta > Lepidoptera > Geometridae > Alsophila > Alsophila aescularia. The sequence goes on from OX276375.1 coordinate 30,774,623, forward strand.
CATGCAGCACTTCATGCATGTAGCTCGTCTTCTGAACTTGAAGGTTCTGATTGAGGCAGCCCCAGACGTCGTTGTATAACGCCATGTAATGCCCTAGAAATCCTGAAAGACGTTCCGTGGCTTCGCATAGTTTCTTGTCATGGATTTTTGTTTCCTGAAACGATTAAAGATGATCATTTATAAACAGTCATTATCATTGTTGGTCCATAAATTTCCATACAAGGCATCTGGCTGCTGATCTGTCAAAGCTTCAAAATATATCCATACATTTTCCTAAATAGTAGCAATGATTATTTCCTGTTCATATTAGCCATCGAGCTTCTAAAATAAAAGATTAGACAGTTTCCTACCTGGAAGTGGATATCAAGTTTTAATAATGTTCCTAAATCACCAAGTGTCTTGTTCCAATTCTTAAGATAAAAGTCACTAGACATTTTTTGTAAATAAATTTAAATAATCACTCCTAAATCACTAATTTACGAATTAAATTCAAGTGGGCTGCGTTCTAAACACAAACCTTGCAAAATCCATCCTTCGTATTAAATTAAAACAAACATCTTGAGAGCCTTCTCCGGTTTGAAGTAGGTTATACTCTACCTAAATGCAGTCTCAAAGTATACTAAAACTAAATTCGTTTCCTATAAATATCGGCCCGATTATATTTTTGTCTTTTACATACAAAATTTAGTGGAATGTAATTATTCAATACCCTCTACCTGAAAAAAGGTCCAACACCCAGCGTCAGAAGAGGGAACATAATACATAGGCTGTTAATTTTTTTGGAAGATCTGTTACTACCAAAGTAAGTATACATCAGTCAATATCAGACGGCCGGTTGGTGTAGTGGCTAGAGGCTCTAGGTACGAAATCGAACGGTCGTGGGTTCCAATCCTGCAAGGTGCAATCATTTGTGTGATGAGCAGAAATGTTTGTTTCCAAGTCATGGATGTAACATTGGTATCCATGTATGTTTATCTGTTATCTAGTGCCCATAGTACAGGGTATCCTAGTTTGGGGCTAGGAAATTGGTGTGGAATTATCTCGAATATATTTTATTATATTTTAATATAAAAATATAATTAAAAATTCAGTTTCAACCCTGCACCATTTCCCAAATTAGATGATGTTGAAACAAACCCCTGCCGAAATAAACCTTCCACAGCAACCTAACTTTGCAATTACACTTCACCCCAAATTAATTCCCCAAAATATTATCACTCAACTACCCCTAAATCAGCCCCTAACTACCCATTGAAGGCGCGATACCGTCACGTCAAACCCATTTAGCGGAGTGAAAGGCCAAACGGTCCTCGCAGCCTGGTATCTGCTACTACGGAAAACTTACATCATCCCCAATGCGGGAAATAAGCGATCTGTGTTGACGGGAACGACGCTTACTTATTGCCTTCCTTTTTTATTGAAAGACCCCTAAATCAAATCTTTAAAACAACCTAAATCCAACTTTATTTAAACTGTGTCAGACACATTTTCGCGTAACTGTCTCCTACGACTTGTGACATTATTTCACGACGACGTTGCCATGTTTTTGGGCGCGCTACCCGCAGTTTCCGGTTGCGTTGAATGCGCGGCCATCTTGTCGCCGGAAGTAGTAAACTCTTCCGTAGCGCCATCTGTCGGGGGGCGGCGAAAACGTGTCGTCGTGTCGCGTTTGCTACGGGAAAAGTCGTTTTGCTCCATTCCTTTTTGTTGCGCGATGTTTTGTTAGTTACGCATTCATAAATTCGCTTTGTTTGCTCGCCGGGCTTATTTACGATTTTAGTTTTTGGTTGTCGGATTCTACTGTCAGTAGCTGTGTGTAAATTGTGTAATGGAAATTTGTGTACCAAAGCTTTATGGCTAACTGCATATTTTTATCCAAATACACACACAGAGCGAATAAAAAATAATCAATACTATCACAATTTTGACCTACTCAATCAATTCTGGATTTTATTTTTCGCTACAATTTTCTTGTGTTTAAACTAATTACCTAGTTGTACTATTATTTATTCTGTGCTTAGACCTGGCTGTTGAAGAGACAATTTCTTAGTGGGTATCAGCCGAACACGATTTAACGTTAATTATGTAATTGTTTTAAGTTTAATTTCTAAACCCGCTCCATTTTACTCTTGGACTATTAAAATCTTCACAACTGAATTATTTTAACCAAAAAAGCTACAACCTGCAAAATATCCAGCGTTATATCCTCTCATATCCACCTCGAGCACAAGTCATAAAAATATACAATTTTCCGAATTTGCTCTTTAAGTAGGTGTATTCCCACTAGGAGAAGAGGGGTCGGGCCTGTCGTCATATTTTTCGGATGTATCGCATTATGAGAGCCCTTGGGACTCCAGCCGGCACACGATCCTCCGACTCCTGGCTCTTAACGTGTCTTGCTCTGGCCCACGTCACGTGTTAAAAAAATATACGACGCGGAATAAAATTTTATTTTTCGCTTGTGCGAGTGAAATTTGTAATAAAAATTTAAGGTTTTGAATATGTGCTCTGGGACAGTTTAAGATTGATTTGGCTCTTATAAAAGCTGCTGGAACTTAAAAGGTGGTTGGTTTTTGAGTCTGTGTTGTTACCTATCAGGGATACATACTAACAATTGCAAATTCTGTTTATGTACTAATTATTTTAAATGGACAGAATAATTATGTAGTTGGTATTTTGTAGAAAATCTTTTGTTTTCTCATTACTAATTACTTAGTGACCTATTGACACAATCATCATGTATCATCAATCAATCATTTATACGTATCAGTGATAACACACTCAGCTCACATACATACTAATTAAGAGTTTTTTTATATATTTTTATTACTATCTAAGTAATCGTTTGACTACGATCTCACCTGATGGAAAGCGATGATGTGTTGGAAGGTGTCGCACGCTTGCCTATACCTGTTCACTCACACATGAACACACCTGGGTTATAATTTACCGGAAACACTGACGAGGGCAGGGCATTCCACTACTTTGCAGTTCTTATAATAAATGAAGCATGTTCGCGAACGCTTAGTTCTTGTGCGAGGTATAATAGAGAGAGAATAGCATCGTGAGATAGTCATAATGTCAGTAGATTTACCTGCTACGACGAATATTATCAAAATATTGAAAAAGTGTGTGAACAGCAAGCGACGGAATTGGGGATCTTGTTTTTAAAGATAAGGGACATGTCACACACAGTTTAATCAAAATATTGAAAAGGTGTGTGAATAGCAAGCAACGGAATAGTGGATCTTGCTTTTAAAGATAAGGAACATATTGTCACACACAGTTTAATCAAAATATTGAAAAGGTGTGTGAATAGCAAGCAACGGAATAGTGGATCTTGCTTTTAAAGATAAGGAACATATTGTCACACAGTTTAATCAAAATATTGAAAAGGTGTGTGAATAGCAAGCGACGGAATAGTGGATCTTGCTTTTAAAGATGAGGGACATATCACACACAGTTTTAACACAATATTGAAAAGATGTGTGAATAGCAAGCGACGGAATAGTGGATCTTGCTTTTAAAGATAAGGGACATATTGTCACACAGTTTTAACACAATATTGAAAAGATGTGTGATTAGCAAGCGACGGAATAGTGGATCTTGCTTTTAAAGATAAGGGACATATTGTCACACAGTTTTAACACAATATTGAAAAGATGTGTGATTAGCAAGCGACGGAATAGTGGATCTTGCTTTTAAAGATAAGGGACATATTTTGTCACACACAGTTTAATCAAAATATTGAAAAGGTGTGAGAATAGCAAGCGACGGAATAGTAGATCTTACTTTTAAAGATAAGGGCCTTTTTGCCATACACCGTTTTTCCCATTTTAAGAGTTCCGTACCTCTAAAGAAAAAAGTAACCCTTATGGGATCACTTCGCTGTCCGTGCGTCTGTCTGTCTGTCTGTCTGTCTGTCTGTCTGTCTGTATGTCTGTCAAGACCCTTTTTCTCAAGAACGCGTAAAGGTATCATGTTGAAATTAATATTAAATACCCAGGTCTGCAATCTGTTGGAGATGTGAAAGCCGTATATTTTGACACTCGCAAGGGAATCAAAACCTTATGGTACTTCCCGTTTACCTATACGAGTAATCATGAAACTTGGCAATGTCATAAAGCACAAGTATCCAGAAAAAGTTAATTTGTACTTTTTTCATTTGTTTTATCAGCAGTTCGATTTATCAGTATGATGTGGAACAACAGTTTTCCAAGGGCAAAGTTAAGTTTGTATGGAACCCTCGGTGCGTGAATCGGACTCGCACTTGGCCGTTTTTTTTTTTACTTCTGTATCGTACGTTCCCGCGTGATGTATCGAGCTTTAAAGGAACGTCTTCGCGACATTCGACAGCATCCATTACCGTGTCAGTTACCAGTTCCCGGAGGATTCGCTTAAAATTTTATAATGTGGAGACGGGGAAACCCCTAGTGGCAATATTATAATGCCCCTAACCTTTTCCTTCACACTGATATTCCTCCCTAACTTTGTCGTTTATTTATTGTACATATTTATGAAAACTTCTAGTAAGAAAACTGTCGAAAAGTAATATGATGGGTGCGCGATCCCTTTTTTTTAACTCTTCACATAGGCAGTGAAGATAAGCTACGTTTGTCTAAAGGTAAACTTCTCACTTTCCCAATAATTGTTGTAAGTTACAGCTTCAATATCAATCTATACATAGTCTAAAAAAGTCGCTTCCCGCCGTCTGTCTACGCAAAGGATTTTAATGCGGTTTTCACCATCAGATTATTTTTCACGGAAGTTTTATATATATATAGCTGTACCCGCGGCTTTGCCCGCGTAGTCAAAATTCATAGGCTTTTTTTTGCGTGGAACCTTAATTCTGTTCAAAAATAAAAGTAGCCAAGTTACTCCTTATAACATCAGTTATCTGCCAGTGAAAATCCTGCTATGAAAATCGCATTGCAATCGGTCCAGTAGTTTATTACGTGATATGCCAACAAAGTTATTTTTACGGTTGGATTATGTCTCTTACAATGGAATTTGTTCAGAGTTGCTGCGGACATAAAATGCGTTATATTGGTCGGCCATATCTCGTAAACTAGCAAACCCTAGAGGTAGCCGTGATAAATTTGTTATAATTTGTCACAAGATTTTAAAAAACTGTAGGTACTTTCTAAGTCAGATGTGGGGGACGTGGAACTCAAGCAAAAAGGTCATTTTAGAAGTTAATATTTCGTAAACCTCTACTACCTCTTTATTATTTTTAAAACAACTATTCAACTAGACCCCACCATGGGTTTTTTTCTTCTTCCTTTTAAATGTATGGGATAATACACAAGACTTATTATATACCAATGTAGCGGATAAACCACCTTGTGCCTTTCAACTTTGTAGTTGGTTGTTTGTCGTATGAGGTGGAGCTGGCCTCTGGTGTCAGAGTTTGTCAGGCCGCCCGAGGGCCTCTGACATGACTTGACGACTGCTATTAATCAATAACAGCCGGGACCGACAGCTTAACGTGTCCTCCGAAGCACGGAGCAATGAAAAGCCGCAAATAACTTAAAATAGTCATTGGAAAAGGACCGAATCCGGTATTGTTGAGTTGAGTTGGATTCTAAGTTGCACTCTTGAACCGTTAGGGTACCTACCATCGATATTTTGTAGTGTTAATAGTTTCTGAATAAAATGGCTGTGACATACAGACAGACGGACAGACGGACATGACGAAACTATAAAGGTTCCTTCTGTCTGTTTTAATAATTATACTAACGGCTACCGGTGAGTTTTTGGTTCCAACACCGTTTCCGACTAAATGAATTATTTTATACAACATACAGACAAACAGACAAAAAATGATTTAAAAAGAACTTGTTCAGTAGCTTATTTTAAGTACCCTAGAGCATTTATTTTTTAATTATCCTCTTGTACAGATGTTTTCGTTCTTATTGCTTTATTATTAGTATATATATATAGATAGTATAGATATAGATACTATTGATTTGTAAAGTTGCTTTTTGTGATTATATTTATACTTATGAAAAACCTAAATTGAAATGTACAGTACCCGGCAGTAAATAATGCACATCGGTCTTTGGAAAGAGACTCGGCTAATTTCGGCTTCGTAGAGCGTTGTCACACCCTACCTGTGTGACGTTTGTCAGTTATATTATTTGTAATCTTTGTTTGTTAGTCGTTATACAGGTGTAATAGAGTGCGGTCGCATTTAGCTGAAAATATATAATAAAGAGTTGTTTAAACCCCTCCCTAAGCGAATAATTTAATGCTGTATTTTTATGTTGTCCACTGAGGTTTGGTCCCTGGGCTAGTGGAACAAACCCAAACTCTAGGACCGCCTCGTGACAATACTACCTAGGTACTTACAACTAAAAATACTACGCAATAAATGTGATACAGAATCTCTGGAAAAATATTTGGAAGCTAATTGATAGTTGTCGACTTCTTTTGTGTAGTTATATTTTTTTGGTTTGACCTTCATTTGAGGGCAAATTGTCACTGCAGGGAATGGCACCTAAATAAATAAAATTTTACATATTTGAGTTCTTAGTTATTATGGTCTAAAAAAACTAAAGCCTTCAACCTGCATTTAACTTGCGTTCAACCTGGGCCCCGATTCTGTAAGCTATTGACAAAATCCTCGCCACTGCGACATCTGTGCGATTAGACTGGCTATAGTGGCAAATTTGGTAGTCTGTTAAATTAAGGTCGCTATTTCATTTGCAACGCAGTGGCACGGATGTGCTACGTTTTGCTAAAATCGATTGAGTGTTGCCACTGAAATAAAAATGGTACTAGCCGTCAATCAAGCATCAGTCAAAACTTCATTTTTGTGGTTGTTTTACAAATAACTCTTAAATAAAAATATATTAATTCGTTATTTAGCTATTTTGCTTTATAGAAACCATTTAAACATCACACTGAATCTACCTTGTCTTTGGATTAAAAAAGTAAACATTTCGTCAATTTTCGTCAGTTTGACAAGTTTCTACGATGTAAACAATAACATAAAATGAACTTGCTGTTTTGTACATCAAAACAGAATACAATTTATCTACCTAGTGTATGTGTATAGACTTCATTTGAACTCAAAATTGATTTATGGGGCTAAGTTTCCTATGGGAAAATAACCTCTAAGAAAATTGAAAGGTAAGGGCATCGTGCTATAATTTTCCTTTTTTTTATAGCTAACGATGGATATTCAATGCTATAGGCATCTTATTTTGATATACTCACGTGTAATACTTTATTTAAGTACTTAAAAATGTAACATTGTTCTGTTTCAGATTAGAGATTCTAAGGATAAACTTCACAAGCACCATCATAACTTCCTCATTCAAAATCTGAAAAAAGGAACATCAACAACAGATGTGCAAGAATGACTTTGGAGTATATATCACATCAAATCTAAAATAGTACACATATTATAAAAATAACCTAGAATACAAACTGCACCATAGAACTACATACTAATAAGAAAATCTTTCTCCTGTGAAATGAAAATCTCTTTCTAAAGGTCTGTACAAATGTACTTACTGCCATTACCACAGAATAAATAATAGTACAAGCCATTACTAGAGTATGCATTCCAGATTCTCATTTCAAGAAAAACATTGAAGTTACAGCGCTGAGCTACCCCAAATGATCTTAATATTAAATATAGTACTTACAAGAAGTTTGTCTGAAAAAACTTGGCCGTACTACCCATGAACAGTGGATACAATGTAAAGACCTCATAGAGAAATACTAAATGTACATCACATCGCACTAAACATGGCATGGCACACTGTCTATGAATAACAACTCTGTACTAAATATCACCACTGAAAAGTTGGACTAGTTTGGTCAACCAGACTAACAACCGAACTACTGTCACTACAGGCAAAATCCCGGATGCTCATTTTTAAGTCTGCAGTGTACAAGCAAACACACCACCTAACTATTCCTAAATGACCATTTGTAGTGAAAGACTGGATAATGTGATAAGTGTCTCAGCAAACCGTTTAAAATAATAGGCTCGACAATTATCTAAGAAAGTTAATTGAAATAATATACTTACATTGATCCTCTAGGTTTCTAGTAGGGTAGGGTATCTATCACAAATAATAAAATAACTTAAGGCTTCCATTGCAACTCATAAAAAAAGACCAATTTATCTATTAGTTGTTTTATTTATCATAATTACCTACATTCTAACATTTATGCTGCATAATTAAGTTTGTAAGTAAGTACCTATACAAATGTAAATATTGATCATGTTAAATGTAACTTGGTGCCTTAGCAGACATCAAACTGCTAGATAAATTTATACCCCGACAATGCAACAACTATACTATGCCAAGAATGTTTGCTGACCACAGAATACCTAACATACTTACAATAAGCGTTTTGAGACATTGATAAATTCAGAATGCTATCATTCTGGAATTTCAAAATTAAAACTGTAACTGATGATTCCTAGGTAAGACAAGTTGTGAACTATACTTATAGTAAAGCATGTGGCAATATTAAGTTACTATACAAATGTGAATAAAAAGAAATAAATTAAATATATACAATAAACTACATACACAATAAGAGTTACTTTATATGTACTTTTCGTACTGGAATAACACTTAAGGCGAATGGTTACGCCAAACTACAAAATAGACCTCTTTTTGAAGGCCTACTTCTCCCAAAAGAATAGTCCAAATGTAAAAAAAAAATATATGTGATATGTGACATATGTTTATAAATATATTTTAAGTTTTTTTTTTAATTATTACTGTTAGTTTTGACAGTAAAAAATCATATCCATCCTCTTATTTTACGCAAGAATTTTCTTTCTACTTCCAAACGCCTGAAGCGATTTTAATGATTCTTTTGCCAAATTATAGCAAATTGAATGGTTTATAAAAATTAAGTTTTATTTTTTTAAATATTTTTTTTGTGGGAATAAATCATTAACACCATGTTTTTACCTATACGGGCGTACCGTACAGTTCAAACAGGTTTTTTTTCCCGCTATCTTCATCTCTTTCACTCTTTCATTCTTATTAGTATTTACCCAGGCATTGTAAATAATTCTTTACTTTTTTTACTGTATGTTATTTCTTAATAATATAGTTTAAGAAAATATGATCTCAAAAATATAGTCTCATGCAATGTCATGTTACGAAGGAACTTACCTACCTATCCATAACAATAAAATTAAAATATTAGAAGTATTGTTTAGTATTTATTTACGCATTGTAATTTATTTAACCAGCCAAGCTTATAGTACGAACTTAATAGAACTTACTTTATATTTCTCTTTTATTAGAGAGTCCAGTTCGCACCATGAAATACGTCTTTGAAAGATACAAGCTCTGAAATTTTCGCTTTCATAAATAAAACCTACAAACAGCACTTCTTTCGTGGCGCGGACCGCCAGCTCACAACAAACAAAACGAATCAGCCTAACCACAGAAACAGCTCAAATTTAGTACTACAATACCATTGCCTCAACAAAGACTATCGAGCTGAGCGAGCTGCGCGAGCCGCGTGAGCCGCGCGAGCCGCGAACAACAAAATGAATCAGAATAACATAACACATAAACAGCTCAAATTGACTTACAATACCATTGCCTCAAAGTGCGAGCCGTGAGCCGTCTGTTTTGCATTTGATCTGCAGCTCAACAGATCAAGTCAAAGATCTGAATATTTGAACCGGTTCAGACCTGATTTACACACGTCTAGTCAGTGGCAAAAGACTTAACTTCAGCAACAGTGGCTCTTACCAAGCCAGGTGCCATGCTGCTGTAGTGTCTTTAACATACACAAAGTACTGACAACTGTGTACAAATCCATAGCAAGGCGAAGTCATCGAGGCAGCGTGAGAAAGTTAGAAGACAGAAGAATAAAAAGGATGACAGCACTGAGAAGATTTCAGAAGAAAAAGAACAGAATATTATTTGCGAAAGCAGGAGATAACAATTATGGCGAAAATTGTGAAAAGCATGATATTTCTGCTAAAATATCTGAAAAACAAAAATAAACTTTCGTACAGAACTTGAAAAAGAGCATGGAAGAAAGGCAGAAAATTGAGCAAGACACCGTTTTACAAAGTTCTTGCTGTGAGTGGTTAGAGCTTAGGTGAAGTCTTTTAACTGCTTCAAACTTTGGGAGAGTGGTGAAAAGACGAATGAGCATAAGTGGTTCTAATCTTGTAAAGTTTATACTGCACAAAGAAGCTATATCTCACGTTCGTTCATAAAGCATGGAAAAGAGAACGAAAAAAAAGCTTTTTGAACAGCTAGCAAAACAAGAAAATGACGAAATTACACCTTGTGGGCTTTTTATAGATGAAGTAATCCAATATCACGGAGCCACACCTGATGGCTTGATTAGAGACGACACCACAGTTGAAATCGAGTGCCCCATAACAGCATTTAATAAAAGCGTCAGAGAAGCTGTAGAAAAAAAATATTCTACAAAGTAAATAGACAGGGAGAAATGGTCATAAACCAAACGCATGACTGGTATTTTCAAATACAGGGACAATTACATATCGCCAAAAGATCTCGTTGTTTGTTTGCCATTTCGACGGGAGAGGATTCAACCTCTATGGAAAGAATTCATCTTCAAAGATGATAACTTTTGGGCAAACGAAATGGAGGAAAAATTATGTACATTTTACACAGAATGTCTGCTTCCTCAACTGGTCAATCCCAAGCACCCTCAAAATCAGAAAATAAGAGATCCTCAGTTCATTCAAGACGCGATCGATAAAAAAATAAATAAGGGAAAGCGGAAATATCTAGAGAACCAAGATAAACTGAGCAAGGCACAAAAGAAACAGAAAACTGAGGATAAAGAAAATTTTGAAGATAAACAGAAGTCGCACTATAAGGAATGAGTAGCAGATGAAACTATTGAGTTACCATCTATTCAACGAACGGTCAGGGAATTGCATTTTAACTTGTTTTGAAAAACAAAATAAAATTTGGTATGACAGTTGGATAACAAAACTACCACTGTTAAGAGCGGTATAGTCATAAGTTAGTTTTGTTCTTTTGTAATTGTATTTTTATAATCTGTATAAGTGAATAAACGTGTTTTGTTGATATTATTATTTTTTATTTGTCTCTAAGAACAACAAAACCAATGTTTCTTCGTTTGATACCAGAAAGGATATCCAATTTTTATAGTTTCTTATCTACAAAGCAAAGAATAATACAGTCAAAATCTGTTATAATGACATCGAAGGGACTACTCATATTAATTAGGTCGTAAAAACCAATAGTCGTGGCAACCGGTTATATTTTTGAGGTTAAAAAAAATACAAAGCATTTTTTAAGTGCGTCTTGTGTAGGTACAGATAAGTAGCAAACGGACTGAATAGGTATGAGAAAGCGGGCTTTGATTTTACTTTCTCGAAATCTAATTGTTTCTGAGAATTACAAGAGACCCTAAACTAGACACTTTTTTGTTTACTTTTGCGATCATAATAGCCATTGACCAAATTGTTAACTATACAACTGTTCGTTCTAACAGATACAATTCTCCGAAAATATGAGTTAAATAAAGTTGCTCGATGAGGGACTCACAACATAAATATTGTACGTATTCTTGATCTATCTGCACTCAGTAGTTAGCGTCATAAAACTGCCTAAGACAAAATGCGTCTTGCATGCGCTACGACACTCGTTGACATCGGGGAGGTTAGCGGGCGCGCGGGGTGAAGCACTATGTTCGCCTATGCTCCTTCCAAACGCTCAAGGATATTCGAGGCTATAATCGCCTTAAGTTACTTTTAACCCAAAAAAAAAAACCACTCGGGCAAAACCGCAGGCACAGCTAGTCATTACAATAATAATGCAGGCACACAATGCAGGTATTTGTCTATTATAATTATTTTTCTGTTGGTCTGTTACAGCATACTATTTAATTTATAATTCTCTACTTATTGACATGTTGTTTTTTTTACTAGCTGCACGCCACAGGTTTGCCTGTGCAACCTGCCCTGTTAGGGATAGAATTTCAAAAATCCTTCTATAGTGCACCTCTAGGGTACTCAAGGAATATCTCCTCCAAAGAAATCTCTAGATCCAAAAGTGGGTTCATGAATCTATTGATCTCGTTTCATACTAAAAAAGTTTCATACCATATGTACCTCAGGCATAAAATAAATAAGAATAATAATTATTGTTGCTTCACCCTTGACCAAATTTAAATCTAGTACATACGAATGAACACTACATTTTTTTTAGTAATTTGTTAATGCTACTTTAAGCGGTAGGTACTTTGTGTAACATTTATGGACCCTTTGGGAAAAAGTTGTTTACTTTTTTACTTCATGTTACTACGTCTAAAGAATTACAACATGGGGACATAGTAATGGGCAATAGCTAGAAAATTCATATAGTTAAGCTCAGTATTGGAGCTGAGAAAGGGTGGCTGGTTCTACACGGCCTAAGTCGTCTAAAACTGCTAGTCCATCTCTAATGGTATCTACTGTTTTAAAGGTAAAGGTAATATGAAAATTATTTTTCTATTTATAAATAAACTATTATCTTAATTATACATAGTAGATACAGTTGGAACAAATCCTTCTACTGAATGACAGCTTATATGCATTGATAGGAGAAATATTAATGATAATGTTATTGGTATTTTGTAGGAATTTATATTTTCGAAAATGATAATTATCTATTAGGCATGTCTCACTTATCCAACAATAATACTTATCCAAAATTCTATCTATTCAGCCCATGTCCACCCACTGCTGGGTAGGCTTCCGCTCTTTCATACAATTTGTTCTGGTCCTGTTGATGTTGTCTGACCACTGGGTTGGTGGACTGCCCCGTGAACACTGCACTTCTCGTAGCCACCACTCTGTTATTGCCTTGGTCCATCATTGATCTTCCCGTCTTGCCAATTGTCCTGACCTTCTCTATTCAAGCTTTGCTATTCTTAGTACTACATGACGACAACCGCTTTTCCAAGAGCGAAACTACCAACAAGAAGATTTGAATCCAAAATTACATTACCAAAAATGTACTTCAAAGCCTTACAATAAGCATAAACATTTGTAAAATTAGTACTTACCTACCTACCTACGCTGTTGGTTTAATGATACGAGTATACCTAAATTATGTTATACTTACTGATTAGTATTATGGGTCAGCTAATCAAATGGAAAGTGTGGAAGTATGTGGGAAGGTGTAATTAATAAAAACAATTGTTTATAAGCATAGGTAGTACATATATAATTTAATGGATTTTAATAGATTTACCCATTCACTTTAATCAAAGATATGTATATATGTCGAGCATAGCCTCAAATAATTTTTTGGCACGAAGTTTTAAATCCTCACCGTCACCAGCTGCTATTCTATCCATTGCTGACAAAGCCGTTTACGACTAATATGTGGAACTTTTAGAATTATGTGAATGGCATAGTTTTACAGTCCACAATAGGTTGCACAGCACTTGGTCTTACTCACTCAGTAAAATCAAATTAAGTAAATAAATCTCTCCGCAAGTGTTCTTCTGTGGTATTCTTCATCTGCGAGTGCTAAAATTCTTCACTACAACGAGAGAAACCTCACAATACTAATTTTTACGACTACAATTTGATGTTTCTTGTGTAGCGATTGAGAAATTTTACATTAAAAATAACATAAAAAGGTTTTACATTAAAAGGTGCAGCTGTTCAATCGCTTCTTGGCAGCTGTCAGAAACGTCAAAATAAGGATCAGACTACCCATTTAAGCCACTGTGGCTGCGATACCGCGGCAGAATAGATAACAGAATACCAACTAGTGTCAAAATTTATCTATGGCAGCCATCGGGCTGCGATCGAGTTTAAATAGCGTGCAGACTACCAAAACTGTCAAAATCGGCGATTTTGATGCAAACGGCTTAAGATATCGCGGTTCAATAGTTTGCAGACTTGGGGCCCTGCTTCCTTACTGCGTGCGCAGTGGCATGCTATATACACACATTTATTTATACGCCAAGTTGAAAGTTTTGGTTTAGCCTAAAGGATCTAAATCACTCATCTAGTCAATGTCTATCCTTGGTGAACTTTTATTATAGAGATGGACCTAAAAGTCACGATATGAAGTTTGATGGCATTCCACAGAATGAAAAAATTGTCCTTGGTACAGCCAGGTGAACAAAGATGGACCGTGTAAAAAAATGAAAACCCTTGGTACACCCAGTTATCTTGAGGTGGACCACGGAAAGAAAAAATTGCCCTTGGTACATACAGCCAGGTGAACTAAGGTGAACCATGGAAAGAAAAAATAACCCCTGATACACCCAGAAAACTTGAGGTGGACCACGGGAAGAAAAAATTGCTCCTGGCACAACCAGATGAACTATGTAGGTAGACCACGGGCAGGGCGGTTCACACCCCTACATGGGGTAGATTGTACGGGTCCTAAATTGTACCAAACAACTGTATCAACAACTTACATCTGTGACAATAAAATGATTTGATTTAAACGGACGGATAGTAATTACACGATCTATGGTACGGTAAACAATACTAAAAACTAATGTAAAGGCATATTTATGAACCTCACTTCAACATATTCGTCCTTGAGCCCTCTAATAGCAACATTTCATGGACAAAGTAATATCGGAATGAGAACACCGCCCGATTTATTCGCGACGCAAACAAGTTGCAAATTGGTCTGTAGATGCGACGTTTTCGCTAAATACCTATAAAAATGTCCGTTGTCCGTGAGTTATTGTAACTAGCTGTGTGGGACAATTTATAAAATGTAGCGACCCGCTCAATCTTCCTCACATCACAGTTCCATTACCAATCAGAATGTTGATTCCGCTGAGTAAGAATTTTGATAATGTAGACATTCATTACGAAATCCCTTTCATCGACCAGATTCAAATTATCGGGGTTCATTCTTGCTATTTGATTTCTCTCGAAAATGATAGAAAAAACTTAAAGAAAAAGAAAAGAAGAAAATACATACGTATAGTCGAACATATACACGCTTTAATACTATTAAACCGAACTAAAAAGTAAAAAAATAATTTCAATATAAGAATAAAGTGATTAACGAGAAAATAATAACATTAGTTATTAAAAAAGATGCATGGGGTGCTCGATATTAATTGTTATTAATTTTTTAACAAGATATGTTACTATTTCTATTTCTAAATACAGAGTTAGTGAATGTCGTACAAAGCACCCTACGCTTTTTTTTACAATGAAGTTCATTTTCTCGTTAATCACTTTATTCTTATATTTAAATTTATTTTTTACTTTTTAGTTTTAGTAGTTTTTTTTTAAATCCATAATTAAAATTTTTGAATTTTAATTTTTGTTATTTTTTTATATTATTGTATTGCTATCAAGTGTGCAAAATTTAAAATTAATCTGATCATTTAAAGTGGGTAAAAACCGAGTTCAGAGATTGAGTAACATACATATAGGTGAAAGCGTGTTAAAAATACACTTGAAAAACTCGTGGACTTAGGAAAAGTATGATTTTAAAGTTTCCCAATATTATGAATCTTCGTAACATATTTTTTTTATGTACAGAAGAAAAATAAATATACTTATTTGAAAACACACGAAAGTTGAAGTTTATGTCATGAGACTTGTTAATAGCTCCTCGTAGAGCTAATGTGATTATGTTGTAATTTTGTCAAAACAGTCTCAGTTTAGAGTGTTCCAATTCAATTAGGTCATAGATTCGTTGTCTTTGTTCTTCCCTCTTCTTCATTTTCCAATTAGATTCTAAGATGCCGATTCTATACAATTTATTCCCATTTCATCATTTTCCCACTTTATTATACGTTCAGGTTATTATTAGATTTTCTTGTTTTAAATATAAGTTCAATCAAGTGTTCGTCTGTCAGTCTGTGCATCCTTGATCAAAGTCTCTATGTGATTTTTTTCTCGCCTATGCTGTGGTGAATTTTAAGTTCTTTTAAATAACTCAAATGAAAATGATCAAGAATGAGCATGATGATGTAGGAAAATTATGAAGGGTGACAACAGGGCTTTCGTTGGCTGCCGTCACCATCATAATCATCAGACTATACATGCAGGCTTCTCCTAATGCGAGAACTCATTTGCCCCAACAGTTATCGGTTCTTCGGGAAATGTTACCGGCCCACACAAAGTACACAGTTTAGTTCCATTGGCTGTAAATCCTCCGTTTTCTCACACCTTGCGCCTATCTTACAAAACTGTAAATTGTAGCACTTTCCGTTGGGATGGCTCATTTCAGCTCCGCAGAAGAAATATATTTTATCGCAGTGAAATGTAAATTATCTGCTTCTCTTATCTGTTTTATTAGCTGTGAATTCTCACTGCGCTGCATAAAACTAATAGCATGTTATTGTTATGATCGTATAATCTTGACTGAGATTGTTTCATATTTATAATTTAAGTCTGAATGTTAGCCTAATCTTTTCCTAGTAGCACGTTACAATAATTAATTGGTAATGGTACGAGCAAGAACAAAAGATACGATGGTACGAGCAAGAATAAAATATACGATGCTACGATTAGTTAGAAGTTGTGGAAAAAGGTAGGTACAACTTATTATACCGTGTTTCGTTCGGACACTGGACGAAACCATTACGATTCTTTTGCTATTAGGACTTGATTGTCATGTGGGCTACCCCACATGACAATGGTTCTCAATGCTGGCCTCTGGTGTCAGAGTTTGTCAGGCTGCCCGAGGGCATCTGACATTACTTAATGACTGTTATTTATCAGTAACAGCCGGGACCGACAGCTTAACACTCACAAGCGACACTCCAAAGCGTTATTACAAATGTGAACGTGAATTATTTTAGGGTTTTCATAAATATACACTTTTAAGGTTCATTAACTTAAAATACCTATTTTTTTAACTTGACCAGTCAGTGGCAGGTGGTAAGCCATATCCTGTCTCAGTACCCAAGCCCCGTACCCTAACGGGAAATTAGTCGACTTTCCTACAATTACCCCTACTCGCCTCACCCTCGTAAATCAGAGGAACAACTGCATTAGCACGATGCTAAGTCGCACAGTCTTAATCGTCCTGCAAACGTATATTTCTTGATTAAGGGGTCGTAAAAACTTCGTCCCTGTCTAAATTATGGGCGGAGAGCAGGAGAGGAGATTAGCAGGTTTGTATGTGTGATATATGAGATGGTTATGGTGCTTGACTTATAATATTGTTTGTAGTACGAGGCAGTGCTGGCCTCTGAAGTCACAGTTGTCCGGCCTCCGGCATGGTTTTACTGCTGTTATTAATCATGAACGACCCGGGCCGATAGCTTAACGTGTCTCCCGAAGCACAGGAGCGATGCTAATCCTCAAATAACGAGAAAACAAGTTCCTTGTTGTTGTAGAAAAGTCATTGATGCGTTACGTAGCCGAGGTTCGACTCTGGTCTCTTTGGATTCTAACGCGCACAAGTATTGGGTGGCCACTATTGGGTCGTTTGTATGTTTCTGACAACATTTATTTGCTTATAAGTTTGTGTTGTGATTTTGATAATAAAAGGTTAATACAAAACTAACATTAAACTATTATTTTGTCGTCAAAAGGAGGATATTCTCATGTATTAACTTTTCAAATTTATCACGAAAAGCAAAATTAAAGATAAATGTCGCTGGGACAAGGAACGAGAGTTGGTTGCGGAACACCTGTGAGTGGACGAGCAGTGCCAGCGTTACACCTGTTCCTCTTGGCACAAGACAGAACAATGAGCTGACAGCTCTAGTAGTGAAGAGACACCAAAATAAATAAATTAAAAAAACATTGGCCACATCACGCATCAGCACAACCCGTGACCCGCGGGTGAGTCGGCAATCGGGACGAATAAATATCCGATGTAAAACAGTATTTTCGCCGAGGTGATTCCAGAATGACAGATGGCGGACCCGCCTTGTATATTTCACCCCGCTCGCAGGCCAGCCGCGTATTTGGCAACTATAGTTGCGAATGTGGATTTTGGTGAAATCTAATTCAATAGGTATAATTAGGTTAATTAATAGGTAGTAATAGGTTTCAATAGGCTACTTATTAACAAAGCTAATACTTATTAGATTCGCAATTGTCAGATCCTAATCTGACAGTAAGAAAATCCTATCAAATTACACAAGAACCTTCAAAATCCACTTCTATTACTAATGAGGTAGGTTGGGTTTGTTATTGATTTTAGTGTTTATGTTTCTTTTGTACTAACTATATTTAAAAAAGTTATTTCAAAATGCTTACAACAGCACAAAGTTTCTGTCATGGTTTGTAATCACGCGCCCCAGTCCAACCAGCCTTAACTGGTGTCGGGGAAATTTATGACCACTCCCGAGAAAAAATGTGGACTCTCCGAGGAAGATTTCACCAGTTTTTATCTTCTATGTACTTACACTGTTATAAAACTGTAACGGATCCATGTTTGTACATTCAAGATATTTAAATTAAGACTATTTAAGGGTTAAACGGTTGTTTGAATACAAACATCGACATCTTATGGATTTCATACAGGATAACCCTGAAGGTTTGCCCGTTAACACAATAAAAGATTCATCCAGATTTAATAGTTTGTGACCTACTAAGTACCTATTGTGAGGTAGGTTTATTTGTGTTAAATTTCTCAAAAGCGACAGATTTAAATCTCGTTCTCAAGGTTCGATAGCTTTTCTTGTTACATTGTGATGTGATGTTTATTAGAATAGAGACATTTAAAACGCGTGCAAAGTCGCGCGAAAATTGCTAGTCCATGTAATATATTTCATTGTAGGGAAATGACGCGGGCGTGAGAGATTCATGACTTTGAGATTTATTTTTGGTGAGGTCCTTATTCATTTGGAAGGTTGCGACTTCAGTCAGGATGGGAAAGGTACTTCGATAAAAATGACTATTTTCCTGTCTGAAAACCTGAATTACCTACATTTTACATTTGAACTATAAGTTTATTTTACCTTTTTACCTGTAGTGCAGAGCAGTCGATGACGGAGAATGCTTTTTATAATAATATCTTCACAATCTCAGCGAGATACGACATCATAGCAAGGAATAAATGATAGTACTACGTAATAAAAGTCAATAATTGAAGCAACATCTCTTCTAGACATTTCTTACTGTCGTTGCATTTCTGCCACAAGATATGACGCAATAGCCAGTGTCTTTGTCTCGATGAAGTTATGAACACTTGCCTCTAAAAGTTTCCTAAATAATAATAAAAGGTTCCTATACCTAATCGAAAGTTTTACCTACTGAAAGATTTTTACAAATATCTCCAAACCTATAGCTTCTTTCGTATTGTATTTATTTGACATATTATTGCTTTAGTGATATTTGTTGTATACTGGATGTATGCACACACTGTGTACCTATTTATTGCCCACGGCTTCGCACGCGTGGTCATTTCTCTAGGTTAAAAGTACTATATTATGTGCTATTCCAGGACCTAAAATACCAATATACCAACATTTGATCAAAATTCCTTCTGCCGTCAAAGTTATTTTTATCAATTGCTCGGCTTCTACTCATCGGATGAGGGTACCAAGTACCCCAGTTTTTAAGTTAAAATCTACGCTATCCAACAGTGAAAACCGTATCGCAATCAGTCCATTAGTTTTTACGTGATACGCGAACAAACATACGGACAGAGAAACAGACAGAGAGACACGATTTTTAAAAATGGTATATACTTTTTCAGTAGCTTATTTTAAGTACCCTAGACCTTTTTTTTAATTATCTTCTTTATACAGACTATTTCGTTCTTATTGCTTTATTATAAGTATAGATAGATAGATAGACTGTGACTAGTATTTTTATCTCTATTCAAAATTATTATCTTTAGTGACGTGTGAACATGTTTACCAATAAATGAGTATTTGTGTATATGTATGCGTGGGTAATGTACGTACAGTCAGAATCTGAAGTATCTAGTCGCAAAAAGTATAGCGCGTGTAGCGAGGTGTCTGGAGGACGGATGGCGAGTTTTATGAAGGAAGTTGTTCATCGCGCGATAAATCTCTCGGACGTCGAGTCGTGGCCGGGACTCGGAAAAAGTGGCCACAATATTTTCTTTAGTTCAGGATGTCGGTATCAAAATGTTTAAATAACAACCTAGAAATGAGTGGAACTATGTATGGACGCATAGAAAGCCTTACAATAGTGTTAATTTAGAAGATGAAGATATGAAATCGAAAAAAAATGCGTCATATTTGGCTTAATACGAGGTTGAAGAAAATTAAGATTTGTGCAACAAGTAGTACAGACTTTTTAAAAAAAGAACGGCCATGTGCGGGTTGGACTTTCGCACTAAGAGGTCCGTACTTTGTGGGTATGTTTTTTGTGATGAACTACAAATTGTCTGTTTTCGGATTTTTCCCTTTACTTATGCTATAAGATATTGCTTCTTGGCAAATTTCGTGATTCTGGGTCAATGGGAAGTACCCTATAGGTATTGACTCCCTTGCGAGTGTCAAAATATGCAGCATAAACGGCCGTATCTTGTTTTTTCACTGCTGCAAGGGATTGCAGAGAGTATTTGATATTAATTTAAACTTAAATTAAAACTCTTAAACTCGCGTTCTTGAGAAAAAAGGGAAAGACAGACAGACAGACAGACAGACGGAAAACGAAATGAGCCTATAAACCCTTATATACCCTCATTTCGTTTTCCGTCCGTCTCTTTTTCCTTTTGAGGTACGGAACCCTGAAAATACTTACGAACGGGAAGAAAGAAGGAAGATATCAGGGCAGAAAAGCTAATCGATTAACGTTCGGGAAGCAGCATTTTGTATGTGTGTTAAAGTACATACTAAATGCTCCGAAGGCCTTTGAAGTGGCTTAGCGATTGCTTGCAACCGGAAACGATGACTTAACGAGACTTCTGAAGAACGGAGCGACAGCTCCGAACATAGCAGCGGCTGGACCATGTATGTCCTGATACTCCTGATGCAATGATGAAGTTTTCATTATTTTTATTATTTATTTGACAATGAGATTTTCATTAAGTACTCGTAATTTCTTAATCGGTAAGCGAAAAAAATAAAAATAAAAGTAAACTAATTAATTTGACTACCTTCTAAATAGAACGTCTCTTTTTGACCGGTTACGTTGGAGCTTTTCAAAGATGTTTATAACTTCCAAACATATAATCTATATAAAAAATAAAACCTTATGTTTAAATTTAAAAGTAACAAGCAGCTAATGTAGATTAAAAATTAATCTAAAAACAATTATTTAGAATTCATTTTTATAGTATGTTTTTTTATAATGCATTTTCATCGACTTGTGAGCTACCCTGAAAGTTTCAGGCGGATAGCTAATCGGGAAGTGCTCGAAATTTGCTTTGCAAGATTCCACCTGGAACGATAGACAGACAGACAGACAAACAACAAATTGACTTGAAAAAACGTGGTAATATATAAATCGTCTCCACAACTCTTGCACCCCGCCACTCCAGGGTGATATATTGCAGGGCGGGTCGGCAAGAGTCACCGACTGACAAATTCATTCCCCACTTGACACCTACTCCCCCCTGCGGGCGCGCCCGGGGAGGGGACACGTCACACGCTAATCTGTGTAACACCATGAATTTTTCATGGAGACGTGAATTTATGAAATATGCAATATGGTATACTTTTTTACACAGTGTTGATTTTTGATGCGGGATGATTTCAATTCAATTCGTAGGAGAAATGTGTGACGGGGAAAATGTAGGATTTGTAGGTCGCCGCGTCTAGACAGGGTTATTGAGTTCAACATTGTGGTGTTGTGGTAGGTCTTGGCTGACTTCTGCCATCCTCTTCTCTAAAATGGTTATCTGATATTTAGATGATGATACTGTTTTGAAGTGAAACGTCTTTAAAATCACACCGAAACATACCACCAGGGCAGAAAAGAGAACTTTAACCTACGACTTTAACGGTAAGGTCTATATCGTCTCGCTTGTATAACTATATGAAATAAGCTCCAGAGATCTAAATTTGGTGTGATTTTTAAAAGCTTATTGAACTTCACTTGTATGACTATGTATTTCAGTCCTGGAATCTTGCGACTTATAAACGAGTACTTCCAGATTAGCTATCCGGCTAAACCTTTCAGAGTAATTCACAACTCGACATGGCTGAAAAATAACATTTTTATAATTTAAAGGTAGTTTTATAATCAATAGGCTACTGTTGATTCAGGTGTTGTTGTTAAGATCTCGTTGAGAAAACTCGATTCAGTATGCACAAGTTTACAAAAAGTCTACTCTTCTAAGTAGACTCAACTAAGTAAATAAAAAAAGTGGGCGAAAAAAGTAAAAATCACAAAAGTGGCTAAAGTTCCCAGAAAGACCGTAATAAAATAAAGTTTAGGCACATTGTTGGAAAGAAGTAGTTCTGGAGCTCACAACGGTATCCTAAACTCCAGCACAGAGCGAACGAGAGTGTTCCAGTACGTAGCGTAGACGTTTCAGGACCAAGTGGGGTGAGGAAAGGGGGCAGAAGAGGGATGGGGTGAGGGAATGGGGCAAAATTTGAACGAGTGCAAAGCCGCAGGGCGCAGCTAATCTTTATTAAAGCTAACTGACAACAGTCGAGCTTCTTGATCGCCTGACCAAGAGAATATTGACTACTGCTATCGTTGTTTTTCTTTCGCCTGAGAAATAACTCAATAACTAACAAAAGGGAACGAGCGGTAACATGTTTGTTTTGCAATCCAACGACACCGGGGGCGATCCTTGGGTCTAGTGTAAGTTATATGCAGATTTGCCATCGTTCCGGGCTTCGCAGCACACGTTATGACATGTTGGTCCTGGTTGCTTAAAAAATTTATAGCAGTTGGTTAAACAAGCTCATTAAGTGGCAGTTGGCCGGTCACGTTTCCCGAAGAACCGATAACCGTTGGGGTGACGAGTTCTCGAGTGGAGACCACATATAGGCAAACGTAGCGTAGGATGCTCTGTGGCCAGGAGGAGTGTCGACCGGCTGGCAGAAACTGGATGAGGAGAGCTGAAGACCGAGCTCAGAGCCGTGCTTTAGAGAGCATGGCTCCACGCCTTGAGAAAAGCTTACGTCCAGCAGTGGACAATTTTAGGCTGATGATAATGGTAGCAGTCGTGGAGCCACGTCGGAGCCCCTTGGGTGGCCTGAAAATCTGTGACACTACCATTTGTAAAACAAACATGATCAGCACTACCTCAGCCCACAAACACTAAGCCTATGTACGTTTATGTTTGTGTTACGAATAGTCACTTGAACCATTGGCTATTTGTTATCTCGGAAAACATAGTTCCCGCGGGAAAGCCGGGTAACTGTAGAAAGAGCCACAGAGTGAAATACAAGTAAAAAATAAAAAGTAGGGTGAGGGTACAACGAAACAACTTTCTTTATCGCCGTCCTCGCGCTTTATGATCGCATAAATTCAGTTTATCTTTATGAATATTCAGGCGAATGCTATTAACTGCTGACGACGATTCTCTCGGTAGGTTTTTAGGATTCCCTAAATAAGAAGTGGGCTGTTTTAAGGTATCCCTAGTTGAAGGCGTGGATCTACTAGTAGTGCCTACCACGGGGAGATTCGAATTAATAGCTATTTTGTAGGGCTCCGCAGAATCTTGTTTATGATAGTTTTTTTTTTTTTTGTGTCTGTTGATATCTCCGTCAGTTGCGGACCGATTTTAAAATTATTATTTTTTTGTTTGAAAGGGTATACTCTCCAGGTGGTCCTATATAAATTGTATCAAAATTGGTTCAGCAGTTTTTCGTGAATAAATAGTTTTGTTGAGTAAATCCATTCGATTTTGTGTTTATAATGCCTTTATTTTGTGTTTATCTCTAAGATTTCTAAACAGATTTAGATGGTTGTTTTTTTTATTTAAAAATATAAACTTCCCGTGTTGTCCCATATAAACTTAATTAAAATTGGTTCAGTACTTTTATTAGAAAATCAATTTGTTTTATAGTTTATGTTCTCTAATATCTTGGGATTTCTGAACCGAATTAGATTATTGTTTTTACTTGAGTAAGAAGATCTCTAGTGTGGTACTGTATAAATTTCATCAAAATTGGTTTAGTAGCTTTAAACAAGCTTTAATTTAATTCACTGTGTTATAATGTTTAGAACTGGATTGCAAGTCAATTTTGAACAATTTACTTTTAATCACATGGGTGTAGTTCTGATGACAATTAAAAACTACAGTAGTAGTAGCAGTAGCAGCAGCAGCAGCAGCAGCAGCAGCAGCAGCAGCAGCAGCAGCAGCAGCAGCAGCAGTAGTAGTAGTAGTCAAAGGAACTACACAATCGGATGATGGCATCCCTTCGAGTTTGGGCTCATTTGGTTTGTCTTGGTGAGTTTTCTGGTTTTATGTGGTATCCAGGATCTGATGATGGAGCCGGAAGGAAGTCACAGGAAATCAACAACAAAATGATAGAACCCCTTTCGTGTTTGGGCTCATTTCGTTTGTCTTGATGAGTTCTCTAGTTTTATGTGGTATCCTGGATCTGATGATGGAGCCGGAAGGTAGTCATAGGTACTCAACAACGAAATAATGAAACCCCTACAAGTTTGGGCTCACTTGGTTTATCTTGATGAGTTCTCTGGTCCTATGTAGTATCCGGGGTCTGATGATGGAGCCGGAAGGTAGTCACGGGAACTCAACAACAAAATGATGGAACCCTTTCGAGTTTGTGCTCATTTGGTTTGTCTTGATGAGTTCTCTGGTGCTATGTGGTATCCGGGGTCTGATGATGGAGCCGGAAGGTAGTCACAGAAACTCAACAACAAAATGATGGAACCCCTTCGAGTTTGGGCTCATTTGGTTTGTCTTGATGAGTTCTCTGGTGTTATGTGATTTTCAGGGTCTGATGATGGAGCCGGAAGGTAGACACAGGAACGCAACAACAAAATGATGGAAAATAGTCAAAAC
The DNA here is from genome assembly GCA_946251855.1 of Alsophila aescularia. Taxonomy (NCBI): domain Eukaryota; kingdom Metazoa; phylum Arthropoda; class Insecta; order Lepidoptera; family Geometridae; genus Alsophila; species Alsophila aescularia. Next base: position 30,799,474 of record OX276375.1, read on the forward strand.
TTATTTAGTTGTTATATAATATGTAGGTTTTAAACATCCTTGCTTTTAATTTTCAACGCTTTGAGTCTAAATTGAGTGAGTGTCTACTATTTTCTTTGGCATATATTCTTTCCGATGTTTGCTTAGACCACTAAAAATAAAAAATAAAATACATTTCCAAAAAAAACAACGTATTTTTTTAGATTAATGTTTTATTTCGGCTAATTTTAAGCTAACTGCCGTAGATACCTACTCATATTCGTCAATTAAATAAAGCTAATCAATCATTAAGTTGTCAACATCTAACAAGGGATTTAACGATCAATTTTGATATTACGATTATGAGTGCGGCAGTAAGTTTTTAAATAATTTAATGGAAACATTTTTATTGCTTTTAAGATAATGACACCAATTACATTATTTTGCATCCCCTCCATAAATACCATAATATCCACTTTCTTAGTTGTAAGCTATTGTTTATTCTGTGCTCATAGCATAATATGTAACATTGTGAACCAGGAGGAAGTGTGGGAGCGGGAAGTGTGCGTGTGCGTGTATGACAGGGCTCAACAGGCAGGATTGTTTCCCCAATACGGATAGTCTATAGTCGAATGTTTTATCGTGGTGGGAAAATTGGTAAAAATAATAATAAAAACGAGCGAGCCTTACATTAGTCGCTTGATGACATCTAACCTTGGTAACTAGCAACATTAACATACTCTAGCAGCAACACAACAACAAGTAACATTAACATCTCTCATTGGTCAATTGTGAATCAGCAACTACTTCAGCTGATCTATAGATATTACTTTTCGTCAGAAAGCCGTATGTCGGGACAGGTTAGCTTGCAAATGCTCGGCTGCTAATCTCAAGTACCGGAGTTCTATTCCCGATTGAAGTGTTTACATTTTGCACTATAAATATTTTATATGGCTTCTAGCTTGATAGCACCGCGCGCACTCATTGGTCAAATCAAATAGCGCGCGCTTCCCCAGCTTCCTGTTATACACTTCTCTTTCCACGCTTCCGGTTACACATTGGTTATGCTTTTCACGAGATCTCTCCCATAGATTGCAGGAAAGCGAGAGGAAAGATGTTACACATCAAATATTTTGAAATTCCTGAAATCCCCACTGCGCTTATACCTAGTGGGGTCTGGTGGGGATTACGGATTATTACGGATTGTGACGGGACGGATGAGCGAAGTTTATCAGGTGTAATAATTAAACTGTAACCACATGGTTTGAATGGTGGGTTCTCATGGAGTAACACGCAAGTAGGAGTAGGGAACTGTGTAACTCAATGGATGTTATTCCCATATAGTCACACTGTGAAAGTTTTCATCATTTTTCTTTGAGTTACCATCGAGTAGCATTGAGACTCGATGGGAAAATAATCTTATCATGTCGCACTGTGACTCGTAGCAACTTATTTTTCCAGTGGTTGCGCATGGAGTAAAACCCATACCATGTAACACCCAAACCATGCAATACCCATACAATGTAACACCCATACCATACACCAGTGTGACTCGATGGGAAAATAATCTTAATATTTCACACAGTGATTACGCAGCAACTTATTTTTCCAGTGGTTTCCCATGGAGTAACACCCAAGCCATATAACATCCAAACGATGCAATACCCATACCATGTAACAGTGTGACTCGATGGAAAAATTCCTAAAGAGTTGCAATGTGATGTGTTTTTCCTATTGACAATTACTAATTAGGAAGGTACATATAGTTCAAAATTGCTGTAACACGAAATTAGATTTGCATGGTTAAAAACCATATGGTATTTTTGTCTTATTTACCCGACTGCGGTGAAGCATGGGAAGGGTAATGAGTTTAACAGTATATGTATGTATGTATGTATGTATGTATGTATGTATGTGAATGTTCCACAATAGCGTCGCCTCTATTGGCCCGATTTTGACAAACGGCATCAATCGATTGGTCTTAATTTTTTTATAAAGTTCAGGCTTTTTTTTAACCGACTATGGCGAAGCAAAGGAAGGGTTATGTGTTCGAACTAAAAACTTGGTCCGATTTTCATAAGCGAGATATCAATCGATTCGCCTTCATCGTAGTCATAGACTATGTATATCCGACAGTTGTCGGTTTTTAGTTTTTAAACTTATGTATTTTTGCATCAATAAAATCACTCTCCCACTATTCAATTTTCCACGTCATATTGTTAGCAAGTATTATATACTAGCTGTACCGCGGCTTTGCCCGCGTTGTCATTTCTGTGATAAAAGTGTCGTATATGTTATTTAAGGACCAAAAGTACCGAACAATATACAAAATTTCGATCAGCCGTTATACAGTTTTTTTACAAACCGACTGGCAATAACCATTTAAAAAAATCTTGTTATTGGATTATTTTAAGTCACCTAGACCATTTTTTTAGAAATTTTCCTTGTTCAGACTTTTTGTTACTTAATGCTTTCTTATAAGTAGGTATAGATATAACTTATCGCAGTTTCGTGTGTAATGTGTTAGATTCAAATAAATTACCGCTAAAGCTCAAGCTTTCACAAGTCGTTTGAATTTAACGGCCCTTGACCTGTTGAAGAAAAAGAACCGTAAAGAAGGGTCAGGTTTGGGTATCTTTAGGTCGTGATTTAAGATAACTTTGTTCGTTTAGTTTTTATTAGGCGTCTCGCCTGCGTCGTATGAGGGACGATGGTAAAGACCTGACGGGTTGATCCTATACTTTGTACGATGTTGTGGAATGTTACTTGTTTAGACACTTTGGTATACCGTCACCTCTCTGAGACACGCAGAGGGCGGGCGCCGCCGCCGCGTCTACTTCGGTGGAACTGCGACGGAAGTATTGGTATAATGCTTGCTTGTCGTAAAAGGTAGCGCTGGCCTCTGGTGTCTGAGTTTGTTAGGCTACCCAAGGGCCTCTGCTATTAATCAATAACAGCCGGAACCGATAGATTAACACGCCTTCTGAAGCACGGAGCGATGGAAAACCGCACATAACTTAGCTAGCGGAGCCTAGGACCGCACCTGGTCTCGTTGGATTCTAATTTGCACTAGTATACCCCTAGGCTACCATCGCTCAGTATTTCTATTTTGCTAACCTCGTTAGTGGTTATACACTGAGCCGTTTGGTGTGGAAATATTAGGACCGCGGCGTATATTAATTTGAAATAGATTAAGTTTATTGTTAAATATTACTTATAAAATTAATTGTACAATTTAGTTTGACGATATTATATTTTTTGACGGTATTTGTAACAAGTTGGTACCTACTGTAATGTTACAAATGATAAATAAAATGAATTTGAATTGTGCACAGCCATCACCCCCTCAACCATTGTAGAGGGAAGGGAGTGACCCGGTTCACTGAGCCACCGCGAGACTAGACATTTTAGTGAGCACTACTTCATTGTATTTGTTTGCAAAAATATAGTTGTTTTCAGTTGTAGTTAAACAACAAAATAACTTGGCTGTATGACATTGCGCTTGAGCAGTTTTTCGCTCACCTAGGCTAGCTTCCTTAAAATGATCTATTATTTATACGTACAACTAATTGTCTTTTAAAATAATGTCAAGACCTTAAGCGAAGACTTTTCAAAGAATTGAGCTTAAGTTGCGCAGCAGTAACTAGTAGGTTGATGCATGGCGGCCGTGTCAGGCCGCTCCCGACCTCACGCCATAACTCAGCGAGCCCGCTAGTGAAGGGAAAGAGGCAACACTTTAGAGACTTGAGACTTTTGCGATGCTTCGTCTTCATCATCATATCAGCTGTCCGCTGCAGGACGTAGGCCTCTCTTAAAACACGCCACTGAGCTCGGTCTTTAGCTCTCCTTATCCACTTTCTTCCAGCCGCTTTTCACAGATCGTCACTCCACCTGGCCACAGGGCGTCCAACGTTTGCCTAAACGTGTCACCACTCGAGAACTCAAACTCGAACCTGCTTCATCTTAAAATGGCTAAAATACGTTTTTTAAAGAGTTGACGATAAGTTGAGTAGGTAGCTTTAAAAGTAGGGTGGGTGCACGCCGCACCCGACTTCACTGCTTCATAAAATAACTTCCGAGCAAATTACAGAGGTTATAGTTTGACTTTTTGTCGATACAGTTAGCTATACGTCCCAAATCAATGGTACACCCGCGGTCCTGACGTCAGGTTGGCGGGTGTACCTTTATTTTAATAATAACTCTGAATTTATAGAGGTACGTCATTGAAAGTACCATGAGGTGCTTTGTAGGTACCTACAGTACACACCTATTCGAACTGCTGCAGTTCGACATAAAAAGTTGCAGGTACACCCGCAGTCCTGACGCTCACGAAATAATTATTTTAAAGTAAGTCCAAAATTATGAAACAGCGATGTTTATAACAATAATTATATAGGCACTTCTTTCTAACATCTGCTTGGGTAGTAACGTCATATAGTACACAGACTAGGTAGAGATACTACGTATATATAGTGTGTGATATCTACAAGGTGAGTTTTTAACAGGGTTCTCTAAGGCAGCTACGATAATTGTTAAAGATATGAAGATTTGTACTTAGAAATTCATCAGAGGTTTTCAAACTTATTTTTTTGAAAATTGTTTTTTTTTCTTCTATCTAAAATAGCTGCATATAACGAAAAAAAACATTTTTATAAAGTTGCTTCAACTTCTTAAAAATCAACATTTTGATCATCGGAATTACACAATCGGAATTACATTAATTGTTAGGTTAGAAAATAAAAAATCAATGTTGATTTTCATCAAGTTGAAGCCACTAAAAATATATATTCATACAGCTTTCAAATCAACTTTCACGAAAAAATATGTCAGGTAGGATATAAATGAAGATTTAAAAGATATATAAGTACTTCAGTTTGAAAAACTGTAGATGGATTTCTATGGAAACATCATTCATCATCATCAGAAGAAAATAGTTATGGAATATTTCAAGACTTGGCCGGTTTCCTCCATCCCTAGGCCCGACGGCGAATGTTTTATTACCTGATGAAACGGGCTGTCCTGAAACCGGGCAGCCTCGGTAAATCGGCTAAAGCCGAACGCTTTCCAAGTGACTGGTAGTCTTCGGATGGTGCTTTATGTTCGGTCACCAGATAAATCTGAACTTCTTTCTTACTAACACATGTTAGAAACCAACACGAAGTGATATCACAAATAACACGCATGTAGGAACTAATGTAGGTAGGTACTTATAATTACTTACATTATGTACATCGATAACTGTGTATTGACTTTTTACTGTCCATTTATTCTTTTAGTTTTGTTAGCTTCAGGTAGGTAGGTACTTATCGGAAGTATTGAATACATTTTAAATACCTGTCTGTGGTAATACAAAATTACCTTCTACTCTAAACGTTATCAACGTAGGTAAGTAGGTACTTACTTAGGTACTATTTTATTGTTTCGTGTGAGTTTGTAAAACATTTAAGATCTTTACATACAGTATTACAATAAGTTTTTGTATATTCCATTGAATATAATATATTTTTCTATTTATTATAGAGAAGCGCCCGCTACTTTTGAGAAAGCAATAGCTTTGACGCCTAGCCAAAAATAACGAGCAAAAAGTGTGCAGTGCTCGTGCCGTTTTCATTCTACACAAACAAAAAGTATCTACATCAAGAAAAACTAAGAAAATAAATCTGTAGGTCCTACTTACTATAATCTGTAGGTCCTACGACACACAATAAAAAAAAAAGTACATACAGCCGAACATATAACCGTCTCCTTTTCTGAATTTTTATAAAAAATGATTGGCTATATAATTTGAACTACAATTCTTTGAAACTTTTAATTGAGCTATAATAACGGTCAAATTATACGCACAGTCAAATGAAGCAACTAGTACTTAAAACGTCCGATAAAGTGTTGCCCGCATATTCCGATGTTTCAAAAGTCGTGGTTAATTTTAATTTTTAAGAATATTTTTTTACTAGGTTTGTTCTTACCTAGCTAGGTACAGTGAAGGTTTTTTATTGACTAACACTTAAAGTTTTTATAACATAAGAACTGGGATATTTTTTCTAATATCCTGTTTCTACAGAAAAAAAACAAACAACTGGTTATAATTTGAACTGGAATATCCTATCATATATACACTATTACCACAGAATAAATAATATGTGTTACTCCTACGAAAGTCGGGCAGTGAAGCAAAGACATACTGGCAACACCAGTCAATCAACCGAGGTCATCATTTGCTATCATTAAATCGATTTTATGATTACCGTTCTATTTGAAGTGATAATTTAAGACTAACATGACAAAGAGAATCGTTTATTAGTCAATTGGAATAGGTACTTAGGTAATTGCAAGCTGCTTCGACGTCCGAGGTAATTGAGACTTGATTCTTTCATCATAATTTTCTTGTAGTAGGTAAAGCTGTTATTCGCGTGGAAATGCCAGGTCTTTGACAGTAGTGCTGGCAATGTCAAAATAAAGACGCGAGAAAATAGATTTTTATTAACCGACTACAAAAAAAGGAGGTTATCAAGTTGATGTGCATGTATGTAATATTGACAGACATGCTTTGCATTCATTAGAATGTTAGTCTCTATGAGTATCTGAACAAAAATACCAAATTTCGCGAATGTATGTATGTATGATTGTATGTATGAAAACTACAAGTCTCATTGTAATAATTATATTGGCAATTGTTTCAATATTTTTCAACTAAGGAGTACTTAAAATTTCTTCAAAATAAGTTCAGTAGTTTAAAAGATGTGGACTGTTAACTGAATATGAATATGTCTTTATGCTTATAATTCTTAGCGAACGGAATAAAGTAGTACTTCATTTTTTTAGGCCTACTTTAACGAAACAAAAAATTATAAAATAAAAACTAATTCGATATAAATTAAACCGACTTAAAATACTATAATATTACTTTCTTATTAGTAGTATAAATCTAATAAGAAAGTTTTTTTTGAGGTCTGTGCTAGGTAAATGCCTACTTACTTACATTAGTTTGGTTTGGGCGTAGTACCAGTAGTACAGACATAAAAATAATGCATTATATCTTACTAAGATTTATACGATTTGAATTTCGGTTTGTTTGTATTATTTTTACACAACTATCCAAAAAGGAGTGTAATGTTTTTAGCATTCATGTATGTTTGTATGTATGTGAGTTTCTTTATTCCACCATAACTGGGGTATCGTTAGAATCCTTACATCCCCCCGAGTAACATAGGCTATTTTTTTTAAAACAGTCAATATGGCGCAATTTTCATATTTTTTTATTTATTAATAATTTTACAATAAGAGTATCAAATTGAAGGCCTTGAAAAGCACATTCCAACAATATATAATGTGGCTCCTCCATGGACCAAACGTAATGTTAGGGAAATGTTACTGGCCTACACTATGCTGGTAGTAGGGATTGGTCCGGTCTAGTTTTATTTTTGATAGTGGTGCTGGCAATGTTAAAATAGAAGACGCGAGACAAGAGGCATTTTTCAGTTTTACTTTTCTATGACTCCTCCACGGTTCAGAAGTGTTGTTTATCTCTGTTTACGTACAGTACCTATGTTCAACCTCTTTCAACATATTATTACCAGCACAGCAATTCCATAACTTGGCTACAATCGGATTATCACTTTTTTCATAGCAAATTCGACTCTATCGCAAGGCATTAGTGGCTGCGATACTGAGAATTCGATTGAAGCCAAGTTATGAAATCGGGCTGCAGGGCCCGATCTAGCAATATAGCCGCTCCAGGCAAAAAGAAAAAAATTGCCGTCATGTTGCCGCCTTTTACAATGACACCTTGAGCATGTTATTCCAGTGATGGGATGGAGCAATTTTTAACCGACCGACGTCGTATATGTCTTTAAGCACAGTAGTTTCGGAGATAAGGTTGAAGAATGGTAAATTTCATCTATTTTCTTAAATAACTTTAAAACATACTTAATCACAATTTATTTATTTACTTTACACAACTTTGGGTCACAAAAATCGGTCCAGTAGATTCGGAGCCAATTGTCTGTGACAGACGGTTAGACAGACATACACACGCGTGACGATAGATGGGTTCCGTGTTTTTCATCCGGACGTAAGGGGTCCTAAAAAGAGAAGACTGAAAAAACCCATACAAATGAATAAAAACTTGTTTTTTTGTGATGCATTACTAGATGGCGAATGACACTGTCATAATAAGAAAGTGCGAGCGAAGCAAGCTCGTTTTTTTTAAACAATGCAGTCAGTGCAAAATTGAAATAATACATCATTATAAATCTTCTTCTTCTTCTTTGCCCTCGCCTTTCCCCGTTATTCGGGGTCGGCTTTCCCAATCATGCGACGCCGTCTTTCTCGCTGGTAGGTATCATATTTACTAAGGCCTATAACCTTTTCAACTCTCTTTTCTTTTAGTGTGCCTCATGATTGTTATTTTATTTTGGCTAAGGGTTTTACGGTCGGTTGCCACCTGACACCAAGGCCGTAATCTTCTTGGAAGACTTGAGTGCCGCCGTTGGCCCCTTTTCACATTATTACAAATCATAAGTATAAAACGTATAGATTAGTAAAGCGCGAGCGCAGCGAGTGCGTTTTTTTAAACTATTTCTATAAGTGTTACACTAACACATAATTCAAAATGATGTAAAAAGGATAGATCGACATCTACACTAATGTTATAAAGAGGAAAGATTTAATTGTTTGTATGTTTGTTTGTTTGTAATGGATAAACTCTAAAAATACTGAACCGATTTTAAACATTCTTTCACTTATAGAAAGCTACATTATCAGCGAGTAACATAGGCAGTATTTTATCTTTAAAAAAAATAGATTTCCCTTCGAAAATTACAACAATGTAACACACTCATTAGCACATTTTATTTACCTATCTATGTTTTTTTGTAATGTTGTGTGTTGAATAAATGTTTTTTCTTTCTTTTTCTTTTTCCAAGGTATCAAAAATTTGCCTACAAACATGGAATGGAATTACGTTGCCATGCAAACGAAAAATAGTATCTATCGAATAGCACCACTAGCGTTCCTCATCGTATTCAACCTTCTTGGCGTTGCGTTGCTGCCAAAGATTTTGAATTACGCTTACTGGCGTATTTTTTTAGCAATTACGACGCGTATATCAATGCTAAAAGTAAGAAAAATGCTGCGGTGTGAGCGCTACCCGGGCCCGTGCGAAGCCGCGGCGAGTCACAGGTAATTCATAAACTCAAAAAATACTAAGCCGAATATAAAAGTTATTTCACCTGTAGAAAGCTACATTATCAGCAAGTGAAATGGTCAGAATTTATTTAAAAAAGTAGAGAGTAGTATTAGAGATCCTTAATAAAATTGCAATAATGTAACCCGTGATATCAACACGTATTAAGAACGGAATAACGTTGCTATGAAAACGAAATAATAATGTCAAGTTGCCATGGAAATAAAAGAAAAACAAGTCTGTCAAGTACTTCTCACGTACTTGACAGACTCTGATAATCCATTTCTCTATGGGCCAAATACACCACGATCGTTGCTGCCAAAGATTTTGAATTACGCTTAATGGTGTATTTTTTAGCTACCCATTTACTTTAGTAAATTTCTGGCAAGTCAAGTCAAAAGGCAATAAAATTCAAGATAGGTTACGAATTATGAGAAAGGTGCCCAAACATGAGCGCAATGACGCGACTTCCAGCCTGTCGTCCTCCCGGGCCATGGCCCTTTTGGCCCTAGGGTAAATACGCCTCTGTACACAACTCAAAAAAACGTAAAGAATTATCTGCGATTGTCACGAATTCTATTATCATTTACAATAAGCAAAACTCAAAAAGGTTTGAAAAAGGCTTTGAAACTTAAATGTTCTACCATATCTATTCTTATAATAAAGCTAAATGATTTTTCACGATTACTGACTTAAGAATACAAAGAAATTCTCTCGTATTTTTTAACCGATTTTACATTTTATTTACCTACTAGCTGTAACCACGGCTTCGCACGCGTGGTCATTTCTCTAGGTTAAAGTATTCTATGTACTATTCCAAGACCTAAAATATCAATATACCAACATTTGATCAAAATTCCTTCAGCCGTTAAAAGGTTTTCGAAACTTGGTATAAAGGTTTAAATGTTTTAGTCGTCGGGGATTTTTGATTGGGGGGGGGAGTGGGATTGGGGGGGGGGGAGTGGGAATGGGGGGAGGGGGTGAGGGGTGAGGGGGTTCTTCCCCCTAAAAAAGGGTAAAAAGGGAGCAACTGGCTAAGGGAGTAATAACTTTATGTTAGTCTCATAACAATTTGGTGAAGATCTGATGAGGATTTTCGGCGTGATGAGCGGAATGGCTTTTCAAAATGCAGTAAATTTCTCACTATTAGGTTTCTACGAGTGGCAACAGCCCTTCACCTACTAGGTAGGGATTGATGGAGCATCTTGGTTATTAATGTTAGTTTTACATTAAGGTAACTAGATGGCGCTACTGTGCACCGCTAGATTCACTGCAAGAAAGTTTGTACTCGCGAGGTCTACAGCTCACAGAGCCACTAGTTTAAATAGGCTAAAGTTTTATTTTTACCCGACTACATCAAAGCAAGTGAAGGGTAATCAGGTTCACATGTATGTATGTATGTATCCATGTATGTGGTTATGTATACATAGCGTCGCCCCTTTTGGTTCGATTTTGACAAGCGAGGTATCAATCGATTCGTCTTCAGGTAGGTATAGAGTGTCATAGGCGATATTTTTTTACCAGATTACGGCAAGGCAAAGTAAGGGTTATGTGATCGAACTAAAAACTTAGTTCGATTTTGAAAAGCGAGGTGTCAATCGATTGGTCTTCATTTTTAAAGTGTCTGGCAATATATTTTTACTCGACTACGGCAAAGCAGTGGAAGAATTATATGTTCAAACTAAAAACTTGATCCGATTTTGACAAGCGAGGTATCAATCGATTCGTCTTCATCGCAAGAGCGTCATAGGCTTTTTACCCAGCTTGGTCGGGTTTTAGTTATTGAACTTACATACTCGTATGCCTTGTAAAATGAATCGTGCTAAGAAAGGCGCTCGCTTCTTTTGCATATTAGATCAAATGTTGCCTTCATATCTGGAAAGCCAACCTTTGATCAAAACCTCTTTTCTTCTTAGTAGGATTATACAATGTGATTAAAATGTGTTATTGCATCATTTATGACTATTTAGGTATCCTTAGTGAATAGTAATACTATAGTCATAATTATACATATCTTGACAATTGCAATAAGAGTAACTGGGGCACAAAAGTGATGCTATTTTCTAGTATATAGTGAATCGTATTACCGATCTTACATATAACTGTTGGTTTAGGTACTTTCATAAGTTTGCAGGAGCTGAAAGCTTGTGCAAGATACATATTTCTTCCTTACATTCATTATCATCTTCAGCCCTTTAATTCGCCACTGTTGGGGCATAGCACAGAACTTCTCAGAGAGTATATGGGCCATTATTCACTACGCTGGCCCAGTGCGTTTTTTATATCAAACTACAACTAACAAAAACTATCGATATTTTTATAATCGATAGTTTTTGATCAGGATCTCACCTGATGTTATTAATGCATGATGGTTGAGGATGGTAGATTTTTACCTCGAAGCAATCTATTCACTTGTCACTTGAAGACTCCCAGAGTTATAACTATTGGGAAACAGATTCCGGCTAATAGTTCCATTTCTTAGCGGTAGGCATGATTCCTAATTGGAAGCAAAATGCTTCGAGAGTTTAGGTGGAATATCCACCCTAAAATGGTGGCGTATCGCCGTGAGTCTCGTCGTCCAACGCACACTCGCCGTCAATTCTCATGGCTCTGAGTCTTGCCTCAGCCTGACCAATGCATAGCCGAGCCGAGCCTTGGTTCATCTCTCAACTCAATGGACTCTAAATCCTACGCCATAGGAATGAGAAGGAAAGAAGGAGGTATATGTGTCGTCGTAGAATGAGAATCACACACAAACATGAGTCTGCATGTGTTTTTGCAATTGTTGTCTTTCTTTGTTACTCATCTAAAGTTAACTCTAACTTATCTTGGGATTTATAAATCACAAACAGCGTATTCATTTTCTGAAACTACCAACATTAATATGCTAATTCGTGACAGATCCTTTTCAACCCGCCCACATCCTCCGAGATATATTTATATTTCAGCCAGTATGTTTCCGTAATCACATCATCGCCATGCTAATCACGAGGCACGCTACTTGCACGTCCAATAAATTAGATTTATTGTTAATATATACCATCAATACGTTTGTTTTGTCCGTCCGTCTGTCTCCAAGCAATTTATGCCATTGTGTGGGGCCACGAAGGCGATTGCCGTATCTTTAAATACCTGGTGATGGACTGGTGGGGTGTGAGTTGGCGAGCAAACTAAAATTACATATATCTGAATTATTTTTGCCTGCGCTTGCCTAATAATCTACTTTTTCGAAACAGCCGCTCGACCCTATTTTCTAGTATTTTGAATCAGATGTAATTTAGGATTCAACAAGGACTAGAAACATCGCTCAAAGCATAGTCTGTACTATAACATAGTGTTTTTAGGTAAGTATGACATGCATAGTTAAAACAATTTCTCAAGCGTTGCACTTTTAATTATTATAATATTTCAACCTGAGATAAGTGCAAGTTACGTGAATACCTATTGTTATTGTGAAAATGCCATTACGAGTATGAATGTTGAATTATGAATGTTCTCCTACTTATCAGCCCGTATGTCACCATTCTAAAGAGGGTGCTTTAAATTCTGTTGATACACCAGTAATTGGCCCAGGATTTATGATTATGTTTACCTTACGTTTGGTTGATTAGAGTTTCATACGTGACGTCGCAGCCTCAGCGATATTTTGCTATGGGAACAGGCGCGTACCCAAGGGAGGGGGAACTGGGTACTGGGTAGGTATTTATTTTGTAACATGTGCTGATTTGCAACAGGGCTACAGAAGAAATAATAGTCTAGGGCTAGCATAGTTGCAAGCCAAGACTCTCCCTCTATCTCTCTATCTTCTCTCTCTAAGAGAAGTCAGATCCAGCAATAAACATGTAAAAGTCTAATGTTGATGATAAAGCACTGTCCTCAGAGTCTCGCCATAAAAAGTTGGAGCTCACTTTAATAGTTGACTACTATTATAAAATTAAGGAAATAGCTCCTATAGGACACCAAACACAGTCAGGAAATAGATGTGTTACTCACATGCATACCTACTTCAGTTGCTTAGTAGGTATTCTATTAAATGACAGAATCCTATTGGAAATGCATAGAATCACTGCCAGGTTTTATCTAACAAGTTCCAGGAAATTCAGTTCAACTTCTTTTGGCTCGCTAATGGTTTTTGGCTCGCTAATGTTTTGTGGCTCGCTAATGTATTTTTACACTAATAAGTACCTAATAAATAAATTTGCAAAGTTATGTAATCGCCGAAACTACTGAATTGAAGAGATTTCAACACTATGGAAAACAAGACATACTTTCAAAAACTATAACCGACTACGGTCGTGTAATAAATAGCCTATGACATTCATCCGATGAAGACGAATCGATTGATACATCGCTTGTCAAAATCGGACCAAGCTTTTAGCTTGAGCACATAACCTTCCGTTACTTCACCATAGTCGAGTAAAAAAATAGCCTATAACACTAAATAAATGAAGACGAATCGATTGATACCCCGCATGTCAAAATCGGACCACAATAGGGACGACGCTTGGTGGCACATCCACATACATATATACATAAAATTCACCCTTCCATTGGTTCACCGTAGTCGGGTAAAAATAAAAATAGACGACTTGAGAACGACCTCCTTTTAGAAGTCGATTAAAAATATGAAACTGTCTCGATTCAAAACATAACCCAACTCTGCTTTCTTGTTTTACACGCGTTCATTTTGTTTTTATTTTTTAATTTAAAATTAAAATATTTTCAAATTGTAAATCAGGAAGCCATTTGACCGCTCTCCCCTAATAGCTACTCATCAAATTGTGCAATAGCCCTAACGCATTATGTCACCAGACTCTAGTCACATGCTTTACTTGACATGACAGTTATTCTCTCCAGACCACCATTGACTGACCACGCCCATACAAAAACCCAAGCCATCTTCAACCTTAGAATTAATACAATAAGAGTTACAAAAATGATGATAAACGAAAAGACGTGTTGGTGGATGTTTGGTGGTTGAAAAGCTGCGAAAGCCCAGAGGTGGTCATCTGATCCGTAGATGCTCAGATTACTTGTGTACAAATAGGATTTTGCCTACTTATTGATATTGTATGGAAATAGGGATTATTTGTCGTGTGGCTTCTGTTCAGGCATTCAGAAAGCTTTTCTTAATGCTATTCTTGGTGTTTGAATGGGAAGCTTTTGGATTTAAAAAAAAACTATAATACCACAGTACACATAATCTTTCACAGTATCGGACATATTATATCCGATAGGAACTGGTAAAACATTTTAATGTTAGAATTCTTTCATTTCTATTCGGATATGCTCCGAATGTTATCATCACTTAGTGAAATTCTGAGATTTTTAAAATTATTTCAACAGAATTCTGTACAAGGTAAGTAGGTACTTACTACTTAACTTACCTACTTTTATTTTATTTTGTGTTTGTTCCTTTATCTATGGAACGACACGTTATAACAGCGTTATAAATTTAAATATGCAGCCTGTCATGCAGAAGTGTTATAAAATACCTATTAACTGATAAAAAATATGCCAAATTACCGACGATGGAGTGGCACAAACTATAAGCGTTCCTTTATTTGATTACTGAACTCTAAAGTATATCGAAAATTACTCTCCGTTAACCGACCATAGAACTAAAATCAGATACTTCCTCACAAAACAAAGGGAGCCTATAGCGGGGCACTCACGTCCCGACATATTGTCAACCAATCTCATTGTCCCGACGAGCGCTAATTACTCGCCTGAATGCCTTTTGACAGCTCGGCGGGAACCGGCTCTGTTTCCTATTGTGTTTAGGAAACGTGTATGTGTATATTTTAACACTATCTGTGCCCACGGCTTTGCCCGTGGGGTCATTTCTGTGGGTTAAAATTTAAAGTAACATAAGTGTTATTCCAGGAACAAAAGTATAGTATAGCCAATATCATCAAACTTCGTTCAGACGTAAAATGGTTTTTTATCGGTTGATAGACTTCTAATCATCGGATTGAGTTACCAAGTACACCAGTTTTTAAATCAAAAAGAACGTAGAGGTGAGTTATGATGTACGTAGAGTAGGAACCAATCTTTATGGCGGCTGAGAAGTTAGGCGCAAGGCGCTGCGCAATAGCAAATTTTAGGTGTAAGCGGGCTTTGGAGAGGTGAGAGGCCGGGGCACACCCTACCGCTAGCCCACCGCATCACGCGCGCGCCCGCCGCATTTGTGCTTGTTTGCACGCTACATCCGTACGCTGCACACATGCATGCGATTCTGTTCAAGTACAGTCTAGTTATTTTAAAGTTGTTTGTTACCAACCAATACAATCTATGAATCCACCAACACAATATCAGCATATAGTCCGATATTAATATTATTGTGTTGACGTTTGTTAAGTGTTAACATAATTTCATGATTGGTTAAAAAATAATGTATATGTTAAAGCGTAAAGTGTCGACGCTAATTTAACTACCTATTTTTTTTTAACATTCAATTATTTGTATGTACTTAACACATATATTTTTTCAATCATTACATTATTTGCATGTGCCATGTAAGTATGGTTTATTAAATATGTATGTAGGTATATTCATTTTTATTTTGCATGATTTATTGTATTGTTTTGCACCACCGTCCTTTTTTAATTCGTAATTTCTGTCCATCCAAAGGTTGTCTGGAAGAGTTCGCTTTTAGCGATAATACCACCCTTGCCTATTTTTAATTAAATTCTTGTATATTTGTTCCATAATTCTGGTGTAATAATAAAGTGTTTCTTATTATTAGCATGTTCTACAAGTAGGTAGTAAAAATATTACTCTAATAATTGCGAACCTTACTGTACCAGCGCGAAGTCACACTCGCAGCGCGCTTCACAGCCGCCATAAAGATTGATTCCTACTATACCTAGGTATATCTCTTGATACTATCTATGCTACTAATTTGATTGGATTATTTTGTTCTTGCAGCTGTGATTAAAATTTATTATATACTAGCTGTGCCCGCGGCTTTGCCCGCGTGATCAATTCATTTAAAAGTAGCCCACACTTGTTATTCCAGGACCAAAAATATCTGCAAAGTACATTTCTTCAAAATTCGTACATTTCTTCAGCCGTCAAATAGTTTTTTTATCCATTGCTCGGCATCTAATCATCGGAATAAGGCTAGCGCGCACTGCTTTGCGTTTTTATAACGCATATTCTGTGAAGTACGGAGTGTCATAGAGAAGTGCACGTATTGCGGTGAAATAAACGTATATAATACAATATGAAATAAACGGTACTCGTAGAATAAACGTACCACGTTTCACCGCAAGGCAGTAAGGCGCCTTGCGGTGAAACGTATAGTATCATAGGCGCGCAAGGCCTAAGATACCAAGTACCCCAGTTTTTAAATCAAACCTTAATTATCTTCTTTGTATAGACTTTTTAGTTCTTAATGCTTTATTATAAGTATAGATACTACGCTCTCTAGTGTAGAGGTCCTACAATAAAAATACTTACGCTCGTTTTCAGAAAGTAGGATACTCCATTGTGCTATACTCGTACTCTAATATATACCCGTTAAAGGTTCTTTATGCACGATGCCTTGAGAATCTATCTGTGTTGCATTGCAGTAGCGTACTGTGGAGGTATATTTTCAAAATACGCCTCGCTAAATCTTAAATTCGAAAGTATACCCGATCTCAGGTCGTCCAGTGACACGCGTTGCTCACCCTCGCGCACAGCTGTGACAGTTCTGTTAGTACACAAGCACAAATAAAAAAATAAAAACTCCTGACCCCCGCAACCCCATTATAGATATAAGCATTTCGATCACGTCAGTGTTCAAACATAAAAGTCGCATAAAAATCGATCCATCCGTTTGAGAGCTACGATAATCACCCCCACTCGCCCCCCCCCCCTTATAGCTAAGAACCATCTCGTTTACCTCGGCTTTGAAACATAATAAACCGCAGCTGAATAAGTCCATTCGTTTAGAAAATACTATTCTCACCCCTCTTTTCTCAACCTCCTCCCCTAGCCCCCATATAGCTGAGAACCACCTCGATCACATCAGTTTTCAAACAAAAAACAAACTGCATCAAAATCGGACCATTCGTTTGGGAGCTACGATCCTCAACCCTATTCCCCCTCCCCCCTATTATAGCTAAGAATAATCTTGTTTAACTCAGCTTTGAAAAATAAAAAACCGCAGCTAAATTGGTCCATTTGTTTGAAAGATATCATATAAGATATTCTCACCCCCCTTTTCTCGATCCTCCCTCCATACAGCTTAGAACCATCTCGATCACATCAGTATTCAAACATACAAAACCGCATCAAAATCGGTCCATTCGTTTGGGAACTACGATCCTAGCCCCCATTCCCACCCACTGCTCTCTCCCATTATAGCTAAGAACCATCTCATTAACCTAAGCTTCAAACATAAAAAACCGCAGCTAAATCGGCCATTTGTTAGGAAGCTACGATCCTCACCCACTTTTCTCGCCTCCCCCATCCATCCTCCCCCTGTTCATATAGCTAAGAACCATTTCGATTACATTAGCTTTCAAACAAAAAAAAACTGCATCGAAATCAGTCCATTCTTTTGGGAGCTACGATGCCACAGACAGACACACACTCTCATACACACACACAGACGGGTGTTATAAGTTTAGGGTGTGTATCAAGATACACACCCTAAACTTATAACACCCGTCTCTTTGTTCAGGGGTTAAAGATGTAAAACAGTAAGTAGTTTGGTTACCAATAAAAACAGCCGCAAGAGGGCACTTTTTATGAGGGATTGTAAATTATACCTTCATGTCATGTCAGCCGTTAGGAGTCCACTGCTGAAAATAGGCCTTCCCCAAAGAGCGCCATGACGAGCGATCTTGTGCCACCTCCATCCACCGACTTCCTGCGATGGCTACATTGTGACCTATTTTGTTGTAACGATTTGACGGTTTACTGTAAAAAATGACAGGAGCCTTAAAATATCAAGGAAAATGTAAAAATAACACATAAAATATGTAAATGCTTAAAAATATGGAGCAAAACATTTTGAAAAGCGCGTGATTTCGATCCACGCATCTCTGGGTTGGACGGCTGACATGCTCCCACTTAGCCACACAGTATCGTGGCGGTTAGGTCGAAATTATGATACCGTTTTAATGTATTATTTTTATTACATTCAAATTAATATTACTTTGAATACCTATCCCACAGGAACTCTATATTTTTTGGGGATAAAAAGAATCCGTAATTTTAATACAAATATGAACTTTGACTGTGCCAAGTTACATCAATCTCCGTCCAGTAGTTTCACCGTGATATGTGTTCTTTTAAATAACTTTTAAGCCCTATCCTGCGGGAACTCATGATTTTTTCAGGATAAAAAGTATTCTAAAAGGTTAATTCATAGCATAAGCTATGATTGTGCCAAGTTGAATCAAAATCCGTCTGTCAGAGTGATGCGTGTTCAAATAGATAGACAGACAAACAGACAGACAGACAGACAGACAGACAAAAATAAAACTTTTTATTTTTTATATATATATATATATATATATTATATATATATATATATATATATATAGAGATAGCTGATTTATTAGATATAGAGTGTATATCGATTTTGAAGTTTATCTCAATCATAATTTTCAAAAAAATAAAATGTAATGAGTTAGCCCAGTCACAGAATAAATAATAGTACAAGGCCCAGTTACAGTTTTACTATAGTATAGATAGATAGATTATTTTTGTGACTTCTATCTAAAGTTAGGTAGCTGGTGTAACCAACTATATGGCGAAGGTGCAGCTTCAGTCGCGACGTGAGGACAGTCTAGTCATGCTTATTCTGATTATAATTTGGGACAGTTGGTTCTTAACTTAACCTTATTGTATCGAAAAAAAAATTGCTCATACGATTTTGTACATAAATAATTTATACGCGTGGCTATCAATTTTAAACATATTATTCAACATATATTTTAAATATTTACTACCTCGAGGGCATGATTATGGAAGACATCGAGAGTCAAGTGCGTCAATAATTACAAAATCGATGTCTATCAAACGGAGTCTGCCCCCAATTACCCCCAACCTATAATTTAGCTTTTTAGCTATTTTTTACAAAATCCAACCGCATGTTATTATTTGTAAACGGCGTACATTAAGTACAATTAGGGTGGGACCAAATAACATGTAGTAAACAACTAAAACGCTAATCGCTGGTGCGAAGCTACTAATTTGGTAAGTATAGTACCTAGTAGAAATTGCTAGCGAGAATGAGGGTCTCGTTAATTTGAGCTATTTAAGTATAAGTAGAAATAGTAAATACTGTTGAAATTGTACTAATGCTATGTTTATTTCATTGGTCTGATAATCACGTCGAGTTTTATAATTGAACAAGCTGTTCTGTCGTACGGTTCCGCCCGTCACTTTTCATGTAATGACAGGGGACTGTATTTTGAAAAAAGTTACCTTTGTCTATTTGGAATAGCATAGCTTTCTATCAGTGATATATTGTTAGAATTGGATCAGTAGATCCAGAGATAATTATTATTTACATTTAAACAACTTTACCCCTCTAGAAAATGAGTGTAGATCATAGAAGTTTCCCTCTCAGTAGGTACCAGAAATCCTACTTATGACCTTATCAAAATCAAACTAGGTACCTACCTAAATTAAATTTCCTAATTTATTACCGCGTCGCTAAGTCTCTGCGTCGAAGTTATAAGGCCTATTGTTATACAACTTTACATTAGTACAGCTGGACAGAAAAACACTCAATAGTCGTTATTATAATCAAATTTATTTTTGTCAAAATAAACCAGGGCAATGAAACTTGAATATTGATGCGAATTGTTGTATCCGTACCAATATATAAAAGTGAAACGTTGTCTGTTTGTTTGTTTGTTTGGGGGTACTGTTACTTATTGTAACTGTGGTTTGAGGAGCTTTCACGCAATAACGGATTTTTGATAAAATTTGGAATGTAGCTTATCCCTAGGAATAAGGCATAGGATACTTTATATCCCGGAAAATTGAAAGTTCACGGGAAATCTTGAAAATGTTGAATACTCGCTGTAAGGAACGGTTGCCATGGAAACAAAATAACAAGTCTGTAAAAAAACTTCAAGAGCATTGGTGCTATACCTAACTATATGTGCATTGGTTTTTAATATCCTAGAAGAACATAGGATGCTGTTCTTCGTGATAAACAGTAGTCCGCGCGGATGAAGTCGCGGGCGGGAACGCTAGTATTTAATACAAAGCGGTAGACAGTTCGTGTTCATTATTTGTCAAACTACCCAACCTACTTAAATAAAGTAATTCGATGCAACACAACAAAAGATTCAATGACTGGCACTAAAAAAATCAATATCCGACAATCGACTCCCAAATCCATCACCAAACCAGCTACTGAACAACAATACATTGATCGTAACTCGAAACATAATTATCGAGTTGTTCAACGACAAAAAAAAACTTACGCGATATTTACACGAAAATGGTGCTTATTTTTGAGGTTGTAAGAGTT
Organism: Alsophila aescularia; assembly: GCA_946251855.1. Taxonomy (NCBI): domain Eukaryota; kingdom Metazoa; phylum Arthropoda; class Insecta; order Lepidoptera; family Geometridae; genus Alsophila; species Alsophila aescularia. The sequence goes on from OX276375.1 coordinate 30,820,104, forward strand.
GTTTTGATATATCTGAGTTTAATCCGCCTATTGTGTTTGTCGGTGTACTGTAAGCCGAGAACTTGTTATTGTGTAGTAGTTTTGACAGATCGATAACATCTCTCCATACAAGGCACGTCACGTCGTATTTATGAAAGCAGCTTACCGATGTTGAATGGACGCGGGGGCTAAGCCTAATTATTATGGGAGATGGCATATATAATAGTGGCATAGTTATTATAAGAGGGTGCAATGTGGCCAAATATTTTTTTGGTGTCAATACCTTATATGTATTCTGTGGTAATAAGCCCGATGATACGGCTTCTTTTTTCTAACAAAGAACTTATGCCAGGGCTTTAGAATGTAAACTTTGAATTTGTGTGAAATATGAAACTCTAGAACTTTAGTAGGTACCTACTGCACGTATTCTGTGCTCTTGACCAATTTACTAAGAAAGTACCTGTAGGATGTAGGACCGATCAAATTACTTGAAATACCTACTTTTAACACAGAAATGATATTTGTAAATCTATATCCATACTTATAATAAAGAAGTAAGTTAAAAAAAGTCTGTACAAGCATAGACCAATATAATATTGGTATATGGTACAAGGAAAAAAATAGCCTAGGGTAGTAAAAATAAGCTGAAGAATAAGAATAAAAAATATTTAAAAACATGGTGTCTGTCTGTATGTTTGTTTGTTCGCGTACCACGTAAATACTATTAGACCAATTGCGATGCAGTTTTCACTGATATTATAGGACACTTGATAGTTTAGGATTTGACTTCATGACTGGTGAAGTATATCCGACGACAAGGTAACCGACATAGCTCAAAGGATAAGCAAGCTAATGGCAGTGGGTTGGTCACATTTCCTGAAGAACCGATAACCGTTGGGGTAGACGAGTTCTCGAGTGGAAACCACGTTTAGGCAAACGTAGTGTCGGACGGCCTCCGGCCAGGTGGAGTGATGACCTGCGAAAAACGGCTGGAAGAAACTGGATGCGCAGGGCTGAAGACCAAGCTCAGTGACGTGCGTTAGGAGAAGCCTACGTCCAGGCCTACGAACAAGTATAGGCTGATGATGACCTAGATAATCATTGCTAGCCCACACCTCAACAATCCAAGGAAGCAGATAACATGGAAGAAGACGCACCTCATTAGTCAGAACTCTAAGAACGTGGTTCAAACTTACCACCAGATCCCTATTCCGAGCTGCAGCGTCCAAAATCAGAATATGGTAGCCGACCTCCAGTAGGAAATGGTACCAATGGAAGAAGAGTATACATCCAGATTTTTGATATCCGATAAATAGCCGCTAAGGCGCGTAGCGACGCGGTGTCGCGTGGCAGAGCTCGCAACTAGCTCTAACAAACTTACAGTATCTAAAAATAATGCCATCAAATAATATCCCCTAAACTCAAACCCATATCCATCAGAGATAGCCACCACAGATTACCGCCGAGACATAAAATAATAATGAAAACCAATCAATGTAACGCCAGCAGCGGGGTTTAGCAAGTCAAATAGGTTAGCTGTTAGCGAACCCGACTGATTTTATGCTAATGCTGAGTGTTTATAATGCAAAACCGGAGCTGGTAGTGATGGGAAGTATCTACATGAGTTAAAAGGTATACTTATTTTAGATATTAACATTTTAACTCATGTAGATACTAATCCTGTTCCAACAACCACTGTAATTTTGTAAAGTTGACAAGGTCCGACAAATCTCCGTAGAATACTATGGCAATATCATAATATTGTGTTAATATATTACATCAACAGTGAAGTTTTAGGGAGGAACGATAAATGAAAATGTACAATATAAATAGTGTTGAGCCTAACACACTACCTTGCGGCATTCTAAAATTCACCTTCGCAAGTTCACTGTCGCCAGTGCACGCACAGCTTTCAAGAACAAAGTTTAGGGACAGCTGACAGCTTGTAGAATAGGCAATAATTAAAACACACTGTGCCTACTGTTAGATGGGAGCAGCAAACATCCGGGAATATGTGTCTATCTTCTTTAATTTTTGACTACAGTTTAACATGTAGGTACAATAAAAACCCAATAATTATCAAACCTAAGCGATAACCGGAATGCGTCATCGATAGCTTGTATGTCGCAACGAACTCCACATTACCTATCAATACACTAACACTGAATAAATATCCGATATACTGAATCGATAAAATAAAATGTTGATTTCCCAGCAACCCTAATCCCAATTCCCCACCCCTACAACTACCCTCAAAGCCCCGGGGTCGCGGTCACCAATTTGCGTTTTAATTAAGTATTCGTATAACAGGTTTGTTTTTGTTGCAAATTGTTTTCCCGAATCTGCGGTCTGTCCCGCGGGCAACCGGTGCTGCGGTCGAAACGGTTTATGCCTCACACGTTTGTGTGATAAAATCGAACGCTACGGTTATTGGGGATGATGATTTAGCGGTTATTTTCATTTTAAATGATACCTGTTAAATATTTGGACTATTATAATATCGCGTTGTTGGTTTTCATGGATACATCGTACCTAGTATTTACCTAAGTACTAAGCTCTCTAGCTACACTATTTTTTGTATCTTGGTAAGTAACATTGTAGCGAAGCTGAGAACAGAATAAATAATAGTATATTACGTCTGTGCTGGTAATTATTGTGTGAATCATGAGTCTTAGGACAAAAAGCGGGTGTGTGTAGAATGATCCACTCCTGATTAGTAAAACACGTTCCTTAACAATGAGCTAAGAGCGATCCTCAAATCAATCGGTCAGTGGTTTGTTGGATATTAAGGGGAGGGAAGAGAACAAAAAAGGGGTTTATTTGTCTATGACTATTTCAAATCTAACTATAGTTGCTCTGTGAGCTGTAGACCTCGCACGCACCAACCTTTTTTGCATAAAACCTAGTGGTGCACATTAGCGCCATCTAGTTACCTTAATGTAAAACTTACATTAATTACCAAAGTGCTCCGTCAATCCTTACATAGTGAGCAAAGGGCTGATTCCACTGGTAGAAACCTAAAAGTGAGAAATTTACTGCATTTTGAGGAGCTATTCTGCTCATCACGCCAAAGATCCTCATCAGATCTTCACCAAATTTTTATGATACCAATTAAGGGTCATCATCATCATCATGTCAGCCTTTAGAAGTCCACTGCTGAACATAGGCCTCCCCCAAAGAGCGCCATGACGAGCGATCTTGTATCACCTCCATCCACCGACTTCCTGCGATGGCTACAATGTCGTCGATCCATCGTGTGGGGGGGGGGGTCTTCCCTCTCAATTTAAGGTTTCCTTCAAATAAAAAAAGAACCATCGAAATCGGATCTTATCAGGCGGAGATATTCAGTAGCCCCTTTTTGCCCCTTTTTGGAGGAAGTACCCCCCCAATAAAAAATCCCCGACTAAAAAGTTCTGAAAATTCGTTTAACCTGTATACCAAGTTTCGATTAGATCGGTTGAGAAAATGTGACATGTAGAGACGAACAGAGATCCGGACTGACATCCGGACATACGAAAGTATTTTTGCCCAAGCTGTAACGGAGACGCTTCACTCGCGCTTCGCGTTCACTCAGTAAATTATATTTTTTTTAAATTTTGGGCTAAGGTTTTGGAGTTAAAGGCCAAAATATAAATAAAATCGAGAGATCGCGATGCCGTCATAGCCAAGACCTTGCCATGAGACAGACAATACCATTTCATGCCTATTAGTTCAAGTGCAAAATACCTATGTAAGAATGAGATTGCTTTAAATTATTTACTTCGAGGCTGGTACGTTTAGTGCTATCAGCTTATTGACAGTTGTAGCATTGTAGAAACAGGTTGTAGTTTATGAGTGTCACGTGTAACCTTGTTTCTTGTAATTCAGTTAGTCCCTGAACGGTGAGAATTGTTTCAAATACCTAATTTAGTTCTTACTGGTGATTAAGATTCCTGAAACTTTCCAGGAAGCGCAGGTACTGTCAATGTTCTGCATTGATCACAAAGAGATCTGCCATGAGATGTCGTCAGGGTAGTAGACTTGCACCCGCTTTGCGCTGTACGATACGAGTGGGAAATTGTGAAGTATTTACGAACTTTTAATGATGTTCAGCAATTCTAACATACACATAGATACACATTATATTACATATTTATTAGTATTATCTTGCAATTTATATTTTGTTCAAATTCATTTTTGTTTTATTTGTTTGTAATCTTCTTTTCTTTCTTTTTTTGGGTATTATACTCAAACTTTGTACACCAACAACTGCCTCTATTATATAGTCATGTGTCTCAATATAGCCTACGATTGCCTGGAAGAGATCGTTGCTTAGCGATAAGGCCGCCGATTGTACTATATTTTTTAAGTTTATTTTTGTTTGTAAGTGTGTCATTTGGTGCAATAAAGTGTTATCTATCTATCTATACACTTGCCTTCAAAACTTAGTACATACAACACTTTTAAAATTAATAGATTTAGTTCATTAAATTGCTTGGCTTCTACTCATCGGATAGAAATACCAAGTACACCACTTCTTAAGTTATACCTGAGCTATCCAACAGTGAATCGTATCGCTATTGTAATAATCGTATTACGCAACTTGACTTTCCCCTCTTTAATGCCTGCTTATGTGATAGTTGACTATTAAAAGTTCTCACTTATATAATGAAAATCTCATTGCAACTGGTTAATAAAACGCATTATATGACTACCGTCTCACTGCAACACGCCTGGGACAACAACAGCTACGGTTTGCAACTGTGGTCACAGTATAATACCACAGTTGAGACAGACAACCAAATTGCCAATAAACAGTACTGACTTACACAGCTACAGCCGCGACTTAAACCGACTTATCCCTTAAATCACCCTCGCGGCGCTCTCAGGGCAATAAGTTACAAATTCAACGACAAAAAGCTAGGCCATTTAACGTGAAATACTGGCGACGCAGACAGCTTTCATAAAAGTTAGGGCTGAAACACGGCAGGGATAAATCGCCGTGTTGACTGTGTAGCAATGTATTTATTGTTTTGGGTGCATCTCGTGGAAGAAAGTATGAATCCATAACTGGAAAATACTGGAGCGAATCATAATAATCATCAGTCTAATACCTATTGCTGGTCTATGTGCCTATTAAAAAGAGATGAGGCTGTCAATTCAACCTCGTTACTCTGGGATTTCTGAACTGATTTTGATAATTCTTTGTAGAGTTCCGTAGTTCCGTTCCGTACTTCTCAAGTCATTAAAAAAGTTTATCTTTTCTTTGCACGTAGGTACATGAACAGTGACATGTAAAAACATGATTTTGAACCCCTTGAAACCATTAAAAAAAGGTTATTTGTTTCAAATAATTACTGGGGCCATTCAGGCTAGGGAAGAAAATCTGGATCATACTGCACTACAACACATACAGAATATACTGTGTGGGTTGGAATGGAACCTAGTGACAAAACAAAACAACGGTACGTATTTAACTAACCAAAGCAAAGTTTTTAAACAAAAAGAACTACGCAAATATGATGGCTAAAAAGATGACCTAACTTCTTTAACGAGATAGGTGCCTTTTACGTATCTCTGTAAAAAAAGCCCCGTAACGGGGAAATTTTTATGAAATCTGTCGTGTCGGGCCATAAGTCAAGTTAAATGGCGCACGTTCCCGCAGAGATATTAGTAAGTTATGACCCGCAAATAATTCCGATGAAATGTATCTACGATGCTGGGGGATTTATTTTACACTTACTTTTATGGTGTTTTTGAATGATGGGCTGTTCCAACAGGAGACATCCTAGTGGGACGGAATAATCTTTCTGTAAAAGCTTTTATAGGTTAGCTCCAGATAAGTCACTTTGCGGTGATTATTTAAAAAATAATATATTTATATTTCAGATAAATAAATAGAATGTCAAATTAAGAACACAATAACATTGGATAAGAGTAATTAACTAGAAGAGAGGATAAGTGTATTGAAAATTGGAATAAAGCCATACATTTTCCTCCGAGAAATGCTTTGTAAATTTATGTTGAATAAATACACTATTCAACAAGCTCCCAAAGAAACACAAGAGAAAGACAACTTTGAGGATGATTACGTGGCTAAATCGATGGGTGCTTTCGGCTTATGGCAGCTTATGTATATAGCTATTGCATCTACAACCAGACTCATCCCGATTTGGAATACTCTTTCTGTGATATTCATAGCTCCTCCAACTGATTTTGTTTGCAAGAACTTCAGTGACAATGTAACCGCTGAAGTAAGGAAACATACTTGTTACAAAAACTGTGTTAAATATGAATTCGTGAGGAACATATTTGAAGAAACTTTGGTCACCGAGTTTGGCTTGATCTGTGATGATGCGTGGTTAGCTAGTTTTACGCAGACTGCGATGATGTTTGGCGTTGTGTGCGGCGCTTCTTTTTATGGATGGGTATCTGACAGGTAAGAACTTAGCTAAAGCATGGCCAAGATAGACAGATAAATTCGTACAATGACCCCTCACTACTTATCTCTATCGCTTGCACATAAATATGTATTGGCACATATGTGCGAGCGATAGAGCGATAGTTATTGATGAACTGTGACCGTGGTACCGTTTTTTACAATTTTGCCTTATAACTCAAATTCTACGAAGCATAAAATTGAACAAGAAATAGTTTTCAAATGTAAAAACAAACCCCTTTTAAGATAAAACCAACTCAAAGTTGGTTTCAGATATTGTAACTTTTTTTCCCTCATTTTTTATTTTAGATCTTGGTATCTCAACAACCCTCGAATTGTTTCAGACACAAATACTAATTTAAAATTTGATTAGTATCATTATCTATACATAAATGTATTACAGTCAAAGATTTGTCATAATGAGCATATTTACGAGTATTACAAAATTTCATTCATAAAGTTTGTTTAACATCGAATAGGTACTACAACTTTTGCATCGTACTTACCAGCTGTTTTGTTTTCAGATTTGGTCGCAGCAGAGGCATAGTTTCATGTGGCATTAACTGTGTGATCTTCATGTTCGCTGCACCTTTTAGCCCAAATTATTGGACTGTTACTGCTCTAAGATTCTTTATCGGCTTTGGCAGTGGTGGAATCTTTTCATTATCAGCTGTGTACAACTCGGAGATTGTCGGGGCAAAATATGTACATGTCGTGTTAGGCTCTGCTATACCTGCTATGGATACCGTAGGCCTGCCAATATTTGCATATCTTGCATATTTGACTTCTTCATGGCAAAGTTTTACACTAGGATATGCTGTAATCACAGTTCTGATTATCACACTAACTGCATTCTTGCCCGAGACTCCAAGGTGGCTGATAGCGAAAAGAAAGGACAAAGCAGCTGTCGATTTGATGACTAGAGCAGTAAAGTTGTGAGTATTGCCGGTCTATCGGAAGCTAATAAGCAAAATCCTATATAAATCGGGAACTCGGTTCATTGCATATTTAGTTTATGATTAATTTAAACCAGTGTAGTAACAAAGACATTTTTTGTGTTACAGCAATGGGAAGGATACTTCAAATATAATCGAAAACATAGCCAAAACCACCGAACAGCTAAACTTAAAACAAAGCAAGGACCTTCATTTGACATATTTTGATTTGTTTCGGACCAGGAAATTAGCAAAATGGACAATTGCGGTCTTGTTTTTATGGATTACAGCAGGCTTTTGTTACTATGGATTAATGCAGCACACTGCACAGTTTGGATCTAACAAATACATAGTTGTTGCTCTGCTGGGAGTTTTCCATGGAGTAAGAAATGATACAGCGTAATTTCAGCTCTTCAAGTACTTTATCAGTCATCATCTTCACCATCTTCTTATTTGAGCCAATGCTTATCTTTATTTCTTTATCAGTAATTGCACCAAAGTTAACAACCATGACTATTCTCATGTATATCCACTATAAATATGTTATCGACCATATTTATACAATTTACGGTCGATATTACATTTTCGTCTGGCAGGAGGTTAATCTTTAAACTTATTGTTCAAAGATGAATATTAAAACCTTTTTTTTTCAGATCCCATGTTCAGCAATAGCCATACCTGTTCTTCATTTCTGCAGAAGGAAACCAACTTGCATTTGCATGTACATCATAATTGGTGTCTCGTGCGTAGCTTTAATCTTCACGTCACGAGAAACTACAGCAGCAGTTGTTCTTGGAGTTATTAGCACAACTGCTGTGACCGTTTCATTCACAGTGATATATGTTTATGTGATCGAGTTGTATCCTACACCGATGAGGAACATGGGTCTTAGTTTAGCTTCTGTGGGATCGAAGGGAGCCGCAATGGTGGCACCGTTCGTGGCAAATATGAACACTCAATGGGCAGCCTTGTTAGTTTTTGCTGCAATGTCATTTGTAGCTGCTTTATGTTGTTTACTCTTGCCGGAGACTAAAGGACAATGTTTGAGAGATAATATAGATGATGATAAATAAATCTTTACATTAAACAACTATTTTACTAAAAGGATCGATGGCTGACATTCCCCTACAAATAAAATCAATTATTCAACATATATTTAAACTAGCTGTGCCCGCGGCTTTGCCTACGTATGCCACAAGCCCTTTCTCATTATTACGAGCTAGGGTTCGCATAAATGAATTAATACCAATTAAACCAAAAAGTAACAATTTTATTCGAAAAACTTACACTAACTTACTTAACTAAACCAACAAATAGCACCAAATCACTTTTTAACTCAACTGTACTCATTAATATTTTAACACTAAACTCAACTATAGCACTGTTTATTCGCCTTTGATAACTTCGCATCGCACTCGTTTCTTACCCAAAACAAGACTGATTCAAGCAGTCAATGCGCGCCATATTTATACCATGACGCGCTCGTCGCGTGCTTTCTGGAAAGTTCGATTTTCATCAATTTTCTTAACTAACTGAACAACCATTTATTTTCAATATATGAAAAACATTAGAAACCCTAATCCTCTCTTTCTGATTTGCCCCCCAAGAGGGTCTCTACTATGTATACCAATTTTCAACATAAACTGTCCAGAGATTTGGAGCAAATTGGCTGTGACAGACGGACAGACAGACACATAAGCGATCCTATATGTATCCATAAGTATCCTAAACAGTAACACATAAGTGGTTCTGTTTTTTTACATTCGGACGCATGGAACTCTAAAAAAAGCACGCCAGTGCAAAAATCAAAGGAATACTGTTAGGAAATACCAAAGTAACCCTAGGAAACCCTCAGCTAACAGTTCGAAGCGTGGCTCGCTGGCAGAGAATATTATTAAAACAAAAAAGTTTAAAAAATGACGGAGTCCACACTGCCACATCCAAAGTGAAGCACTTAAGACCAGACTCCACTTTTTAAGGGGTTTTCAAAAAATATAAACTACAAATCTGGGTCAAACACAAATCTGATAAATGTGAAACTTAACAATGACATATATGTTTTTGAGATCTTTATCTCTGTATAAATAAGACAAAAACATGATTAACAGAATTTCACTCGGTACATTTTTGATAAATTACTTTATTTTTAGTAATATTTTCATTTTTCTATTCAACTGCTTAAGTAAAATAAATGTCACAGCAAGAAAATATAGTTTATTATCTACTATTTAGACAAAATTTACCTACCTAAATTATTAGCCTGCTAATAAAATAAATAACTTTAGAGACACACATTTACTTCCGAGCTAAATTGTTTGTTCAAACAGCGCTCGCGATATTCTACCATGTTACGCATGCACTTCAGTGCTTAATGCGGGTAGCGGGTGGCAGAGTGCAGGAGAGGTAGCAGGAGAGTGGGGTGTGGGAAAATTTAACCATTTGTAACAGTGCAGTGGTGGCAGGGGAGTGGGGTGTGGAGAAATGTAACGTTGTTACATTGTATGTCGTACGTATGTCTCTAAAGTGATTTATTTTATTGGCAGACTAATAATTTAGTTTTATTTTCTTGCTATAAGATTTATTTTAGACATAAAACTTAAGACGTTGAGTAGAAAATGTAAATATTACTGAAAATAACGCGATGAAATGTGAATAAGAAAATGTATCGAATGAAATTCTGTTAAACATGTTTTTGTCTTAGTCTTAGAGAGATAAAGATCTCAAAAACATGTATGTGAAGTTTCACATTTATCAGGTTTGTGGTTGATCCATCATATTTATGGAAAAACCCTTAAAAAGCAGAGCCTGGTCTTAAGATATTATGCCGATCCGCTCGTGCGCACAAGTCTCGCGCACACATTTACACTCCTTTTAATATAACATCATTGGCAGCCGCCATTTCCTTTACTCGTTTCATTGACGGTACTCAAAAACCTTCTTACAAAAAACCTAAGGTAAACCTTCTTGAATAAAATGTAAAAATAAATTGTAATTAACTAGGTTATTAATAATGTGTATGTCACTTCCTGCGACAAATGCATTGAATAAATTGATGCGTGGAATGGAAAGTAATATTGAATCGACAGTTGTAGGTATTTCTAAAAAAAAACTCAAAAGTTGTTGTAATGTAACGTTACGGTTCATTTTGCATTACACTGTGGTTTTCCAGTCACGGCACTAATTACCGCCAGAAGAATTACAAACTTATGTTTTTAGTACTTGTGTAAAACAATAGCGTGAATAAATTATCTTCGGGTCGCTAAGCAAGGATTTTACCAGTTCGTTTCAGTGATATGGAGTGTCGTGAGTCGTGAGATTAGAATTTGGCTAAAAAAGGTAAGAGAAATAATAAATTCTTATTCAATTCGCAGCTTGTCTTTATCTAGTCTTTAATGATATAAATCTTAACAGCCGTTCAATCTTTTTAGTACCTATACCTATTACTACAACTATAAATTAAATGCTGTTCGTTGCGCATCACTTGATAACGTCTGAACTGATTGGACAATTTTTTGTTTTAAATTTTCGTAATACCGTCTAAATTAGGTTTTTGGGGAAAGAAAAACGGCAAAAGCATCAAATTCTGGAAAAAATGAACGTCGTGAGATTTTTGTTTGAACTCAAACTAGACTTGGATGCTTCGTTCGAAACTTAAGAATAAACAATAGATGCTTGACAGTCATGATTCTCTCCTTAACCGGGCCCAAAGATGTTGAAATCACAAACCACTACTTACAGATACATGTTTGAAATACGCTTAGGTACAGATCAACCAACTTATCTGTGAAGTGGCACAAAATCGCATTTTCTGTTTTTTGATTGGTCTACTTATCGATTGACTGGAACACTCACGCCACCATTCAGTTCACAGATAAGTTGGTGGTGATTGTGCTGGCGTAGTGGGCCTTACGGCTCGTAAAGGGTAAACAAAAAAGTTTTGGGCACTCACTAACATTATTTATTTTTAATTCTTCACTAAGATCTACTTCTGTCTATTTGGGCAGAGGTTCTACCTAACAGTGCTTAGTCCAAGCTGACCGGCAGGCCTAAATCCGGGTCCGTAGTCACGTGGGTTCAGAGAGCGATTAAGGAAAAAGCCTCGAATATTAGAGATTGCGAATTATAAAACCTTTGCATATTGTTGACAGTGTATTGAATGATTATTGGGGGTTTGCCCTTAGGTCAGCAATATGCGCGGTGTAACAAACCGATGGATTTTCGTACTTGTCAGTGAAAGCGCGGGGCTCAGCTAGTTTAGTTATAAATATTAAGGATTTGTTAATGAAAGGTTTGAAATCTAAACTGAACGGTAAATAAAAAAACTTTCATTCATAAATATCTACACTAATGTACATCTACGTCTACATCTACACCTCTACATCTACACTAATACTTAGTGGCTCTGTGAGCTGTAGACCTCGCGCGTACAATTATTTTTGCAAACAATCTAGTGGTACACAGTAGCGCCATTTAGTTACCTTATTGTACAACTAACATTAATAACCCAGGTGCTCCATCAATCCCTATCAAGTAGGTTCCAGGCTGATTCCACTGGTAGAAACCTAAAAGTGAGAAATTTACTGCATATTTAGGAGCTATTCTGCTGATCAAAGTCAAAGTCAAAGAATTTATTGTAAATAGGCAAAAAAATAGCACATATACAAGTCAAAATTAATATCTCGTGAACAAGGAGATATACATAAAATATTATAATAAGATCAAATTAATAAAATTTAGGTAATCTAAGTATGCTTTGAGTTTGAAAAGGAAATTTCATATGCAAACAGAGTTAAATCTCTCACAGGAAAAGGAAATGCCCTTCTGACTCTACCGGTGCTTTGGAAATACGCCCGTTAGAGAAGAGAGCACCAAGAAACTCTTCGGGGATTTCATTTTTATACGCTTTATATTAGCTTCACTTGTATGTTTGTATGTTTGTATGTTTGTAACCGACTCCTTTGGACGCTATTTTGACCCACTTTAAACGGTCAGATTTCATTCAAATTTTCCACACCTGTCAATGACCGATGACAATATAATAATTCGAAAAAAAAAACAAGCCCTCTTATAAATAAACCATACTAAAAAGTAGAAAATAAATAATAGTTTAAAAAACTAAAAAACACGCTTTATTTAGAAAACCATACTAAAAAATAGAAAATAAATTTTAATAGTATAATAAGAAAAAAAAAGTTTTATTTAAAAAAAAGCGTGGGGTGCTTTTTAAGATATTATCGAAATGATAATCCTTCTTCTCATATCTGTCAATGAAATATAATGTGTTTTTTAGTTTTTTAAACTATTATTTATTTCCATATTTGTTAATGTTTTATATTTTTGCCTTCATGCCGAAGATCCTCATCAGATCTTCACCAAATTTGTATGAACTTAAAGTGTGGTGAATTAAAGCAATAGACCGGGAAAATTGGAAGGAGGGAAGAGAGGCCTTTGCCCAGCAGTGGGACGATATGGGCTGGTAATAAATAATAATAATAAACTTAAAGTTATTACCTTTCAAATAAAAAAAGAACTATCGAAATTGGATTTAATAAGGAGGAGATATTCAGTTTTCCCTTTTATACCCTTTTTTAGGGGAAGTACCCCCCAATCAAAAATCCCTGACGACTAAAAAATTCTGAAAATTCGCTAATCTGTATACCAAATTTCCTCTAGATCGGTTGAGAAATGCGACATGTAGAGAAGAAGAACAGCCGGACAGATGACCGGAAAGACATCCGGACAGGTCCTATGACGTTCAGCAGTGGACGGGCTGATGATGATGATGATGATACCTCCCCATGAACATTAAATAGTATGATTGTATTAAAAAATATTTCAAAGTACCAGGAGAGCAGAAACACTTAAGAAGTTTTATCATCTATCTATCTATCTATCTATACTTATAATAAAGCAATAGGAACGAAAAAGACTGTACAAAGAAAATAATCAAAAAATAAATGGTCTAGGGTACATAAAATAAGCTACTAAATAAGAATATAACATTTTAAAAAATTGTGTCTGTATGTTTTAGCTGTGTGTCTGTCTGTATGTTTGTTCGCGCATCACGTAAAAACTACTGGACCGATTGCGATGCGCTTTTCGCTGTTGGATAGCTTATGTTGTGACTTAAAAAAATAGGGTACTTTATATCTCAATCCGATGAGTAAAAGCTGAGCAATCGATAAAAATATTTTTGACGGCTGCAGGAATTTTGATCACATGTTGGTATATTGGTATTGTAGGTCCTGGAATAGCACAAAGAGTACTTTTAACCTACAGAAATGAACACGCGTGTGAAGCCGCGGGCATCAGCTAGTCATTAATATATTTTTGCAAATTCTTTGTTAAAGTGACATGGCGGGGGTGGGGGTTGAGGGTTGTTGGTAAGGGTTTTAAAGAGGACAGGGCGAGAGTGAGGAGGATGGGACCAAAATAAGGAAGATAATGGAAGCTTAGAAGGAATTTCCAAAATGATAAGTATCAAAGTGACAGGTGTCAAAGTAGCAGGTGTCAAAGTGAAACCCTAGGGATGCAACAAGGAGGGAATTTTTTAAATTTATTTTTTAAATTGGTAGGAGTGGCAAAGTTTGACCGCGGGCAAAGCTGCGGGGCGCAGCTAAAATAAAATAAATAAATAAATATATTCGGGACATTTCCACACCAATTATCGAGCCCCAAACTAGGATACTCTGTGCTATGAGCTCTAGATAACAGATAAATATACATAGATAAGAATATTATCTAGTATATCTATATAAATGCTAAAAGTAAGAAAATTGCCACTGCCCTGACTTGACTGCCCTGGCACTGACTGCCCAAAAAAGGAGTGTATCATTTATAGGCTTCATGTATATTTGTCTATTTGTATGTATGTATGTATGTATGTATGTATGTATGTATGTATGTGAGTTTCGTTATTTCACCATTCCAAAATAACTTTTAAATGCCTGAACAGATTTAGACTTATGGGGTATCGTTAGAATCCTTACATCCCTCCAGTATTTCGCAATATTATTATCAGAAGCGAAACACAAAAATCCTTCGAATTTGAATTTACAATGTGGGTATCAAATTGAAGGCCTTGAAGGCACTTTCCAATAATATATAATATATTGGCATAAGTTATTTTTTGGCAGGGCAAGGTTTTTTAACTTTTAAGTTAGTTTTCCAAACATTTTATAAGTTACAACGGGTATGAATATGTTAAAAGTAAGAAATATGCCGCGATGTGAGCGCTACCCGTGCGAAGCCGGAGCGAATCACTAGTAGAATGACATAATTATTCCGTCGGCCTGCAGTCTCGACATCGTTAGAGATTGTTTTACAACCGAAATTGTTGGCAAAGTCCAATTATAACGATATTTGGTATTCTCTACTAAATACCGATGTCAGTCATGATCAATGTCAGTACAGATACCGATGACAGTCGATAGCTTTTGACCTGAGCTATTGACAATAACCGTGTCAAAGCTAACGATTGTCATCGGTGTAAGTACCGATTTCGGTTGCTAAACAGGCACTTTTTTTAAATCTTTTATTTAACTTGCAATGTCTGTATGTATGTTTGTATGTTTGTTTAGGTCAAATCTTGCAAGCTAAATTAGAACCACTTCGTCTTATCCTATGGAGTTGAATTTTTGCATGTTGGTTCAGTTCCGATGACAATTATGAATTAATGATATTGTTTTTTTGATTAGTGATTTCTTGTACTTTTTTTCTCTTTATTCTGGTGCAATAAGTAATTATTATTATTATTATTCATTTTTATGGTAAGCATGACTTGAATCGACATTCAGGAACATCTCCAGATAATGGAACTCTTCAACGGTCAACAGCACTGTCACGAAATTTTCTGTACACACTCTAAGCCGGTTTGAAGTTTATCCATGATATGGCTGCAGCACTCCGGTTTGACTCCTGACTTGGGTGCTTCTTAACGGTTAACAGCACAGACATGAAATTTTGAGTACGCATAATATTATGCTAGTTGGTTTGAAGTTTCACCATGACATGCTTGCTGCACTCTGTGTTGGCTCTTGATTAGCGAAGTCCTCAACGGTTAACAGCACAGACACGAAATGTCGCATTTAGTTGTGAGAGCCCGTTCTAAGTTTCATCATGACAAGGATACTGCATAAAAGCATTTTTTATTAATGTTTTTATTTATTTATTATTTCAGCCTAATGTTTCCCACTGATGGGCCATTTCTCTCCAAAGTTCCCATCAAGTACTAATAATGAGCTTAGTGACAAATGATTAAATTAAAAGTTACTTATTCAGATTCCGTTTCCATATTTGTAGTTTTTTGGCGCATCATTGCATTGCCCTCTTCACCCTTACAAATTGCTTTTGAAGTTTCAACGCCCGCCAGTCTGTGATTATATCAAAAGACGTACCTACCTCCCTTCGATGTGATAACAGTATACAATTATCATTCAAGTAATATATTATTTGTTTAATAACCATGTTCATACAAATTAATGGCTTCTATTCATAACATTGTTATCTTAAAGCTCGTAATTTCAAGTTTATCTTCAAAATGTTGTGTCGTGGGCAATGAAGCAGTCATTCATATTATCGCCTCGCTTTGATTTATAGTATTGTCTAGACTTACATAGCGGGACACTTTTAAGTTGCACTTTATAGGGTTGTAAACCTTTTTTATATGAAAAAAAACGGATGGTACTATGCGTTTGACGTGAATTTTATGTGTGTGTTTGTTTGTCCGTTGCAACCTAGTCGATTTTGTTGATCACTATTTTCCTTCGAGCATATCTATTTTCCTGTGATTATTATAATTATAATGATGGTCTCATTGAAATTTAGATGATGTCCAGCAATAAATAGGACCAGTTTCGGTAACGGCAATACCTACTCTAAAGCTGGAACTTCAGTTACATAACCCAAACTAGTAAACCGCAAAGTTTAACATTTCTATCTCTTCAAGTTACAAAGTTATTCAAATGTACAACTTTACTGACACGTCATGTAAGCAACAAGATTAGGTACCTATTTTCAATTGTAATAGAAAGCTGAAATTTGTACATATAAAGCGTCTACAAATAAAGAGAAATATAGAAACAGTGAGACTTTGTATTCTCCAGCTGAACGAGAGTGGTATTACAAACTCTCATCTTTTTAGAACTTTGAAGAGCTTCTTTGGACCCAACTGTAAAGCTTATCATGGTCCAAAATTCTTCCATTAGTAGACAGCTATATTATTTCAACTGTATTACAAATTATGTTTTGTTCTTAAGGTTCCATAAAATATTTCAACAAAGAATTTATATTTATTACAATGAACAACGCAATAGTTTGGCACCGTGCGGGGGTTTCGGCATATTTTTCTAAAACATATTACAATGTTCCTAATTAAGTACGCCACTTGTCCACGTAGATTATGGAAAAATAACTGTCAAGTTTACCAATGAATGAGTATTTGAGTACATGAGTCTATAATGTTGTGTGGTTTTTGTTTCGGAGGGCACGTTAAGCTGTCGGTACCGGGTGCATTTGGTTAATAGCAGTCGTTAAGCCATGTCAGAGGCCCTTGGGCGGCCTAACAGACTCTGATACCAGAGGATCTTACTACCTCATATGACAAACAAACATAGGCTGATGATGATGACGTACATTATTTAGATCAGAATCTTGTTTGTTTCTTCTTAGTTTTTGTGCACAAAGTAATCGTATGAACGAGAAACGGTTTTTAATTATATTATTGTGAAAATTAAATTATGTAGGTAATGTTTTTTGTAAAGCAGCACTGTCGGCCACGGCCGGCCACGCCTGTCCATAAAACCTTTTTCAACAAAAATAATGTACACAATTAATCAGTGTTTATTTGCATTAAGAGGCGGCATGCTTGTTAATTTGTTTGCCAGATGAAAAGTTAAGCTATTAAGGCGTATGCCTCCCCGACCGTTTTTTCACGAGAGCGCTTAATCTTCCCCGGGATAACGAATGGCTGCCCCTTAAGAATTAATTTAAAAGAATACCACCCAACAGACGATTTTTCATTGTCATATTTTTTAATGCTGCTGGATTTTCGTGGATATTTTCTGCGCTTAATTGGGCGTGGAAGTTTGGGTTGTTTGCGAGATTATTAATAGTTTTGATTTATTAGTTCGGTGACGAAATGGGCCTTTGATTGTGGGGGGCTTAATGATAAATGGGGAAAACAAAAATTGATTAAATCCATACCAATATATAAAAGTGAAACTTTGTCTGTTTGTTTGTTTGGGGAGCTTTCACGCGATAACCGTTGGACGGATTTTGATGAAATTTATAATGGAGATAGCTTATACCCTAGAATAAAACATAGGATACTTTTTATCCCGGAAAATTCCTCGAATTCCGTGGAAGTTTCCACGGGAAAACTGAAACATGTTGAATACTCGCTGTAAGGAACGGTTGCAGGGTCTTCTGATGACGCCCGGGTTGGATTATGGCTGAAAAAAATATCACAATAAAAAAAAAACAAAAAATTAGTAAACATTTTTTTTGCCACCTTTTGAAGGATATAAAGCATTTGAAGCATTTTGAAGTTTTTGAATCAAATTTGACCACAAATCATAGGGTATTTGAGCTTTGAAGCTTTTGTCAAAATGACAGGAGTCAAAGAGGTAGGGACTTCTGGCGACGCCCACGAGCGTTTATGGGCAAAAACAAATTCATCAAAATTTAGAAGAAAAGAGATTGCACTCTCGCAATGCCGCCTCTAGTTGTATTATAAAACTACACAATACTTAAAAATATATAATGTTCAGTATATTTTTCAATCTTCATTTTTTTTAAATACCTAATAAAAATTTACAACACACTCAACGTACAACCCCTTTTAATTAGAGACATAATTTTCTTTTACCCAACTGGACAAAAACAGGGTAATTCTTTGATGTGTGCACGTTTACCTACATTGCAGCGCCCGCCGTCGCTATCTGTCGACATTAAGATTACGAGCAAACAAACAAATAAACTTGCGTTTATTACTAGTGTTAAAGTAGAGATGACAGAAGCATGATGTCGGGAGCATAAATATCGGGTATAACTGCTATTACTATAACTGCTATGGCTGTATAACTGGATGCTACAATTATAACGTCCTGACCTGTTATCTGGCGGCATTTCTTGTGATAGGGATGTGGTTAAGTGTACGGTTTTAAAAGCCAGGCTTAAACTTTGGATACGAAAAATATGTAGCTGTGATCATAGGAATATCTACCGATTCATTTAACTAAGAGTATAATCATGGTCTTTCGTCATGTTTAGTTTTCCTTTTTTTTTTGGGGACGCTCTAGCGGTGTAGCTTAGTAGCCTATGACATATGCACATGTGTATTGGTGATAATATTAATAATGATGTTCTGATTAGTAGCTCTAAATTGCTGAAAGAAAGAATTAATTAAAATAATGAAAATGTTGTGGTCGTCACATTTTGTGTTGCTCCAAAGGTTTTGTTTTGTTATTGATTGAATTTCGATATATTCACAAGATAACTTGGCGTTACAATGAATACCGACCACAACATACATAATATCGACGTTAAACGGTTAAATCTTAGGTTGAAATTGATTTGTCTATCACATTTTCGCATAAGACAAGACAAGACTGCGAAAATGTGATGTGTATCAAACGTCGCAGTGAGCTATAATTACTCAGTAAGATACACATTTTCGAAAATATCGATATCTCCACACCCCTACAAAAACAGCGCCAAACCACCAAACCACCAAACCACCTTGTCCCACCATTTAACGGTTACAACGCAGTAAATAACTGTTATTGTCTCGACTGTTAGAATTAACGATATTGTCAGTTGATAGACGCTCCGCTGATAGCTGCCGAGTGCCGATAAAAACTAACGAGTTATTCGTTGACGCGATATGGCATGTTAAATTTGGAGTACTTTAGAATAAGATCAAGATTGTTTTAATGGTTTTTTCTATACGAATATAAAAATAATAAGAGAAAAAAGTATGAAGTAAAATCTGGAAGAAGCTGAAATTACGAACATTTTAGCATTCTTAGATTAGGTCAAAAAGTAGGTAATTGAAAGCATCATAAACGGTATACATTATCGAACTGTGCCGTTTTATTCTAAGAAAAACATGCAAATTTTTAAGAATTTGGTGCAATTTTTTTGTACCTCTAGGCACTACCTACGAACTTTTCTTGATTCGTAGGTTGTGGTTCAATGTAACTTACAAACTAAATTTGAAAGGTATCACCATTCTTATACTTGGCATATCTATAAAAGCATTTTAAAAGTTCTATAAAGGTATTTATTTCGTGTTCTTCCAAAGAAATTCTTCACAGCTGAGATGGTGTCATTTCCTGCAGCGGGAAACAGGCGAAAGTTAGTTTGCCTTTGAATACGATTGTATAAAAGATGTGTTGCATAAACAAACAGAATCTATTAAAGTCTGACATGGAGCTTCCGACGCCCACTTCTAAACATTGATAGGATCAAATGCGATAGATAGCTAATGATTTGAATGGAAATCATCTGGAATGGAAGTGCTGGTCAAATTCCGTGTCAACTGATCAGTCTGGGAGTAAAGATGAACGGCAGTAAGGTAGTTATCGCGCAAGATGATCCGAGTCATGTCAAAAACGAACCATATCCGCTGGGACAGCTTCTCCGAACCGCGATGAGTGTAAATCATTCAATTTACTTTATGATCGCTCCCAACCAGAGGTCGGACAGATGAAACGGTCTCGTTCATTGCGATTCATTGCTGTCATGCATATAAAAGTTTGATCTCGCAGGGTCGCCACTACGATGGTTGACGCGGACGGTGCGATAGGGTTGTCTAGTGTGGTTTTGGAAAATTCATATGGTTTTCACAAAGGTAGTTCTAATTAAAAGTGGGAGATAGGTACTAGTTCTTCGAAAGTGGACCGCACAAATTAGGTGCAGTGAACACAATTGAACCTTTTATGTGGGTGTGTTTGCCTGTAGTTGTATCTAGTCCAGTTTTTGTTTATGTGATATTAAAGCGTGCCGTATCTTCTGCCTTTAACTAGATCTATGGATTATCAACTGTTTTCAATATAGGCTGTCGGATCCAATTGGTCAGATACAAGGAACACATTTAGGTATAGATGGATAGATAGATAGATAAACGCTTTATTGCACACCAAATAAATAATACACAAGAATAGTCATTTAACTTAAATACAGTAAGCGATAAGACTACTGACGAACTAAGCGGTATCTACTGTTTCTCAGGTCAAATGAGAATTGGATTCACACAATTCCCATCTGCAGGATTGAAATTTGAAGACTATTTATAATCACTTCAAAAAAGTCTTAAACAATTTTCTTAGTAAAAATACATTAATTGCATACTACCCGCAGAACTCGTTTCCATAATCACACGTCGCCGCGTCGCGTCGCTCACGTATTTATGACGTCAGCGCCGCCGGCAGCCGCCGCCATTCCGCCATTTATAAAACTCAATTACTCACGTCTCTGCCGCTCCTTAATAATGATAATTGATGAGGAAATTTGCGAGCTTTTTGCGGAGATCCTTTTTGATATTTCTTCTTTAGAGCGCGTTCGCGTTGTTACTAATGGCATGTTTTAGGAGTGAGAACGTTGTCGTTCTAATGTTTCATAATCATATATATAAAATTTTGAAAATTGACGTCCAAAAATGTTTTTTTTTTAATTTCTAGTTGCTTACAAAATTATTTTGAAAGTAAATTGGTATAGGTAAAGTACTGGTAAGAGCTGTTTGAAATTATTTTCGTACTAAACTTACTCAATATTTGTGTACAAAAATACCTACTATGGTGAATAAAACACTCATAAAAAACTGGTGTAAAGTATTCCTTACAATACAACCATCAAATACTTAAATCGTACATATATTTGACAGACATTCAACCTTATCTTATCGTAAAGCATTGGAATATAATCTACTAACCACTACGTGTGCTTCTTGATAAGATAATGAGTAGTTTACGTCTGGCAATACAAGGATAGATACAAAACATTCATCTGAGGAACATAGATAAACTTCTTATTCGATAAAATCAGGACAAAATCTTTAAAAACGTTAATGCAATGGAGTCAAGCACAGTGCAAGCCGCGATATTTTTTTATAACACCATCCTGTTTAATTTGTAAATCGCTTGACGACCTTCGTGAATCGGGTTGGTTGACTTCTCAAAGTTTGACGACTGATTAAAAACTCTTTTGGAGTCACGCTTGACACCACTTGGCGGGAAAGCGTCGCCTATTTTTCATTAAAATTTAAATTAAGAACGTCACGGGAAAAAAAATGTATTCAGGCTACTCATTTGCAGATTCGATTTTGCGAGAGGGTTTTTAGTTTGTAAAAATAAGAAGCTATTTTTCTGACGGGCGCTTTTTTTATTTAGTTTGTGTGATAGATAAGCAAGGGTCATTGATAAAATGTAAGCTGACTGATAATTTGACAAAATATATGGACTTGCAAACGTGAATCAAAAGGTAACCACGATACAATAAAAGTCAAAAGGCATAAATCTACGATGTTATCATCACAAACATGAACTCACACTAAATGTAATTATTACCATGCGGTGTATATTGTCATGTCACAGATGTTCTAAGTTTTAACCCTTGGTTTTAATTTTATCTTCAGTAGTTAGTCGATTAGATTTATTTGGGCGGTTTTCAAATAAAATGACCGCCTGAATAATGTGCTGTCCACTAACTTTGACAATGAATTTCTCATATAACATAGCAAAATTATTATCTACGATGTTATCATCACAAACATGAACTCACACTAAATGTAATTATTACCATGCGGTGTATATTGTCATGTCACACAATTGTTAAATGTTCATTATAACACTCATAATAAGTTAATTTTAATAGCGAAGTTTACTAAAATCGTGTCCATTATATAAATAAACGAAAAATAGCCTGTATAAAACTCCTAAATTTACATGTCCACCCTATACCTTGGTAGTTACAAACTACAACAACTACGTCAAATTTAATTTTCTTTATGTTATTTGCGCATCGTTGAGGAGACAAATATCTGAAGATACAAGTCTTCAAATAATATAATGTGCCTTAGAGGGATTAAAATGATTTAATTATTGTCCTATGAAATCGGAGGTAGTGGAAATTCCACCTAAGCAACGGTGGTTACAGTGACTTGGAAACGAAAAAGCTACCAAAAAGCGATGTTTTTTACGTTATGGCAACATTATCGATCTCATAGTCAACACCAAGCAAGCGTCCTTCCATCCAAAATGGCGCAGTTTGTTACTTAGCACATTGAGGTAAGGAGGGTGAAAAATTTTACTCCACAAAGTAGCCGTGTTATTTCTGGTACGAAATGTTTTTATTATTGTTTCATACTACTAGAGGTGTTCTCTAACTATCAAAGATTGATTATTTATACGTTTTTTTCCGAGTTTCTGATAGATATCATAAAAAACATTGCTTTGAATCACCAAGGTAGATCATTCGTAACATCCGTTAAGTAGTGTTATGTATATGCATGTTATGTATAAAAATAAGGTGTTCCACATAAGTAACGGACATTTTATTTGAAAACCGCCCATTTGCTACTTTACATTATCAGAAGAACTACCCACCCACCAATTAGATCTGCCATACCTAGCCTGTTATTTAACTTTTAACTAACATTAGATTACTATTGGGACGACGGTTATTTATGTAAGTACCTCATTATAAGGTAATGATATATAAAAATTGCATCAATGAGTAGTTTGTAAACGTTTTTAAAATGTATTAAATATCAGTTTTTTTTATATATTTGGACCTATTAGTAGGTAGGTATATTTTTAGTTACCTTACAAATTTATGTGTAAGTACAATACAATCTATTAAGTTGCTTATATATTGAACAAGGTGAACTTTAATATATTATTTATTATTTATATACATGTACAGAATATACACATTCAGGTTATATTAGTAGCCAATCGAGTAGCTCAGCATTCACAGTGAACGATAAGTTACAAAAAAAAAAAAAAAAAAATTTACAATATTTTTATAAAAAATAAAAAACGACTTCGTAATAAAAATGTTATTTTATAAACAACCACTAAAAATAATAAAATAATTACAACTGAGCCAGAACAGTTTAATTTTTCGAAATTACCAACGTAATAAAATAATGCAAAAATACAACATAAGATAAGAAAGAGTTTTTTGAAGGAGGTGCCAAACCGAGTCATAATTATTAATATGGTTGAGCTTACTCAAAAAGACAATGTCTTAAACGGCTTGACGTGTCATTTAAAATAATAAGCTTTTAAAGTAATTAACTACAAAAACTTTACAAGATTGCTGTATTTGTGTTAATCGGTTTGTGAACGTGTGAAAGTCAAAATCTGCTTGAGTCTCTTGTTTTGTCTCTTCTGCGTTTCGTGTTTTGTATGAGGGTGCGTCATAGACAACTGCATATTACTTCGTAAGCAGATAGGTATGTATTAATTTTGTAAAGATATTAGATGCCTGCGTTTGGCACCGCCTTCAAAAAACTTGTTCTTATCTTATGTTGTATTTTTGCATTATTATTACGTTGATAATTTCGAAAAAGTGATACTGTTCTGGCTCAATTGAAATTATTTTATAAAGTTCTTTTTATTTCATTTTTTTGGAAAAAATTTTTTTTTTTTTTATTTTCAGTTGCGCAAACTCGAAAAGAGGATATGCCAAAGAAAATAGTAAACACTCACTTTAGACTCAAAACGTTGACATGAATAAACCTACATATTATATAACAACTGAATTAATTTGGAGGAAAATTATCTATAATTTCACTGGAATAAAATGAAACTCTTTAAACACATCTCGTAGATATGAGGATATATAAAGCCAAAATAAATGGATTTATAAGTTGGAAATGCTATAATGATGTATGGGTCCTGTTTAAAGCAATCTTTTACAGATACCACCAGTACCACTTAAGACTTGAGAACTCATCGAGACCAATCAATTAAGCCTAAACTCGAAGGTGTTTCATTATTTGATGGTTGGGTAATGGGTTCCTATGACTCCATCCCCATCATCAGACCCTCGATACCTCATTAGACCAGAGAACTTATGAAGACAAACCCAATAAAACCAAACTCGAAGGGGTTCCATTATTTGATAGTCGAGTTCCTATAACTATCTTCCGGCTCTATCATCAGACCATGGATATCACATAAAACCAGAAAACTCACCAAGACAAACCAAATGAGCCCAAACTAGAAAGGGTTCCATCATTTTGTTGTTAAGTTCCTGTGACTACCTTCCGGCTCCATCATCAGACCCTGGATACTACATAACACCAGAGAACTCATCAAAACAAACCAAATGAGCCCAAACTCGAAGAGGTTCCATCATTTTGTTGTTGAGTTCCTGTGACTACCTTCCGTCTCCATCATCAGACCCTGGATACCACATAACACCAGATAATTCATCAAGACAAACCAAATGAGCCCAAACTCGAAAAGGTTCCATCATTTTGTTGTTAAGTTACTGTGACTACCTTCCGGCTCCATCATTAGACCCTGGATACTACATAACACTAGAGAACTCATCAAAACAAACGAAATGAGCCCAAACTCGAAGGGGTTCCATAATTTTGTTGTTAAGTTCCTGTGACTACCTTCCGTCTCCATCATCGGACCCTGGATACCACATAACACCAGATAATTCATCAAGACAAACCAAATTAGCCCAAACTAGAAAAGGTTCCATCATTTTGTTGTTAAGTTACTGTGACTACCTTCCGGCTCCATCATTAGACCCTGGATACTACATAACACCAGAGAACTCATCCAAACAAACGAAATGAGCCCAAACTCGAAGGGGTTCCATATTTTTTTTGTTAAGTTCCTGTGACTACCTTCCGTCTCCATCATCGGACCCTGGATACTACATAACACCAGAGAACTCATCAAAACAAACCGAATGAGCCCAAACTCGAAGAGGTTCCATCATTTTGTTGTTGAGTTCCTGTGACTACCTTCCGTCTCCATCATCAGACCCTGGATACCACATAACACCAGATAATTCATCAAGACAAACCAAATGAGCCCAAACTCGAAAAGGTTCCATCATTTTGTTGTTAAGTTACTGTGACTACCTTCCGGCTCCATCATTAGACCCTGGATACTACATAACACTAGAGAACTCATCAAAACAAACGAAATGAGCCCAAACTCGAAGGGGTTCCATAATTTTGTTGTTAAGTTCCTGTGACTACCTTCCGTCTCCATCATCGGACCCTGGATACCACATAACACCAGATAATTCATCAAGACAAACCAAATTAGCCCAAACTAGAAAAGGTTCCATCATTTTGTTGTTAAGTTACTGTGACTACCTTCCGGCTCCATCATTAAACCCTGGATACTACATAACACCAGAGAACTCATCCAAACAAACGAAATGAGCCCAAACTCGAAGGGGTTCCATAATTTTTTTGTTAAGTTCCTGTGACTACCTTCCGTCTCCATCATCGGGCCCTGGATATCACATAACACCAGAGAATTCATCAAGACAAACCAAATGAGCCCAAACTCTAAGGGATTCCATCATCCGCTTGTGTAGTTTCTTTGACTACTACTACTACTACTACTGTATCAGAACTACACCCATCTAATTCGGATCAGAAATCCCAAGATATTAGAGAACATAAACTATAAAACAAACAGTTTTTCTAATAAAACTACTAAACCAATTTTGATGAAGTTTATATGGGACTACACACAAATATTACCATTTTTAATAAAAACACAACCATCTAAATCGGTTTAGAAACCTTAGAGATAAACGCAAAATCAAGGCAATATAAACACAAAATCGAATACTTTTACTCTAAAAACTATTTATTCTCGAATAACTGCTGAACCAATTTTGATACAATTTATATGGGACCACCTGGAGAGCATAAACTTCCAAACAGAAAAAGAATTTTCAAAATCGGTTTGCAATTGAAGGAGATATAGAAAGAAAAATATAAAAAAAAACACATACAGCCAAACATATAACCGTCTCCTTTTCTGAAGAGAATTAATGATCAGCTGCCATCTGTGACTTGTACTATATTATTAACAATAGTTTAATCTAGTTAGAGAAACCGTTCTAACCTTAGGTACTGAACGTCAAGGTCAAACGGTAGATAAAATTTACCTATTACAGAAGAAAATAATAGTTAGTGCCAGTACCTTGGCGATAGCAGTCGATCAGAATAAATTTGTTTAAATTGAAGTGAATCTACTGTTGTACATATTACTGCTATGCTATTATTTAAAGACTGCGGAAAATTAGGAAACACACAGGTGAAGTTGTTTTTTTAACACGCTTTTATTAATTTCATTTGTTACTTTGTACAAATGAAATTACATTATTTATCATGGTTAACAGAACAGAATCATTTGTAACTTTGTACCTACTATCATGGTTAACAGAACAGAATCAGACCTACATAACAAACAGACTTACATAAACCTGCTGACATTGCATTATGATGTTAGATTTTAAGAAACTGCAGAGCCAGACAACCTGGCAGGGCCGCGTATATAGCTTTCCGTATTCTGTACGTCTGTCTCCCAGGAAGAGACGGGTTGGGTACGCTTTTTGAAAAACCTTAATGTCGGATATATCTTCTAGCACAAAATCAACTCCGAGTCGGTTATGCTCGAAGAGTATATTTTATTAAAGAAAATATTATTACCGATTGCCGCTGAAGATTTCAAGACCAAAAATGATATTATATATAGGTAGATATGTCATTGAATACCATTCACAGTTTTGTCTCATAATGTCATAATGTCACCAGTTAATCAGTTACTATACCTACATATTGTCATTTGCTAATCTTAATAAGGTCATCACATCATAAAATTTAATTAGGAAAACAAACCGTGCAAAGTAATATGCCAATGAGTTATATTTTATTTTCATAGTGTTAGGCTCCATAGTCAACTATTTATTTTGGCCTTATCTAAATTCTTTAAACGTTGTAGCACAAATAATATTTACATACAAAAATCTTTTTAGAGTTCCATACCGCTAAAGGAAAAAAGGAATCTTTATACTTCTTTTTTTTCTTTTTTTTTTTTCACTTTGTTGTCTCTCAATACCCTTTTTCTGTGGATTCAAGTTGAAATTAATATCAAAAATTCATCCATTGGAGCTTTGAAAAAAAAGCTTCTAAGTAAACGCAATCAAAAGACACGGTTGTTTATGCCACATAGTTTGACACTTGCAAGGGAATCAAAACCTATCATGAAATTTGGCAAGAAGCCTCATAGCACAGTTAAAGGGAAAAATCTGAAAATTATTTTTTGTTGTTGTTGCAAACATAAGTATTTGCAGTTGGTAAACTGACCGCAACCCCTTTGTCAATATAAGGGGTCAACAGTTTTCCAACGGCAAAGTTAAGTTTGTACGAAACTCTCGATGCTCGAGTCCGACTCGCACTTGGCCGTTATTTTCTTTAATTGAGCATTTGTTCACTATCACACAGTCATGTAGTCGAGGGTTAAACACGTTCAGCCTAGAACGGCCGAGGCTTTAAAGACTGCCAACGAAAGTGGCTTTTTGCCAGAAATTCTGCATATGGTGCAGAAAGTGGTGCCGGGTGGTACTAACCAGTACTCAAATAGTAACTAGTGTGGTGTGCTCTAATCTTGAATACTCGTATCGGACAAAGGTGTGGTACTTCCCCAGGCGTTTAAAAAATGCGGAGTCTACACCGCTAAACAAACGAGTGAAGCATAGCAAATGGCGGCCACGTTTGTGTGCATGAGTGGATAATTTGTAGTGTTTTGTGGTTGATACACAATTTCATCACAAAAGATTGTTTTTGATTTTCTATGAGTAACTTGACAAAATTAACACGACTAACAAGGTCGAGATCTTGCTGCGATGTGGCGGCCGATCGGCATACCAAGTTGTAAGTGTGTGAGTGAGGCTTGTGATCGGCATATCATGGATGCTTCACTTTTGATTTGGCACTGTGTTTTTAACGTTCTTATAAGAGGTCTACCTCTACAAAATTTTGCTCCTCATCTTGTTTCGGCCATTCTATATCCATCAACTCTGCTCTCACGTCAATTCCCATACCTCCAAATTACGGCACAGGCGCTCGAGACGGCGAATCATCGTAATGACTGTCCATGGCCGCTGGGCTCCATAAATCTGGACCTCTAAGTGGTCCGCGTAATGCTAGTGATTAGGCCATGCCAGGCTCTGACGGAAATTATGGGCGGAAAGCTCTCGACCGGACAGATCGAGTCAAATGAACTACTACGTCGCGTGTTGGAGGTTTGCGACCGTAGCATAACTTTGCTAATGTTCAGGGTAAGGCAGATTGTCAGTGTTTTGTGTTAGTTCGAGATTGTAGTTTCTATTTGAAATGTGATTACCTACTTAGAGCGGTGAAATAATCACATTTGAAATGTGGTTACCTACTTAGAGCGGGGAAATAATCACATTTGAAATGTGTTTACCTACTTAGAGCGGGGAAATAATCACATTTGAAATGTGGTTACCTACTTAGAGCGGAGAAATAATCACATTTCTAATCACGCTAATCTTAGGCTTTGATGAAAATGATGGACGGTTCTGTATTGGGTTTTTGTGAATATACAGGCGAGTTTTTCTGTCTAGCCCTTGTGAGAAATCCTAATCCATAGCATACAGGGACAAAAGCTGAAAATAACCATGGGTTCAATTTTAAAGGAAATATGTCTCCCAATGCACGCCACTGAGCTCGGTCTTCAGCTCTCCTCATTCATTTTCTGCCGGCCGCTTTTCGCAGGTCGTCACTCCACCTGACCATAGGGCGTCCTACACTACGTTTGCCTAAACGTGGTCTCCACTCGAGAACTCGTCTAACCTAACGGGCCACTTCAGCTTGCTTATCTTTTGAGCTATGTCGGTTACCTTGGCTCTCCGTTAGATATCTTCATTGCAAATCTTGTCCTTCCGAGAAACTCCAAGCATAGCTCTCTCCTTAGCTCGCTGAGCGACCTTAGATTTGTGGACTAGTTTGACCGTGAGTGTCTACGTTTCGGCACCGTAGGTCGTGACTGGTAGGACGCACAGATTGAAGATTTTTGTCTTCAGGCACTATGGTATGGACGACGAGAAGACCTGACGAAGCTTGCCGAATGCTGCCCAACCCAGCTGAATTCTTCTTTTGGCTTCCTTCTCAAAGTTGTTCTTACCCAATTGCAATATTTGCTCAAGGTAAACATATTGTTGGACAACTTCAAGAGGCACACCATTAACAGCAATCGGTTCCGGGTCAATAAGATCGTTTAACTTGATCTTGGTATTTCCAGCATACTTTGCAAGTCTTGCAGCGAGTCCGCCATTAGGATGATATCATCGGCAAATTTTAAGTGTGAGATGTTCTCGCCACCGATATTAATGCTTATGCCGTTCCAATCCAGCGTCTTTAACATATCTTCTAGGGCATTAGTGAACAGTTTCGGGTAAATAACATCCCCCTGTCTCACTCCCCTGCGCAGTTGAATATGTTAAGACTGCTGGTTTTGTACTTGGACACTCATAGTTGCGGCATCATACAGAAACCTCAGCACTTCAATGTATCGCCGGTCAACTTGACAACGCTGCAAAGACTCCATAACCGTCCAGGTTTCAACGGAGTCAAAGGCCTTCTCATAGTCCACAAAAGCAAGGCACAGGGCTGGTTATACTCTTTAGACTTCTGTATAACCTGCCTCACTGTGTGTATGTGGTCTATGGTGCTAAATCCTCCGTGAAACCCGACTTGTTCATGAGGCTGGAATTCGTCAAGTCTTCTTGCGAGACGATTTGAGATGACCCTCGAAAACAACTTATAGACGTGGCTCAAGAGTAAAACAGGTCGGTAGATCTTTAAAAGGGTTTTATCTCCTTTTTTAAAGAAGAGTACTACCAAACTCCTGCTTCACGCCTCTGCAGTTCTACCACTGTTAAGGACGGTGCTAAATAACCCCTGAAGCTCCCGAAGTACGGGTTTCCCACCTGTTTTTAAGCGCTCCGAAGTTATACCATCCTCACCGGGGGCCTTTCCATTCTTAAGTTGTTTGAGCGCCATCTCAACCTTGTCTAGGCTGACATCGGGCAGTTTGTCAGTGTAGTGGCGGGTCAGTATTACGCGGGAATCCTCTGTGCTGGGTTCGGGTTTAGAAGCATGCGAGTCGTACAATATCTCAAAGAAGTCTTCAATCTCAGAAAGGATCTCCGGCTTAGAGACGACAGTTGTGCCATTCAGACGGTTGTGTCTTGAGCTTCGTCAGATGGGATCGAATCGATTTTTCAACTTGAGTTCAAACTGTTCTGATCCAACAGTGAAGTGAAGTAAGTAGTGGCCTGGAGCAGGTTGCGTCGTAGCGTAGACTTCACCAGACGGCATCTTTTAAGTTTGTGGTTGATATTAAAGGAGCCTCAGACAAGACGGTGATCACTACCGGTATTAACCCTTGCGATCACTGAGACATCTCTGAATATGTGTCCGTCATGATGAAGTCCAATCTCATTTTTAGTCACACAATCGAGACTTTGCCATGTCCACTTCCTATGGGGTTGCTTTCATAAAAAAGAACCCCTCTTTTTCCAAAAAGTGAACTAGCATTTGCCCCTTGTGATTCCTGTATCCATAGCAGTGTGGACCTATTTTCGAATCACAAGTCTGTACTCCCACTTTGGCGTTAATAAAGATATATCATCAAACATATCTTCTACCTCATCATCCGAGTGTGCCGAGGTCAGTGCTTAAACTTGTACTATCTTAAGGCTATACCTTTCGGTCAGCTTAAGAACCAGGTACGCTACCCTGGTCGACACACTGGACATTTCTACAACATTATCAATGAGGACTTTGTTGACGAGGAACCCCACGCCACCATGTGACTGCTGATCGCCCTCTCGGAAGTAGAATAGGTGGCCCGATTCCAGGGTTACTGTATCCTCTCCCTCTCTTCGGACTGCACTTAACCCTCATCATATCAGCCTTTAGAAGTCCACTGCTGAACTAGTAGTATTATAGGAACGCAAATCATGCAATCACTAAACCCTACGATATAAATAAATAAAATAAATAAATATATTCGGGACAATTCCACACCAATTACCTAGGCCCAAACTAGGATACCCTGTATTATGGGCACTAGATAACGGATAAACATACATAAATACGAATATCAAAATCCATGACTCGGAAACAAACATTTCTGCTCATCACACAAATGATTGCCCCTTGCAGGATTCGAACCCACGACTGTTTGTTTTCGTTCCTAGGGTTACTAGCCACTAGACCAACCAGCCTCAACCCTATCTTGGTAAGCTCCGTCTTGAGTTGCGCCATGTGATCATCTAGCCTAATCGTTCGTCCGTTGTACGTAGCCAGGTTCAGTTGTGTTTGTTTCGGGTGGCCTACGGTATCCCGGGGATTCTTCGCACCCCCTGCCATGCCATTTCCTTGACCGCCATCTTGATCAAGACTAGCAGGGCGACCTGGAACTGGGGGCCATTTCTTGGTTGTGCCGTTCATTTTAGAGGGTTTGCCCATAATCGCCACGCTGTGCTCGCGGGTTGGCGATCACAGGGCGTAGCTTCTCGCACCGGTGACGCTGCTGCCCGTCACCGGCCTGTGTCATTTGGCTACGCTTGTTTTAGGATGGTTATACCGCCATCTGTCGGTCGCCAGAGCCTCGTTCTTTATCCAGCAGGATGACCGCGTGCAGGTGAGGTTAGATTGGAGCATTGAGATTGTTTTCGCTCCCATACAAAGATAATTAAAATGTCGTTAATATTTGTTTTTTTCATATGTATATTCAGAGATCCGGTTACATGTAAGTACTTATATTTCCTAGAAATAACGGAAATAATCCCTTTAAAACAAATTTATAAGCAATCCCATGATTACGTATCATTTTAAGTCTACGTGCGGGCGTTTACATGATTGAGTGAGACCAAAGTACTCCAAATTACAGGTTGGCCACCTTTTGACGTATGATTACGTACCCTGACGTATCATTACGTCGTCTGATATGTAATTACGTCGCCGAGTTATGTTTGAGTTAACAAGGCGATGCACTTCAAAGTTCCGTGAATTATACCTTGTTTAATGTAAGATAAGATTTTGAAATTGATGAATAAAGTTGGAGAAGAGTAAAAAATATTCAGTACGTAATCTTTAGCTCTTATATATATTTTTAGCGTACGAGTGGGTAGTAGTAGTGGGTACTAGTTGTAAGTTTTGTTCTCAACTGGTATAAAAAATGATTTATAGACGTCTGTACCTATTTTGTATGTATGTATTATTATGTATTAAGATTATTTTATATGTACTTCAGTTTTTTATGTATTCTTTAGCATGATAGGTAATCATTTTCATTCTGTTATAAACATACTTTCAAACTATTTCTTTGTGAAGTGAGTGAACACACGGTTAAATTAGATTTTGTTATAGGTAGGTTGTTTGATGCATAGATGAGTGTAAATACTTAAGACTTCTCATGACATCTTTTATTTTTTCAGATCAATGGAGCTTTTATCATTCTAGAATTTCTGGGACAAGACAAATTAATAAAGAGGAGAGTCCAAAACGAACAAATTTATATGATCTCAATAAAGTTAGACTGTTCACAATCAGAACATTTCTTCTGCAGAAGAATAATTCGAAATCAACTTGAAAGAAACCAAAATGACATACAAAACAAACGCCAAAACTTACACAGTACAAAATGCCGATATAGAAATCATAGATGAAAGAAAATGTGGAGAAGACTACGTCACAAAATCAATGGGCGCCTTTGGAGTGTGGCAATTAATCTACGTATTAATTGCATCATCAACAAGAAGCATTTGCACTTGGAACACCATGTCAGTGGTATTCATAGCGCCAGAAACAGAATTCGTATGCAAGAAAATTCGGGATAATGCAACTGTTGAAGTTAAAAATAATACTTGTTACGATACTTGTGTCGAATATGAATACACAAATGAAATATTTGAAGAGACAATAATATCTGAGTTTGGTTTGATCTGCAAAAACAAATGGATGCAGAGCTTTGCGCAAACAATCATGATGTTAGGAGTACTTGGAGGCGTTTGTTTGTTTGGATGGTTTTCTGACAGGTAATAAAATATAGTTAACGCAAGTTTACAAAGTTATTGTCCGAGCGAGCGAAGCGAGCTCAAGTCCGCTTTGCGCTCGCTTCGTCAATGATGTTTACTATTTTCATTCTTAGTATATATATTAATGATTTTTAATAAATACCCTAGAAGAAAATTGGATACTTTATTTCGCGATAAACAGTAGTCTGCGCGTAGAAGTCGCGGGCGGGAAAACTAGTACGTAATAAAAATGGCTACATAACATACACTTAATATGCATTATCACATAAATTCTTAGTCATTAGTTTTTGTAAACCAGATAACTATTTAATACAAAGAGCGCCGATATAATAACATTTGTAATTTGTGGCTTGGAGGTGATTACTGACCTGTTTCGAGAGGAAAATATAATTATGATATCCACATGTTTTCAATAAGAGTTTAATCAAATTAGTGTTTTTGCTCCGACAGAGATTGACTGTTAGTAGTTTATGTACACTTTATTAATGATACATAGTAGTAAATGGTTAAAAACAACAAGGACAAGAAAAAAAGGGCAATTTGTATAAAAAAATTGATTCAAGCATATATGATAACTAGCTGTGCCCGCGGCTTCGCACGCGTGATCATTTCTCCAAGTTAAAAGTACACTATGTGCTATTCCAAAACCTAAAATACCAGTATACCAACATTTGATCAAAATTTCTTCAGCGGTCTAAAAGTTATTTTATATATTGGTTGGCTTCTAGTCATTGGATTGATATACCAATTGTTTTTATGTTAAACCCTAAGCTATGCAACAGCGAAAACCACATTGCAATCGGTTTAGCAGTGTGTGATGTGCGAACATATAAACAGACAGACAGACAGACATATTTTAAATAAATGTTATATTATTGTTCTGTAGCTTATTTTAAGTACCCTAGACCACTTTTTTTAACTTCTTTGTGCAAACTTTTTCGTACCTATTGCTTTATTAAAAGTAAAGATATTCATTACTTCAAAATTAACATAACTTTGGACCCCTATCCCGCAGGAATCCTTTATTTTGTCGGGATGAAATGTACCTTAATTTTAACTCATCATACAAACTATGACTGTGTCAAGTTGCATCAAAATTCGTCCAGTAGTTTCAGCGTGATACGTGTTCTTCTGAATAATTTTCAAATAGTATCCTGCAGGAACCCTTTAATGTTTCGGGATGAAAGTATCCAATATCCTACGCCGTAGTATGAACTCAAATCATACTATAAGTTTCAGTTTAAGAATTAATTTAGTAGTTTTGGCGTGATGCACGGTTAAGATACAGATAGACAGACAGAAAGACAAAAAGTGAAAAAAAAAAGTTTTGGCTTCAGTTTCAAATATAAAGTAGGTACCGTCTAAAAATATTATTTATTACTTCAAAATTAACATAACTTTGGACCCCTATTCCGCAGAAAGACTTTATTTTTTCTAAATAAAAAGTATCCTTAATTTTCCCCCATCATATAAACTATTACTGTGCCAAGTTCCATCAAAATCCGTCCAGTAGTTACAGTGTGATACGCGTACATTTAAATAACTTTCAACCCCTGTCCTGGAGTTAAAAAATTACATAATATTTTCAATGTACAGAATTTGGACCCTATCCTACAGGAATCCTTTATTTTTCCGAGATAAAAAGTATCTTTAATTTTTCAATAATGATATGAACTATGTGCTAAGTTTCATCAAACACTGTCCAGTAGTTTCAGCGTGATACGTGTTCGTTGAAATAACTTTTGACCCCTATCCTGCGGGAACCCTTTAATTTCTTGGGATAAAAGTATCCTATGTCCTACCTCGTAGTATGAACTCAAATCAAGTCAAATTTCATTTGAATTCATTCAGTAGTTTCAGCGTGATGCGCGGCCCAGATACAGACAGACAGACATACAAAAATGAAAATATATAAAAATTTTGCTTCAGTATCGAATACAGAAAAGCCTCCAAAAAAAATTTACAAAATATCCTCAATGTACAAAATTGAACCCGTTACAGTTTAAATATAGTTAAAATATAAATCACAATAGAAATTTGAACAATAGGGTTTTTTTTTATTTAAATCACAATAGGAATTTGAAATGAATTTATGTACTTACTAAAAACCTACGAAACGAATTATGAACGTCAGCCCACATCATGTCAGCATTCAGGGCACTTTTTATGAGGGATTGTAAATTATATTTTCATGTCATGTCAGCCGTTAGGAGTCCACTGCTGAAAATAGGCCTCCCCCAAAGAGCGCCATGACAAGCGATCTTGTGCCACATCCATCCATCGACTGCCTGCGATGGCTACAATGTCGTCGGTCTATCGTGTAGATCTATCTCCCTAGACTTCGCTTGCTTGTTCGTGGTCACCATTCGAGAACCTTTGTTCTCCAGCAATTGTCGATTCTGCAAACTATATGGCCTGCCTACTGCCACTTCAACTTGCAAACTCTGAGAGCTATGTCGGTAACCTTGGCTCTTCTACGGATTTCCTCATTTCGGATTCTATCTCGTAGTAAAACACCCCTTATCCCACCCCACCCTAGGTCAGCCCTTGTTGCTCTCAACTCGCCTTTCATTTTACCATCGGTAACCTTGGCTCTTCTATGGATTTCCTCATTTCGGATTCTATCACGTAGTAAAACATCCCTTATCCCCCACCCCAGGTCAGCCCTTGTTGCTCTCAACTCACCTTTCATTTTACCAAGTGTTAATAAATTATTTTTCATAATATCCAAAATAATCATTTGACTTTTCTCACTTTTTTTATAACGTCTGACTCCCATCGCAAGCACCCTCATTCAACTCAAGCAATATTTTTATTCCAGGTTCGGTCGCAGCAAAGCTATGGTTTTATCTGGCATAACTTGTGCCATTTTCATGCTTGCAACACCATTCAGTCCAAACTACTGGACCATCGCTGCTTGTAGATTTTTGTCTGGATTAGGCATCGGCGGCTACCTTACACTGACTGCAGTATACATGTCAGAGCTTGTTGGAACGAGGCTGATAGACATTGTAGTGTGTACATCTTTACTGCCATTTGATGGTGCTGGCTTACCAATCCAAGCTGCTTTTGCATACTTCACATCCACTTGGCGGACTTTTATGATAGTGTGCAGTTCTATAACAGTTTTGCTAGTATGTATTACTTTCTTCTTGCCTGAGACACCAAGATGGCTCGTTGCAAAAGGAAAGACCACCGAAGCTATCGATTTGATGACCAGAGCGGCTAAATTGTGAGTAAAGAATATTATTGCAAATCATTATCATCATTATTCTATTACATTCACACTGCTCGTTGTTGTTATAGGCTGTTGTAATAGGCCTTCTTTCAGAGAGGTTGTATAGTGAAGCACTCAAGCTACTGGTTGACCTCCACCGCAAATTAATTTCAAATAGAACAATTGTTAACTATAACGGTATTATATTTACGTTTCAGCAACAAGATGGATACATCAAACATAAGCGAAACAATAACCAAAGTAACTGAACAGGTAAACATAAAAGAAAAGAAAGACATCAATTTGACGTACCTCGACCTGTTCAGAACTAAGAAACTAGCAATATGGACCCTTGCATCAGTGTCAATATGGTTCGTCACAGGCTTCAGCTACTTTGGGCTACTGCAGTACATATCGCAGTTTGGATCAAACTTGTACATTGTTTGTACAGTTTTGGGAGTCGTACAGGTACGAATTTGCAACATTTGATAGATCATTGATGAAATTAATGAATAATGGTCTAATAATGGCTTTTGTTGTTTTTAGATTATAGCAGCGCCTTTATCCGTCGCAGTTGTGAAATTTTGTAGCAGAAAAGTAGCATCTATCTGCATATACACAACCATTGGAGTTTTCTCATTGGCTCTGATTTTCACTCCAAAAGAATCCGTCGCTGCCGTGGTTTTAGGAAGTTTGGGAGTAACTGCAGCAAGCATATCTTTCTCTGTAGTTTATGTTATTGTTATAGAATTGTATCCTACTCCAATGAGAAATATGGGATTAAGTTTTAGTTCTGTGGGATCTAAAGTAGCAGCTATGGTTGCTCCGTTTGTAGTTAATATGAGCACCAGATGGATAGCGTCTTCTATCTTCGCTGCAGCAGGGT
Source organism: Alsophila aescularia (assembly GCA_946251855.1). Lineage (NCBI taxonomy): Eukaryota > Metazoa > Arthropoda > Insecta > Lepidoptera > Geometridae > Alsophila > Alsophila aescularia. The sequence goes on from OX276375.1 coordinate 30,857,666, forward strand.
TCTCAGCTGTTGTATTTTGTTTTATACTACCAGAGACAAAAGGGAAGAAATTGAAAGATACAGTTGACGATATAGAATAAGTTATTTTTAGAATAATATCGGCTCTATAACAGTCTGTGGATGTATTATAGTGTAATTAGTAAGTTATTCAGTATTAAAAGCCAAGTATGAAATGTAACAAGATATTCATTGTTTCCTAAGGATCATTCAACAAACAAGTGTTCTTTTTAACTCGGTAGTTTAATGCATTCTAAGTGCCTTTTGTTTAGTTTCTTATGAAATTTGAATAGAAATAAAAGTTATCTACAGAACTGGTTGTTCCACTTGAATTTTTGAACTTTCTAATATCTTATCAGTTATTGATTTATTGCATATTGATGAACTTGTGACTTAAAAAAAGACAGATAACAAAATGTGAGTGACAAGTTTATCTCGATAATGATAATGCTTTGATAGTTTTATGAGAGTAATGAAATGGGAATACAAAAAATGTTTGATGGAGGTCCTGGCGAAAGTAGCAACTAGCAAAAATGACGGCATATTATTGCTTTTTTTCTCGAACCATTTATAATATGCTGTATAATTTTTTTGCTGTATATTTATTCGCTATAGAGTTAGAGAAGGGTTTCAGGTCTTTGTCCTGAAGGCATGACTGAATAATATAAATAATAGTACAAAAGAAGGAAGCAGGACGGGTAGTTACCTCATAAACAGGAAATAGCAGTACAAAATATATGTAAGTAAATAAATATAGTTCCTTATGAACAGAAAATGGGTATAAAACGGATGAGAAGAACCGAAGACAAGGTTCTGTGGCATCAGAAGAGTTTCATAAGTGGACTACTTCCGGGTGGTTATGATACCTACTAATGCCCGGTTTCTGTCTATGAGACAACTCGTTTTAGTAAAAAACAGTGTAATTTTCTACAAGACGTAGGTAAGCTGAAACTGTACCTATAAAACTAAGGTTTATAACTAAAGATGGGAGCTACGATAGGTGCTCGTAGCTGCTGCTACGTAGCTGGATAGCTACATTCTGTTAGCATAATGCATGTAGTTAATAGTTTGTCCTTTTAAAACTACGGATACTCCACGCTGTGGAAAATTTGTGGAACGTTACGTGACGCCTCGTTATTAGTACGTTGATTACGAATGGTTGCTGTGACACTGACGTATCGTTGATTATAGAAGCCGGACATAAATAGCTTTATGATTATTCAACATCAAAATATCTAAAGACACAAACACACCCGAGCAGAATGGCGCAGTGACGTGACCGTGACGGGGCCGATCAAAATAAATTGAAAATAAAAACAAAGAGAAACGACATATTATTTTAGTATTCGACTTCAAACAAAGTGGAGTTGTCAATTCTTCTACAACAATCCGTATACCCGTCTGTCCGTCCGTCTGTATGTCACAGCCATTATATTCAGACACTAGGGTGTAATTTGCCACATGTATAGGTATTTATAACTGCTATATAAGATGGGTTTGCAATAATAAAATACGGCATCGAGTGGAAAGTGACTTCTTGCTGCACTGAGTGTTAGGTTGGTTGGAGTGCTAGATTGGATTCGAGCTCGAGAATTCACTTGAGCGAGTGTCAGGAATATGCTTTTCTTTCCACTACAAAGTAATATCACTATTGTCCACCTAAAACGTAAGCAGTATACTTATAATTTTCAGTCACATTTACTTCGCACAAATTCCGTCGCACTCATTTAAAAAATAGTATTTTCTATTTTTAAATCTATTCAATACAAAACTAATTTTGTATTAACATTTCTGCAGTCTGTGCTAAGTTTAAAAAATAAATAAAAACTGGAAAACAACCGAAATAAATTACAGAGCGGTAATGGATTTCAATACCAACTGCAAAGATTACCTTAAATAAAAAGTACTCTAATGATTTTTTTTAATGAAAAGAAAACTGTAATGTGTTTCTATACAAAACGTAAAGATTTTCTTAAAAAAAAAACTACAGTAATGGATTTCCATTTCCAAAGTCAAAGTATTTTATTGTAAATAGGCAAAAATAATAGCACTTTTACAAGTCAAAATTAACGTCTCATGAACATGGAGAAATCCATGAAATATTATAAAAAGATGATATCAATAAAAATTTAGGTAAACTAAGTATTCTTTGAGTTTGAAAAGGAAATTTCCCTTTAATGTGCCAACAGCGTCTCACACTGGAAAAGGAAATACCTTCCGACTCTACCGGTGCTTCGGAAATACGCCCGTTAGAGAAGAGAGCACCAAGAAACTACGGGGATGTATTTTTTTTCCATATTGCTAATCCTTTTTTTTTTCAATTGTCACTAATTATAACTAAACATACTTACTTTCTGCACTGTTTTTATGAAGAGCGGTAAAGCGGTACTTTCTGCTTACGTTTTAGGTGAACAATGGTGTGATATAACTGTGTAGTGAGGAGAAAAATATTTTAACTATTTTTAGTTTGCAGTTGCTCCCATGCTTGAAAAGATACGTTTTTTTGTACCCTATCGAGTGAGATTTGTTGTATAGGTCTTTTAAATTATATTGAGGTTTCATTGGCAGTTATTTTTTGTATTTGATTTCGTTGAAAAAAGAACTTTCGTTTACGAAATATACGGCTCTAAAATGGTCTTTTTTCCGTATGGTGCCCGTTGTCCAACCGCGTAGGTCTACTAGTAGAACCACGGCCAATTTCTGTTGCCCGTGATTCTACCTGGCAGTTGGTCATCACAAGTCATTCACATTTTATTGCCCGTGTACAACGGATGATATTTCGCTTGTGTTGCATGTGTGTCAGAAGCATAACATCGATTCTAAACCTAGTGAAGTATGCATTAAAAGTCAGACAATAATTAATTTAATGTTTGTGTTTGAAGTAAGTAGCATAAATAGTTTATTTAAGTACGTATGTCCATGGATGTTCTACAGAGCGACATATTCGCCTTAGCGAAAAAGCTCTTTAATAAAAAAAAAAAATGTAGGTCTCAAATATATAGCACTAATTTATTAACAAGATTATCACGCCTATCTAGAATTTATTAGTTTACTAGATATAGCTGACCAATTTAGACCAAATTTGTTGGCATAATACGTATTACAATTATTTTTTTATTCAAATCAAATCAAATCAAAACATGTATTCGCTAAAACATGGTTTGTTTATAAAACATAAGATGGCAATATTGTAATTAGTACAGCATGTTTTATGCTTTGTCAGCATGCAAATATTATACACATGGTTATAATTATTATCCTCATGTCAAAATTCAATATTTAAGTCATAATTACAATCTAATTTAATAATCATATTGTCAAAATTACCTATAAAGTGCTTTTGGTTAATTGTATGTTTACATTTTTATCAGTCAAAAATTCATTTACACTGTAGTAACATTTAATCATCAAAATTTTATGTAATTTTAATTTGAATAAATTCGTGTTTAGCGATTTAATGACATTAGGAATTTTATTATAAATTTTAGGAGCCATTCCAAAAACACTTTCGTGGTGTAAAGCCGTATTACAATGAGCTAAACAAAGACGGTGCAGATCCTGTCTACTCCTTGAATGACTAGGCTTGGGAAAAAGATGTACATTTAACAAATATTGCTATTTTTCGTATATATACATACATGGCAATGTCAACAATTTTAAAGATTGAAAGTGAGGCTTACAACTATCAGTAGTTTTCAATCCACACATTGATCTTAGGCATCTCTTTTGGCATTTGAAAACAGTTTCTCTTTCGGTACCGTTCCCTCAAAAAATTAAACCGTAACGGAGTCTAGATGAGACATATCCGTGATAAGCAGCTTTGACAGTTTTTATATTTACTATTTTCCTCAGCTTGTACAGCATATATGCAAATTTACTGAGGGTATTACATAATTCCTGTGACTGCAATTTCCAATCTATGTGATTTATTCGCAAATGCAAGTTTTTGTACCGACTTGATCGGGGTAGCAAAAGAATTACGTTTCCTCAATATTCGGGGAGACTCAGTTGATAACAGTCTAGTAATCTTGACATACATATCTGGGTTAGTTCGTTTACTTATTATTTAAGTTCAGTATTTTCGAGGGATAAATTGTCGACTTTAGTGGTGGCAGCTTGCAGCTTTGATTTAAGCAGCTCATTTTCAGCCATTAGCGATTGCTCCAGCTCATTATTAATGGATGTGTTAGGTACGAGTAAACTAGCATATGAGACATCTTCGGTGACTTCTGTTAAGCTACTTTCATTTAGTAAAGTCATGACCGGAACAGATTGTGTTCGCGTGTTGCGGAAAGTAATATTTTCTGATGGATCCATTATATCGATACAATATCGATTTAATTGTATTTATTAATAGTGGCAACCCCAATTTTTTGTCACTGTCTCAGACAAGTCACTCTGCATGTCAAATTAATAAAGTTAATGTACGAAAAAATTAACAAAAAAATTTGAGGTATTCTAAAATAACACAATAGAATTCAATTGGTTGCTTTACTTGCTTCGTTTCTAATGAATAAGAATAAAGTGGTGTGAGTGCGAATTTGAAATGTTCGTTTGTGAATTCCAATCTATAAGTGCGTTTATTGTGCAAATTATTTACTTGCCGACGATATAACTTCTTCCTGGATGTTTCTCTTTGGATGTTCCTTGAGTTTCGCTATTTGTCACAAGGTTAGAAGTTATTTTACTAATTTTAATCAAATTTTAAAGACTCAACCGGCGTTCGATAATGTTTACTTATTGTCGCACGACACACACACACCATACAACACACACCATACACACACCATACCAATATTTTCAAAGTATTATTCTGTGATAATACTTAGATAATATTTCATAGTTGAGTGACTCAGGATCCTGGGAGCTTATTCGCTATTCCACACGCAATTCCCCGCCAAAAACGTGTGACGTCACGACAATTGCCGAACGAATCCACGAAGATATCTTAACGCGCCGCGTTACGTACTTGAATGGTCATAGCGAATAAGAGCCCGGGCTTCGGAACCCTAACTCTATGCGTGTTTCGCACTAGGCCGGATTATTGGAATATCCATAATGAATTATGCGAAAAGATATCCGAATGTAGTAGAAAATATCTTAACCTTGAATAATGAAATTGAAAACAAACACCACTCCACAAGTTTCTCACGACGTCTCCGACGGACACATAACTTACAACCAACACATTAAGGCATCCTCAAACAATCAACCCGTCACACTCGCGGTGATTGCTACAATCAAACGGATCAAACGCACCGCCCCCTCTTCATCGCACTGGATCAAAGCACCAGGATAAATGGAAAGATTGGTCGCCACGCTTGCTTTTATTTAGCACTTGGTTATTGAATCACCCTTGTGGAATAGGGTCAATGAGCAGTGTGGCCGCCGATTGTGAATTATGGTATCTATAATGTGTCTATAGGTATCTCTAGTATCTCTGTGAGCTGTAGGCTTCGCGAGTCTGTATTGGCATAGCTTAATAAAACTGAATAAATGTTCACCGAAGCTGAGAGCCATTTGTTAATATGGGTCCTATATCACAGCCATTTGTTTAAAAATTTCAAAATCTTAATTGACAATAAAATAACATTTTAATTATCGAACCTGCTCACAAAATTTCACGGGAATCGGTTGAGAAATATGACTTGTAGATGAGGACAGTAGAAAATCCGCCGAACATACGAAAGCATTTTTGCCCAAGCTGAAACCAAGACGCTTCGCTCGCGCTTTTCGCTCGCTCGGTCAATAAAACAGTAAGTAACAAAAAATCTGGTCTCTAGGTTACCTACTTAAAATAAACAACTGAACAAGAATATATTTTTTTTTATATGGTATCTGTCTGTTAGCGCACCACGTAAACACGACTAGACTAATTGCAATGTGGTTTTCACTGTTGGATAGCTGAGATTTTGACTAAAAAACTGGTGTATGATGGGTGAATGAAATTTATTGTATTGTAATTTATACTCGTATGTGTTTCTGTGTCTGGGGAATAAGATCCTATATCACGTAGGATACTTATTCCCCAGAAAAATATCCCCGAGGTCTCAGCCAGAAGTCCAGTGGTTTTTACTCGTACGTGATGCGCGAACAGACAAAAAACAGACATTCAGTCAGGAATTAAAAAATAAGTTATGTTCTTGTTCAGTGGCTTATTTTAACTCTCTTAGACCTTTTTTAATTATCTTTGCACACTTAACCACCGACCTGCTTTATTATAACTATAGATTATACGCTTATGCCCGTAATAAGTTTAAAAAAAAATAGTTGTACAAATCTTGTTAAAATGTTAGTAAAAACCTCTGCTTGTTGTTTTTTAAACAACTGCAGTTTTTACGAAGCAACAAGAGCACAAGAGCGTTCCACATCACCACGTAACCTGTAATTTGAGCTCCGAGTTGATAACTGACATCCTAGATCATAAATCAAAGGAGATTGTGAAACAATGGTTTGCAGCACCAATTGTAGGTAACCACGGTAAGGTGTGCAACACATTTGAGCTCTCATTCCTTAGGAACTTCACTTTAATGCAAGTGATCTTTATTGCTAGTTACCAGCTTATCAGAGGCTCTGGGGCCGCCTGACGGTCTCTGACGCTAAGAGACCAGTATTACTTCAAACGACAAGCATGCAACCACAAAGTTTTAAATTCGGTAAAACGATTAAATTCATTTCGGACGTAGGTACATTGTGTTTTGATGTGTAACATCTTTCCTCTCGCTTTCCTACAATCTATGGGGGTGATTCCGCGAAAAGTGAAACATGTGTAACAGTGTAACAGTTGACCAATGAGCGCGCGCGGTGCTAGAGTTAAGATAAAACAGAGCCCAGCGATGATAAAACAGAGCTTCGGGTTTCCTTTTAGTGTTATCAATACTCAATACATAGTATTAAACAAAGTCGCTTTCCACCGTCTACATGTTTTTTTTGAATGGATCCCTAATTCTATTTAAAAATAAAGCAGCCTATGTTACTCCTTATAACATCAGCTATCTGCCACTGAAAGTCCTGTCAAAATCGGTTCAGCCGTTTCGGAGATTTTTACTATAGATATAAATAATACGGGCAAACCGAGAACAAAATATTTCACCATTTTTTTCTTAATTTCTCCCGTGCGAAGCCAGTTCGGGTCGCTAGTATATTATAAAACAGAACTTGAACCCACCGAAGATAAAACAGCGCTTGATGTTACACATCACATGTGACTACTGTAAGGCTCGCTCGTTTTTTAATGTAGTTGGTGCACAGTGCACAGTGCAGTGCAGGCATACTACATAACTACATACAATAATAATATAATGATTTTTTAGAAACACTAAACAGTGGTACATAGGTTCAACAGTGTCTATTTTTAGTCACAGAACGAAAATAGCTCTAACGTCTAGCTGTAAATGATGTAGCTAACTGTATAATATAAGCTACTAGTTTTCCCGCCCGCGACTTCATCCGCGCGTTCTACTGTTTATCGCGAAGAAAAGCATCCTATGTTCTTCTAAAATATTAAAAACTAATACAAAAGTAGGTATAGCACCACTTTTGATGTTTTTTGACATACTTGTTATTTCGTTTCCATGGCAACCGATTCTTATAGAGAGTAATCAACATTTTTCCAGTTTTTCCAGTTTTCCCGTGGAAACTTACAATTTTCCGTGATAAAAAGTATGCTATGTTTCATTCCAGGGTATAAGCTATGTATCTCCATTCCAAGTTTCATCAGACTCCGTCCAGCCGTTAACGCGTGAAATCTCCCCAAACAAACAAACAAACAGACAACGTTTCACTTTTATATATTGATATGGATTGTAGATATCAAATAAATAGCTATGAGAAGCCTCAATGTTTTGCTAATTAACATCAATCAGGCGCTGTCTACTCAACTTTATGAGTCCCTATATTACACAGCCAGTATTACGCGACCAAATAATGTACAGCCAATAATACGCAACCAATATTACGTGGATTGGCGTCGTAATATGAGGGTGTACATTATTTGGTTGCGTAATATTAGCCGTGTAATATCACCCCGTGCTGATTTTGTACAGGCGATAATACGCAGCCAGGATTACGAAGCCAAAATATGTACATGTAATAACAGGGTGTGCATTATTGGCTGTGTAATACGGGTCGTACACTTTTTGTACGGGCGATAATGTACAGCCAATATTACGTGTACATCACAGATTAAAATATAGAAATGACATGGTCAAAGCCTCGTTTGCACGTTCCAGTTTCCTTTTACCACAGATTATGAATTGCAATTGCTCCGGCGCTGCGAGAAGTGCTGCCCCTCCGTCTTTGCGTAACAAATCACAGATACCAACGCTCGCCTCCGGCCGGCCGGCCTCAGCGGACGGGGGCTGCACTCCCTCCGCGCCTCCGGCTTTTGAAAAACACTCTAGTGTAGGGCAGACAAGACCACGTGGAGTTGGGGTTGGCCGATTCGGTTCTGTGACAGTTTTTTTCATCTTGACACTCGCCTACACAAACGAGGCATCAAGGAGTGATTCTAGCTTTGTCTATGGTTGGCTTCGTATTATTGGCCGTGTAATATTGGTCGTACAAAATCGGCACGGGCTGATATTACGTATCCAGTTGTACACGTAATATTGGTCGCGTAATACTGGCCGTGCATTATCAACCCGGACCGATTTTGTACGGGCAATAATACACGGCCAGTATTAGCCGTCCAAATATTACGAATCCATATACACGTAATATCTGGCCGTGTAATATTGGCTGTACAATACTGGTATTACATTATTTTGGTCGTGTATTATCGTCTCCCAACTTTATCATCCATACCAATATACAAAAGTGAACCGTTGTCTGTTTGTTTGTTTGTTTGGGGAGCTTTCACTCGATAACAGCTAGATGGATTTTGATGAAACTTGGAATAGAGGTAGCTTATACCCTGGAATAAAACATAGAATACTTATTATCCCGGAAAATTGTAAGTTTCAACGGGAAAAATGGAAAACCTAAAAAAATGCTGATTACTCGCTATAAGAAATGGTTGCCATGAAAATGAAATAACAAGTATGTCAAAAAACATCAAGAGTGGTGCTATACCTACTATTGCAATGCTATTGCATTGGTTTTTATATCCTAGAAGAACATATAGGATGCTTTTTTTTCGTGATAAACAGTAGTACGCGCGGACGAAGTCGCAGGCGGGAAAACTAGTTATTATTATAATTATGTAGTTTCAATAGAACTTTAATAAGAGTAAAATTACTGAACTTTAAAACATATATCTATATTCACGCACAGAATTGCAAGCGAAAGTTCTGGTTGGCACTGCAATTGCTATGGGCAGACTTGGCGATTATCATCAAGCAAATAACGCGCTCATCTCCTTACCTTGAAGTATCTTCAATGCAAGTTTCATCAAAATCCATTCAGTCCTCCCTTCCAGAATCCGTGTTTCAGTTGTTACGAATAATTTTCTTGTGATGCCGCCATTATTGCGACAACAGCCTTACCTCCGGTACTTTAGAAGCCATACACTTAATGCAGAGCGCGATGAAGTGATAGCCCGCCCATCGCTACATGGTAGTTGGACCACATCAATCACTACAGAGGCGCAGTCGTGTAGTCGACAAAATTACTACCTGGTGCCTGATGCCTGCATGCTTTCTAATCATCTTGTGTGGCGTGTAGTTTGGATAGGTCAGTTTTCAAATAGTTAGGTGTGCTTTTTCTGATCATGGATGGGGGCAATACGGGGCTATTTAGAATAGATATCAACCCAGCCTGATGGTTAACCGGTATTATTTGCAGTGTGTAATCCACACCGGGTTTGATTCTTGGCGCCACATTAATAAATTAGGTATAATCAATGCTGTGCGGCTTTGCCATGGCTCAGTGCTTTGGAGGGCACGTTAAGGGTACGCACGGCTGCTAACAACTCATAGAATCGTTAATCTAAGATGTCCTTGGCCGGCCTGACAAAGTATGACAATAGGGTACAACCTCATTTGACATATAATACAACCCATTCAATATTCAGTATCTTTATTTGCATAACTAGGGGTACAACATACAATAGTTGTTATTACCCATTACATTCGCATTTCGCTCGGCTTTTTTAGTGTTTTTTTATGAGACGAGCAGGTAACTGCCACACTTGACATTGCAGTTCCTTCTAGAACTTTAGGTTGTAAAATCTTGCTCGGCACTGCATTGCGCTCGTCATCCTGAGTTCATTTTTCAAGTTTGGCCATAGCAGATCTAATAGTGGATTTCAAACTTAAACAGTCTCTGATGTACGCACACTACTGCTTGGCGATGGATATCTGGCAATGGCATCTTCATGCGGACTATTGCAGAAAAGGCCTTCCACTACAAGAACCTCATGTTGCGGTGTCTGCATAGACATATATATTTAATGGGAGTATGTTTTTTAATCGACTTCATAAAAAGTAGGAGGTTCTATGTTCGTTTATATGTATTTTTAAGTGTATTCACCTATTTCTCCGTCAATTACGGAACGGTTTAGAAAATTCTTTATTTATTTGAAAGAATATACCTTCAGGTTGGTACCATATAAATTATATCATAATTTGATGACCAGTTTTTTTTAGTTATTAGTTAATCCATTTGAAGTAAAAAAAAAATATACCATGGTATTTTTACATACCTTGTTGTGTCAATGTTTAAGGAGATTTCACCATCACTGCATACAAACTTTATGAATGAATAACTGCAGCTAATCATCAATGGTGTCCACGTCTCCACACGACGCGGTCCCCGGGTGCGAGGTTCCGTGTAGATTTCTATCGCATCCGCTCCTGTGTGGTCCTTTGTCCTTCAATGCGAACCTGTTCATCATACGAAGTCGTAATAATGTATGTTAATTTGCTTGTGGATCAAAAGCTCGGCACGCATGACTCTTATAATCTTAATACAATTTCTCATCATGTTCTCACTTGCTGACCGCAGTCTATGCATATTCGTTTTTCGCTGGACGCATCTCCATCCAAAGAAACGAACTAATATTTATTCTGTGCTAATATTTGGAATCATCATCCAGTCCTTCTTTTATTACATAACCAGACGGGCAGGTCTCTCGTCTGATGGTAAGCGTCACGCCTGCTCATGACAGTTGCAGTGGCACCCAGAACTTTGGTTGCATAATTTTGCGCGTCACATTTTTCCTTCCAAGTTGCATTCCTCAATAATTTTGCTAGAAACATTTCCTTTTAAACCAAAACACCGTAACATTTACACACTACTGCTTAGCGGTTGAATATCTGTCAAAATTGTGGTACTTCCCCAGGCGTGTTCATGCGTAAGTGCCAACTACTACAAGAACACTGCGGTCTTTAGAAAATGTTGACTTTACCTGCGAGAGTCCACGATGCGTCGTGGACTCTCGTTACGTTACGACGTTCGTCTTAAATTTTCACTTCAGCTTCAGTAGTTCTTCGAGATATGTGACCAGTCCATTAGATTTCAGCCTGCCAATTCTGTCAGATACATCGGTGACTACTGCTTACAATCGAACTACTTCAAAACTGGTCTCCGAACTCAAAACTACAGATGACTTCAAATGGAAACTGACAAACGTAACGGCACTCATCCGTCCTACAAAAGTACAACACCGACAAATCGTGAAGTATTCACAAGCACAAGTCGAATATAAAGTAACCAAAATAACCCCAAAAATCCAAATCAATTACCCCAGGCCTGAGCTGCCTTAATTATCCACTCCGCTGTAGGTGACGCAAAAAAGCCGACGAATGAGCCGTTAGCATTCACACGGTGTCTCCTAGCCGGTGGTCCAGCATTGGTATTCATGGCCCATAGCGACGCATGCAATTATAAATCACAGAAGGACAGGTAGTAAAAATGATTGTTTATTAATATGTGGAAGTGTGGCTATAACTCCACGATTATTAACTTTATCTACAAATAGTGTCAGAAAAACATATATTTAAAGAGCCACCAAGTTTCACAAGCATTTTCGAGTGTAGAGATTCTACACTCAATAAAACACAAACAAAAAGCTGTTTTTAGATGAAGAAAACAAAAACGATCTTCACATTTAAAGCCAATCAGATAAACCCTACACTCAGGAACACGATCCCACCAATTTCAATATCTATCACATTAACAAATCCAAAGTGAAGGCTTACAAACTATGTGTAAATCGTTTTATCGACAAATTATCTCTCGTTAAGGTTCAGAATGGCGAGGAGTGCGATCGCCGGAACCCCAGAAGCATGTAAGGTATCAATTATCAGATGCAATTTAAGCAGCGCGTCGCAGTCGCAGCCTGCTCTCAAGGCTATTCGACTTAATTCACGATTAACACAGTAGGTATATCCCTGTACTTTAACGTAGGGTTGGCATGAATCGTCGCCACGCCAAGAGTCCGCCTCATTAGGTGTTTCACATAAAAAAAACAGCTTGTTTATCTTATACTAGCTGCGCCCTGCGGCTTCACCTGACGATGATGACGATGATGAAAAGTATCCTATGTGTTATTCCAGGGTATAAGCAATCTCCATTCTAAATTTCATCAAAATCCGTCCAGCCGTTAACTCCCCAAACAATCAAACAGACAACGTTTCACTTTTATATATTGTTGTGGATTAGCATATACCCGTCGTAACTTCTAAAAATTAAACGCCAGTAAGCGTAATTCAAAATCATTGGCAGCAGTGTTTCTTGACCATGGACAACTGCATTATTACTCACCTACATGAATGACTTGTTATTATTTCGTAATTCCGTAATTCCCGTTCTTTACTTTTGGTACCTTGGGTTACATTTTTGCAATTTAGGTAGGGATTTCAAATTTTTTGAAAAATAAAATCCTGCCATGTTACTCACTGATAATATAGCTATCAATAGGCAAAAGAATTTTTAAAATCTGTTCAGTTTTTATTTTAGTTTATCTATTACAAACAAACAAAACAACAAACAAACAATCAAATCTTTCCTCTTGATAATATTAGTGTAGACAATATCGTAGATAGGTACACATCGAAAATAAAACTATGGCGTCCCTAAAGCTGCAGCATAGGTCTTCTCGCACTGAGGCAGAGTATGGTAATCCACAATAAGCTTCATTAAGTTAGTTATGTATCTCACTAAGTAACCTAGAAAACCTATCTTTATTATCCCAGGCCCTTAAACTCATCCCTGTTAACCCTATCAACACAGTTGGCATCAAATGGCCTATTATGCAAGGCTTTCCCAACATTTGTCGATAATCGGACAGTTTCTATTCGATTTGCTGCGCGGAGACATGACAATCGATGGAGCACTCCATTGCAGGACGACACAAGAATGTTTACTGCCGAATGTTACTTGCCGCTGGCATAGTCAACTATGCTCCTGGGCTCGTGGTTTTGGCAGAACTGTGTGACACGAATCAAGTAAAGAATTACACAATCGTGAGAGTTTTTTCATTCGTTATATTTATGTCACGGCACAATACAATATAATACAACAACACTTTATTGTACACCAAGAAGAAGGTAATATATATGATAAACTCATGAAATGAAAGGTACAATGGGCGGCCTTATTGCTATATGGCACCACCGACTTCTAAGTTCAGATTGCCCTTTAATAGGCTAGAGAGGATCTAGAACTTCTAATTAGCCATCATAATCATTGAACATTTTAATCATCAAGTTTTTAGGAGCTTTAAGGCAATAAAATTCTGGACGAGAAGTGAACATTCCTTTAAAATAAACAAGTATAATTATTATACTAAACAAATGTATTATCATTTCTATTGATTATTTTCATTATTTCTTTCCACCCAAAGGTTGACTGGAAGAGATCGCTTTTAGCGATAAGTCCGCCCGTTGTACTTTAGTTATAAGATTTTTCCTATTTGTTGTAATTTTTTGGAAACTGGTGTACAATAAAGTATTATCTACCTATCTATCTATCATTTCTATTGATAAAATATATACTATGAAAACGGGAGATTATTCTTGGCGAATCGTTCTTCTCTCGTCTATGAATTCGACTGGAAGGTACACAGCACAGTGATGTGCCGCGGTTCTGTTGTACCATTTTGGGTGACAGTAAAGATAACTTAGTTATAAATTTAAACGATACATAATCGCGCTGAAAACTTAATTTTTATTTACTTCGACGTTCCGATCAAGTTAAAAAACGTCGAGGTAAATAAAAATTATGTTTTCAGCCCGATTATGTCCCGTTTAAATATTTAACTATATGTTCGAATCGCGAATCTTAACAAATACAAACTTAAAATTAACTGTTATATAACCTGTGTATAAAGCAAAAAGAATGAAAAAGTCTGTTGCAAAGAAGATAACAATTAGTAAATTTAAAATAAATAAAAAAAAAAGGTTTATGAACCCGCCATGTCATGATGAAAATTAGAACAGACTATCACAATGAAATGCGAATAAAACATTTCGTATCTGTGCTGTTCCTTTATTAGTTCCTTTATCTGGAGCTAATTGTGGATGTCAATTCAGTTCATGCTTACCATAAAAATGCATTGTCATCGGAACTGAACCAATTAGTAAAAAAACAACTCAGAAAGATAAGTGGAGGTGGTTCTAATTCAGCTTGCAAGATTTGACCTAAGCCAACATACATAGTTACATACAAGGTACAAACATTGCAAGTTAAATAAAAGCTAGCTTAAAACTTAAAAGCTAAAAAATACACCTGCCCTGCCAAAAAAGAGCTTTTGCCAATAATTAAATTAAATACCGTTAGAATGTGCTTATCAAGGCCTTCAATTTGATACCCATATCGTAGAATTCGAAGTTTCCTTTTTTTTAATTTGTAAATGGAGCCATATTGCCGCCATATTGAATCTTTAAAAAAAAATAGCCTCGGTGGAATGTAAGGATTCTAACGATACCCCAAACGTCTAAATCTGTTGAGACATTTATGGCAAAGTTATGGTGGAATAAAGAAACTCACATACATACAAACATACATGAATGCTAAAAACATTACACTCCTTTTTTTGGATAGTCGTGTAAAAATGCTCTAGGGCACTTAAAATAAGCTACTGGATAAGAATATAACATTTTTTTAAATCGTGTCTGTCATTTTTAATAATATACATACTCGTAATAAGGTATGGTGTCGCGAACTTTTTTTGTAGACTTAATAAAGACCAATATAATTTATTTCCCTTATATCAAACCGTTTACTAAGCGCACGCTGATAAAGCAGCCAAACGGCCTGTTTTTAAAAGCTTTTATTTAACTTGCAATGTTTTAAGTATGTTTGTATGTATGTATGTTTGTTTAGGTCAAATCTTGCATGTTGAATTACAACCACTTCCTCTTATCTTACTAAGTTGAATTTTTATATGTTTAATCAATTTCAGTGACAATGCATTTTATGGTAATCATGAACTCAATCGACATGCAGGATTAGCTCCATATAAAGGAACTCTTCAACGGTCAACAGCACAGACACGAAATGTTGTATTCGCATTTAATTGTGACAGCCCGTTGTAAGTTTTACTATGACATGGTTTTTCATAAAAGCTTATAATTTTTTTTTTTTAAACTTGGTTTAGAAATATAGTGATTTATCATTGTAAACTTATTATAACAGCTTTTAGAAAACTTGTAATGTTACATACATAATTATATATTTAAACTTAATAATTATTTACCTTAACGTTTCGATCAAGTTGCATTGATCTTGGTCACGAGAAGACTGAAGTAGCGGGTATCAGCGTCGAGAAAGGCGAGCGTTGTCTTCAACTACCCATTTGGTTTTGTAAAAATTCAGAACTGTCGCGACACACAACACTAACGACATCTGCAGATTTCTTCTGACATAAATAGCGACGCGAAGACTTGCTTATCCCTAGATTCCAGGACGCAGCCAACTTGAAACCATCCTCCCGGTTGAAATTGGGATACTTTTTAATTTCAACCGCTTCACGTACAATCCTGGAGTAGTAGTGACGTTCCGTGGAGAGGATCATCGAGTCGTGGAGTTCAATCCAGTGATTACAGCCCGATTCGAGCAAATGCTCAGCGACTGCAGATTTATTTATCTGGCGGTTCTTTACAGCTGCAATGTGTTCTTTGACCTTTTCGCTATAGTACGCTTGGTTTGTCCAATGTAGGAACTACCGCAGCTGCAATCTATCTTATACATATACGCCAGGTGTTTGAAAAGGAATGACATCTTTCGGTGTTCTGACATGTCTTGCTAACTTGGATAAAGGAGTATACACGGTCTTGAGAGAATAGTCCTTTAATAATGCGCATATATCATAATGTATTTATGTTTGTTTGTTTGGGTCAAATCTTGCAAGCTGAATTAGAACCACTTACCCTTATCTTACAGAGTTGAATTTTTACATATTGGTTCAGTTCAGGTGACAATGCATTTCTAAGTTTGGCCTGAATCAACATCCAGGATTAGCTCCAAATAAAGGAACTCTTCAAAAGTCAACAACACAGACACGAAATGTTGTGTGCTCATTTTAATATGGTACGGGTAGCTGGTTTGAAGTTTTACCATGATATAGTTGCTGCACTCAGAATTGGGTCCGAACTAGGAAAATCCTCAACGGTTAACAGCACAGACACAAAATGTTGTATAGGTACGCTTTTAATATAATCTATTTTTTAAAGTTATTAAATTAACTTATTTGTACAAGCTGTTTTGCAACTTGTCAGTTTCAGTACATTTTTGAGTCATTTCCAGTTTTGTCATAACTGTTGATATTATTTTTTACCATTATTGTAGTTGTTGTTGTTTTAGTTAAGCTGATTCGTAGTTATATATTGAAAGAAGGTTAATTTTAAGCTTTTGAATATAATTTTTGAATATATTTTTAAAATTGGCTTGCAAGAATCCATCTGTTGTAAATTGCACATTGACCTGATGCATTTTTTTGGGCATTAAGTGCGATCTCATTCATACATAATATTATATATTTTTATTCGACGCAAGCAAAGGCATTGGAGAAAGCAAGTATGCAAAGTTATTCGCGCCCATCAGAAGTTTATTGATAGTAAATTTTCATAAAGCTCATTAGCATTTTGTTAATTGCTTTCTCCTCGTAAAATGTATAAATGATGGCAGCATAAAACTTGGAAAACTAAATAAGTAGCTATTAGCAGCATCTAGTTGTTCTACTTTTTCTCTTTTCACTGTTTTTATAATTTTTAAACTATTGTGGCAAAACGAGAACAACCTTTGGACATTTTTATTGTTTTTTTTACCTATATTGTCCCAATGCTGGGCAAAGGTCTCCCCATTTCCTTCCAGACATCCCAGTCCCCTGCAATCTGTTAGAAAGGCATCGAAGTCATTCCGCCATCGCTTCCTGGTTCTGCCTCTACGAAGCCGCCCCTGATCAGGCCCATGGTGTGGACTTATGATATATTATATATAAAGATAGACCATAGTAAGCCCAAATTATACGTTTACCAGAAAATAATATGATACAGTTTTCTCTGTGGTAAACTGTATTCATCCTTATCTAATTAAATAGTATTTCTCATTGCAGTTAGATTAGATTTTCCTGTCCAACATACTTTTACCACGAGTAGTTTGAAAGTTATGACGATGTTTTGATCTGAAAGCGAGTATAACCGAACTTTCCATTTTCTAGGATAAATGTATCTTATGTCTGTATTGTTCGGTACCTACCTACCTACCTACCTATACTTAATGATTTAAACGGAACTTAATCGTTTAAATGTTACAAATACCTACCTACTCGTATATTAAAAATTTCAGCTTAGCAGTGTTTATGTGAAAGCGATTAATCGTTTTTTTCCGTTTTCCCGTGGCAACCTACTATTTTCCTGGATAAAAAGTATCCTATGTTGGTCACAACAGTACAGTATCTACTTACAAAATTTCATCAAAATCAGTCTAGCTGTTTTGGCATGGAACGGCCACAAACAAACAAACAAACAAACCATAAAAAAGTCAAACTAACAAACCAACAGACAATGATTCACTTTTTCGTATTAGTAGGGAAGGGGATGGGGATGGGGGATTAATTAAATTTTTTGATTATACCTATAATTAAAAGCAGAATTGTGTTGCTACCGAATGTCTAGTCACATGTTCACTGAACTAACAATATTTCTCGTCGAAGAAACAATAAACTAACTGTACCCGGGGGGCATTGTGACTTCTACCTACACTTTTCAATAGTCTTCGGGGCTGGTACGTGCGTCTGAAATATAAAATAGAATAGAATTTTACATTTAGTAACATTCATTCCGATATCTTTCCAAATATCCCGCCTGAGCTTACAAACGATCATCATAACATTTCCATAGCTTCACAGCCATCAGACTTTACCAAACAATTATGTAGATCTTAATTACAACGGCTAAAACCACAATTTTATCAAGATCTCTGACTGCTACACCCATTACTCTTCTTGAGAGATCTTAACAAACTGGAAGGTTGTTGTCGCATAATATTTTACGTTCAGCAATTAACGATTGAACAAGAAGATAAAGACGCGAATGTTATGTGCGCAATCTTGAACACTTTATGGCAGGGACTGAAAACAGGTACTAACCAGTATAGAAACCGGCAATTTGTTCTTTCATAGTGAATCCTAAAACATTGTTTTTCTGTGGACCGGAAAATATGCCTGTGTGAAGGATATGAATGGAGTAATGCACGATACTTTGATAGGCAAGTGGACGCCAAATTAACTAAGAGATTCAAAAAAATGGTGGCCAAATGAGGCCAGTACACGGACCACCAGCCAGATGGATTGACGATATCTTGGATGTCGTAGAGTTCAGAGAAATACAAAGATGAGATCGGAGTAGAACCAGATCAGAAAGAAAAGTTATCAAGAAAGTGATCTTTTGCCAGCCAGCAGTAAATCAATAAAGATCTAGGGATGAATCTGATTGTGATGATAATGATAATGCGAATAAATACCGAAATTAACATGTGTGGATAATATACATGTTAATTATTATTTAGGTATTTATTCGCAAGAAGGTTGGTAGAGAAGATCATTATATTTTTTTGTGTTATTCAGTCCTTCCTTTAGAGTTTTCGAGATACGAGATTTAATGGCTTTTGAACGTGTGATACTAGGTATTTGTCGATTTTATGTTTAAGTTTAATGGATTAGATTATACGTTTTTGGATACCTACTATTTTAATACCAACATTTGAAAAAGTTTTTTATTTTTTTCATTGAATGACGAGACGGGTAGGTCGCTCGCCTGATGATAAGCGTCACGCCTGTCCATAACAGTTGCAGTGCCACCCAGAACTTTGCTTGCAAAGTCTTGCGCGTCACTGCACTGCGCTCGTCACCCTGAGACATTGGTTGTTAAGTCTCATTGTCCAGTAATTTCGCTAGAAACATTGCCCTTTAAAGAGAAACGCAGAAATGTTTACACACTACTGCTTAGTGGTTGAATATCTGACAAAAGTGTGGTATTTCCCCAGGCGGACTCTTGCGTAAGAGGCCTACCACTATTAAAACATATTACTTAGTATTGGTATTATTATGTTTCAAGAGAGGTACCTACATGCTATGAAATAAGTAAATAGTATCGTGGCAAAAGGGCGCAGTTCCTAGGTGCACCGGGAACCCTGCAGGAGGCCTATACCAATGGCGGATCCAGCCTATGAGTCAAGGCGGATGGGGATGGGGGTGGGAAAATAGGGAATAGTGCCTTCAATGGTGTTTTTTTTTTCAAAATCAGAGTATTTACAATCATCTCATACAAACAAACAATTTTTACCTAAAATGTGTTATGTAGTTATGTGGAAAATTTGATCGATTTTCTATGAGTGCGAAACATGCCATATTGCCAAGGCGCGAGCGTAGCGAGCACGAAAATTTGTGCTACTTGTACTTTTATTAGTATAGTTAGGTCAAAAAACTGAACGTTTATTATCGTTTTTTTATGTGTGCAAAGCCTGTAATATCATTTAGAAAGAGCGAGCGCAGCGAGCGCGTACATTTTGAGCTATATCTAATACATTATACGAATAAGAAGCCAGAATATTATACTATTTAACAAATGCAAGAGAAGCGCGCGCGAAAATGTTCGGTAAAAATTAGAAATTAATGGAATTCCTCAGCGTGCGAAAATAGGTAAAATCATAAATGCGCAATTAAAGCTAACGCAAAAATGTTGAACTAGTTGTGGCCGTGCGCATAAAAGAAGAAAAAAACATATGGATTCATTGATTAGATATAGATATATCAACGCAGCCAACAATAACCAGGTGTGAACGTAGCTAGCGCGACAATGTCAAATTATTTCTTGAAATGTTTGTTAAAAACTGATGGATAACAAGATGCGCAAATCCTTCATTAACAGTTAATAATAGAAAAAGGGTGCTAGTGTACCTAGAGAGCGTGAAAATTAGGAGTTATTTCTAGTATCAGCTTTGTGTGTTTTAAAACGTAATATTAGTATAAAAGTGCGAGCGAAGCTAGCGCGGAAATTTTGATATATTTCTATCAGTGAAACAAATAAACATGATTATATAACATATGAAAATAACAAATGGAACTAAAATACCTTTGGTTGAAATAAGCCCAGGGGGGAGGGGGGTCATGACCCCCATGACCCCCTAGATCCGCGCTTGGCCTGTACAAATAAAAAAGTGCTAATTTATCAAAAGTTTATAAAAAATGCAGGACCCGCGGCTTTGCCTGCGTGTAAATTTCCCTGGGATAAAGTATCTATAAAGTACTAAATACCAAAATCAGTCAAAGTTCATTCAAACACGTCTAAAAAAAAGTAACGATTGCTCGGCATCTACAATCTGATTGGGATGCGAAGTACATACACCAGATTGTGAGTCAAACCTAAACTACTACTAATACTTATTTTATTACAGGTGCCCTAAAAACAGCCGTTCACCGTACACCAACTATTTTATTACAGGTGCCCTAATAAACAGCCGTTCACCGTACACCAACTATTTTATTTTATTACAGGTGCCCTAAAAAACAGCCGTTCACCGTACACCAACTATTTTATTTTATTACAGGTGCCCTAAAAAACAGCCGTTCACCGTACACCAACTATTTTATTTTTCATACTGTCCCTGTAAAGCACTACGACTAAACTCGTAGCTGACATCCTCCATATATACCAACTACGAGATAACTCGAAGTCGGGAGTCAATGGGTTAATATATCATTTGCTAGTTTCGATTTCTAGTTATATCGTGATGAAGGAAAACCAATAAATCCCCATTAGGTCATTAAGGCCCGGTTCTAGCATTTTTAGTAATTTTTGATAATTTTTGAACGTCTGTACCTTTTTTTTTAATTAACCCAGAATCACATCAAAATTCGTCATATTATCTGATACTTTGTGAACACAGAAACATGATTAGTATGAATTCACTCGAAAGAAAATAAAATCAAAGGTAACACTTGATTGGAAAGAGATACCGTCACTAAATGATATTAAAGATATACCAAGAGAAAGAACTTCTTATTATTGAGAAAATGGTATGACACTTTTTGTTCTAAGCTTTAGTTTTCCTACAATGAAAACCTTAAATTTCACTCCCGAGATGTTTCATCTGTCCCTCTCTAATTTATGTCGAATGAAAGGGACAACAAATTCACTGGAACCCGGCCTTATGGCACGTAAGCATGCTATTATTTCTTCAGTGACGTAAGTGGCCCTTGGACGGCCCGACAAACTGATAATTTAATAAATCATATATGAAATGAGTCAGTGGTTGACCAGTGATTGTGAAGTTATTTAATTATGCTGATATTGTCAAGTTTCGTTAGATTTCTTGTTAGGTAAGTAATTAAAACCAAGCAATTAGTCTAATACGAATAAGTAGCACTCTGATACCCCAGACATCCTCCATGCGTACAGCGCAGACGTCGCCGTCGGGGTGGTCGTAACCTGCTCCAGTGACACGGCGAAACAGTTGTAAACAGACATAAATTAAAGTTTTAAATGGCGATAAAATATATTAATGGTCCCCGTTACAATTGACGTATTTACGCGCGCTATAAACCGTTTGAGTACGCTCCGACGCTCTAACGCGTGGCTAGTCGCGCATACGAGAGTTTTATTGTGAATCGTTGATTTTGGTTGCGCACACGGGGTGATTATTAATGTGAACAAGAAACAATATCCCAAAAAATAAAATATATATAGCACAGAACATGTATATAAAGTATAGTTAAACTCACACCACTTTAAGTCTATATTGTTGTAATTGTAAAATTTATTTCGTCTAATCAGTGAGACCGTCCGTATGTTACGGCAATTTTATTTAGAGCCTATTATGACTTCTGCTTTTTTCTCCTTGTCCATGAGACATTAACAATTTGTTGTTGTGCCAAGGTGTTTTCGTCCTAGGGTCGGGTTTATAAATGTACTAGTGACTCGCCCCGACTTCGCACGAGTAGCACTCACACCGCGTGGCATTTTTTCTTACTTTAAGAATTTTATACCCGTTGTAACTTCTAGAAAAATATACGCAAGTAAGCGTACCTAATTCGAAATCTTTGGTAGCTTGGGCCGTGGTGCTTTTTGACAGACTTGTTATTATTTCTTTTCGACGACAATTCCGTTCCTTACAGTGAGTAATCTTCATTAATTAGAGAATTTTGGGTTACAACCTTGGGTTACATTATTTCATTTTTCGAAGAGATTGCTAAAAAAAAACAAAACATCCTATGTTAATCGCAGATAATGTAGCCAGTTTATTCTTTACAGACAAATAAACTAGCTAGCTGTTAGCCTTCTCGCGACGTAAAGTGGTACTGTGTTTGGTACTGAACATATCCTAGGTTCCATATAAATTTCATCAAAATTGATTTTGTAGTTTTGTTTATTAGTACTAGATCTACCTAAGATCTAGTAATAATAAATTCAAAAAAATATTATAATAATCTTTAATAGTTAGCCCGTGTGAAGTGACGCACCGAAACCTAACTCCGAATCAAGACGGGTAGTTCATAAAACTGCAGTTAAGCCGCCTTGCGACGTTTAACATCCGACTCATATACCTACGCGTTTATCCCGAACTGGTCGTTACGACTCAAATACGTTTATTTGTTGAAAGAAATAGTATCGGATTACATAATGTCGATTCCTTGTACGTCTTGTAACAAAGTGATATTTGAGATACTATTACCTGTTATAGTAAGTTTTTGCCGCAAGTAATTTATAATACATGGTTGGCTTTTATATTTTCCTATTTTCCGCTGCCATTTGCAATTTTGCCGTCTTGCCGCGATGATGTCATGGTCATGATCGGAGTGTATTTACATTATAGGTTGTTTTATAGCGAGGGCATTGAGCGGTTATTAGTGCTTCATTATTTCTATGGTCCATAAAAATTACAAAGTAGTTCTTCGGAAAGTGAGTCCGTAAGGGAAAGAATGATACTTTTACATTTGAGACTATAAAGGGAAATACTACCGGAAAGCGCGGTAGCCGAGCGTTATACTATCCAAAGATACCGGGTTCAACCCTTGGTCCCGCACCAACTACTTTTCTAAGTTATCTATAAGGTTTTCCATTGCTTCGTGCATCGGAGGACACGTTAAGCTGTCGGTCTCGGCTGTTATTGATTAATAGCAGTCGTTAAGCCATGTCAGAGGCCCTCGGGCGGCTTGACAAACTGATACCAGAGATCAGATGACCTCATACAACAAGCAAGCAACATCTTTTGACGTAACGAAACGACAAAGGAACGATTCAATACAATTTTCCGCAGGCCACACAGAGTCCACGTCCATAAATTACGTAAGCATAAAATAATTGAGCATTCAAAATGTTTCAATCCCGTTCCACCGTGAATACGAGTTTAAACAGCAGATTAAGATGCGCCCGCGCATCGTCTGTTCGCATTTATTTCTTTATTCACCCGCAAGCAATAAGGCCTACATTCAAATAGTTCATTAGGCGACGAATGACATATACGACCTATGTGTTATAGGCCCTTTATATGCAGAGCCCGTTTGTGTATTTTATTTGAGTGGCTGTTGATGAAAACTTGGGTACACACGGCCAATTAGTTCGGAGAATGAGTTTGATGGGGCGGCACGAGCACGAAATTTACTGGTAGGTAAGTAGCAGTCCGCATTGACTTTTTCCGTAGCTTTTGGGAATTGAACATGTTTTTTACAGAAATAATATAGGCAAAAATATATTTTAAGTTGAACGGTATTAAAAGCTAAAAAAGAAAATAAAATCGTGCGGCGAGTCGAATTTCTTTTACTCAGGTTATGGTACGCCCCACGATTTTATTTAATTTTTTAGCTTTTAGTACATAGGTAAAAAACCGTTTAACTTAACATATTTTTTACTTATTTTATTTTCAAGTTTTCATTTACTGTGCTCTAATTGTCAAGCCCTTTCATCTGATACCTATATGAAGAGATTGAAAAAAAAGAAGGAAAATAATCCGCCATTTTGCCATTGCATCAACTTGGAGGAATAGGAGGTACCGCGCTCCCTGCGCGAATCTTTAGAGCAAACTGGTAAGCTAACTCCTCAGCGATCTCGGCTAGCGACCAATCGGATATCAGGACTAGTGACGGACGGTAGAAGTTCTTTGGTCCTTGTCTGGCCTCTTCAAAAGTAATCAGAACCATCATCGCCACACGAGACTCTCTTATCTTATCCCAAGATTAAGATGATGTTGCACGTGCACAAAACTCATATTAGGTCTTTGTTCCTCCATCGCGTATGTCACGGAGTAAAGCTGCAAATCACGGCGTGACGTGGATATATGGTGTGCGGACGCCACGCAATGGAATCGGAATATCATTGCACAATGTTCTGAAGGTTTCCTTTCGATTTGAAATGACAAGCGAATAGTGCGACATTAGAGTGTGGATTAGAAATAACATTCAGTTCATATTTTATTGGCGTTTGACTAGTGGGTATTTCAGTTAAGTGACGATATGGTCAAGGATGACCTATAAGAATGACACTGGCTATGAAGGACGTCTGCTGGCGGAATTCCCTCAAAAGAAGCGCCAAGTTTTTTGCTTGATATTCAGGCATGTTAGAGGTATACTCGGGCATACTATAAACCATTCTTTTATACACTGGTGTGCAGTTTTACTGTTATAATGTATACTACATTGCTGCATTGATTGCGCTTTAATTTTGTGTCACTGCGATTTTTATAGACACCGGCCTTATTTATCTGTTCGCAACCAACGGCGATTAAATATTTGTAGCTGGCGAGGTGCTTACCATCCAATGAACGACCTGTTCACATCAGTTATGTAAAAAGTGTCGTAAGTTTCCGCGACAGATGTAACTATGTCCCGGCTCCCATGGCTCCGCATCAGGATGCTCCCAGCGCGACGCTGTCGCCGTCGCCGCTAGATTTACTGGTGCTCATAAAATTCTAGACAATGTGCGCTCGCCCTGAGCCTGTGAGTGGAATAAATCTAGTATTATTTATAGTGTCACATCGATAGATGTTAGGTTTCGATTGCCGATTTTTATAGGTTTGTGTGAACAATGACCTGTCTTGCCTTCATCATCATCGATAACTTATTATTTATTTTTTATTATCTTTTATTTATTATGCTCACTGCTGGGAAACAGGCTCTTGAGAAAATATGGGTCATAACCCACCATGCTGGCCCAGTGTTTGTCTTCTGTCTAACACCAGCCACACAGGCCATATTTTTTAAAATTTTGAATTTTGTACAATGTACGATTTACTTTTAATTGGTAGGCAAAAATCTATCTATCTATCTATCTACCACTTTAAACTGTCAGTTCAAAATGACGGCGATCTGACGTTATATATGTATGGAAAACTGTCAGTTTCATGCTACACAACTTGAATTTTTACTAACAATTTTATCAGTGCAGTTAAAACTGTCAGTTTAAACTGATTCTATATGGCTTGTGTACTTTCAGATTTTGGGATCTCCTTTGTGACTGCCACGATTTATGTACATTTCTTTACCGTAAAATAATTACATTATTCGTCTTCGTGTTTATTTTTGGTGTTTTTATTTATCTGTTTGCACACCTTTGGTATCACGAAAACCCAACATCAATGAATGACTTACCTTTGTATTATCTTGTACTATTATTTATTCTGTGGTATTATTAGCAAAAGCTCCTCCTACCTACTTGTAAACTGTAACGGTTATTTCATAAAAAGAAGAATAGGTACCAGTTATAAGTATGGCAGGCTTATACCGATTACTTACTAATCCATGAATAAACTTTTGTTACTATTAATAGTGTAGTAAGCCTTTTTTATTCAATAGGAACGTGATTCGTGACTAAAAAAATAAACCAGCTCCATATTACACAAAATAAATAGGATTTCGCGAGCTGAGTGCATCACTCAAGCTGACTAGTGATGGGCGCGTTAAAAATAATGTCGATAAATCCTGCCGGAGATCAAAGAACGAACAAATCGGCGGGGCGCGGTAAGCAACGAATTGTGAAACTCTTTTGGATGCGGTACAAATCTAAAAACAAAACTTAGTCCAAATGTATTTGCAATAATAATTTGTCTGTATCTCTCTACCATAACGACGAATTAGTAACTTTTAGTTTAACATCGTACCGATTTGTTTTGGCTGAATATTTACTTAGTTTTGAAGAGATATATAGAGAAAAAAGAGGAGGGGAGAGAAAGAGGGCATAGAAAGGAGGGGATCAGGAGAGGGGAGAGAAAGGAGCGGAAAAAGGGGCAAAGTAAGAGGATGAAAGAACGAAAGATTAAGTAACTGTATGGATAGAAAGAAGTGGATTCTCTGAAATTGTGTGATATATGTAGTTGTACAGCTCTTACAATATAAACACCTATGCCACTCTGAAGTAGGCCTCCAAAAGAGGGCGTTCCGAATGCAAATTGCATACATTTGTCTGTGTGAAACATTCCGAGACGAGTTTTTATTGAATGAATGAATGAATGAATGAATGTCATTTATTTGCTGTAAATATGTGTACAGTATTAAGGTGTTAGGTATAGTAAAGTTTAATTAAATATTATGTCAATGTTAAATGTTTAGTTAAGATGTCACACAAAGTAAAATAATATTAGATGTCGTTATAACTATGATACATTTTTCAAAATTGATCGCGTTTTTTTATGTGTTCATGTTAAAAAACTCATTAACGGAATAGAAATTATACGATAATAACCATTTATGGATTATTGTTTTAAACTTATTCAAAGGTAAATCCGTAATTGCCATCGGTAATTTGTTAAATATCTTTACAGCCATTACATAAGTGTTTTTTCGGTATAGTGCCAGTATGCAATTTGGTAAACGGATTTTATTTGCGTGAACTGTTCTGTTTTCTCGAGCTAGACATTGCTAGTGTACTAAAGAATTCGGGATTATGTTTTGCTTTTGTGATTTTTGAAAAGAGGTTTGCAAGAGTCAGTGAATTCTGCGTTACAGATAGCTCGTATACATCTTTTTTGGAGGATGAATGGCCGTATGGATGAATGACTGTGTTTAAGCTTTTATATTATGCGCGTGATGACATATAGGTATTTATTGTGAGAGTGTCTTGGGAAACGATCTGCAGGGATATTCATAAAGAAAAAGTTTCCATAAGGCCAGTTTCTGTAAGAAAATCCAAAACTCAAGATGGATTTCTTAGAAGTAATCTTCCTATTTATACGGTTTGCGTAGAGTAGCTGCTAACCCTTATAACTGTTCAAAACTCACCAACTATGCTTAGTTAGTCTGCGACCTACGAAAGGATTTGTGAATATTATGTGGAAGATTCCGTGCAGAACTTTCGAATTTCGCTTCCCGACATCCGTTTTTGTCGGCCTTGAATAACCCTAAAGAAAATGTCAGCGTCCGCTGTTTGTTAGAAGTATTAGAGAAAGGAAAAGTTGAATTCTGTAACATGACTGAAGAAATTCTAGAACTGCCATATCCCAAGTTTTCTACCGAGCTGTGTGATTTACTCGCCGCGCGGGAGTCAAGGCGTGCGGGGCGGGGGCGTACTCGACTAATAAAAAACACCCCGACGCCCTCCTGACTGATGCGACAATTAATTTAATCCCATTTCTCTGCGTCTTCTAAGTGTCAGGGCTGGCAAGAATGAGGTATATTTTTTAAATGACTGCTTATTTATCAGTGGTTCTGTTATTTTCAGAGGTACTTTTTTAAGTAAAATAAGCTTACATTTTATTCAGCGATACATATCGCAACTCAGTCTATGAATAGTTAATGATTATTTTCGAAAAAGAAAGGCCATAGTACTTCTTTTTTTTCTTCTTTTTTTTCTAGCCTACTCTGTCCCACTGCTAAGCAAAGGCCTCCTCCATCTCCTTCCATGCATCCCTATCCATGGTCGCGTCAGACCAATCCCGCAGAAAGGAATCCAAGTCATCACGCCATCGTTTTCTTGGTCTACCCCGTCGTCTACGACCGTCTGCGGGTGGGTGTCCACTGGGTGACAACTTGGGCCAACTTGGTCTATCCGGGTGCATTCGGCTCACGTGACCCACCCAATCCCATTTCAGCCTGGCTGCCTTTCGCCAACATCAGCAATACCAGTTTTAGAGCGCAGCGTAGTGTTTGGAACTCTGTCAGTTCTCTTTACTCCTAGCATGCTACGCTCCATTGCTCGTTGACAAACCTTAAGTTTGGACTTCTGATACTCGGTCAGTGACCAAGTCTGAGCACCGTAGGTTAGGATAGGCAGGATACACGTATCGATGAGTTTGCCCTTTAGAGACAGAGGAAGGTTTCAGTAGCGCCTTCATAGACCAGTAGCTCTTCCAGGCATTTTCGATACTTCTTAGAATACTTCCATATAATAATATATAATATTTATTTTATTTACCTGACTTCTTACAAAAAAAGTAATAATAATAATATAATGTTTCAAAAATAATTAAGCTTAGAATATCCCATAAGTAAATAATTTTAAAAAGCCTTATTATACTAACCCCGTGAAAAAGGTCAAAGCTCATGACAAAGAAACTAGCTTGTGACAGCCCTTGGAGGCGCGAGAAGCAGACATCAGCGCGGCAGGCGGCTATTAAACAAGACTAATTGAGCGATAAATTCACGAGACGAGAACCGATATAAAAACGGGCGAGACCCGAGAAAAATCCTAGATGAACGAATAAAAAGTACCAGAGAAATAAAAAAAGCCTGGCTTACTGCCTCCGCGCACTTGATGCTTTTTGCGTTGCTTTAGTGATTAGCTACAGAATAAATAATACTAAAAAATTAGCTTTTAACCATATAATTACTAATAATATAAAGTTTAAACCATAATGTAGAAATTGCGATCGAGTGATTTTAGTATAGACAAGGTGGTACTGAAGGAATAATGTCCCGACCATCGCGTGGGTTGCTTTTCTGGTCTCGAGTAGCTGCATTCTGAATTATGTACAAAATATTTAACACACAAAAGAAAATAAAATGCCCTCCTAAGCCCTGAATCTTAATAAAAATATTAACAAAAAATGGCGTGCAATTGGTGCAGTGGTGGTGCGCTATTGCATCAACGCCGATGAAAAGTGTCAAGTGTGCGTTCTTGGCGGACGAGTAAAAAATCTCAGATGAAGGAATATTGAAAGCGGACGCGCGGAATTGATTACTGTCAATTAGGGCTGCCACTCGATCGCGTCCGCGCCAGATGCTAACTGCTAACACGGTTCTATTAGTATTCGGGAGTTCCCTGACGTTTGGGGAGTTTTTATTTTTCGCGTTGTCTTGAGGGGGCGTTGCGATGCGCCTATAATTGATTGGTACTGGGTTTTTTTTGAGATCCCAATACCTTTGTAGGTACCTACTTATTTACTCGTACAAGAAATTTGATATCTATTTTTCAATTTATAATCGTATAGATGTAGAATTGTGGATATGAATTAAGATCTGGTTTAAGATCTAGTCTCAGCTAAACTGTTTATTTAAATAAACTTTTCATTGTTACTGTATGTAGAACCTTATATTAAAATATGTGTGTTGCTTACAAAAAATTGAGCATGTCAATAGGTAACTCAGTTTAATTGTAGGCCCTTTGATTGGCTTTGAGAAGAACACAGTGGCGTGTCAAAGTAAACCTTACCTGAAATACTGAAAGCCTTGCTTGAACTATCTAATTTAATAGAAAGACAGGTTTTGATAAACAAGCTTAAGAATACAGATAATTCACAGCTAATTGCTTTTCCACACGTGTTGGTCCCAAGGCAAACCGTCTAAGAATTAATTATATTCCCTTGCCAGCTATTCAAGTTTCCGCCGTGCCTCATGAAGCGCGACAGTAACTTATTTCCATGAATAATTTCAAAATTTCATGCAGTCACCTAAACTTATTATCCAAAGCATTGCGGAGACATCAGGACAATGCCAGCCTCAGTTTTGTGCCAGCATGAATGATTGCTCCTTGCCACTAACAAAGACCGTGAGCATAAACATTTTGCACAATAATCTTAACATGATGGCAATATTCTTTCCATCCGAAGTCATCTTCTGTCATCCATTACAGTTTTTCCAAGCACAAGCTTAAACGTACTTTGCAGAAAAGCTTCAATGGTCAAAGTGCAACTCGAAATAAACGTTTGATGTTTGACAGTAGTGATGAGGCGAGTGTGTCCGGGAGCGATGTCGATTAATAACGTTTACAAGATGAAAGCCGCTGAGCTGTTAGTCGCGATGTGTTGCACAAATAAAAAGCAGCTTTATCCGATAACTCGACTCGGGATAGTTACACGACGTTAGTCACACCACATGCTGGTATTTCTAATAAAATGGAGACTATTAAATAGCCGCACTGACTTAATTATAAAGAATAAAATGTCAACAAGATAATAATTTAGATTATGATTACAACTCGTGAATAAATTGTAGTTATTCTTTTAATTTCATCAGATTGTCTGTAAAATTAATAAATGAACATTATTATATATTAATAATCAAAATTTATTGACGCTATCAATAAGTTTGTGTCAGAAATATTCAAAATAAAGTGATAAATAATTTTGAATTATCATAAAAACGGGTGTCACATTAATTTGAGTTACTAAGACTATAGGCTGTGATCTTATGATCCACATGAGACCTGGATCCTACAATATGGTCACCCTATATGCTCGGGTGAATTATATCGTGTGCAGCTAATAGGTGGGACGGGCGTTAAGAAGGGCATAAATTAGGCGATGTTGTGACGTCGCTCGACGCGACGACCATCTGTTTGTCGATATGTCACGACGCAGCACTATAGTATCTATATAGAACGGGTGATTTATTGTTCTAAATTTGTCGTTTACTTTATATTTATTTCAGACCTTGGTTTGTTAGTGACTGTTTGGCAAACCAAGTAACGTTTTAAAAAATCCCATCTATTTATACATCAAATTACAAGTTAGAGTTAGTTAATTAGTTAAGTTAGTTAGTATAGTTTTCGAAGTTATTCATATTCTAGATGTTTTACACAAAATTAAATGAGTATTTCTGATTTTATAAACCGAAAACTCATTCATAATGACGGAGTAGATGAAAGAAGCTTACAACAAAATCACTCAACAAAACAACAAATTCAAACGTTTTAATAACAAAAGTTTCATCAGCTCATTACTATATCCGAGGCCACATGAAAGAGGACTTTATTTTTGATCTTCTAAGCCCCATGCGATGATAGTCTGTGAGTTCTGTGACATTTGCTCGGCACGCCACGTTTTTTCAGTTTCTTAATTGCCGCAATATATTTAACTGTCGGTGCGGTTAGTCGCTCCTGGTGAAACTAAACACATCCGAAAGATTATTAAGCTGAGCCTGAAAAATAGGCGGATGGCAGCGATAAAATCGTCAGTTTATACTGTATGCTGTAATAAATTCCTGCGTCTCTCTAATAGCGTTCAGAAGCTCCCCGACAATATGTTATTGTCACGTAATTTAAGAAATAGAGGATTAATATAATTTGAGCAATTTGTTACCGACCTTACTGTTCGTTTATTTTGGGTAACGTTTCTTTTAGATGTTATAAATTAACTTTTATCGACTTGTCGGCTTATGCAGCTTATTTACGTGAATAAGGTTGACCTTCGCACATCACTACGCGAGTTTGTTTATTGTGGCCGTCGACTAGGGATTTTATTGAATGTCACCTCTGGAAGCATGTTTGACAATTTTTACGATTGTGTTTGATAGCAGTAGTTTCATTTGGATAATTTTATTATTATTGTGAAAGTTTTTCTTTTAAGCGTTGTTATTTATTGCGTTGATTTTTTACGACTTTTTGAGTTTGCCTCCAGGTTTTATTGTTAGTTTAAACAACATTATTTTTTGGCTTATGTTACGTAGTAGACAACTATAATTAAACATCATCTATATTTGTCCATTTTTTTGGACGTAGGCCTCTCCTAGAAAAGCAAAACACAGGGGCTGGTTATACTCCTCAGACTTCTGTATTACCTGCCTTACTGTGTGTATGTGGTCTTTGGTGCTAAATCTTCCGTGAAACCCGGCCTGCTCAGGAGGCTGAAATTCGTCAAGTCTTCTTGCGAGACGATTTGAGATGGAACTCGAAAACAACTTATAGACGTGGTTCAAGAGTGAAATAAGTCAGTAGTTCTTTAAAAGGATTTTATTCCCTTTTTTAAAGAAGAGTACTACCAAACTCCTGCTCCACACCTCTGGAGTTCTCCCACTGTTAAGAACGGTGCTAAATAACCCCCGAAACTCCCGAAGTACGGATTTCCCCCCCCTGTTTTCAAGAGCTCCGAAATTATACCATCCATCCATCTTCGATGTTATATCATCATCATGCTTTTCCATTCCTAAGTTGTTTGAGCGCCATCTCAATCTCATCTAGAATGACGTCGGGCAGTTCATCAGTTGAACCAGCTTACTGATCTTCTGATTGGGCTCCCTTTTTTCTAACGGTGTGGCTTGCTGTTGCTTCCGTCGTTTCTACATAAGCCGAAGAGCCTCATCCGAGATTATAGGCTTTGTGCCCGTACGCTGCAACCGACAAGATTTTGTGCCTTGTTCTAGACTTCACCAGACGGCATTTTTTAAGCTTGTGGTTGATATTCATGGAGCCTCGGACAAGTTGGTGATCACTACCGACATTGAACCTTGTGATCACTGAGACATCCCTGAATAAGTGCTTATTGTCCGTCATGATGAAGTCAATTTCATTTTTAGTCACAGTGTCAGGGCTATGCCAAGTCCACTTCCTCTGGGGCTGCTTTTTCCAAAAAGTTAACTAACATTTTCTTCCTGAGATTCCTATGTCCATAACCGTGTGGATCTATTTTCGATTCACTGCATATCTGTAACCTCACTTTGGCGTTAAAGTCACCCATGATAGACCATGATGTTTCAGTGGGCCCTTGTGGTGTTATGTAGGGCCGCAGAAATGTCATCAAACATATCTTCTACCTCATTGTCCAAGTGAGCCGAAGTTGGTACGTAAACCTGTACGACTTTACGGCTATACCTTTCGGGCAGCTTAAGAATCAGGTACGCTACCCTGGTCGACACACTGGATATTTCTACAACATTATCAATGAGGACCTTATTGACGAGGAACCCCGCGCTACCCTGAGACTGCTGATCGCCCTCTCGGAAGTAGAACAGGTGGTCAGATTCCAGGGTCATTGTATCCTCCCCCTCTCCGAATTTCACTTAATCCTAGAATACGCCACGTGATCTTTGTGAGCTCTGTCTCGAGTTGCACCATGTGTTCGTCAAGTCTAATCGTTTGTTCGTTGTACGTAGCCAGGGTCATTTGTTATTGTTTGGAGTGGCTTACGATAGCCCGGGGATTCTTCGCACCCCTGCCCTGCCATTTCCGTGACCGCCACCGTGGTCAGGACTTGCCAGGTGACTGGGAACTAGGGGGGCATTTACTGTTTGTGCCGTTCATGAAGAGGTTTTGCCCATAATCGCCACGTTGGGCATGCGGGTTGGCGATCGCAGGGCGTAACTTGACGCTGCTGACTATCACCGGCCTGTGTCATTTAGCTACGCTTGTTTTTAGGATGGTTATACCGCCATCTTTCAGTCGCCAAAGCTTCGTTCGGTATCCAGCAGGATGACCGCGTGCAGGTGAGGTTGGCTTGGAGCAGTGAGATCATTTTTCGCTCCCATACATCCACAAAAATTGATGAAATAATAATTATTGACTGCAAAATATTCATAAATTGTATACAAAATATGTTCAAAAAAAATCTTCAGATTAATATTCAAGTACAACATGATATACTAGCTTAAAAGATAAAAAAACACGCCTCTGCCCTGCCAAAAAAGAGCTTTTGCCAATAAATTATATACTGTTGGAATGTGCCTTCAATTTGATACCCACACTGTAAATTTCGAAGTTTTTTTTTCTTTTCGTGTTTGACAGTGGTGCCATACTGCCGTCATAATAAATGTTTTCAAAATAAAAAAAAAGTTGCTAATTATAGGCCTGTTACTCGAGGGGATGTAAGGATTCTAACGATACCCCATACGTTTAAATCTGTTCAGGCATCACATCATGTTCTGTTCATTTAAAAGTTATGGTGGAATAAAGAAACTCACATACAAACATACATCCATACATGCATGAATGCTAAAAACAATACACTTCTGTTTTTTTGGGCAGTGTGTAAAAAGTGCTCGAATACTAAGATGCAAAAAAGATATCACTAAAAAAATACCACAACTACCATCACCGGTTCAGCCCATCCACAGAATGCGTGATGGTGCAAGTAGCTAAGTTCTAAAAACGTAAAGATTGTAAAGCAACGCTTTATAATTAGAGCTTAACAAATCACGTATCCATTAGCAATGTTCTCGTGTACAGAATAACCAACAGTACTAGTCGGGACAAGACAAACGACCACTCGCAATGAGGTAACAATTATCCCGCGGGATCCGTCCGCAGGGATTTAAGACTGATGGTGACTCTAGTTTGTGTAGGATTGCCATAATTTGGAGTTAATTGGTCAGTTACTATTTAAAACATAATTTGAAGTTAAGGCGTTATGTGCCCCAAAATGTATGTCCTGCTCGTCAAAGTAAGCAGGAGAGCTGCTGAATCTCGGGAGCCGATTTTAGTTGATATTTTCATATATATTTTTAAATAATATTACGATTTTTCAAAAAACTGATTTCACAGAATTATGCGAATGTTTGTTTGGAATACACACATTTTTTTTTTGTAAAAATATCTACGATAAGAACTGAACGAAGTTGATTCATATTGTCGACGGGAACGTCAAAACGGGTGTATTTTAGGAAACTATTTTTTTTCTATCGAGCCAAATTTATTTAATTTGTGAACATTTATTACACATCTATACTTATAATAAAACTGTAACACGTCAAATTTTGTACATTGAAGATATTTTGTTTTTAATTATATATTTTTTTGGGGTTTTTCTGTATTCCATACTGAAGCCATAACTGTTTTTTTGTTTTCATTTTTGTCTGTCTGTCTGTCTGTCTGTATCTTGGCTAGGCATCACGCCGAAACTACTAAATGAATTTAAATGAAACTTGGTATGATTTGAGTTCATACTACGAAGTAGGACATTTAATACTTTTCATCCCGAAAAATTTAATGATCCCCGCAGGATAGGGGTTGAAAATTATTTAAAAAAACACTTACTACGTGATGGATTTTGATGCACCTTGGCACAGTCATAGTTTATATGATGTTTTTTTTGTTTGTCGTATGAGGTAGTGCTAACCTCAGATGTCAGAGTTTGTCAAGCCACCCGAGAGCCTCTGACTTGGCTTAATCAATAACAGCCGGGACCGACAGCTTAACGTGCCCTCCGAAGCTCGGAGCGATGGAAAACTGCACATAACTCAGAAAAAATACATTGTTGCGGATATGATGGGTAAAAGTTGAGGATACTATTCATCCTGAAAAAATAAAGGATTCCTGCAGGATAGGGGACCAAATTCTGTACATTGAAGATATTATGTTTTTTTTGGAGGCAGTTATGTATTCAGTACTGAAGCCAAAACTATTTTTTTATGTCTTTCTGTCTGTATCCTGGCGGTGCATCACGCCAAAACTAATGAATAAATTCAAATGAAACTTGGCATGATTTGAGTTCATACTACATTAGATACTTTTCATACCGGTAAATTAAAGGGTCCCCGCAGGATAGGGGTGGAAAATTATTTAAAAAAACACTTACTACGTGATGGATTTTGATGCACCTTGGCACAGTCATAGTTTATATGATGTTTTTTTTTGTTTGTTTGTCGTATGAGGTAGTGCTAACCTCAGATGTTAGAGTTTGTCAAGCCACCCGAGAGCCTCTGACTTGGCTTAATCAATAACAGCCGGGACCGACAGCTTAACGTGCCCTCCGAAGCTCGGAGCGATGGAAAACTGCACATAACTCAGAAAAAATACATTGTTGCGGATATGATGGGTAAAAGTTGAGGATACTATTCATCCTGAAAAAATAAAGGATTCCTGCAGGATAGGGGACCAAATTCTGTACATTGAAGATATTATGTTTCTTTTTTGGAGGCTGTTATGTATTCAGTACTGAAGCCAAAACTATTTTTTTATGTCTTTCTGTCTGTATCCTGGCGGTGCATCACGCCAAAACTAATGAATAAATTCAAATGAAACTTGGCATGATTTGAGTTCATACTACATTAGATACTTTTCATACCGGTAAATTAAAGGGTCCCCGCAGGATAGGGGTATTTTATTTGGACTTGGTATTCATGTTTTACGGTTTATAGTTACTTCCGTAGTTCACCTCTATGATACTCAAGGAATATTCCTCCAAATTTCAAACCTAGGTCCACCGGTTTAGGCTGGGCGTTGTCTGTCAGTCAGTCAGTAGGTACTTGCATGTCACGGTACTGTTTTATAGGCATGATTAAAATAATATAATAAAACACATATTTTTATTATTCTGCCCAAAAGTGAAGGGCATCTATACGTATAATAATACAGTAAGTATCAAAAAATCTGTAAAAGGAAGATATTTAAAAAAAGCGATCTAGTGTACTAAAAAT
Organism: Alsophila aescularia; assembly: GCA_946251855.1. Lineage (NCBI taxonomy): Eukaryota > Metazoa > Arthropoda > Insecta > Lepidoptera > Geometridae > Alsophila > Alsophila aescularia. Next base: position 30,894,597 of record OX276375.1, read on the forward strand.
AAGCTACTGAAAAATAATTAAACATTTTAAAAATTCGTGTCTGTCTGTTTTTATGTTAGTCTGTTCACGCATGACGTAAAAACTACAGGACCGATTGCGATGCAGTTTTCAGTGATGGATAGCTTAGGTTTGACTTAAAAACTAATGTACTTATTATATCAATCCGATGATTAGGAGCTGAGCAATCGATAAAAAAAAATTGATGGCTAAAGGAATTTTGTTTAAATGTTGGTATATTGGTATTTTAGGTCTTGGAATAGTAATAGAGTTCCGCGAGTACAGCAAAAATAAAGTCAATTAACCGTTTTAAAAGGTCTAGTTTTAAGTATTCGTGAGGACGAATCGTCAAATTAGACGCACAATATGTCCCCGCTTAATCGACGCCGCTGGTGACAAGAGAGCTAGCTCATTTCTCGCACAGAGAATAGCTATTGCTATTCAACGCGGAAATGCAGCTAGCGTTCTTGGCACCATGCCACATGAGAACCAATTATTTCTAGATTATAAGTTTAGTTGTTTTTTTAGATTTCAATTTTTATTTTACTCTAGCTTTTTTGTTATCTTATATTTCTAATATGCAATTATGTTTATGTTGAATAAAAAATTAAACGAGCAAAAAAAGAGTTTCTTCAATTAGAATCAAATTATTATTTCTATCAATTCCTATCCACTCATGGGTGCTTATTATAGTGATAAAGTCAAAGTCAAAGTATTTATTGTAAATAGGCAAAATAATAGCACTTTTACAAGTCAAAATTAACATCTCTTGAACAAGGAGAAATACATAAAATATTATAAAATATTTTGTTAATTGATATCCATGGTGGTGTTCAATAATTAAAAAAATATCATTATTTATTGGCATAAATATTGTAGTTTTTGAAATTACTCATTGTGTTTTTTTTGTTGTTATAAGTAAAATGTATGTGTGATAAACTGATAGACAAAATTGGTAGAAAAGTACATGCTGTCCCGACCTCACATAATATCGCTTCGGCCGCGAGGTTCGATCGCATAGGTTGATCAAGCGAACCACGAAGATTTTTAGATCCTTACGGTTCGATCGATCGAACTACGAAGATTTGTTCTTCCCCATAGTTCGATCATTGAAAATCAAGAGAACCACAAGGATTGTTAGGTCCAGGTGGTTCGATCAATCGAACTACGAAAGTTTGCAATTCGTCGTAGGTCACTGATTAAATCGGTATTTACGTAGTATTATAATCTCGTTTTATTTTGTAGTTACTGATACCGTTAATATAATATTATAACACTATTATTATAAAGAGGATAGATTTGATTGTTTGTTTGTTTGTTTGTAATGGATAAACTCAAAAAATACACACACAATTTTAAAAATTCTTTCACATAAAGAAAGCTAAATTATCAGCGAGTAACACTAGCAGGATTTTATTTTGCAAAAAATTAGAGTTTCCTTCGAAAATTGCAATAATGAAACCGGAGGTATTATTAATTTTGCAAAAAAACTCTATTACATTGTATCACAAACCAAAGAGTATATAATTCACAAACAAGAGTAAGATCATAAACTAAGAAGGAGATACGGGTCTTTGTATATGGAACGTTGCCATGGAAACGAAATCACAGAAAATCTAATAATCATTGTCGTAGGAAATGCTCTAAGCTAATAATACACGATATATAAGATTACAGTAATCGTAATTCAACTTTCTTGTGATAAACAGAATAATACTATAATAGACGAAATGGTACATGAGTATAAAACCTATAAACATAAACATTGTGTAAGAAATTGTTGTTGTTCTATTTGTCCAAATAAGAGTACCTACTAATTTTATCTTTCTATATATCTACCCGTGCGAAGCCGGGGCGGGTCGCTAGTGATATATACCATCGTTATATATAATCTTTTATACTGTAGTTAATTCGTAATTACTGATTTTGCGAAACCTCTGTAATTTTTATTAAATACAGAGTCATTATAAAGGAATATTAATGATTCTGTATTAAAAATATTTGTCTGATTAGTTTTTTTGGATTTTTCCCTATAAGCAAAGACTCTCTATTTGACCGAGCGAGCGCGAAGCGTGTCCGTTTCAGCTTGGGCAAAAATGCTTACGTATGTCCAGCTGTCCACCGTCCGCCTGTCCGTCTGGATCTCTGTTCTTCTCTATAGGTCGCATTTCTCAACCGATCTAGACGAAACTTGTTATACAGGTTAAACAAATTTGTAGAATATTTTAGTAATCGAGATTTTTTGATGGGTCCTTATTAAATCCGGTTCTTTTTTTATTTGAAACGTAGTAACTTTTAGTTGGACTCATACAAAATTGGTGAAGACCAATTCGAACATAATAGATTTTTATTTATTTTGAAAGCGTGAACAAACAACTAACTTCGCGGACAAATTATTCAAAATTACTTTTACCTGCACCGTAAAAGTAATTACTAATATGAAATGTCAATTTATTTCCATATTCCTCATAGTTTGCTTAATCGAAACGTGTGGGTGGACATAAAAAAACAAATCTGCAGAGCTCGATCATTCAATCGAACCATAAGGACCTAAAAATCCTCATGGTTCGCTTGATTGAACTACACGATCGAACCTCGTTGCCGGAAGGCATAGTAGTGAGATAAGGGAAATGATGATGAAATAAAATTGAATTAAATTTTTCGTAGTCGTCCATTAAACAGGCGCTGCAAGCAAAATAACTCATCATGATCTGAGACTTCACAATATTAATGGCAATAAATATTGTAATGGAATACAAGAAAAACTGAATGTAAGAAGTAAAAAGTTAGTGACATTAAGTTAATCTTCACATAATCATGACGCTGCGAGGTTGCTCAGGTTCGAGCACAGTAGGTAGCACGTCTGTTTATTATCTACATGACTCATTTGGTTGAGTGTGCGCAAGAGTTGCAAGAACCTGTAATCCATTCTTCCCCCTTCAATAACAGGGCCACTCGTAGATAGATGGGCAAAGTACCATCCATACATCGTTGATATTCCGCTAATACGAAGCATTTTTTTCAGTTTTATTGTGCGTACAAGCACCTACCATATTCCTTGTTTGCTTGGCTAGAGTAAATAGGCAAATTTTATATCTGCGTGCTCCGCCTTCGGCCTTAACCTTACCATCAGGCACGATGGTGGTCCAGCAAAGTAGATAACTTGAGTTTTATTTAAATACTGATTGTACCCAAACCATAAAAAAATGTAATAGGAGTGTCTACACCCCAGCCTCTTTTACAGAAAAACCCCTATCACAGTTTTCCGTAACGTCCCCACAAGCTCAAAGCCACGGCTACCCTGGCCACGATAGATGCGGCTCATCACGGTGAAAAATACCGCGCTCGTGTAAAGCCCCCGATGTGTTACTAAAATTTCTCACCTCGCTGTTGCATGATCTCAGTCGAAAATGTTTTGACGAAGCTTTATTGCTTCCTGCTATTAGCCTAAACTGTTTTATTACTTTACAAATGATGTGAGAAAAATAGAAAATATAATAAGCGGAGACTGATTTCTTTGATGAGATAATAGTTTATAAAAAAATAAACTGGGTTATAAAACTAGGTCGTAAATGTAGGGTAAAATGAAAATAATCTTTCGTAAATTGTTTGATGTCCTATGCATTAAATATCTCAAATGCATATGTTTTTAAAAATAACAAACATAGCCCGGGTTTATTCACAATGAACCCGTGAACAAAAAACAAGAATTTGAATACAAATTAATAAGTAAAACTTCTAGATTACCTACAATTTTATATTATTGGTCTCAAAACTCTCAAGTGAAGAAAAACACGATTAGAGCGAAACGTTTGAACACAATTACGACTATACCCAAACCACTTCAAACAAAAGCCCTTTTCTCCGAAACTAACCGGAAGTCACTGTCCGAAACCGAGTCAATTTTTTCAACAAACCTATACCATGACCTTTCACTTGCGACTTAAAACATCTGTCAACACTTGAAAAATAGCATCTCACTTTAAGCTTGTACTATTATTTATTCTGCGCCTACAACAAGGTATTATCAACTCTATACAGATCACACTAAGGTTGATTATAAAAAAGAAACGGATTTTAAAGATGGCCGCCCGGTATACGTCAAACGCGTGACAGCTAGGGCTGCCAATTTAAATGAAACTGTAAAACGTTGTGGAGGACAGCGCGCGTCACTTGGGGATCAACAAAAAATAATTAATGGGCCGGCTAATGAATACGACTGGTGTTTACTGCGGGTACGGTTGGCAGAATTGGACTGTGCGAATGGGTGCGATTAATTGATTTCGTTTCATTTATATGGTTATGTGAATGGTTATGGTTTGTTGTTGATTGAACTATATTTTGGAATTTATATGAGTAAAAATATTTGTAAACTTTGTACAATAAAATACCAAAACACATTAATAATAGTAACAAACAAAATACAAACAAATCAATAATATTCCTATGTTTTTGCCTAAATGCTATTAATATTACTCGTAATAACTTGAAAATAATAAACTGTCACTCTTAATCGTCAATTAACGCTTGTCAAGCATTAAGTGACGTGCTATCAGGCTCATTGACACTCTGGTAAAGAGTAAGCTTCAAAGTCTGGCGCATCGACGTGAGGTAGCAAGCCTGGCGGTATTCTACAGATTGCACTATAGAGAGTGTGAACAAGAACTGCACAACCTGATTCCCCCTTCACATTTCCATCACCGTACGACTAGACGATCAGCAAAGCGGCCCTTTCATGGTTGAAATACCTCGCACAAGAACGAAGCGTTACGCTTCTTCATTTATTATAAGAACTGCAAAGGAGTGGAATGCCCTGCCCTCGTCAGTGTTTCCGGTAAATTATAGCCCCGGTGTGTTCAAGTCAAGAGTGAATAGGTATCTACTAGGCAAGCGTGTTACACCTTCGACCACATCATCGCTTTCCATCAGGTGAGATCGTCGTCAAACGATTGCCTAGTCCGTAATAAAAAAAAAAAAAAAAAAAAAAGTTGATAAAATCTAAAAAACAAGCATTTTATTATTTGATTAGCGTTAATTGACGATTATGAGTACGGCAGAAATTGTATACATGTTTTCTAAATCACACAGCCAAATAAAAAAATTGATATAAAAATTTAAGTAAGACTAAGATAAAGAGAAGAATTACTTACTTAAGCCTTCCTTTCAATCAACTACACAAAATATAGCTGCAACTAACGTCTATTCTCGCACTAAGCAGAAATCCACCTCTCATTTTTCCACCTCCTGAAAAAACGGTTCTATCTTTTATGCTCACCGTACATCATTCCTGGGGCTGAGTTAGCCCTGATTTATCCGGCCCATTTCCGCTCTTGCGCTGTCCGCCGTCGGTAAATTAACCAGTCATTCGCGCTTTCTGGTGCTATATACCACTAATAACGGCGCAGACAGCGGATGGTAATGTCGAATCTATTGTGTATAGTCGTAGTACGATTATTTATTCTGTGGTATAGGAAATTGTTACAGAAGATGAAGGTAGTGCCCGCCCGCCCAATATCTGGGATTGGGCGGGCAGGCGTCTCGAGCTGAAATGACTAGAAACATACTCATACAACACATTTGATAAGAGTTGAGCGTGCACAAAGAGCTGTTTTGAAAGTAGCTTTTAAAAAACCTTTTCGATATGCTACTGACATCCATACCAATATATAAAAGTGAAACGTTGTCTGTTTGTTTGTTTGTTTGGGGAGCCTTCACGCGGTAATGGCTGGACGGATTTTGATGAAATTTAGATTGGAGCTAGCTTAAGCCCTGGAATAAAACATGGGATACTTTTTATCCCGGAAAATTGTAAGTTTCCACGGGAAAACTGGAAAATGTTGATTACTGGAAAACTGGAAAATGTTGATTATCACTGTAAGGAACAGTTGCCATCACATAATGGTATGTGGTTGTCACGGAAACGAAATAACAAGTCTGTCAAAAAACATCAAGAGTATTGGTAATATACCTACTTTGCATTGGTTTTTAATATCCTAGAACAAAATAGGATGTTTTTTTTCGTGATAAATAGTGGTCCGAACGGACGAAGTCGCGGGCGGGAAAACTACTTCTATATATAGAAACAACATTTTTGCGTGTACGAGAACTTCTTATACTTGCCATCATGTTAAGGTTCCATAAGGTTGGACACAAATCAATTACTGGTTTAGATTCAAGTCGGTTAAGGTAGACATCTCGTAGAACTAGAACAAGATTTGCGCACTTTTTTATTACGTATTTGGGATCCTATCTTTATAGTAAATTAAACAAACCGACCGATTTTGTCGCGAAATGAATGTAAAATAAGGTTACAACTCAGATTAGGGATATAAACTACAATGAGACGGAAGAGATTTTAATTACTTTTGTTTTATTAGTATATTTTCATATATACTTAATATATATACATAACATATGAAAGAAATATTTATATATTTAATACTTGTTTATATTTAGTGCTTTTCTAAATTTGTGTGTATATATATATATATGATATTTGTGTAGTGTATGTGTTTGTCTTTGTATTTAATAAATACTAGCTTTTTTGAAAAAATAAAGTATTAATAATATAAATTATTGTCTAAAAATGTACTATTTATTAGTTATATTATATTTTTGTTTCACCTGGGAAGAAAATAGTCGCCCCGAGACAGCGAATACTAGTGAGGAGACTATTGAACTTATGATGTAATTCTTTAATTATGATTGTACCTTTTCTTTATGCACACTAAAATTATTACAATTATATTATAATTATATATATATATATATATATATATATATAAGCACTTACAATAAAACTCTCACTAAGTCCAATCAGAAGTAGCAACCCTATTGAAAATTGGTACATTGTCAATTGCCTATTACCAGCAATTTGTCGATATTGAAATATGACAGGGACAAATTGTCCGATGAACGGTGTCAAACGCAATGTTACAATAATAAACTGTGGTAGGCAATGAAGTGAGTGAGTGGTTAACAACCGACTGCTCTATTATGCAATATTGTACATTGTGGAGCAATGAAATAGGCCGCTGGGCTGCAATTCAGTCGCCATGTTCACGATTTTCATGTTATGAATTAATTTTCTCTTCAACACTTAATCTAGCCGAGCCGAAGGCCGCTTGTCTTCGGCGTCTCCCAAAGAACGTAACTATGTCACTTCTAATTGCACTGCTGCTTTCGCTGAAACTATTGCGTTAAGCGTAATAATATTCAAATAGATAGACAGACATATCGCTGAAACTATTGCGTTAAGCGTAAAAATATACAAATATATAGACAGACAGACAACTCTTTATATATAAACAGAACCAAATTGACTATTGTTTTGATGATTTTAGCAGTAATTATAATTAGTTTACTGCTTGACAAAAAATATAAGTAATTGACAAGACTATATTTATGAAATGCATTGCATAACGGACTTATGGACTAAAATCGACCTTATAAGTAAAACACCACCTAAAATTATTAATCAACCGAAGATTAGACAAGTCGACGTTGGTTTTAAAAAGTCTAAAAATTATAGTCTGAGTTCACAAGTGATTTTAAGTAACAGAACTCTTCGTAACCTATAGTTTGTTAATTGTTTCCATTCTGTGTCTTTTTTTGCAAAATTCTCAACCTCAATATTTTCCTAACGGCACATCAAAGCGATCCTTACAAACTCTTACAAATACAACAGAAGCCCCTAACACCCGCTTCCTTCGATAACATCCCAAACTGTCATTACCAACGAAAACATGTTGCCGTCAATAGCTGATCCCTCAGCAAACAGCGGTAACAAGACGTTAAACATCCTGAGCTAACAGCGGTTGTTGGTTTGGTGCCGCTAACTATCACAAATTAGGCCTTTGTAACGCTAGGGACGTAATCGTTACGGAAAATGGTGAAGCAAGTTACGGATAATTATCATTCATCAACTTCCGTAACAAAATCAAGTGGTTTTGATGGGAGGAAAAACCAGGCTCTCTTCAGGAATAGTATTGTAGATAGGAAGTGATATTACCGACAATTTTGAGATCTAAAAAACAATGTCTCGAGTGCAATGTCACAAAAGATTTTACAATCCAAACCTGAAGGTGGAACTGAAATTTGTGAGAAGGCGTGGCTTATGATAGTAGAAATACGGCAAAGAACGGATAATTTCCCTAATTATTGGTTGAGAGACCGAGTTCGAAATGAGAAGATCCGGCAGCAGCAGGGTATTTGACTTCGGAACACATTTAGCAGAACTCAAGTGGAGGTAGGCATGACACTTTTCTAGGCAAAACGACAATACATGGGCATAAACAGTAACAGAGTAGTGTCCTAGAGGATATACTAGACCAGTTAGCAGACCACTAACGCGTTGGGTAGATGATATTGTCCAAATTGCAGGCAACAATGTTTAAAAAATATAAATTCCACATAGCCCAATTGAAAGTTAAGCACCCAAGATATGCTGATCCATTCGACAAGCCTCACGCACACACTTACACCATGTTATGCCGATCGGCCGCCACATTGCAGCAAGATCTCGACTTTGTTAGTCGTGTTAATTCTGTCAAGTTCTCACGGAAAATCAAAAACAATGTAGTCTGATGAATTTGTTCTGCTTCGGAGGGCACGTTAAGCTGTTGGTCCCGGCTGTTATTGATTAAGAGCAGCCGTTAAGCCATGTCAGAGGCCCTCGGGCGGCTTGACAAACTCTGACATCAGAGGCCAGCACTACCTCATACGACAAACAAACAAACAAATAAACAATTGATACTTCCACCACGTCAACACTTAACACCAATAGAGATAAAGCTTACGATATTTTTTTATTAAAAAAGTTAAGCATAGAATAAAATGTGTGAGAATATGTAGACAAAGCAAAGTACTCATAAAAGGAAGTTAAAGCCCGAGTTCCTCCTTTAACAACAGTTATGGCAGACACGACGTTTATCCCAACGATTATGTATAATTTCATTACAGCAAACCGTTCCTATCCGTAATTCGATCGACACTATCACATCCCTACTTTGCATGCAAAACTAACACCTATTATCACAAACCTCTGTTCTACCTCTATTAGACCTGAGTTATTTCAAACACTATCTTACAAAAGTTAAGGTTGATTTTAGCGTGTGCTGATCCGCTATTATGATAGGATATCCTGTTAAGTTTATTATTATAAGCTTAATCTGGAGGAAGCGTGGATTCATGGCTCAGTTTGTGGATTGGCTGAGAATTATTGTTATTGTTCTCGTCAGCTTACAGGCGTATTATACCTGGGTTTAGCGGTTGGGCCTTTTGATGTTGTAAGCTTGAGTGAGCGTCTTTTGAGACGTTTGACGTTGTACTTCAGTTATTCAATGCCACAAAATGCCTCAAGACAAAAGTATTCAATCAGAGTGGCTTAGATACCTACCAGTTATGACCTACGGACTACGAAGCCCAAACGTAGACACAGTCTCAGAGTGCTATGCTTGGAGTTTCTCTGAAGGACAAGAATGGCATGAAATGATCCGTCTACTGTACTTGGTATCTCAATCCGATGTGTAGAAGCCGAGCAAATCAATCTATTTGGCGGTTGAACAAATTTTGATGAAATGTAGTATATTATTAATGTACTTTTGGTACTGGAATAATGACATGACAGAGGTTACTTTTAAACCACAGAATTGACCATGCGTGCAAAGCCGCGGGTAATACAGCTTGTTAGTTCCTAAGGTAATGAAATACTACATAACTTTGATAGACTATAATAACTTAATACAAGCAGATAGTTTTATCTGATACATGTCAATTACCAAAATTTTAAATTCAAATTTCAAAATCAAATATAATTTTTAATTGCATTCCATACGTGATAATTAGATGGATAATGATACAAGAATATAGATCGATATGGATCAAGCGCATAAAATCTTTGTGTTGTATTTTTTCCGTATCCTCAATAAAACGCCCATAGAACGCACATTAGCAGAACATATGCGCACGCGCATTATTTATTGTTTCCGCAGAGATCAGGAAGATGCCACTTACTGCACTTTAACTCCCACTTGAGTGTGAAACCCTGGGGCGCTCGTCTCGACTGGGCTGGTTTCAGTTTGCTACGTGATGCGGTTACAGTGGGCCTGCGGCAGATAAGAGACACCCTTCACGCGAGTGCAATTAAACGCTCAAATCTTGTTTTTTTTAGATTTTGTATGGATATAGATGATCAAATGTAATTTTTGAAGGATATATGAGCTTATTTTATCAACCCCTGTTTTTGCGAAAATTAGTTTTAATGCCTATGACCACTACTTGTACTATTATTTATTCTGTGCTATGACATAAGATTTTCCTTACTTCTAGATATTTCAAAGAACCGTTTCTTCAAAGCAAATCTTGATGTCAAGATATTATTTTGTCCAATAAGATCACCTGCCATTATTACCCATTTTACAGTTCATAATTGACTTAAAACAAAGAATAACATTTCAATCAAATATGAACTTTAGAAAAAAGACCAGTGAAACCCCCTTTAAATGTAAACGACTGTATCTTAAAATGCGGTTTTTGTCGAAGTTCACTTTCTGTTTAACAACGCTTAAATAAACTGCAGGTAGAATAAGACTGATTAAAAAAACGGCTTTAATAAGTTTACTAAATGTCCAAAATTAAAGGGAGAGAACAAAATATCGGTGTCAATCGGTCAAACTACATACTCGTAGTAACTGCATTTAAATTGATATTGATTTACAACACGACAAAGTAAGTAAGACAGTCTTTGCAATTCAAAATCCTGGGTTTTACTATTACATAATGTTATGGTTGACTTCTATTTTTAACAACCAGTACCTAAACTCATCACCTTGCCAGATCAAATAGGACTCAGACTAAATAGGATTGATTAAAAACAGAAAGAAAATAAGCTTTTATGAACTTTTTTTAGAAAATTTGCGCTTTTTATGTTTTATTTTCTATTCCTTATTATATTTTTTTATTGCATTGTAATTTTTTAATTTTATTTTTAGGACTGTTTTTTGCAATTGCATTTTCACTATTTACGCTTTTTTTAAATTTATTTTTGCTTTCTTATCGGTTTGTGAGCTACCTTGAAAGTTTTAGCCAGATTGGGAAGTGCTCGAAATTTGAATTGCAAGATTCCAGGGCAGATAGAAATACATAAACAAGTGAAGTTAAATAAAAGCTTTTAAAAATGAAAACCAACTGAAATATTGTTGACAATCTGGAATCCTTATCTTTAAGATTATTAGAGAAAGAAGTTTTATGACATGACCTAAAACCCAACATTTGAATGGGTGCCACCACCCAAAACTGCAAAAGCATTTTATTTAAACAGGCAAGAGGTTTTATTAAATAACTACTACAAAATACAACCAGCTTACAACTACATAAAACATATAATTTAGAACAAACAATAAACATGGCCGGTTTCTCAGGTACTTTTCTCGATAGTTTATCTATTCAATAGAACTATTGGTTTCATAACTTTACAAATTGCGTTTCCGTACATGCTCCGTTTATACCTACTTCAGATAACTTATCTGGCCAAAACTGCCTGTTTATCTATGCGATAAGTATATCAAGTTTAGTTTCAGCATCTGAAATCATCCTTTTTAGGTTTTATAAACGTTTTATATGTAATTATCTTTGAACGTAATGATATTGTTTTAGATTCTCAGTGAATAAATAAATTAAATAGAGTGAAGCTATGTAGAATGTTATCCATTGGGATAGTTCATCAGAATCTGATTGGAAAGAAGGTACTTGATATTAATCTTTACCTAGAAACTTAAAGCATCGAAGAAATCCTTTCGAAATGTTCATGGATGAACAATTTAAAATGTGATACCGTTTTAACAAGAGCACTGTTAACCACCTTTTTGAAACAAATAATAGCTGTTGTCATTTCAATTAAACTTTGACGTTTTTTATGCAATGGTGATGTTTATAGACATATCTTGATAAATGTCTAATTATTATAAAATTTTAATAAAATTATGCTAAATCACTGAAATTTATTCATAAAATAATGGCTTAACAATAAAAAATATAATATTTTTGAGGAATTAAAACGAAACAACGTGACTAAGCAAAGACTTTTTGAAAAGATCCATCTATCGGCGGAATTATGAACTAGTTATTGGTTTTATAGTCATCGAACCATCCATTTTGTCTTCAGAAATACAGTTTTTTTTTTATAGAAAGTATATGTGCTGTTGGTCTATAGCTGACCTCTACAGCGTCACTGGACGGAGGGGCGGGCGCAAAAGCGCTCCGCCGCAATGCGTGACGCAGAAGGCGCACGCCAAAGTTAAGTTTTGGCCACTTGCTCAAGGCACAGAATAAATAATAGTACAATGCACCCAGGGGGTACGAACCTCGGCTTTGACAGTTGCCATTGATTACTTGGGAGTATCGAACTAAAGAAACACAGTGACAGATATAAGAGGTTTATCTTACAGATAATTTTGCTGAATCAATAGCTAGCGATCTATGGACCTCAGAAACCAGGCATACGTGAAAATGTTTTAGTCTACAATTATTATTAATGTTAAAATAGATACTTATTTACAGTTAAGGTTGACGATATATGTTCAGGATGAAAAAGTTTTTCTTTTTTTACTACACATTATTAAAAAAAACGATAGAAACTACACGAGCCGAGCCCATTTCACATCCCTAACCGATGCGTGCGTACCGATGTTTATACGTTTGCAAATGCACATGTTGAATAGTCGGATAAGATAAGCCTTGTCGGCGAGTGTCGGCGAGTCGGCGAGACGTCGCCGCGGCGCGCGGCGGGGTGTCGGCCACTTGAGCCTTTGATGTTAATAGGAAACGATTGAAAGCTCTTGTTATGCTGAAATGGTTCATTTTATTCTTAGCTACTTCAGTATGGGGCTGTTGGTTTTATTGCGGGAACATTTTTGACATTTAATATCTTTCCGCTCGCTTTCCTGCATAATATGCGAGTGATTTTGTGAAAAGTGTTAAACAATGTAACAGAATAAATAAAACAGTGTAAAACGTTAACTAGATGTCAGATATTAGTGGTATTACATATCATATGCGACTACTGTAAGGCTCGCTCTTTTTTTACCCGACTACGGCGAAGCAAGGGAAGGGTAATGAGTTTAACAGACTTGTATGTATGTACATAATGTAACTGGGTATGTGGATGTTCCACCAATCACCCCTATTGGTCCGATATTGACAAGCGAGGTATCAATCGATTTGTCTTGATGTATAGAGTGTCTTAAATTTATTTTTACCCATCTACGGCGAAGCAAATGAAAGTTTATGTGTTCTCAAACTAAAAACTTGGTCCAATTTTGATAAGCAAGGTATCAATAGATTCTCTTTTATCGTAAGAGTGTCATAGGACATTTTTACCCGACCGTAGTCTTGTTTTAGTTTTTGAACGTATGACTTGTTTAGTATTTAAGTTTGGAAGTATGTATGGTATGGATAGTGGATTATTAAGGATATACTTACATAGGTACACGTGGTGATTATTATTTATTGTAATTGTAATGTAATAATATACTTTGTATTTGACGGCCGGTTGGCCTAGTGGCTAGTAACCCTAGGAACGAAATGAAACGGTCGCGGGTTCGAATCCTGCAAGGTGCAATCATTTGTGTGATGAGCAGAAATGTTTGTTTCCGAGTCATGGATGGTGATATTCGTATTTATGTATGTTTATCCGTTATCTAGTGCGCATATTACAGGGTATCCTAGTTTGGGGCTAGGGAATTGGTGTGGAATTGTCCCGAATATATTTATTTTATTATTATTTTCTTTGGTGGTGCTTAGAACACTTTGGACTTCTAGGTAAAACTAGGGTCAAACACTTAGTATAGGGTAACACCTAAAAAATTAACATAATAAGAGATTAAAAAAAACAGCATAAAAAAAGTATAAAATATTCTAATTAACTAACAAACGTGTGCAGTTTATTTTATAAGAATGCTCTTTTATAATTAAATAAAACTGCGCTTCTCTGTGACACGCAGCGGCCTGCGTGCCCCCAGTGAAGCAGGTGACGAAAAGCGATGGCCGAAAATCGCCTGTAATGTTAACCGTTCTAAACACAACAAATTCCCCCATTTGTCAGTAACTTGACACTTGACATATTACTGGCGCCACGGTTCAGAAAGGACGTGAATTTTTTATTTAATTATGCAAAAAGCGAAGAATTAGTCAAACATTTGCATTTTGTGGAGCCGTAAAATAAAATATACTCACATGTGTTAGAGGTTTTGTTGTTGGACAGTAAAAAGTCGGGATATCGGCCTGAAGCAAATTTTTTTTCAACGTGAATCTTTTTGTACAAATTAATAATGAGATGGATATGCCGCATCTAGACAACTTCAAATTAATCCATACTCTAGATATGCTTTTGTCGCACTAAGAGCATTTGAATATCACCATTTTGGCGCTGATAGCAGTAGTGAGGGTCCACGGAACTAACGTAGGTGTTGGCGCTTTGAAAGCAAATCCATACAGATCAGTGATGTGCTGGATGCTTGTAATAAAAACTTTTTTTTTAAAATTTTACTTGTTCTTGTCCTTTGTTACTTTCCTACTCCAACTTAAACTTCTTGACCGCCAATGTCACTTTAAAATAAAAAAAAATATTACCAGCTTTGAATTGTCTGCGTTTTAAATCGAGGGACGGCTAAAATCATAAATTATTAATAGGGGTGAGCCAAAGAAAACTTGTAAGGAGGCGTGACAAGGCGTCACCCACACAAAGAATGAAAAATGATGCTTAACTTCAACGGCGACGCGCCAGATTTACTAGAACATGAATAATGCCCTTTAGTAGATTATACTCTACTATATTTGACTCGTGCCTTTATCCATGTGGGTTATCGATTGTGTTAATTTTCTTTCCCCGTATTTTTTTCAGTTTTCCTCTTATTATTTTCATTTTCACGACTGCACAACTAGATTAAACAACACCCTCTGCTACTTTTTTAAGTATTTTTAACGTAATCCTACAACTAATTAAGAAAAAGTAATTTGGAGTCAAAGTGCAGGCAGATTTGTTACATTTTATTATAGTACACAGAGATTCATTACGTCAGAAGAGCCCTGAATAAAGTGTTTGATGTGTTTTATTAGTTGTACAGTCATAATTATAATGAGTGAGTGAGTGAGTCTGCGTGATTTAAATCTTAGTTGGGTTCAGTTTGATGCTCTAATCCTGATTGATGGACGTTATAACATTTTAGATGGATATTAAAAATATTAAATGAATGTTGACCAGGGTTGTTGACCCTAATGATTTTTAACGAACGATGAAAATGATTTTTTATTTAATAGCCTGACACGAAACTGATTTGCAGCGGAGACAGTAAGTACCCAGCAAAAGATGTTAGATAACATTACATTAACATTACACAATACAGTGCAGCGGATAAGTTGCAGACTTTCTTTTGTCAAGCAACCATTAAAATAATGAAAATAAAAATGAATATGAGAAACAGGATGGATAATTAATGATACTATTATGCAGAGCTCAATGCTTTCTAATTTTTATACCCCAAACACAAAATAAATGTTCTAAAATAACGTTTGTCAAAAACAGAGCTATCTGTTAACATTAAAAGTTATTAACATCAGCATTTGAACAGCCTACAACTATAGAACCTACAGCTCTAAGCTCTCATGCCAAGCCACTAAACATTGACGACGTCTCCGCCTCAGACGCTGGATCCTCAGATAGTACTGATAGCAGGCATAACGTGCTCAAACGGGGGAAGGGAGCTGAGATAAGCTATTTGAGCATTCAGTGTGAGGTAACGTGTGTGTCGATTAAGATACGTTTGGAAAAAAGCTTATTTCATTTGTTACACGTTGAAAGTTACAAAAAATATACAAAACTATGCTGAAAATTAAATCCCGGATTGTTCTAACCTCAAAGATTAGGTACTCACTAAAACGGCAACTGTTTTTAACTTTCATTAATTGTATGATAACTTATAGGATTATTCATTACAAGAGATAATACAAAAACCGACGACGGCCGGGTAAAAAATACTATATGATACTCTTGCAATGAAAACGAATGGATTGATACCTCACTTGTCAAAATCAGACCAAGTTTTAGTGTTCAAACTAAAAACATAACCCTTTCTTAGCTTCTCCGTAGATGGGTAAAAAATAGCATATGAGCCTATGACATACTATAAATGAAGACAAATCGATTGATACCTCGCTTGTCAAAGTCAGACCAATAGGGCGAAGCTATGGTGGAACAACCACATACACATACAGACATTTATACATAACATAGACCATTAAACTCATAACCTTTCCTTTACTACGATGTAGTCAGGTAAAACACAATAAGAGTTCAATTTCAATTGATTATTCATTCCTAATACCTAGTTCTATCACTGGATTCGGCATACACCACTATATTAAGAAGAACTCTGCAAGAAACTACGTAGTGAATAAATAAAATTGTTTGTTTGTTACCCGTATACTAAAGCAGCCCATAGTAATCCCTTGTTGTTGATTCTAATTGTGAGTTGTGACGGCATAACTCGCACCGCGCCGTGTCAGAAAGAGCGTTGTTTCAACTAGCCCAATCACCAGTAGTATGTGTCGATTGAGGTAGTCCCGACTCCCGGGCACCAAGTCTGTTATCTATTGAACCGCAAAAACGCAAGTCGCATAGCATGAAAATCGCCGATTTTGACAGTTTTCGTAATCTGCTCGCTGTTGGCTCGCTATTTAAGCTCGATCGCGGGCCAATAGCTGCTATGTTATTGACTAGAAAACCACAAAAAATATGTTTTGACGCTGATGATGTTGATAGCTATTATCAATTTTATTTCAGTGGCAACACTCAAGGGATTTTCGGTAGCCGTAGAATACCCTTTTACTGTGTTGCTTGTTTAAAAACTGCGATAGTGTACTTGGTTTAGCAGAGTACCAAATTGGACTCTATAGACAGTCAAATCGCAGAGGTATCGTAGTGGCAAGGTTTTTTGTCAATAACTAACAGTCATGAGGCCCTGGTATCAGGTTTATCGGGCCTCTAACACAAAGACTTCCACAGTTTATTTGATATAAAAGTCTTTGCTCTGTCGTAGTTTAAAGACTGCTAGTAATTATTGTTATTAACCGCATGCTTTCCGAAGCATGGAGCAATGACAAATCCTCACCTAACTTGTTAAAAGTTATTGGTGCGGGGCCGAATTTCGAACCCGGTGTCGTTGGATTGTATATTTGTAATCCACGATCCTACAAAAAGGATAAAACATTTTGATGACCATCAAATTATATAGCTTACAGCGGAAATCAACGAATTCATATTTTGATTTTTAAGCCAAGCTATCCACCTACACCTGCCAACACTGCGCAGTCATTTGCTTTTTATTTATTTTTACGACATCTCACTTTATTTTAAATAAAAAATGTCCGACATAAAACTCTCATTTGCCGCATTTAACATTCATTGCGTTTATATCAAGCCGAATCGTAAATCAGCCGTTTTCCCGAAACCCGTATAATAATAAATTCTCATAACAGTCCAAGGTTGAGCGTTTGTGCGTAAAAAATTAAGCAAATTTATCCGTCATGTACATCAACACGATAAATCCTCATTACAAACGATCGGGGAACAAAACAAAACGAGCAAAACTCGCTCCCGGTAAGGGTATGTCACACAGTTCAAATGTCATTTTCGAAGTATTTTATTGTATTGAATTATTTAATTATGTATTAATTTTATTTATTTCCAGCTGCGCCCCACAGCTTTGCCTGTGTGGAAACTGGAAAGTACTTACCCCTTCCCCTCAGAACCCCTTCTAACAACCTCTGAACCTCTCCCCGAACCACCAAAACCCTCCCCACAACCACCCCCCAACACCCTTGTCGTCAATTTGTGCCGTGCGTAATATTTTTCCTTTATTGATCATTTCAAACATCTTCACATTTCACATTGTTCACATGTTAAAAAGAATATAAAGAATACCATGACAAACTATTGGTAAAATTTAAAACAATAAAAAGAAACTATCATAACCACCACTATCTTTTTAAAATACGTCTTAACTATTACAGATTATAGAATGTTTTCTCAATAAGTCAACGTAGAACGAGATACTCCGATTTTGAGTTCCAGAACGTCACGGCCGTTCGTCTGCAGTGCCCCTAAGGTCGGCGAGCGTTAGCCAATAACTCAGGCGCACGGCCCACTGTGCGCCTCTAAATTTTTATTTTCGCAAAAGGAAACGGTTATGTCCAAAGTGAATTTGGCGGGAACGGGTCGCCGCGCCGGGAGACCGAACTCGATCGTAAATTTGCAGTAAGCAACGCTTTTAGTTTTATTTGTCTTCCGATACTGTTTTTGAGTTGTTGTTGTAGTGGGAATGTCATTTGCGTTCGCCGTTGATTTTATTGTGTGCCGTTGTTAAAGGGATTTTAGTAAGGGGTTTTGTAAGTTTACGATATGATATGAAATTAATTATTGTGATTGTTTTTTTTTTGTTATTTTTTCCATTTTTTTTATTCCATTATATTCCATATACATATATAAAATAACGGCATATTCTAAAAACTGTAACATGTAAATTAATTTTAGTCTATGCACTCACGAATGGACACCAATGTTTCATTAAACTTTTTGCTACAGTTTTCGGAAAAAGTTATTTATAATGTTTATCATAAACATCATAACTTTCATCGCAACAAGACATAAGTTCAAAAACTAAAAATAGCCTATCTAGTGCTATGAAGACGAATCGATAGATGATACCTCGCTCGTCAAAATCGGACCAATAGGGGCGACGCTATGGTGGAACATCCACAATCATCAATTGCTTCGCCGAGTCAGGTAAAAATAACATTGCACCTGGTATTTAATATACGATTCCCATCCTTAACTGCTCTAATACATCCCGCACAGTGGTTCAACCGCTGCGGTCAACTGGTCAAATAAAACACGACAGCGTGCATTGTCGGCGGTCGTTTATCACTCAGTGACCGTCACTGTCGACTGACAACATCGGGTTGATGCATGTCCAGTGTCGATGACTGGCGATAATTTACTTTGAAGTCATAGTGTTGCGTGATGTGGATAATTAGGTGAACTGTTAATTATGCATTTATATGGTATGTGGTTATTACTTGAGCATTGAGTAGCTAGGAAAATAAAATAGAGAAAGGGTTGCGTTAAGGATTTTTTCTATACTCATATCGTAAAAACCGGATAAGGAACTCAAAATTGGTAGCATAATGACATACTTTACGCACGGCACGTCCTTAATAACAAAAACACCCATTATAACACTGTTTTTTTAACTAAAAAATGTTATTAAATATTTTTTTATCTTAAAAGCACTGATTTGGCTCCGTTGATCGATAGTTTTGGCCATTTATTATGGCGGAGCGTGCTAGACCGTATGCGCGCGAATTTGCTGTGGACTGGATTTTGGCGCCATACATTACTTACTTAGATTACTTTAATTAGTACCTAACCAATTTCATGTGTTATTGTTGATCAAAAGTTTTATTCTGATTAAAAATGTAAGTCAGAATTTGACTCCACGAGCAACAACGAGCAAACAGCAACGAGCATGACGAACGAGCTTCGCAAACGAGCTTTACAAGCAAAAAAAAAATATAAAAAAATACGACAATTTATTTTTTCATGAAATGTAAGTTCCTATCGTATGAGTGTAGATAAAGTAGTGGAAAACGCAAAGTGTAGTATGAAACGGCAGATAATTTGGCATTAAAACAATCGAGTGATACTATTAAAACTCAACTCTCGTGTTTTAATACCTCTCATTATGCAACCGTTTCATAAACTACTATTATCTAGATTCATATCGTAAAATCCTAATTATGAAATCAAAAATTAAATGGTATATTTTTTCCCGTTATAGCACAGTTATGCCAACGACCAACGACTGACGAGGGCTTTTGGCAAAAAAAAACCCATTATAGTTTGATTTTGATATATTTTGATTTGATAATAAGGCGGAGATATTCAGTAGCTCCCTTTTTGCTCCTTTTTGGGAGAAGTACCAATTGGGCGGCCAATCAAAACACCCCAAAGAATTCGTTTAACCTGTATACCAAGTTTCATCTAGATCGGTTGAGAAATACGACCTGTAGAGGAGAACAGAGATCCAACCGGACAGACATCCGGACAAACGAAAGCAAGCCATTTTTTTTTCCCTAAGCTGAAATGGAGTTTCTTCGTCGCGCTTCGCGCTCGCTCGGTCAATGACAGTTGCATAAACTAAAATCACATTTTTGCAAAATCTATACAATAGGTTTGAAAACGTGTGTTAATTTTCAAGAAGCGGTTTTAAGATATTTTTTTATTTATTATAAGTTTTTATAGGCATAAAAACTTATAATAATTCAAAAAATATCTTAAAACCAGGAGGGATGGTCCGGGATGTCTAAAAGGAAATTGGGGAGACCTTTACCAAACAGTGGGACAAAATAGGTAAAAAAATAACAAAAAAAATAAGTTTTTTTATGAAAATTAAAAATTATCTCACGAATTTACCTTTCAAAAAGCATAATGCATTTTATTATGACCGTTAAGGAAAATAGTCATGTTTATTTTTGTATACTAATACTACTATAATAGCTATTAAAATATATCATGCTACCTTTCTACACTCATACATCGATCATATAAACAAAATGAAAACCTTAAATATAAAACGTTGTGGTACAAACAAACCGACAAAAACATCAAAGACGACCACGCAACCATCTCAACGTCACATCACTTTCCCACACAATACACGGTCTGTCATTATTTCATTTTGACAGCGCGACAGTGCACAGTGGTCAAAAACTGGGCTATTTTGTATGCAACGCCCGGAGCGGGGAGGTGCATTAATCAGCGCAGTGGTCGCCCGCCTGTCAATCACTGGCCACTGACGTTGTCGCACTGCCAGTATAGCCAACAAGTGACATGTGTGTGGAGTAGCCAGATATCTGGAATAGATCGGGAATGTCCTGAAAATAAAGATAAATATTTCGTGCAATCTACTTTTGCTTGTTGTGGGTTTAAATTAGTTTATATGTAATGATTATCTACAAGCTTTTGTCCGTGGTATTTTTTTCTCTTGGTTTCTTAGATACTTATAGCATGTGTTGAACTCACAGTTGTCAGAAGGCTAATGACAAATATAACCTTAGTGACTATGTACAACGTCGTCTCCACGTGCTGCTAATGCACACTTAGACGTGCTGCAAACGCGTTGTGTTTTCAGCCTGTGTATCTTTACACACGTGAATTCACAAGGTTATAAAAACTTTGTCCATTCTCTGTGCTAAGTTTCATCAAAATCTGTCGAGTAATTTCAGCGTGACGTTTGTTATTTTCCATAACTTTCAACCCCTATCCTGAGAAGACCCTTATTTTTTTCGGGATAAAAAGTATCCTAGACTTAAATACATAATCAGGTATGATTGTAGTTCAGTTTTAAATCCGTCCAGTAGTTTCAGCATGATGCGTACTCAAAGAGATAGACAGACAGACAGATAGACAACAACTAAGTTTTGAACTCTTCAGCAATGAAGTTTATCGCAATTTTAATTTTCAAAAAATATGTAATGTAAGTACAGATTTTGCCCAGTTACAGCTTTATTATAGTACTAGCTGCACCCTGCGTTTCACCCTGTGAGTGATGATGACGATGAAAAGTATACAGTGTGTTATTCCAGGCTATAAGCTATCTCCATTCCAAATTTCATCATAATCCGTTCAGAAGTTCGAGCGTGATGGACGATAATGATGTTGATAATAATAAAGAGGTATAATTAAGCTGTCTCCATTCCAAATTTAATCAAAATCCGTTCAGCCATTTGAGCGTGGAAATCAGACATCGTTTTTTTTTTACTTAGAATTTTCAGGTCTTTATGTCGACTTAAAGATATTTCGTAGACTTCTTTCGGTTTTAATAAATTTTCGTCTTCTACTAGTTTGCCCTTTAATGATTATGACAGACAATGACAGGACCAACAGATTTCCTACAATTTTTCAAGACAATAAGAACTATATTATGAAATACTTTTAAGTCCGGAAATATGTATTTTCAAACGTGGTGCCCGTAGTGACGTGCGTGTGTACAATTTACGAAACATTTCACTGTGGACGTATTTTGTTTTTGTCTAAGCGCGCGCGTATTTTGTTGCACTGTGCAGGAGAGGTATTGGATGTCGGACGCACTGACAATTCGCCCTAATTGTTAGAGTTTATAGTTAGCAGTCACCTTTGTAACTGGTTTAATGTTTTAATTACGAGTGATGAGCTATTTATTGGCTTGAGTGAGTATGACACATCGCTCACCAGGCTTACAAGAATGAAATTCGAATCAAAGACGTACCTCCTGTCCTCATCAATATTAATAACTAGCTGCACCCCGCGGTTACACCCGCTTGAGGTATCATAATGACGATGAAAAGTATCATATGTGTTATATTGGTATATACCACGGCATAAGCTATCTCCATTACAGATTTCATCAAGATCCGTTCAGCCGTTTGAGAGTGAAGTATGATGATGATGAAAACAATCCTATGAGTTATTCTAGGGTATAAGCTATCTCCATTCCAAATTTCACCAAATCTGTCCAGCCGTTATCGCGTGAAAGCTCTCCAAACAAATAGACAACGTTTCGCTTTCATATATGTATATTACTGGGGATGGGAATACTAGCTCCAGATACATTTATTTCACACAAATACTTTACTACTTCTAAGTAATCATAGATCTAATTGATGACCGATGGTTGGCCGAGTGGCTAGTGATTCTAACTGCGAAATCAACCGTCGCGGGTTCGAATCCCGGATGAATATACTCGTATTTATGTATGTATTATCTAGTACAGGTTATCCTAGTTTGGAGCTAGGTACCTAATTGGTGTGGATTGTCCTGAATATACTTATTTAAAAATAAATAGATATAATTAAAAGTGTAATGATTAGCTACCAGCTCGACGGGTGTGGACCGCATAATAGGTGCATCGCACACGATTGACCATCTTTGGCCTTGGTCACAATTGGAGTGGTGTTTGTGTAGCACTTGTTAGCAGTGACTCTCGTCCCCGCTACGCCTACGATCTGTGTACGTCTCTCTACCTTTGTTATTGATGCACATGAAGCACGACGCCCGGTGGGAATGTGACTGAGTGGGTGATGCGTTTGTCTGCGTATCTAGTCCAGTTTTTGTTAAGTAATATTAAAGCGTACCGTATCTTCCTTTCCTTTAACTCTTTTAACTATATCTATGCGATGCCGAAACTTTTAATATCAATCATAATTTATTCATGGCCCTTTAAAGCTAACCATATAGAAAACCCATATCCCTGAGCATGCTCATACTAAACATTCATAAAGGCTCTATCACTCCCATTATCATTTCAAACGCTCGTAATAATCATTCATAAAGTTTACGACGCCAATAAACGCATCGAGGCAACATTTTGTTCGACGGCAAAAATTGAATGTTGCATATAAAATGTATCACTTACTGGCGCTGCTCGTTTCTAAACAGGGTGTCCATAAAAGCCGAACGAGGAGGAACGCCTGGCTATCTCGATGATGTGCTATTAATCGGGTGCTACGGGCTCGTTAATGAGATCGTGTATTAACCCGACTTTGCCTGACGATACTCCATGATATCCGAGCACAGATATAAAACGAATAGATATCGCATGTTAATAATCAATGTATGTTGGAAAACGCTTAAATAGACCAATTTTATGCAGCTTATTAAATTTGTTTTAGTCCAATCCCCGTAATCTTGGCGACTGCCCAAGCAGACGTGCTGGGCCGGCCTTAGGTGCTCTTGAGCCGGTCGTCAATAATTAAAACTTAAGCGTGCGTCTTTTGCGTCATGCATTGCGGCGGAGCGCTCTAGTCCGGTGAAGCACTTGTTATTCTTATTCTTATTCTTATTCGAGATAGTGGGTGGTAAGGCCTGCACTGACGTCCCACTTAGGGTGTATTGTGCAAACAACACACAAAATACCTAAAAAAAAACGCCTCATTCATAAAATGACGATATAAAAACTTAAAAATTACCAATTGTTTTTTTTTGTTTTATTGACAGATACAATATAACAGTGCCATATAACAATAATTCAGGCTACCTACTCTACTCAGAACTTTGGGTGCACAAATCTGTTGCGTCAAGTATTGACGTACGGTCAATGGCATCACGTCACTGCCTCTAATTGACCGAGCGCGAGAGAAGCGTCTCCTTTCAGCTTGGGCAAAAATGCTTTCATAAGTTTGGATGTCCGTCTGTCCGGATCTCAGTTTTACTCTACAGGTCGCATTTCTCAACCGATCTAGACAAAACTTGGTATACAGGTTAAACGAATTTTTTGATCACCAGGGATTGCCAATTTGGGGGCACCCAAAAAAAGGGTAAAAAGGGGGCTACTGAATATATCCTTATTAAATCCGATTTCGATGGTTCTTTTTCTATTTGATAGGTAGTAAGTAAGTAACTTTAAGTTAGT
The DNA here is from genome assembly GCA_946251855.1 of Alsophila aescularia. NCBI lineage: Eukaryota > Metazoa > Arthropoda > Insecta > Lepidoptera > Geometridae > Alsophila > Alsophila aescularia. The sequence continues at coordinate 30,919,097 of OX276375.1, forward strand.
CTCATAAAAAATTGGTAAAGATCTGATGAGGACCTTCGGCGTGATGAGCAGAATAGCTCCTCTAAATGCAGTAATTTTCTCACTTTTAGGTTTCTACCAGTGGAATCACCCCTTTACCCACTTTGTAGGGATGATGGAGCACCTTGGTTATTAATGTTAGTTTTACAATATAGTAAATAGATGGCGCTACTGTGCATCGCTAGATTGTTTGTAAAAAAGATTGTACGCGTGAGGTCTACAGCTCACAGAGCCACTAGTTGTTAAAAAGGATTAGCCTGCTCGAGTCGATTGTAAAGTCCACATTACTTATTTTGATACTAATTATTACCTTACGATATCTGTTCCGTTTGTATCTAGAGATCCACCTTGCAGTGTATAGTCAATGCCGAAATTTACATTATATATTCATGTAGAGCCCGCGTATACCTAAATTGAGGGTTTAAAATTTTAACGGAGCCAATTCTATTAGGGCAGGTTTAGGGGCTATGATTTCTGAACGGAATTGTCCGTTAGGGATAACAGCGCCTTTAATATTACTTGAAATTATAACTTTTTGTTTCCGTGTCTATGTAGAGCTTTTGAAACTTCTACAAAGGCATAAAATAAATTTTCATCATCATCAGCATTTTGATTACGAAATAACCTACAATGATTATTATGCAATAATATTATTTTAAGTTAATTAGATATATAATGAATTGACAATGAGCTCTTTAACTCTGACCTGATTTTTAGTAAAGAAATAGTAGTGTCCTTGGATCCTACAATTTATTAATGGCACTGTAATCAAAACCCATCAAAAACAAAACAAAGGAACATGAAACATCTCTATACCTGCCGGCACGTCACCGAACGGTACGTACATTAATATACCACTTACTGTTTATGGTACAACCTGCACCGTAATTGTTTAGGGTTGTTTTATGTGATGGCGGCCATAACTCGGCTCGATTTAATAACTCCGCGATTATAGAGTCGCTTTGGAAGGCTGATAGCGTAGCGTTAGAACTGAGGACTTGGGTTGATGGTATGACATCAGCGTTAGTTTCATGATTGGGAATTAAGGGCTATCCAATCGCCGTTAGGGCTAGCAATTGGAAAGCGATACAGGTTTCAGTTTATACCTACTGCGCCCGCAGCTTTGGCGCATGGTCAATTTTCCGGGATAGTACCTACTATGTTTACGTTCATACTCACTGCGCCCGCAGCTTTGACGCATAGTCAATTTCCCGGGAGAATACCTACTATGTATACGTTTATACCTACTGCGCCCGCAGCTTTGGCACATAGTCAATTTTCCGGGATAGTACTCTACATATTCTGTGTCCAAGCTCAAATTAAATCCGAAGGCGAGCCGTTATGGAGCTGACTAACAAACACATAACACAGACTTTCGCATTTATCATGTTTTTAGCGTAAATATTGATTCTGTGATATCTTGCAGAAATAACCGTCCATTCATGCAATTACTGTTAACACTTTTATCTTTCCTGATGCGTATTATAGCTGGTTTAAGGTTTCATCCATGTCTCTCATATGTGTGATTGTTAACTATAATCTGCACATTTTCGCTTCCATATCGTGTTAGATAAGTATGTAACAAGAAATCATTAAAGAAAGCCCATGGATGGACCAGTCAACTGAACCCATATACCAAATTCATTAAACGTTCAAAATAGATTCTTCAAAATGTCTGAAAGCAACATTAAAATTAAAATTAATCAGCTAGTCCACACCACTGCCTGTCGGTGCAACAAGCTTTTTTTAATTGTCACATACCACTTTTATGTAAATCCGCGTTGACGGCGTCGCTGGGTGCCAGTCTGTCTGACAGCTGACAGCTCTGACACGGTGACAAGTGACAGCTCAGCGTTCACTGGGCAATTTGCGATCGAGCGGCTGCAACGGGAAAAATATTTTCTTTTCATTTTATTGTCCAAATCACTCCGTGTTCGCGACCACTGTGTGGTGTGAGTTAATTTTATTAACTCGCTCGTTAACGATGGCGATTGGCTTTGCTGTATTTTGGTGAATTGCATTCTTTGCAATTACCTTTTATCTACATGCGATTTCAAATACGCTTGTAACATAACACGTATAGACACTAGGTAATCATTTGGATTTTGTAGCAGTCTGGCTGCACCTTGCTGAGTAGTAGACATAGACATATATAATGGTTGTAAGCCAAATAATAATAGAATTATCTGTAAGTAGGTAGCATAGCATATATAATCATGTACCTATATATTTTCCTAATTCTGATGCAATAAAGTGTTTATTGTTATTATGGAATTACTAGGGATCCTAGTATAACGATCCCTAGTAATTCTATGGTAGGTAGGAATAATTATGCCGGCATTTGTAAGTTGGTAGGTAGGTACTTCATAAAGATTTTCCTTGCTGCGAATTAGCGTTTGATGCGAAACACAAAAACAAGATATTAGTACCGACCTGAGCACATGTAAATAAATGTGGTTAACACGATTAGAATACCTTTATAAAGATAGAGATACAAAGCAAAAGGAAGCCAACAATTGTTATAAAATCATAGCCATTCCCAACAAAAGCAAATCGTCGAGTGTTGTTCGAAATGTCGACATAATGCAGTTCAAACAACGAGACCGCGACGCGAACAGCGGGTGTTACTATAACTTATTGTTATGAGAGGCAAAAACGTGTGTGTGTGGCTCAAAATATTGCGTGTTGAGAGTGCGCCTTTTAAAAAAATGTGTGGATTAGCTGAAGTAAATTTTGAAAATTATATTTTATTTACTAGGTAAAATAAGTCCCTGACGGAGTAGTAGCCTATCGGAAGTACAGTAGAGGAAGACCCACAGACCATAAGTCAAAGTCAAAGTATTTTATTGTAAATAGGCAATATAATAGCACATTTACAAGTCAAAATTAACAACTCATGAACAAGGAGAAATACATAAAATATTATAAATAGATCAAATCAATACAATTTTGGTAAACTGAGTATGCTTTGAGTTTGAAAAGGAAAATTTCCCTTTCATGTGCCAACAGAGTTAAATCTCACACTGGAAAAGAAAATACCCGTCTGACTCTACCCGTGCTTCGGAAATACGCCCGTTACAGAAGAGAGCACCAAGAAACTGTACGGGGATGTTATTATTTTCGTTTATGTTCCATATAAAATACCCATACAACGCTAGACTATGGAGTATGTGGAGTTAAACTGAGTTGGAAGTTAAGTGATCTAAATAGTGTATATATTTGATAGTTGTATGTTAAATAAATATATATTGAAGAAAAAACGTATGCTGATTAGGTATCTTCTATACTTATAATAAAGCAATAATTACGAAAAAGTCTGTACAAAGAAGATAAATAAAACAAGGTCTATGGTACTAACATATAATAATATAAGCTAATGAACAATTTTTTTTTTTAAATTTAGTCTTTCTGTTTGTCTATATTATGTTTGTTAGCGAATCACGTACAGACTACTTGACCGATTGCGAAGCGTTTTCCACGGTTGGATAGCTTAGGGGTTAGCTTAAAAACTGGGATACTTGGGTATCTCAATCCGATGAATAGAAGCTGAGCAACCCGATAAAACTTTTTGAAAACAGGAATTTTGATCGAATATTGGAATATTGGTAATTTAAATCTTGGAATAGCACATAGAGTACTTTTAACCTAGATAAATGACAACGCGTACGAAGCCGCGGGCACACCTAGTGAAAGTATATATTTGTGGATTTCCTTTTTTTAGATCACTGTTTTTTAACTATGTTTCAAATGTTGAAAGCTCCAGCCTGAATAAAGTATTTTAACAAAATTAACGCTAACCAAACCTTTCCACAACACGATTTGAAACCCGAACACCGAACGCGGCCCAGTAACGTCAATACATAAGGACCGAGTGGCCATAAGATTTTATACGCGCCATTACCGACGGCGAAGTGACGCGTAAATTCTTATAACATGGGTAAGTGTTCGAAATATGAATAGGAGGCAGTATCTTAGTTGTTAAAAGAGGTAAGGCGGGAACGAAGGGGATGTCTCAAAGAAGGTTCTGAGGAGGCAGGTGAACTTCCTGCGGCTTTATTTGAAGACTAGCTTGTCCACGGCTTTGCCCGCGTGGTTATTTATCTGGATTAAAAATTACCTATGTGGTATATTCCAGGACCAAGAGTACCTATAATGTACAATAGTACACCATTTAAACAAGGTTCGTTCAGACGTCAAATAGCTTTTTATCTATTGCTAAAAATAATATATAGCTAGAATATATTATTATAGCTTCTTCCTATCAAAGTACACCAGTTTTTAAATCAAACACTTATCGATCGAACAGTGAAAACCGCATCGTAATCGGTTCAGTAGTTTTTAAGTGATGCGCAAAACAACAGACAGAAAAACAAGTTTTTTTTTAATATAATCTTTTTTAGTAGCTTATTTTAAGTACCCTACATTTTTATTATTTAATTATCTTCATTGTACAGACTTTTTGGTAATTACTACTTTATGATGAGTATAGATAGATATAAAACGACTGCCACTCACGGGTATATCGGCAAAAACTCTACCGAACGATACATTCAAAGGAGTTTGCGCGGCGAGACAGGGCTCAACGCGAAAATTTTGCTGCGGCTTCTTCTACTTCAAGTAGAAAATATGTCGCCTAGCTTCGGCCAATAAATTGATTGAAGTCACCAAGTCCATTTCAGAAGAGGTAGCCCCATTCTATGCATTCTATGTTTATTATTTTCATCACTTAACATCAGCGCCGGTACCAGGTAATTCCCGTAGCTATTTGAAACCAACAAGTGTGTATGCTGAATTGCACTTATATGCCGCGCATTAGAGTAGATATTACTATGGGTCGTATCACGAATTTCTTATTGCAACTGTTTGCATCAGGAAAAAGCAATAACAGAGCGATATAAAAGTGCAATTTAGCATGCACACTTGTTGGTTTCACATAGCTACAGGAATTAGCTGGCACAGAATAAGAATGGGGCCAAGCGATAACCTATAACATAGCCTTTTTTTGTCTCGAGGAGCATTATGGCATTTGTGGCCAACACGGAGGTACTGAGACTTAAAAACTGACGTCAAGTGCCGCGGCAACTGACGTCACTGGCCGTGGCAACTGACGTCACGGGCCGCGGCAGCTGACATCACGGCCCGCGGCAACTGACGTCACGGGCAGCTGCAGCTGATGTCACTGGCCGTCGCAACTGACGTCACGGGCTGCGGCAACTGACGTGACTGGCCGCGACAACTAACGTGACGGGCCGCGGCAGCTGACATCACGGGCAGCGGCAACTAAAATCATGGGCCGTGGCAACTGAAGTCACGGGCCGCGGCAACTGACGTCACAGGCCGCGGCAACTGGAGTGTCTTGCCCGAGTTTGCAATTTTATTCCATGTTCTGGGTGGCATTGTGCAATTGTCAAAGGCAAGCATGACGTTCAAGGTACTTGTAATTTTTTTCAATTTTATTGTTGTTAATTAACGTTTTGAAGCGAGGTCTTGTACTATTATTTATTCCGTGGCGAGGTCTTCTAATCATCATCATCATCATCATCAGCCTACATTTGTCCGCTGCTGCACGTAGGCCTCTTCTAATACACGCCACTGAGTTTGATCTTCAGCTCTCTCCATTCGTTTTCTTCCAGCCACTTTTCGCAGGTCATCACTCCGCCTGCTTATAGACCTACACTACGTTTGCCACCACTCGAGAACTCGTTTACCCCAATGGTTATCGGTTATTCGGGAAATGTGACCAGCTCAATTGCGGCGGCTTTCGCGCCCGCCCCACCGCCCTGACGCTGTAGAGGTCAGTTATAGACCAACAGCAAATATCATTACTAAAAAAAAAAAAAAAAAAAAAAAAAATACCAGCCCACTTCCACTTTAGCTTGCTTATCTTTAGAGGTATGTCGGTTACCTTGGTTCTCGGTCGGATATCTTCATTACGATGTCCTTCAGAGAAACTCCAAACATAGCTCTCTCCATAGCTTGCTGAGCGAACTTAAATTTGTGAATTAGTCTGACCGTGAGTGTCCATGACTTCTATTCAACTTGGACGAATCAGTGTGTATGTATGGTTGTTTGTTCAACGATTAATATCCGATGTTCAGGACATTTTGGTAGATACCTAGGTTTTCTACCAACATTTATTTTTAATATATTAAAGCATCATCAACCAGAAGATGCACAATAAACAGCGGCTTCCCCCATAATAAAGGGAAGGAGGGGGGAGGCGTTGCCATAATCACCACGCATTTTTATTAAGTTACGAATATAGGTTAAGAGATTGTTGAGATATAGGTAATAGGAGTACAAAATTTGGAATTTTATAATTTCTAAATCGAATGTGGAGTGAGCCAACCAGGCCAAATGTGGTGTCATATAAAAGGGCTTTGTATCTAATTTTTTTTTGTTATGTTTAAGCCAATAAATGTAAAAATATCGAGCAAAGTTTATCTTCAAGGCAAACCACCAGTTATTTATTTAGTTACAAAGTACGTGCATGGGTAGCGAGTAGGTTTATTTGAAATGAATTCATTGTCAAAAGCCATAACTTTGTTATATCCGAACATGCATCAATACTTTATTAAGATGCCATTAAACTTGAACGTATAGATTTCAAAGCTATTCACACCCACACGCCCGGGGCAAAATATAGAAAACAAATAAAATAAACAATAACAGATGTTTCCATTATCGGTAAATCAAATCGCAGCTAGCGATTGAGCAATAAATATCATTGAGTTTAATGTTCCCGCGCAACACGCGATAACTGTCAAACCGCGCCGACGCCATCTTGGAAACCATCTTGATTTATGGAGTTTGGTGGTGAAATGTCGACAGGATGATGACGTGACTATGAAGTGTGCAGAGAGGTCATGATACTTTAGTTACGATGGATCGATGGAGTATCCTAGACAAGTCCTCCATAATAACTAAAGTCTGCTTCGTGTAACGTGGCATGGTTAAAAAAAAACAAAAATCAGAAATCATAATATTCATGTTGATGTGACCCACATAATAATAATAATAATAATAATAATAATAATATATTCGGGACATTTCCACATCAATTATCTAGCCCCAAACTAGGATACCCTGTGCTATGGGCACTAGATAACGGATAAACATACATAGATAAGAATATTACATCCATGACTCGGAAACAAACATTTCTGCTCATCACACAAATGATTGCACCTTGCAGGATTCGAACCCGCGACCATACGATTTCGTACCCAGGATTTCCAGCCACGAGACCAACCACAACTTCCAAGATGGAATACTTATATGCTATTGAGTCCGTTAATGTAGCGATTTATTAGAAGTTAATTACTAATCAGTAAATTTATACCTATAATCTGATCGATATCGGAGGCCCCTTTGTAAATAAAAACAATTCTGTTAAACTCAACCCTCTTGACATTGTTTATCTATCTATAATAAAGGCTTAGGTACTTATAATAAAGCAGTAAGTACTTCTACAAAGAGCAGTAAGTATCAAAAAGTCTGAACAATGAAGATAATTTAAAAATAAATAAATAAACTTCTGAATAATTTTATTTAGATAGCTTAGAGTTTGACTTAAAACTGGTGTACTTACTTGCTATCTTAATCCGATGATTCGATGATTAGAAGCCAAGCAATCGATAAAAAACTTATCCGGCGGCTGATATTTTGTACTAAAGATACTTTAAAGATCCTGGAATAACACTTTTAACCCAGAGAAATGACTACGCGGGCAGTGTTATTAACTATAACAGTATATTTTTATATCGATAAACCACCATCCTTGTTATTCAATAATTTCTGGCCATCCAAAGGTTGTCTGGAAGAGATCGCTTTTAGCGATAGCGCCTTTTATTTTCTTGGTGTTAAAAAAAAGTTAATCTATCTATCTAAATTACCCTAAAAGTTATTCTATACTTTCATATTTGGAAGACTGGTTGGCCGAATGGTTAGTGACCCTGACTAGTCAACCAACGATCACGGGTTCAAATCCTACTAGGTGCAATCATTTGTGTGATGAGCAGAAATGTTTGTTTCCGAGTCATGGATGTAATATTCGTATCTATATATGTTTATCCGTTGTCTAGTGCCCATAGTACAGGGTTTCTTAGTTTGGGGCTAGGTATAATTGGTGTGAATTGTTCCGAATATATTACTTACTCACTTACTTACTTATACTCCATACTAATATTATAAAAGCAAATGTAACTATGTATCTGTCTGTCTGTTTGCTAAACACATTTTCAAGATTAGACGGCTGAACCGATCTTGATTAAATTTGGTATGGACATAGTTTGAACTCAGTGCACAGAACAAATAATAAAACTCCGCACAGAGGAGGGACATATTTATTCTACTTTTTATCTTGATAAATGTAGTCCGCGCAGACGAAGTCACGATCAAAAGCTAGAAACATGTATTTTCAATGTAAATTAAATATATTTTTTCTCAATATATTGTTCTTTATAACTGTTTCTATAAAGAACAATAAATTTACTCTACACACTTTAAGAGCACAATACACATACAGTCCTTACGGACTATATATGTACTGTGCCCAGAGCTCCTACTTTGTAAAGATTAACAATGTCATCGAGTAGTCGATATAAATCTAGTATAAGTACTTTTCCTAGAAGAACAATCCAGTACAATTTACATTGCACAACTGACGAATTTACAGTCGCATTTCAATTGATTATATGACTTTTCTATGAGCAATCTGTAACCATTCGGATTTGATTGATTTGATGAGATGGTTTACGAGAATTCCTGTTACGATTGAAGAACTGACCCATTGACATTATAGGTCTATGGGTTAATTTATTGTTGTTATAACATCAGTGATTCCAGAAAGTTTAGGCAGTAGTATGATATATGCAGGCTCTGCGCTCATGCAGCGAAGGTCCGTGAACAGGCGTGTGAATGTAGAGTGCTCGCAGGTGTTCGCAGCACATTCTTCGTTATGCCATTAACTAGATCTATAACGTTCGTGGTCATATTTGGTGGTAATTTTTCATAATGAGATAGTTTATGTAGTGTTTTGTGGTTGATATTTCATCACAAAAAATGCTTATTTTTGATTTTCCGTGACAACTTGACATAATTAATACGATTAACAAGGTCGCTGCGATGTGGCGGCCGATCGGCATAACATGGTGTACGTTTGAGGCTTGTGCATACGGGTGGATCGGCATATCTTGGGGGCTTCACTTTAGATTTGTCTGTGTATATTCCGTATTTTTTTAAATCTTCTTGGATATCAAATGTATGAGAACTATATACTGGTCAACTAGATGAACATCAGCCCATTGAACAGGCAGGTTCCCGGAGCGGATTTTCAACTATCGGCCATATCCACACTGTAAAGTACCTGATGGAGAAATGCAGTGAGTACAACCGGCCCTTATGTTTCGCTTTCGAAGATTACGAAAAAGCCTTTGATAGCGTAGAACACTGGGCCATGTTCTCCATCGCCGCCGTTTTAGAGGATGTTATGAAAACACTAGACTGGGACAAAAAAAGCATTAATATCAATGGTGTCTTCTTGTCGCACCTCCGGTTCGCAGACGACTTGATTTTGTTCAGTGACCGAATGCAAGATTTCTAAATAATGATGCAAGACCTATACAATTAATCTCTTTAGGTCGGCCTCCAGATAAACATGTCTAAGACGAAGATGATGACCAATATATCTAGCGGTACGCCAACTAACATAACTGTTGGAGGCAAATATATCTAGCAGTACGCCAACTAACATAACTGTTGGAGGCAAATCGTTGGAGATAGTGGAACATTATACTTATCTTGGATAAATGTTTTATCATTTGGCAGAGAACATCGCAGTAAATAAATTTTGAGTCGCGTTCAGTTAGGTTAGGCCGCTTTCAGTAAGTTAGACGATATATTAAGAGCTCGAAAGATATCGTAATGCCTGAAAACCATGCTTTATATCCAGTGTGTTTTGTCCACCATGACTTACGGAGCCGAAACATGGATGCTCACTAAGGAGACAATGCATCGAAAGCGAGTTGTACAGAGAGCCATGGAGCGTGCCATGTTAGGCATAAGCCTCAAAGATCGAGTCCTAAATATGGAAATCTGTCGAAGGACCAAAGTCCCAGACGTTGGAGATCGTATTATTAGACTTAAGTGGCGTTAGGCAGGACACTTGGTGAGGCGTGGTGATGGCAGGTTGAGTAGAGTCCTCACAGAATAGTTGCCGAGGGCAAATAAAAGAGGAGTTGGCAGACCACCCGCCAGATGGGCCAGCGACATTGAGGCGGTCAAAGGAAAGACCTGGATGAGGTTGGCACAGTCCAGAGACGAATGGCACAAGGGAGAGGAGGCTTATACCCAGCAGTGTGTGGAAACAAGCTAACGACGATGACGATGATAAACTATATAATAATATACTAAATGTTGTTGTGTCCGGCAAGAATTCATAGTGGATTCAATTAAAATATTTGCATATCAATAGCACAGAATAAATAGTAATACAAAATAGGTACCTACTTAAACTTAATTATTCTACAGGTTAATTAAATCTATGACCTCCCACATACTATTGTAAAAAAACACAAATACCTACATTAATCATTATTATGTGAATTATTGCATTTATTGTGCAGTAATTTATGTACATTTTTAATTACTTATTCATTCTCACCACGCTGTTTTCATTTATATTTATTGTGTTGTCAATATGTTATCTACTTAATTTATTATCTATGTACTTACTAATTATTATGTATGGGTAAAATATTTATTTAAATGTTTCGTTGGAATGTAGAATTATTTTCTCGTCGTAGATAATAAGTAGCGGAGGATTGAGACAGGGTTCAAATTCTCAAAAATAAATTGTAAAAATTTGATTAGAGATGGAAGAAGTACCTACGAAAGTTATATATTTTACAAGCTTGTACTTAACTCATCGTGTTAGTATATCTGGGTGAATCTATGCTTAGCTCAAATGCAAATAATGTGAATGAATCTGAAATTGTACACACACACGACTCGATAACAATTACTTACATATTTTAATACTAGTGATTCAGTAGTTCAGTACACAAACATGGAAGCTCCTCGTCATTATATTATAGTAGGTTAATTTACTATTTTTCACCCGCAACTTAATCCGCGTGGATTACAGTATATCCCGAAATAAAGCATCTTATGTTCTTCTACAAAATTAAAAACCAATGCAAAAGTATGGCACCAACGCTCTTGATGCCTTTTGACAGACTTGTCGTCATTTTTTGTCCATGGCAACCGTTCCTTAAAGCGAGTAAACCGTTCCTTAAAGCGAGTAAGTTTCCATGAGTAAAGTTTCCCGTGGAAACTTACCATTTTTCGGATTAATAAATATCTTAATTATGTTGTCTCTATACTGTAAAGTACATATTTACAAAGTTTACCATAATCCATTCAGTCGTTATCGCGTTGAAACTCTCCAAACAAACAAACAACGTTCCACTTTTATATATTGGTGTGGATAATTCATAGTATAGACTACTATGAGTTATCCACATCTCAGCAGATTCTCAAATGCTTGTTTCGTAAAAGTTATTTTCAAATAAAACCTAGGTACTGTTTTTAAAGCTCAATAAAAACATCGGCGAATAAAACCTTTTCATCGATTCTATGCGATAACAAGTCCCACTGAAGTTAGACTTTGTAGCATAACTGTTTGGCTTCCGCGACTAAGCATCAAGAAAGGAACAGTTATTTAAAAATAATATTTCCTAGTCGCAATAACAGATATATTACGCGTTCGATAAATCCATTAATAACGTCTCGATAATCGACGAATTTATTGTATTGTCTGCAATAAATACGTAAAACAGTCAGTCCATTGATTAATGTGCTCAATTAAAATGGAAATAAATTTAATGAACAATGAGTAACCTTCGCGACCTCTATTATAATACTTTATTTATCCACGTTTGTTCAGTTAAATGCAAGTTTCATTTAATTTAAATATTTTTAAAATAATACTAACTGTTCTAATATTATAATACTTGTAACCACCAAATATAATTTTGTAGCAGTCCTGTAAATTTACGTAACTGTAACAAATATATTTGGTGGTAAAATATGTCTGAGCGGATTTTGATGTGATATAAATATATATTTGGTCCTGAAATAACACATCATAATAATAATGATACTAAGTATCATAATTGGCGGGATAAGCCACGGGAAGAAGCTAGTGTATAAATAGTTCATTTTAAATTAAAAATAAGGCAATCCGCTGCAACTTTGTTCGGACACATCTTAACACCCGTCGAATGTCTTGTTTCTGTAAATCTTTTGACTTTTAATTTTTAAAGTGTTCGTGTGACAGGCGAGGGTTGATAGGTATACCGTATACCTTAGAATCTAATTTAATGGGATCAAAATATTAAAGGCTATATCCATATGCAGCTAGAATAATGTCGCTAAAACAATAGAATTATCTTTCTTGTGTTCACATTGGTCAAATTTTAATTAAATCTGCTTAAATTATTTGATGGACTTTTAGTGTTCAGTAGTACGTGTATCAAGGAGTCCATAAAATATTGTTCAGTCGTTTTGTTTGACCATCTGAACGACCCAGTCTCACAAAGTATTATACTTCTAGAGTTATGTACAATTTTGATACCGCAGGTAATTTACTATTGATACGAGTAACAATTTAAAAATAAACAAATAGTCATTAATTTAAAAACACATCAGATTTAGATCATTGTTTATATTGTTTCACTTCTTCCTTAAATATATCGACTAGTAGATAAATATATAGCTACGAGTAGATAGTTAAGTGTGCTAAAATTATGATCACGAAAACAAAAGGATCTGTTTGACTTGGCGCCCGCTGTAATCCTGACCCGTCATCCGGGTACAAAATTAAATTCAAACTGTCACTAAGAACTGTCACTGTCAAAGTTTTTCTATTAACTTTTTCATAAGGATTTGACAGGACATTCATAAAACGGTTGACGTTGATAGATCGCGCGCGCGGAACGCCGACTTCTCTATTGAAATTTTCTGACGCTAATGATATTTTTACCCCTTTTCTTTGGGATGATGCTAATTAAGAGAAAGTGTCATGTGTCATGATTCTAAAATATTTTGGAAGTTGATAGGAACACAAAGAGAGGGTAATTTATTTTTACTTTAAAGTAAGTACGGTTACTAAAATTGTATACTTAGTTATGGCACACCGTACCGGTGACACAGCACTGAACGTGCTGAGACGTGTGTGTGTGAGACGGAACGTGTGAGATCACGCGCCCGATGACCATGTTTCGGCGTGCTCTCCTAAAATCTCGGGCACAGATTAAAATATAATTGGGCGGATTGGTGTAAATAACACCACCTAGTTAAAATCACGTTTTTTTTAATATTATAGTTAAAACAAGTTTTTACATCACAGTTTATATGTATAATAAAAACTTAGGGCACCTTACCTGTCAGTTTGTGTTATCTCCTTTATCACTATAAACACTTCTTTGTATTTGGCACTGACACTACTACACTGCACTCAATTGTGGAGGAAATCAAGGAGTCGATATCCCAAATGCAACAACTTTTTTCGCAGGGGATGAAAACAGAAGAGCTCCACTCCTGTCACCATCTCCAGTTTGGCTGCTGACTTTGCTTCATTTAATACTTTTGTTGTTGTTGCACTTCGGGCCCTCCGGGATCAGGTGCAGTTTGTTGTTCGGAGCCAGGACAATATGGAAATGCAGAGCAGGAGGAAAATACTGCATCACATCCCGAGGCGAAGACTGAAGAAATATCTGCCATGGTAGTGAAGACGATTGCGGACACCTTGAAGGTGACAAACTTCACTTCGAACAGCATCATTCGCTGCCATAGAATGAGGCGAGCGGCTAATGGCCTTTTAAACAAGCTTTTCTCATGTGGATTAGCTGTTGGCTTTTGCAATTGGAAAGCTGATTTTTTGAGGGAACGATCTATTCGAGTAGTCCTAGAGGGCTGCTCCTCTGATCAAATGGCCATCAATGCTGGTGTACCTCAAGGATCGGTTCTCTCGGCTACATTGTTTATACTGCACATTAATGACCTTTTGAAGCCCGGTACCTTTGGGTATGCAGATGACAGTACTGTGGTTGAGAGATACAGTTCCAATGCTCAAGCCAGCTGCGGCGCTGTCCAGCTTCAGAGAAAGGCTATGATGAACCGTTTGAATCTAACCTTAGAAGCCGTGCCCGATTGGGGCCATGCTAACCTGGTTAGATTTAATGCTACAAAAACGCAGGCGTGTTTGTTCTCTGCTAAAAAGAGTCCACTTTACCGATCTCCGTTTTTCCGTAGTGTAACAATACCATTAGGCGACCATCTGGAGCTTTTGGGTGTCGAGCTCACATCGAACCTGAATTTTAGGTCTTACATTGATTCCAAAGCCAAGGTAAACTGCAAATAAACTTGGTATTTTGTCTAAGATTAGGCGGTACTTCACACCGGGACAGCTTTTGAATCTTTACCAAGCACAGGTCCGATCTTGTATGGAGTACTGCTCTGGGATGGTTCTGCCAAGTATCAGCTCGAGGCTTTGGATTCAATTGAGTCACGTGCTATGAGGCTCATTGGAGATGACACTCTGGTAAAGAGTAAGCTTCAAAGTCTGGCGCATCGACGTGAGGTCGCAAACCTGTCAGAATTCTACAGATTGCACTATGGAGAGTGTACACAAGAACTGCACAATCTGATTCCCCCATCACCTTTCCATTACCGTACAACTAGACCCTCGGCAAAGCGCCATCCTTTTATGGTTGAAATACCTCGCACAAGAACGAAGCGTTACGCTTCTTCATTTATTATAAGAACTTCTAAGGAGTGGAATGCCTTCCCTCGTCAGTGTTTCCGGTAAAATATAACCCTGGTGTGTTCAAGTCAAGAGTGAATAGGTATCTACTAGGCAAACGTGCTACACCTTCGACTACATCATCGCTTTCCACTAGGTGAGATTGTGGTCAAACGATTGCCTAGACAGTGATTAAAAAAAAAACAGATAAAAAAAAAACAGATAAGCCAAGACCTGTCCTAGTTAAAATAAGTGACTTATCCTTGCGCAATAATGTTTGGAGTGCCAAAGCTAGCCTCAAAGGCTCAGGGATAACGCTGTCCGAGTTCTTGACCAAAGCGCGGCACACTGTTTTTATGGCTGCATATCAATGGTTTGGCCTAACAAAGGCCTAGTCGAGGGAAGGTGCCGTGTTTGTATTGGGGCCTGGTGGGACGCGCCATCGAGTGACCTGTCTCTCGGAGTTGGAAAAGATTGGTGAACCCACCGTCAGTGAGGGTCCCATTCTGGCTAAGACTTCCACGAAGAGAGTCACTTCGAAAACAAGCGAGCTGTCTCTGCTAGCAGGAGTTAATTTCAATGCAAGTATTCTTTGGTAGTATTAGTATATTGTGTTTAAGTTTCAAGCTTTCTTCACCCCTATCGTTATGTTAGATTTCAGTTTACCCTTTTTATTTTTATATACTTTGCTGATTGATAGATTTTTGTATCATTTGTTTGCATGCAAGCAATTATTGTTGTGACGTGTGTCAGTGATAATCGGCTGACAATGACAACTGTAAGTTCGACTGACAGGAGCTGTTCAACTGTCATGTTGCAGTGAGTGTCAGACTTTAGCTACGTTCCGTTTCACGGTGATCAAAACTGATTTGTCACCTAATTTTCGTTATGAGTTTTGTTTTATTATTATGCACGTATAAACACAGTACATATATAGTCCTATATCAATCAATACAGTGAATTAAATAGGAATGAGTGAGTAGGCGTAAGTAGTGTTTAGTTTTGATGATATATATATTTCTTTTAAATTGTATTTTACACAGCCGGCGAGTGGAGAGAAACTTTATTTGCTTAAATAGTAGGGGTAATATTTTATAATTTATATACATATTTAATTTGATTTATATATACTTGTTTATTAATATGATAAACATTTTTAATGATAGTAGAAATAGTGATTGTGACAATTATTTTTCATTTTCATCTGACAGTAGTAGTTTAGACAGTTTTTCATGTATACCTACTCTCTCTGATACTTTTGAGAATGAATTTTCTGATGTACTTGAAAATCTCAAAAAAACAAGTCAGATCCATTATCAGCAGCAATGGGAGTTGCACAAGGCTCGTCGGTCTCGAACATAATGTTTTCTCTCCTGCTTAATGATCTTCCTGATGCCGTGAAATGTGCAGACATCCGCAGGAGTATGACTTGAGAGAGCCAAATACACAAGCTGTGTAGCAAAGTAGGTAGTGCATCCTTTGCGCTCAGAAGGGTGTCCCAAGTAGTGTCAGTGGAGGTGGCGCGAGCGTGCTACTTCTCTACGGTACACTCTGTATTGCAGTATGGTGCTGAACTTTGGGGGCGCGCTTCGGATTGGGAGCGTGTTTTCCGAATGCAGAAGCGTGCTGTAAGAGCCATTGTACGAGTGCCGCAAGATACCTCCGCTAGACCCCATTTCAAAAAGCTTGGGATTCTTATATTACCTGCCATTGTTATTTTCCATGTGGCAGTTCAATTCTCCCGACCTGTAAAAAGCCCATAATGACGTGCACGCCTACAATACACGTAATTCTGCCAAGCTTGTTGGTATCCCGCATTCTATGAAGAAGTCAACCGACTGTATATAACCGCCTACCGGGCAATGTAAGGGGGGCCCTCAACAGCATGAGTTGCTTTAAAATCAGGTTAAAACGATGGCTTATTGAGCAAACTTTCTATAGCTTTGACGAATTTTTAAAAAGTAGTGTAGACAATGTTAATTGATGATCATTTATCTTTCTATTTTGTCATTTTTTAATTAAATTTATATTATTGAAATTTATATTATGTACCTATTTTTTAGATTAGATTTGTGGTATAGTATTATTGTTATTATTTTGTATAATTATACACATTTGTATACACACTTGGATGTTGTTGACATGTAAACTGATGTTTACTCGTATTAATAAAATACTTATGACTTACGACTTATGTTATCCATTTCGCAGAGTATTTTGGCTTATCTTTCCGATATGCTGGCATCATTTGATCACAAAAATATTCATGCCATACGAGTCTTGGCTCAAACCTTGTTTCCCGTCTATATCATATCCCTTGCCTGGTTTTCATCTCATCCGTAATGATCGGACCGGTGGTGGTGGTGGTGGCGGCGGCGGTGTGGCCATATATATATATATATATGCGGCGGTGTTCCCTTTCTCTATAGTTGCCTAGTTGGTATGTCAGCACAGCCACCGCCATCAAATGCCGGTGAACACCTTCTCATTGAAGTAATTCTTTCCCACAATAAGGTTCTTCTTGGAGTCTACTATAGTCCTTTTTTACGTATTAATTTCTTCTCCTCTTTTGAACAGAACTTAGAGAATCTTGATCGTTCTTACAATCATACCATTATTATGGGTGACTTTAACACAATATGTCTCCTTAAAAAACATTTTCTGTCTGCTTCTTTAGAATCTATCATTTCTTCAGGCAACATGCACATTCTTTCACTTAACGCGACCCATAACTTTTCAAACTCAACTCCTCTCTTCTTGATCTTATTTTTTTTCATCTACTTAGCATGTTGCTAAGCACGGCCAGTTTCCTGCTGATGCTTTTTCATACAATGATTTGTTTTTTTTTGTCATACATAATGCGTCCTCCAAAAGCTAAACCTAAAATTATACTTCAACGTAACTTTGGTGGCATTAATCAAGAACAATTTGCAAATGATGCGCAGAATATTGACTGGACGCCTGTCGTTGATGCCGAGTTGGTAGACGACCAAGTTGCAATATTTAGTACGTTGATACGTCTTAACTCTACAATGTGTTTTTGGCTATTAAAATAAAGCATCTCCCCGCGCCTTGGCTCACTGATGATCTCAAAGCAATGATCAAAGTAATGATGCATAAAAAAGCCATTGCAAAGTGTAAGTATAAATGTCGCCCTAATGAGGTTAATAAGGCTAAGTACACCCGCGCTTGATCGTTGTAATATAGTGCTTATGGATGCTCAACGTCGCCACATTCATAAATCCGTCGATAACGGAGATCCAGCTAAAGTTTGGAAATTTCTACGGTCAATAGGAGTTGGTAAATCTCGGCAGGATTCTATTCCCAAAAATTTTGACATGACTCACTTAATTCTCACTTCTCCTCTTCTTCTGAGATTGATGGCATAAGCAAAATTAATACTTTGCTTTATCTTTCTACCATTCCAACTCCTGTTTTTTTTAACTCAGTTCTCTGCTTGTGATGTCAATAAGAGTGTATTGTCGCTATCATCAAACGCTGTAGGAGGTGATGGTATTAGCTGAAACATGTTAGTCCCTATCCTAGATTCAATTCTCCCTATCCTTTGTCACATTTTGAACTCTTTTATATTAAACTGTGTGTTTCCTTCTAAATGGAAGGAAGCTGAAATTATCCAGTTACCTAAGAAACCTTATCCTAAATACTTTTCCGAGTACCCACCTACTTCAATACTTCCCTTTTTATCCACAGTCCTTGAACGCCTTGTCTATAATCAAATTTCCAGTTTCGTAAATAGAAATAATTTGCTGAATCGTAAATACGTTTTGGCATGGAAGACCACCAGTTAACTGTGCTGACTTTACTTGACTTCAATGCTTTTAATACCGTCAACTTCAAAATACTTCTTGCAATACTTAACTCTCTTAACATATCTCTAACAGTGGTGGTTGGTTTCGCAGTTATCTGCATTGTCACCGGCAGCGTGTACGCAATGAATAATAATAATAATATAATAATATATTCGGAACATTTTCAAACTAGGATACCCTGTACTATGGGCACTAGACAACGGATAAACATACATAGATACGAATTTTACATCCATGACTCGGAAACAAAAATTTTTGCTCATCACACAAATGAATGCACCTTGCAGGATTCAAACCCGCGACCGTTTGATTTCGTACTTAGGGTCTACTAGACCAACCGGTCGTCCGGAATATTTTTCTTCATGGTCTGACGTCCTCTCTCCTCTCTTGTTCGCTATTTTCATAAATTCTATATCTATCCACATTACTTCTCCTTACCACTTGTATGCTGACAATCTCTAAATTTATTGCCAAGCCCCACTGAGCACTCTCTCTGGCGCTGTAGAAATTACTAATGCAAATTTACACCATATTGCTGAGTGGAGTAAAGCATATGGGCTAAAAGTTAACCCTACCAAAACTCAGGACATAATTCTTGGTAGTTCTAAAACGATATTGAAAGTCGACTGATCGATGCCTCCCAAAATTGAGTTCGGTGGAGCCATTATTCTGTACAGCCAGAATATCAAGAATCTAGGTATAATAATGGATCAATGTCTTGGGGTCCTCAGATTGAGGCTGTTAGTTGAAAGTTATTTGCAAATGCAGGTTCCCTCAGAAGACTCCGCAATTTCTTGCCTACGGCCACTAAAGTAGCACTTGCGCAGTCTCTTCTGCTTTTAGACTATGCCAATGCCTGCTATCTAGATCTCACGGAGGACCAGATTAATAAACTTGAGCGACTTCAAAACTTCTGCATAAGATTTATTTACGCAAATATTGCATAAAACTCAAGGGGCTTCCTATACGTCTTTGCCGGAATTTTCACATACTCTCTCTTCTTTATACTACTCTTTTTAGTCCATCTTCGCCGCACTATACTAAGGAATGCTTTAATTTCCTTTACTGTTCTAATACTCGTTCACTCAGGTTATCAGAAAATGTGTCTAAGCTGTTTGCTTGTGGAATGCATTGCCACTCACGATCAGACGTGCACAGTCTCTAAATTCTTTTAAACATAAAGTTAAAAAACTATACCTTGAAATCTGATTTCACTTCCCTCTGTTTTCTTTGCGTGTCATTGTTTTTCTTGAATTAACTTTATGAATATATTAGTTTTCCCACCCGAGACTTCATACACGCAGAATACTGTTTATCTTGAAAAAAAAAAGCATCCAATTTTCTTCTAGGGTATTAAAAACCAATGCACAAGTCATTGAGATATACTTCAATGGTGATATGTTTTAACAGACTAGTTATTTCGTTTCGATAACAACCACATACCATTCTGTGATGGCAACCGTTCCTTACAGTGAATAATCAACATCTTCCAGTTTTCCCGTGGATCTTACAACTTTCTGGGATAAAAAGTATCCTATGTTTTATTCCAGTGTATAAGCTATCTCCATTCTAAATTTCATCGAAATCCGTGAAGCCGTTATCGCATGAAAGCTCCCCAAACAAAAAACAAATACACAGACAACGTTTCACTTTTACATATTGGTATGGAATAATAATAATAAGCCTTTATTGCTGTACCTTGTTTTCTTTAAAATATGAATGTTTATCTAAAATACTAATAACATGAAGTAACTTAACTTAATTTCTTTAATTGCCGGTGGTCGGCGCATTTTTAGACACAGCTTGTCCTTCGACAAAGGCCTCCTCTAAAGAATTCCATATCTTTCTGTCTCTCGCCATGCGAATCCACTCTGGACCAGCTACTCTTTTAAAGCTATCTTCCCAACGTTTCATTTGACGTCCTTTGCTCCTTTTACCATCTCTTGGGTACCACTCTGTTATTATTTTGGTCCATTTCCCTTTTTCCTCTCTTAACATATGCCCTGTCCATCGCCATTTTAGTGTTTGACATACTGTTTTTGCATCTTTAAATTTAGTTGTACTTTTTATTTCTTTTAATCTTACTTTGTCTCTTCTCTTGACTCCAATTGCACTTCTTTCAATACTGTTTTGACAGACGTTTATTTTATTCATTCCGTTCCGTTAATGCCCATGTTTGGCAACCATAGGTCAAGCACGGCAAAATACACATGTTGTAGACTTTTCTTTTTTCTTTAATTGGCATGTCTTTGTTTTTCATAATTTCACTAAGAGACCAAAATCTCCTCCAAGTGTTAGCTATCCTTCTATCAATTTCTTTATGCATAGTATCAGTTGCAGATATTAACTGTCCTAGATAAATATACTCTTCTACGTATTCTATTCGTTCCTTATTCACTGTAATATTAAATGCATGTGAGGAATTAGTCATATTTTTTGTCTTAGCCGTGTTCATTGACAGTCCTGCTTTCGCACTTTGATCTGATAGTTGTTGTAGCATTTGTTCTAGTCTTCTTGGACACTCCGAAAACAGGATCAGATCGTCTGCAAAACGTAGATGGTTTAGGTTTTCCCCGTTTATGTTGATTCCATTTTCATTCCATGCTAAATTCCTGAATATCGTCTCCAGAACCACTGAGAATAACTTAGGTGAGATAGGGTCACATTGTCGGACGCCTCTCTCTATAGGAAATTCCTCACCTGTTGATTCCAGCCTGACTTGTGCAGTACTCCTTGTGTAAATATTCTTTAGTATTCTTATGTACTTTTCTTGTATTCCCTGACTATGCAGTGCTTCCCACATATATTCGTGTTCTAAGGAATCAAAGCTTTATTGAAATCGACGAATCCTATATAGTAGGTTTTGTTATATTCTTTATATTTTTGTAAAATTTGTCTGAGAACATGTATGTGATCTACTGTCGAAAATTTATTACGGAAACCAGCTTGCTCTTTTGGTTGATTTTCATCCAGTAGAGTTGCAATTCGAGACAATATTATTTTTGAAAAAACTGTATAGACATTAGACATCAAACTAATTGGTCGGTAGTTACCAACATCTCCTTTATCTCCTTTTTTATGTAACAATATTATTGTTGATTTAGTCCAGTCCGCAGGAATATTTTCGGTCTCTATAATTTCGTTAAATATATCTGTTAATATAGGAGCAATCACTGATATAGTAGATTTCAGAAACTCATTTGTTATTTGATCAGATCTAGGTGTTTTGTCCGTTTTTTGTGTGTTAATTGCTCTATTATTTCTTCCTTCAGTATTTCCGGTATTGGCTCAAAATCTTCTACGTTACATTCCTTTACAACCTTTGGATTCCTACTTTGGTACAGGTTTTGATAGTAGTCTGTAGCAATTTTAAGTATTTCAGGTCTTTTGCTTTTTAGGTTTCTGTATTTAGTCTTCACATTTGGCATCCAATCTTTCTTAACATTCAATTCTTTAATAGCCGTCTTTATTCCACCAGTTCTTTCAATATGCTTTTTCAAAGTACCTTGCCTTTTTCTTTTCTTATCTTTTCTTAGGTATGAAATATTAGATATTTGTTTTATTGTATTGGTATGTATTCCTATTAGTAATATTTTTTATTTTAGTTTAATTAGCATATTTTTATGATTTATGTAAGTACACCAACGTCTGTTTTTGTATTTATTTTTCCTCCATCCAAAGGTTGTCTGGAAGATATCGCTTTTAGAGATAAGACCGCCCATTGTACAATAATATTTCTTAGTTTTAGTTTTAATTCAATTGTATTTATAAATTTTTGGTGTACAATAACGAGTTATCTATCTATCTAATTGTTACTGTCTTGCGCGTATCTTAAACGCGTCCGTTTCACACACCGCGCACCCCACGTATCCCCTGCGCGCTTCCCCTCTCACCCAAACAAAGCCGCAAGCGCTTTAGCGAGCACACAAGCTTGTAAAAGCTTGCAAGTGTTGCTTCTTTTCGCGTAGTGTATTTTTACACGGCTGTGCGGAGGGTATTGTGTTTATCAGCCTATGTATGTATGTGTGTCTGTTCCTTTGTGGGACAATGTAGAACAAACGCTTGGTCAATCGATTTGTCTTAATCTTGCGAGTGTCCAAAAGCGGATCCAGCCTTAGATTCAGGGGGGGTCACAAACTTATCTCCAGCCTGGATGGGTTCAAAAATTATACATTACTACATGTGCCCCGCGGTTTCGAACGCGTAGCCTATGCCCAAAGGCGGATGCATTTATTTATAGAGATATTTAAATCATAAAATTTCAGGACAAAATAGGCGCGAAAGTAGTGTCCAGGAAAAGTTTGAGTTATTTCTCAATTTTTGATGTTTTTCTATAAAAAAACATTTAACATAATTAAAGAATGAAAGCTCAACTAAGGTTAAGAGCTCGACGGAAGCGAGCGCGAATATTCTTGTTTATTTCTATAGTTTATTTGTTTGTCGTATGAGGTAGTGCTGTGCTGGCCTCTGGTGTCAGTTTGTCAGGCCGACCGAGGGCCTCTGACATGTCTTAACGACGGCCGGAATTAATCAATAACAGCCGGTACCGACAGCTTAACTTACCCTCTAAACATTTCTATAGTGTAAAACTAAAACATAATTTGAATAACGAAATAACGAAAACCGACTATCAAAAGCGCAAGCGCAGCGAGCCCGGTTTTTTAAGTTATTTATTTCGGTATACTATATAAAAATAATAACAAAACATATGAAAATAACAAATGGAATGGGGAGTCATGACCCCCATGACCTCTCCCCTGGATCCGCGCTTGCGAGTGTCACTAAAAACATAACAATCAAAATCCACACCAATATATAAAAGTCAAACGTTGTCTGTTTGTTTGTTTGGGGAGCTTTCACACCAAAATGGCTGATCCGATGCTGATGAAACTTTGTAAATGGGTACTGTACAATATAGAGGTAGAAATTTGCACTTATATCCAAAACGGTACCCTCAGTGCACGAGTAAGAACAGAACAAAGAAGGTTTCTAAAATAGTCCGAAACCCGGGCGGAGTATATCTGGTCGTCCACGTGTTCTATTTTTAGGTACCTACTTAGGTATACGAGTAGCATTCGCGTTAGTTATCAAAATAAAATGAATAGTCGTCCATTAAGTTCTTTCCACAAAATTACTGGAAACAAAACAAAATACTTATCAAAATAAGGCACATTCCACTAACTTGCCTCCGCAGATTGGTCTCGCCTCAGCACAGGCGTCACTTCGCCCGCAAATTGGTCGCGCCTGCTCCTGACGTATTGTTATTACGGCTTTTATTTCGCCTTATCAATCTCGTCCGTTATCGGAAGCTCTTTCAGTTTGCCCTCACACCTCCCCGATTCTTAGCACTCCGGTTATTATGGAGAGAGGTTTTGTTGTTGATGTTAATAATGAGTACCAAGTGGAATTGACAACTGCAGGTTTTTGTAGAGTGGATGAAATTAAACCTTCAAATTGCGGTAAACTCAATTTTTGTGGTAAATTATAGCAAATCAAACCTTTAACTAGGTTAGGTTTGAAGCGATGGTTGCTTAGTTGGTTGTGTGGTTGGACGCCGCGACCTCTGATATGGGCTTAAAACCAACCAACAACTTATCCCCACTAATATATTAAAGTGAAACCTTGTCTATTTGTTTGTTGGTTTGTTTGTTTGTTTGGGTTGCTTTCACGCGATAACGCCTGGACCAAATTTAATGAAATTTGGTAAGTACATGCTGTATACCACTGAGACCAACATAGGATATACTTTTATCCCAGCGCAGCTAGTAAGCCATAAAATTAAATTATTATTCTAAAAAACAAATAAACCGACTGCAAACAAAACTAAAAAGAGGCAAACCAGCTTTATATTTTTGATTTTGAAATAAAATATGCAGTCGAAGGCAAAATGCATTTCATTTCTCATTGGCCGCGATCAGCTAGAACCTGGCGAGCTTACTCCTCATGCCTCCGACTGCATCTTATCAGGAATCTAAAGCTTTCGTTTAGTTTTGTTCGCAGTCGGATTATTTTTTATATTTTTAATAATAATTTATTTTTATTTTAACTTTTTTAGTTTTGGAACTTTATTTTTATACTTTCACTGGATAGGTTTTGGTATTTTTTTTGTTCCGCCGGAAATACAATTTGTCAGTCTGTAAGCCACCATATTAGTTTTCTTGACGCTTCATGTAGGTATCATATGTGACTCTCGCGCATAGAAATCGGAATATTCAATCGGAATATTGCAATTTCTGTGCTCCCGCGATAAAGACGAATCCAATGATACCTCATTTATCAAAATCCATCAAGCCGTTTATGCTGTAGGACGTGCCAAAGGAACATACAAACATACATACAGGCCAAAAAATTAACCCTCCGTATTCATATAAAAAAGCGATCTTACATTTAATTTTAAGATCTTCAGAAAACTAGACAGCTACCTTTAGCTGTTTTGCTTTCTAAAAATCCTAAAGCACGGGCTAGGCTTTTAGCAAATGGTTATGCACAGTTTGCCCCAACATTGTTGTCCGTTTCTGAGGACCTCAATTTAGGTTCATGGATTGGATGGCAGATTGGATCATGAAGAAGCCCCATGGTGATGATGGATTCTCTTCTCACCATAGTCACGTCATATATCACGTAAGTACTAATGATGCAATGCAATGGTGTTATCGTCCTAACAATAAATTGTGTGTTGACCTTAATAGTAGGTAGGTACTAATACTAATAAGTAATAACTAATTGTTAAGCAAAACATATTACACGTAATTTAATTACAACAACAATTACTACAATAAACTTGCGTTATGCTATGTAGAAAGTAAATAATGAAATGGTAATAGCCATATGCATTTCA
Organism: Alsophila aescularia; assembly: GCA_946251855.1. Taxonomy (NCBI): domain Eukaryota; kingdom Metazoa; phylum Arthropoda; class Insecta; order Lepidoptera; family Geometridae; genus Alsophila; species Alsophila aescularia. The sequence continues at coordinate 30,944,589 of OX276375.1, forward strand.
TTAATGTTCAACATTATTAGAATAACAACTTTTCTTGTTGTTGATTTTAGCAGTTAACGCCTGCTTAGTAAATAAATCTAATAACTTTTTTTGAAAAAAAAAAAAAAACGGTTTCCGACTAGACTTGAACCATCATACATCCACGCCTCTGTGCGGCACATACCTCTAAACAATTCGGCTACTGCATCAACACTGACTGCATCATAATCCAAACATGTTTCCTTTTTTTTTTGTTTTGTTTGGCGTTATCTTTCCGATACGAAGTTAATGAATTTTAGCCGTGTTCGGTAGGTCAGTTCAGAATACATCCAATGGATGGCGTTACCGTCGCCATAAGACGGCTTGAGAAAACTGAGGGACAAATTTGGATTATGATGCAGTGGTCAGCGCGTCAGCTCCGCATATGCCTCTCTACTAAAGGCGGTAGTGATCTTGCCTGAGCACATGTACGAGAAAACTTAGTTTTTTTCTCTCTCTCAGGATTTGTGCACAAGTTGTAAGACCTCTTCATTCGTTAAAATTTTTCAACAAAATTGTTCCCAACAATATTAATAAGATTTTATAACATTTTGATCGCTTTGTATATTTCCTCATGCTCGCTCGTAGACTTTTCTTTTACAGTTTAATCTGTGGTTTAACGACACACGAGTCCGCAAAAACATCGTCAGGAGCATGGCTAAGTTAGAAATTCCCTAAACAGATAAGGGTTGTCAATCACAGCATCGCCAAGATAGTGACAAAGACTTGCCAAGAATAGAGGAATCCATTCCATTACATGGAACCCGAAATAAATCAAGATCCTATCTAAAAAGTGGTAAAAATTGGCGCAGAACTAAAATAGTAAAGAGTAAATGGTAAAAAATAGGTTAATGTGGTAGAAACATGAAAAATACGCTTACAAAATTTTGCGCTTCACTGCACTGCAGTTATTGATACTGAGACAAGTGAGACACTTGTTTTTAAGTATAAAATGCCCTGTAATTTTGGTGACTACAATACCTTTCAAATAAAATACGGTACGTTTGCACACTAATGGGCAGTCGGATTTCTGACAATGCGGTAATACTTTTCGTATCTCCTCAGGCAAACTCCTTCAGAAAATTCTTACCACTACAAAACTTTCTTTAAAGTTTTCTCCTTTTTTTTACTTATGAGACGGGCAGGTCGCTTGCCTGATGATAAGCGTCACGCCTGCCCATAACAGTTGCAGTGCCACCCAGAACCTTGGTTGCAAAATCTTGCGTGTCACTGCACTGCGCTCGTCACCCTGCGACTTTGTTTGTTAAGTCTCATTGCCCAGTAATTTTGCTACTTATTGACTAGGTATTCTTAATTTTTATCCATCTGACTTCAATGCGTGCATCACACCATCACATGTCAAACGCCTGCAAGCTGTATCAAAGCTATAACTATAACAGGAGCATGGCTAAATCAGGAATTCCCCCAGATCAGGGTTGTCAAACGCAGCCTCGCCGAGACAGTGACAAAGGCTTGTCATCAATACAGGACGCTATCCCATTACGCGGGGTGTCTGCCGGAGATCACCCCTATTGTCCGCTGATCCGGGCGGCTTCAATGCAAACTTCCAGTAACAAGCGTCTTGGATTTGTTTAAGAGGTCGGAAGAGTTGGATGTGGTAACTGAATTTCGTAAAAACGATAGACCCGGCCAGGACGTTATGCTCCCTGGCAGGGACTATGAACATTACTGGTTATTCGAATACCTTACGGGTTAAAAATTTGCTTTTGGTAGGACAAAAAAACAAAAATTCAGGCGCTGTTTTGAGACTAATTCGGTCGGTACAAATTCATGGCTGTGCACGCCTGACTACATTTTTCATTGATTTCAAAAGAATGAGATTTGGAAGAAATGGGAGAGACCTTTTGTCTAACAATTGATCACTTGAGGCTGATTATAAAAGCAAAAGGTGGATAAACCTTGGCAGTTGCTAAGAATCATTATTGTCTCAATTCGAGCGGTAACTGTGCTTACAAAAACTGAGTACAAAAATCAGTTTATGAGCGCGCGCTCGCTTTTAACCATCAAAATAACTTTCAATTCAACCACAGACTAAAACTAAATAACTGTCATTTTATGGAAATGGGACAAACACCTAGGGTTCTAAACATCTAAAATTATTTAAACATATCAACGGAGAAATTAACGAAAATGTTCCCCACATTCATTTTCAAGAGAATTCAACTCACACGACATAAGTTCAAAAACGAAAACCCGACTACGGCCGGGTAAAATTAACCTATGATATAAGCTAAATATTAGCTATCTAAGCTATATATTAGCTTGCGATGAAGACGAATCGATTGATACCTCGCTTGTCAAAATCTGACCAATAGTGGTGACGCTCTAAGGTGGAACATCCAAATACATACATAGATACATAGGGGAAGGGAGAGGGGGGGGGGGGGGTTACTTAACGTTTGGAACGTAATAAAACGGACATTATACAGTATTATTTATTTTTTTATCTTTGGTAATCTGTTTATAATAATTCAAGTTCGAAAGTAGCATTTGTCACATATAAAAAAAAAAACAAAATGTAAAAAAGGTCCTTTTACCCCATTTTTTCTTGCCCCCTACCTCGGGTAAGATGGGGTATCCCTATGGGGCAAGATGGGGAACACAAGAACTGAGCTACTCTTGTTCGCAAAACTCGCAAGTAAATGTTGCTTCTTCGTCTTATATACCGGCACAGATGCAGTGTGTCCATTTTCCACAGATAACACATGCAGCCCATCCTTCATTTGAGTCTAAATATTGACTGGGGCGGTCAATATTATACGATACGATACGATACGAAATACTTTATTGTATACCAAAACAAAGAACAAACAATATCAAAACTTAAATAAGGTAATACAATTGGCGGTCTTATTGCTTAAAGCGATCTCTTCCAGACAACCTATGGATGGACAGTATCAGAGGAAGCAGAAATAGACGGTGGTGTACAATTAAGAATAATTATGAATTACTTAAAAATACTTAATTATATAAAAAGTTTATATGACATAAAATATATATATATATAATTAATAAATATATATTACATAAAATAAATATATAATTATAATAAATTAATACATATCAACATAAATAATTAAATGAAAAATTTTAAGCAGCTGTGTTGTCAGAGGTTAGACAAATAGTGATTTTTCACCATATTTTTAAAAATTGACAAGGATTTAGCGCGTCGGATATCTAGCGGCAATGCATTCCACAGTCGGACAGCTTGTATTGTGAAGGATTTGCTGTAGAACTGGGAAGTGTGGATAGGGATTTTAAGTTGAAGGGCTCTAGAAGAGCGCATGGAGTGTGAAGGTAGTAGGAACTCAAAGCGTTCTTTGAGGTAGGGTGGAGTGAAAGGAATAAACAGGATGCTATAGAGCAAAGATAGGATATGTGCATTCCGGCGAAAACGAATGGGCAACCATTTCAGCTTTTTGCGAAATTCAGAAATGTGGTCATATTTGCGTAGGCCATATATGAACCTAATACAAAAATTTTGTAGGCGTTCAACCTTATTAAGCTGTTCTTCGGTTAAATCTAGGTATGTGGCGTCTGCATAATCAAGTATAGGGAGTAAGAGTGATTGTGCAAGGGCAATTTTGGTGGTAATAGGCAGAAAATTACGCAACCTCCTGAGACAAGAAGCCGAAGCAAACATTTTGCGACTTGTCTCTGCCAATTGGGGTACCCATGAAAGTTGCTTATCAATAAATATCCCTAAACTCTTGACGGTATTGCTGATTGCAATGTTGGTTCCTTCAAAAATTACCTGGGGAAGACAAAACCAATCGATTTTAGAAATCATCCTTGAACTACCTATCACTATGATTTGTGTTTTCTCCGGATTGATCCTGAGACCGTACGAGTGGCTCCATTCTGAAATTCGTTGAAGGTCGTCGTTGATCGTGTCAATGGCTACTGGTAATTGCTGCAAAGGAGCCTGTGTGTAAATTTGTAAATCATCTGCATAAAGGTGGTAGGAAGAAGAGAGCTGACAAGAAATTGAGTTAATAAAAATTGAAAATAGAAGAGGAGATAGAACGCCGCCCTGAGGTACACCTGCTGCCGTATTACACCAAGATGAGAAGATGTCATCAATGCGAACACGCTGCCGGCGACCATACAGGTAACTACGAAACCATTCAATTACCGTTGGAGATATGTTAAGAGAGCACAGAATTCCTAATAAGACGTCGAAATCTACATTATTAAATGCGTTACTAAAGTCAAGTAGTGATAAAACCGTTAACCGACCGTCCTCCATACCATACCGAATATCGTCAGTAATCTTTACCAATGCTGACACAGTGCTGTGTCCAGGACGGAAACCAGATTGGAAAGGGTTTAAAAGGTTGTTTCGGATAAGAAAGGATGTAAGCTGTTGGTGTACGAGACGCTCGAGAAGTTTTGAGAGGAAAGGAAGAATAGAAATGGGACGATAGTCTGAGAAAGAAGAAGGATTAGTTTTTTTAGGGAGAGGAGTGATTTGAGCTTCCTTCCAAATGGAGGGAAACATACCACTGGAAATGGAAGCGTTAAGGATATGTTGTATGATAGGCAGAATTTCATCAAGTATTGGAATTATCATTTTACGGCTGATAGAGTCACTACCAACTGCATTTGACGAAATGGATTCTATGCCCTTCCTAACATCACAATCGGTAAATTGCTTAAAAATGAAAGAAGAGTGACCAGGAGTAGTAATTGTAGATAGGTATTTTAGTGTAGCAGCTTTTATGAGCCTATCAAAGTTGGCAGAAAAGGAGAAGTGTTGATTAAGCGCATCAATGTTAAGATCTTTAGGTATATTATCTTGTCGTGACTTTCCAACTCCTAATGTCCTAAGAAATTTCCAGATCTTTGCTGGATCTCCATTTTCCAGTGAACTATGAATGTACCGGCGTTGTGCATCCCTACAAACCTTATTGCAGTGATTTCGACGTTCAACATATTTTGCTTTATTAGCATCGGTTGGTTTACATTTAAGCCTAGCCTTGGCTGTGAGCTTTTTATTCATTAAAGTACGTATTTCAGTCGTGAGCCAAGGTGCCGGCAGATGCTTCATTTTGACGGGTCTTAGGGGCGCATGGACGTCATAGAAACCAGTAAGGATACAGTTAAAACTATTGACTTTCTGATCTAAAGAACAAGCATTCACTACGTCAGACCAATCTACCTTACAAACGTCTTTACGTAAAGTCTCTATATCAATACCACCAAAATTGCGCTGCATAAGAATTTTGGGCTTAGCTTTAGGTGGACGGATTTTGTAGGAAATATAGATCATGTCATGATACGAGAAAGCATCCGCCGCACACTGACCATGCTTACTAACGTGAGCTATGGATGACACAAGCATCAAATCGAGAAGAGAAGGTGTAGAGTTTGGGAAATTATGTGTTGCATTTAGTGGAAGGATCGTCAGGTTGCTAGCCCTTATAAGTGTTTCAAAAGTAGTTGACCGAGAATCTTGCTTAAGAAGGCAGGTGTTAAAATCACCCATAATTATGGTGTGATCATATAACGTGGAGAATTCTTCTAAAAGCTGTTCAAACGATGAAAAAAAATTAATACGAAGTGAAGGACAGTAATAAACACCAAGGAGCACCTTAGTGTGATTAATAGAGACTTCTATAAAAAGATGTTCACCGGCACTGGGTGGGGGCGGCTGCGTTGACATACTCACTAAGGAAAAAGGAATATGTGTTCGGAGATATATGGCAACACCACCACCACCACTTCCAGTACGGTCGTTACGGATTAGTTTAAAGCCTGGCAAAGTAAATAAAGAAGAAGGGAGACAAGGTTTTAACCATGACTCAGATATGAGTAAAGCGTGAATATTTTTATGCTCGAAAGACGCCAACATATCAGCAAAATGAGCCGGAATGCTTTGGGCGTTGATGTGAAAAATGTTAAAATTTTTCGAAACATCAACTAGAACCGATTCAATTGTATTGGATAGACTGGGAATGCTACAAAAACTATCATTACTGCTATTTATACTATTAGAAGAACAAACAGAAATAAACTCATCATCACTGCTGTCATAACTCATAATACAATAAAAAAAAAAACTATCTAAACAAAAAATATATAATAAAATGTATATATGTAAATAAATAAAAAAATTATATAACAAACACTATAATATGTTAACTGCAACTACGCAATTAAACTAATCTGTCCACCCTCCAGCTGTGCATTCACAGAGACAAATTATACAACAAAAGAAAAAAAAATACAATGAAAGAACATAAAACATTATGAGAATAAAAACACTACGTATCAATACGATCCCTGTAAAATTTCCCTACTAATATTTCACGAATAAGACAAAACTACGCATTATATTATGTAAAGCTAAAACACGAAAGTTAGTCATTTTATAATATTTCCGACTGGTTTGGCTAGGTATACTGCAATAACAAAACGTTGTGTGCGATATAAAATGAAAGGAATGAGTTATGCTAAAAATATGATTTAAATTAATGTAAACTGACGTAACGCGTTTGACGTAATAATTAAACCAAAGAGAATATAGACAAAACGAAAAAAACAAGGTTGGTTGAAAACAAAATGAAGGTAGAAGTGTTTTTTTTATGATAGATAAAAAAAACTGTTTACATTTTTCTCCTTTTCCATTCACAGTCGGATACTATAAAAAGCTAGCAAACGTCAAGAACTGAAATAGGGATCGCAAAAACCATAAGCACTCCACTACTTCTTGGCTACGCCTCGTTTTATCTTGGTCGGCGCCACGGTCTCCTTCGCCGCAATAATAGGTATCGGCGACGGCGCATCCTTTTGTAAGATCCCGTCGAGGTCTCCCTGGCAGCTAAGGCGATGTCGAGCACCGTTGGGACGGAGAACAAAGACGAATCCCTCTCTCGTCCAACACTTGCTAACACCGAACTTCAGACGAGCTGCCATGAAGACATTATGCCGGGCCTTCGTCAAGAACTCGGAAACAGTTACGCCAGTCCCTTTCAGGCTGGTCTTAGCAGACCAAATTTTGTCGCGGACACTGAGATCCCGGAATTTGCATAAGATCGGTCTAGGCTTGCCCAAGTTCCCGGCACGCCCCATCCTGTGGCAACGACTGATATCGCTTACCGTAAACTCCGCCTGCTTCAGTTGATCTACAACTGCTTTTGTGACAACTTCGGCCGCAACTTCCTTTGGATCCTCAGGGAGGCCGTGCAGCAGCAACATTTTTCGCCTGCCTCGCATCTCCAGTTGATCTGTCTCCTTGGCAAGCCACTCAATTTGTCCCTGAAGAGCCCGCATAGAATTAATGACAAAAGTCTTAAAGGAGGCATATTCAGCTGCCAACGCTTCGGTGCTGGAGTTGCCTGTAGTCTTCTGCAACTTGCCCTCGAAGCTGTCCATCCGCTTGTAAAAAGTTGACATCAAATCCTCCATGGATTGTTTGAAAGTAGTGGCATCCATATTGGAGATTTGGGGAGTTAGTAATGCAGTGAATAAAGTGAAAAAATCTCGTGTTGTGAAGTAAATTAAGCAAGGAAAACACAGCAAGGCAGGTGAGGTATGTAGGTCTTTTAAATTATTGCATTAATTTTGTTTTTAAAACTATTCAAATATTTTTAAATTATGGTTTTAGAGGAGTGCTAAAAAGTACTTGTAACTTATTTCACACCTACCGCCCGAATCTATTATATACAGAAGCAAGAAGAGTTATCTCCATCACTCTCGCTTTCTGGTGGAGAAGTAGGCGTAATGGTTTTTTTTCACTCCCCCATTTTTTCTGCTTATGCTTTAGTTCTCTTATTTGTTTTCTCTTTGCTAACTATAGTCCACCACGCCAGATGGGGCATCGATTAGTTCCCACTAGTTCCAATACCCCTTCTTGCCCTCTCATTCCAAACTGGATAAAGCAAATTATTAAAAAAACGCGAGGCTTTGCAAAGCGGTCACTGCGTTGACTGGTTGACAACATGGCGGCGCGTCTTTACGAACTGGAACTATATATATTTATTCGGGACATTTCCACACCAATTATCTAGCCTCAAACTAGGATACCCTGTGCTATGGGCACTAGATAACGGATAAACATACATAGATAAGAATATTACATCCATGACTCGGAAACAAACATATCTGCTCATCACACAAATGATTGCACCTTGCAGGATTCGAACCCGGACCGTTTGATTTCGTACCTAGGATCTCTAGCCACGAGACCAACCGGTCGTCAAACTGTTGTGATAGTTGCACGTAAGCTTAATAAAACCTGGTACCCCGTCTTGCCCGCCACCCCGTATTGGCCCCTTCCTTTAGATACACAGACTGTTGAACTCATTATCCTTTCCTTGTGTCGCTGTAGTCGGGTAAAAATATCATAAATTCACATGCCACATCCATCCATACCTCCTACCTGAACGTGTCTTGTTAGCGGTGCAGTAACAAGTGACGCGTGTCGACGGCACACCTGCCGATATGCCGATATTGTGTGCACTATGATTGAATTCCGTCCTACAGCTGTACACCTACGCCTCATAAACTCGACACCATCGTACTTTATCACAGTAACAAAGCTTGGCAAACATTTGATAACTAATGCACCTGACGGATTGGTTATTGTGGAAAGGGATCAATGGAGGTTTTGACTCATGGTAGACGGCAGAGAGAATGTTAAGGTACATTTCTAGTATCTAGATTTTGAATTTGAGATCAGTGTTCTGACGTGCTGACTGAAACTTGGAAGACTTGAAGGCTTTGTGAAAGACTCAGTCGATAAACTTGAAATTTTCTGATTTATTTCATACTACATTTCCCGCCCGCGACTACGTCCGCGCGGACTAATATTTATCGCGAAAAAATGCATCCTACGTTATTCTAGGATATTAAAAACCAAAGCAAAAGTAGGCATAGCACCAACGTTCTTGTTTTTTTTTTTTGCAGACTTGTTATTTCGTTTCCATGGCAACCATTCCTTACAGCTAGAAATCACATTTTCCCGTGGAAACTTTCAATTTTCCGGGATAAAAAGTATGAATTATCACCATTCAGCTTTTTGAGAGTTAAGTATGATGATAATGATGATGATCCAATGTTTTATAACAGGGTATAAGCATCTTTGTTTAAAATTTCATCAAAATCCGTCCAGCCGTTATCGCGTGAAAGCTCCCCAAACAAACAAACAAATAAACAAGCAAACAAACAGACAACGTTTCACTTTTATATATTGGTATGGAGTTACATGGTTTTTTAACTGTTTTATCCGCAATATAATACATTACCACATTCTATGGACCTACTACAAAAGTGCTACTTCATCGTTGCCTGTATTGGAGCAGCGTGATAGATCATCACGCCAAAGATCCTCATCAAATAAAAAAGAACCATCAAAATCGGATCTAATGAGGCGGAGATATTCATTAGCCTCTTTATGGGGATGCACCCCCCTAATCAAAAATCCCTGACTATTAATAAATTGAAAAAAATTGTTTATCCTGAATACAAAGTTTCGTCTAGATCGGTTGAGAAATGCGACCTGTAGAGAAGAACAGAGATCCGGACAGCGGACACCCGGAACCGTATATACGAAAACATTTTTGCCCAAGCTGAAACGGAGACGCTTCGCTCACGCTTCGTGCTCGCTCGGTCAAAAAACGTCATACATCGAACTGCGACAGGCAGACGAGAAAAGACAGCGCAAACACACTGCACGCTAATGGACCGATCTTTGATGATAAGGTATTGCTTTGTGAACGCCCAAGCGTAGAATAAATAATAGTACAAGGCTCAAGTAATACCCACTGATCTAGGTAAGTACTAGTTAAGTATTCACACCCACTGAGCTACTAGTTACACCCATTGTGCTACTAATTATGTTACACCATGTTTGTATGTTAGCATGTTGAATAGCTCAAAAGTAGAGCAACAATCAAACTGCTTGCCAACAAGACAAGACGTCACGATTGCACATCGACGGTTTGACGCTGCTTCCAGTCGCGTGTCATCCATCATTTACCGCTCCGATAAATAACTCCGAAACAGGGTCTCGTATATCCATCGGCGTGCGATCGCGGCGCGATATTTGTGTCGCCACGTCGTAAACCCGTCGCGCGACATCGGCGCAGTTTGCGACTAAAGCGCGCGACAAAGTGACGGGAGACTAATGGGGCGTTATTTCACTTTGTATTTGAGCGGTTCTTTTAGAATGTGCGGTGAATTGAATCATTAACCTGATATTCCCAGTTTCTGTCTTTGCAATAGTTGTCAAACGCTTTCAATCCCATGTTGTATGCCAACACCCAGCCGCTGGATTCCAACAGCGAGCAGGCCTATGTTTAGATGTAGACGGCTTTCACGGCTGATTCTTTATTATCATTAGGATTTCATTTAGGATACGCTCCGGCCAAGAAGGTTTACAACAAGAAAGTTTACGCACAACGAAAATACCTGCATGCTAACTTCAAATCGTTATAGACCTTAAATGGTCATTCTAAATTAAAAACTATAAGAAAAATCTAAAGATGATTTTCAAATAGGTACCTATTCAATGATATCCAACTTAACATAGTCTTGTACTATTATTTATTCGGTGACATAGTTAGTCGACTTAATTTTCTTGTTTTTTTTTCTGCATGGCGTCTTGTTGTCGCCATATTGAATTTTGATTACTGTCATGTATTTAGTAACACTCGCAAGATTAAGATAAATTGATTGACGTTAAAATCATCAAAATCGGTCCACGCGTTTGTTCTAAACATACATAGGCTGATAAACACATTAACCGCACAATCGGGTGAAAAGACGAAATCTACACAGCCAATTAATACTCATTCATTGGTAGACTTTGTTACACGCGGTGGCTGCGTATGTGTGCGTGAGTGGATAATTTGTGGTTGATACACAATTTAATCACAAAAGATTGCATAGGTTTTGATTTTCCCTGCGTTCTTGACAGAATTAACAAGGTCGATATCTAGCTGCGATGTGGCGGCCGATCGGCATAACATGGCGTGAGTGCGTGAAACTTGTGCGTACGAGCGGATCGGCATATCTTGGGTGCTTCACTTTCGATTTGGCGATGTAGACTGCGCTCTTTTTTTAAATCTTGCCGTGTTTACATGCTTCCGGTTACATGGAGCGACAATTTGTAAGGGACCATGTAAAGACGATGCGCTGGGAGACCTACATGAAACATAGTTATAAGGCCAATCAATTATTCTATTCCATAAATAGCTTAACATACAATATATGATTCTATAGTGGATTTACATCTTTGTCGAAATGTGCAAGTGTTGGCTCTCGTAGTCAGCTGCTAATTCTGTTTGCGAGACACGACGTCTGCAGTCTGTAGGTAGAACACGGGGCTCCTCGGGCGAACGTGATCCAAAACATACAGCGCTAACAATGTTTACGCCACGTGGAGGATTACGTTACGCTACAACTACAAGGTAGGGTTGTATGTAGTTTTAACATTACAAGTAGAGTCGAGGTAGGCAAGGCGTGGTGTACTTATCTTCTGTTTTCTGGTTTGATAAGTGAAGCAAGAAAGACTGTTGATTTATTTAGCAATAATTATACTACTAGTAGTTCTGCGAACAATCTAGCGGTGCACACCATCTAGTGACTTTATTGTAAAACTAACATTAATAACCAAGGTGCTCCATCAATTCCTACCTAGTAGGTAAATGGCTGATTTCACTGGTTGAAACCTAAAAATGGCACGGCATTTTGAGGAGCTATTCCGCTCATGACGCCGAAATCTAATCAGGAATTAGATCTTCACCAAATGTTTAGAACACCAACATAAAGTTACTACGTTTCAAATAAAACGAAAACATCGAAATTGGATCTAATAAGGTGGAGATATCATTAGCCCAAAAATCCCCAACAATTGAAAATACAAAAAGTTTGTTAAACCTGTATACCAAGTTTCGTCTAGATCGGTTGTAAAGTACGACCTGTAGAGGAGTACCGACAAACATACACGAAAGCAAATTAGTTATTGAGCTCGCTTCGCTCGCTCAATCAACTTGGAGTTGGTACAAATTCATGTCCTTGCTAGGAAGTATGACACCAACTAATCCCATATTATAATTTTAAATTTAGAAAATAACCCTACGTGGAAAGTGTGGTTGGAAATAGTACAACATGTGCATATAACAAGCCATTTTACTCGAACTTTCTGTGATCCAAACACGGACGTGTAGCAAGAAAATTAATTTTGAATGTGGAGGTCATAAATGGAGAACAAACAAGAAAATTTAATAACAGAGTTTTTTTAAATTGTACCGTGTGACATATCAAATGAAAGGGCTTGTTATGGAGATCACATTTTTATTTATAATCAACACTTTTGAATCTAAAAAAACAGATGAACAGTGACCATTCCCCTTCTCCTAACTCTTTATATCAGAAACTAAAAAAAATACGATTATAGTTTTTTACTTAATATATTACAGGAAAACTTTAAGAAGTCTATGCGCTTACAATAACATGGCAAATGTCTCATTGTTGTGAGATAATATGAATAATAGAATAAATAATATGATAATATGTGAGCATATATATGCTCGAATTGGCTACGTAATCCTATCTCGACGCGTGACTCTCCACACACTGGGTACCCAGTACTAGGTAGATGCTCGAAGCTCTCCACGCACTTGACCTTTTCATGGAAATACTAGCTTTTATCGCTTAGAAAACATGTAGCAACAATTTACGAGAACAATATCAAAAATACACCGCACTGCGAATATACGTTCCAACGAACAATAAAGTCGCATTTAATACAATTACGCGGAAAATATATTTGTGTTTATTTTGTAAGTCGGGCAAATGTTCATCGGGCGTGGGGCAGGGCTCAGGATGAAGCGGACTTGTTGTAGTTAGGAAAACTATTTTTTCTTTGATAACTTTTCAGAACTTAAAAATTGACCCTATTCAGGACCCTAATAGTACATTAACAAATAGTACATTGTTGCTTTGACAACGATGTCTGTCCACATCATAGAGAGATACATTTTGTATTGTTTCTTACGTACTATCATAGTACGTAGACCTTAGTATGGTATGGTCGTGATAGATCTCAAAGATCCATCGATTGTTTGTCTTTCACAGTCTTATTTAGCTTTATTTACTTAATCGACAGTTTTTTGTGCAACTTATTTAGTTTCCAATTTTAGCCACATAGTTTTGCTTAGAATTGGTAACTAAGACCACAAGACAATAAGAACTGGGTGTTCGCATTATAAAAATCCCTCTATGATCTACAACATGTAGAGAAGTTTTGCATTCTACTACCTACTCTGCGTACTTAATTCTGTGGCATTAGCATAGTTACAGTCATGTCGCTAGGCTGAATACCTTCAGTCCTAAATCCATTACAAATAAGAGATGATGGTAGTCATTTAAGAGCAATCTTTATGCGTAAAAACAGGCCACATTCTACACGTAACAGATAGCAGCTCATCCATCCCCCCTCTCATACCCTAATACCCCCCCAAGCTATAACCATACGTCAATGTTATTTGTGGCAGTCATTCAGAGAGCGTGCGCCACGGCGATTACCAAGGAACTAAGTGTAAACGCCACGCTGACACGATTTGTGACACACATGCGCGATTATTCTTTTTTTAGTTGACAGGGTAATGAAAAGCTTAATGGAATGGCAGTGGAAGCTTGGACAGATTGGAACCAGAACCAGAGAATGAACCTTCAGCATTATGCTGTCGCATGACATGTCACATGCATGACCCATTCAACACTGCATTATAATCTACTAGTGACCGTCCAGCTTCGCACGGATAGCGCTCACACCGCGGCATTTTTTAATCGACTTCAGAAAAGGAGACGGTTATATGTTCGGCTGTATGAATGTTTTTTTTTTAATTTTCATTTTTGTCGGTCGATATCTCCGTCAAATGCGGACCGATTTAAAAAAAAAATTTTTTGTTTGTAAGGGTATACTCTCCAGGTAGTCCCATATAAATTGTATAAATATTGGTTCAGCAGTTTTTCGAGAATAATTCGATTATGTGTTTATATTGCCTTTATTTTGTGTTTATCTCTAAGATTTCTAAACCGATTTAGATGGTTGTTTTTTTATTCAAAAGGGTAAACTTTCCGTGTAGTCCCATATAAACTTCATCAAAATTGGTTCTATAGTTTTATTAGAAAATCAATTTGTTTTATAGTTTATGTTCTCTAATATCTTGCGATTTCTGAACCGAATTAGATGATTGTTTTTACTTGAGTAAGAAGACCTCTAGTGTAGTACTGTATAAATTTCATCAAAATTGGTTTAGTAGCATTAAACAAGCTTTAATATTAACTGTGTTTTAATGTTTAGGACTGAATTGCAAGTCAATTTTGAACAATCTAAGGACGTCTAAAGATGCTGAAGTTTTGCACATGGGTGTAGACGTAGTTCTGATGACAATTAAATAACTATAGTAGTAGTAGTAGTAGTAATAGTCAAAGGAACTAAACAATCGGATGATGGAATCTCGTCGAGTTTAGGCTCATTTGGTTTGTCTTGATGAGATCATGTCTGGTTTTATGTGGTATCCAGGGTCTGATGATGGAGCCGGAAGGAAGTCACAGGAAATCAATAGTAAAATGATAACACCCTTTCGTGTTTGGGCTCATTTGGTTTGTCTTGATGGACTCTCTGGTGTTATGTGGTATTCAGGGTCTGATGATGGAACCGGTAGTCACAGGAACTCAACACCAAAATGATGGAACCCTTTCGAGTTTAGGCTCATTTGGTTTGTCTTGATGAATTCTTTAGTTTTATGTGGTATCCAGTGTCTGATGATGAAGCCGGAAGGTAGTCACAGAAACTCAACAACAACATGATGGAACCCATTCCAGTTTGGGCTCATTTCGTTTGTCTTGATAAGTTCTCTAGGTTTATTTGGTATCCAGGGACTGATGATGCAGTCGTTAGGTAGTCACAGGTACTCAACAATAAAATGATGGAACCCCTTCGAGTTTGGATTCATTTGGTTTGTCTTGATGAGATCTCTGGTGTTATGTGGTATCCAGGGTCTGTTGATGGAGCCGGAAGGTAGTCACAGGAACTCAACAACAAAATGATGGAACCCTTTCGAGTTTGTTCTCATTTGGTTTGTCTTGGTGAGTTCTCTGGTGCTATGTGGTTTTCAGGGTCTGATGATGGAGCCGGAAGGTAGTCACAGGAACGCAACAACAAAATGATGGAACCCTTTCGAGTTTGGATTCATTTGGTTTGTCTTGGTGAGTTCTCTGGTGCTATGTGGTTTTCAGGGTCTGATGATGGAGCCGGAAGGTAGTCACAGGAACTCAACAACAAAATGATGGAACCCTTTCGAGTTTGTTCTCATTTGGTTTGTCTTGGTGAGTTCTCTGGTGCTATGTGGTTTTCAGGGTCTGTTGATGGAGCCGGAAGGTAGTCACAGGAACTCAACAATAAAATGATGGAACCCTTTCGAGTTTGTTCTCATTTGGTTTGTCTTGGTGAGTTCTCTGGTGCTATGTGGTTTTCAGGGTCTGATGATGGCGCCGGAAGGTAGTCACAGGAACGCAACAACAAAATGATGGAAAATGGACAAAACTAATTCAGTTGTTGTATATGTAGGTTTTATTCATCCTTGCGGTTTTAATTTACCAACGCTTTGAGTCTAATGTACGTGAGTGTCTACTATTATCTTAGACGAGATTGAGATGGCGCTCCAACAACTTAAGAATGGAAAGGCCCCCGGCGCGTGGTCATTTATCTAGGTTAAAAGTAATATATTATGTGCTATTCCAGGACCTAAATATATATTAGATACCAACACTTGATCAAAATTCGTTCTGCCGTCAAAGTTATTTTTATCGATTGCTTTTAAGTATGTTTTAGTTTTTAAGTCAATTCTAAGCTATCCAACAGTGAAAACCGCATCGCAATCGGTCCAGTATTTTTTACGTGTTGCGTGAACAAACATACAGACAGACAAACAGGCAGACACGTATTTTAAAAATGTTATATTCATGTTCAGTAGCTTATTTTAAGTACCCTAGACCTTTTTTTTTAAATTATGTTCTGTGTACAGACTTTTTTGTTCTTATTGCTATAGATACTTAGTCACAATTTTTGTGGTTTTTTTTTTCAATTTTGATTGTTTTAAGATAGTGGGACATCTCATTGACACTTTTATCTTTTATATTTGTAATTTACACATGTTTTATTATAATTTATGACATTTGAAAAAAATATAAAGCATTAATAAATATGGATAAAATGACACCCCTCTAGAGTTTCTTGGTGCTTTCTTCTCTAACGGGCGTATTTGCGAAGCACCGGTAGAGTCAGAAGGTTATTTCCTTTTCCAGAGTGAGATTTAACTCCGTTTGCAACTTGGCACATGAAAGGAAAATTTTGTTTTCAAACTCAAAGCATCCTTAGTTTACCAAAATTTTATTGAATTGATCTTTTTATAATATTTTAAGTATTTAAGACTTATAAAACTGGACAATTCACACCAATTACCTAGCTCCAAACTAGGATGCCCTGTGCTATGGGCACTAGATAAAAGATAAACATACATAGGTACGAAGTTCATGAGATGTTAATTTTGACTTGTAAATGTGCTATTATTTTGACTATTTACAAGTCTTTGACTTTACCCGACTGAGCGGAGGGTATTGTGTTTATCATCCTGTTTGATCCTTTGTGGCACTATAATTACAGACCAAACTAGTGGGCCTATTTTGATGTGTTTTTTAGGTCAATCGATTTGTAGTTATCTTGCGAATGTTATTATAGACATGACAGTAATCAAGCAAACGCCATATTGTGAAAAAGAAAACAATTAAGTCGACTAATTATGTTAAGTGGGTTATAATTGAATAGGTATTTGAAAATCATCTCTAGGTTTCGCGTATATTTTTTCATTTCGAATGACCATTTATGATCTATAACGATTTAAAGTTCGCGTCGGGTTTTTTCATTGTGTGTAAATTGTCTTGTTGCACGATTAGTTGGCTTTGAAGCCACGACCTACGAGGCGGCGTCTGACCACACAACCAACAATCAATCATAGCTATTTACCATGAATTCCATGTTTTCTGAATTCGGTGTACATTTAAAAGTGAATTCATTTTTAAAATATTTAATAATAATAAGTTATCACATGTAGTCCAAGCTTGTAAATTATGCACGTGTTATCAACTTTAAATTAATACCCTGAGTCATACGTATACTCAATTATTTACATTTGTGTCTGTTAACTGTATATCTTTTATTGTTTTTAGGCCATTTTCAGTAGAAATTAATTGTTGAAATGTCTACACTTTATACCTTAAATTACATTTCGATTGTAACCAGTCAATTAAGAGTTTCCTGCCTTTAAATTGGTTGACACTTGAAATTGTGTAATTTTAGTACTATTTAGTTTCTGTTTAAGCCGGATAAAATCCGGTTAATGATCAGAACTGAGCTGGTGGAGGCGATCAATATTTCTAAAGATATATAGACTTTATAGATACATAAAGATATGATCTATAGATAAAGTCGGCGCATTATTAAAGGACTATTCCATAAAGACCGTATCCTTTATCCTGTGTGTGACTCCTTTATCCAAGTTAGCAAGGCATGTCCAGACACCGAAAAATGACATTCCTTTTCAAACATCTGACGTGTATAAGATAGATTGCAGCTGCGGTAGTTCTTACATTGGACAAACCAAGCTTAGCAAAAAGCAGAATGGCCAAAGTACTATAGCAGAAAGGGTCAAAGAACATATTGCAGCTGTAAAGAACCGCCAGATAAATAAATCTGCAGTCGCTGAGCATTTGCTTGAATCGGGCCCTAATCATTGGATTGAACTTCACGACCCGAAGATCCTCCTCATGGAACGAAACTTTTACTCAAGCATTATACGTGAAGCGGTTGAAATTAAAAATTATCCCAATTTCAACCGGGAGGATGTTTTCAAGATGGCTGTATCCTGGAATCCCGCAATAAGCAAGTGTTCGCGTCACGATTTATGTAAAAAAATACCGCAGATGTCGCTAGTGTTGTGTGTTGTGACAATTCTGAATTATTACAAAACCAAATGAGGTTAGTTGGAGACAACGCTCGCTCTTCTCGACGCTGACACCCGCTACTTCAGTCTTCTCGTGACCACGATCAATGCAACTTGATCAAAACGTCGAGGTAAATAAAAATTAAGTTTTAAGCACAATTAAGTCCCGTTGAAATATTATATAACTATGTGATCTATAGATACAACATATTGATACACACAGTTATTATTTATGACCAACTATATCGTAGATAGGTATCCATATGATGCAATGGGACTTCTATTTTATCATCCAGTCATCATCGGTCAATAATTTGTCACATCCACGGCAAACTTACGAATCTGTCATTTTAGTAAAATCGTTATTTTGACGAAAAACTGTAGCTGATGTGGTATTACACACCTTGGCAAACTAACGTATTTCTAGCAGTGACTGATACAGATTTCAAAATTTTCGAATCTGCATTGTAGGTTGATACACCCATAGTAAACTTACTAAATTGATATAAGTTATTTTAGTGTGGTAGAATTTATGGAGGTCGAAGCAAAATGTGCCATTCTCTACTTGCGAATCTGACATAATCGTGAATTTACAATAGTGAAAAACATTATTCAAGTAGTTCAAGTGACCCACAGCAAATATACGAATCTGTCATGTTCGTGAATTTACAATGGTGTCAAACATTATTGATGTTATTCAAGTAAACTACAGCAAATATGCAAATCTGACATATTCGTTAATTTACAATGGTGTCTAATATTAATGAGTTGGTAAAGCAACCTAACGCAAATATGCGAATCTGTCATATTCGCGAATTTACAATTGGTCAAACATTATTAATTTGGTAAAGTCACCTACAGCAAATATGCAAATCTGACTTATTCGTGATAAAATTGTATCATTTTTTTATTAATTAGGTGAAACAACTTACAGCAAACATACTAATCTGACCTATTAAAGTGTGGTCAAAATTCGAAGTAAGTACATAATTACCATCAATAATAATAATTATTACTATTATTATTTATAGTAATTTTGGGAGAGCGTTTTCTTAAATAATAATAATAATATTTTATGCTTCAAAAGTTTTCTCGTCGCGCATGAATGAAATTATAATAGATTGTAATAATCGGTTATTAATCGATTATTGCATTTAATGAGTAATAAAATGAATAAAATATACATATTTATAAGCTAAATATATTTCAAATAATTGATTCAGCTAACGATTATTTTTATTCATTAATCACTGAATTTATTATCGATTATTGGAATCGATAGTGATGATTAATGTGCATCACTAATTGGCAATACCACCTGTTTGTTATCGCAGTTAGAACAGGACTGTGCTTTAGTTCAAGTATTTTGTTTTATTGAAATATAAGTACTTTTTTTCATTATGAAGAGAAATGACAAGATGCTGCTTAAAGTTTTTGCAGATTTAAAAGAAGATACGAGTTTAACAAGTAAGAAGTTATTTTAACCTAGAATAATTTGCATTTGCATTTAAAAACTTTCCTTTAAAGTAGGTGATAGTGTACTTTCTGCCCTGTCCCATTGGCTAGTTCCATTGTTTCATTAAAAAACGGCTATAGGTGTGACCCTACCCTTCTGCATTTTTATTTGTAACAAAAATTTTATAAATTCATGGCGCCATTCATCTCTACGCTCCAAAAGTTCGATAGTCCTGTGTCGGATGTGGTTGAATGAGTCCAAATGACCGGATGACAATCCCCACGCAACCAACACGGTCTTCAAAGATCTCAGTCATTTTTTAACGACGCTCGACTTGCGGTTCGTTGCATCACGCGGCACCCGACATTGTCTCTCGCTCACTTGATAAGCGGGAAACGATAGACTCGCGTTCTATGCCGGGAGCGGGACACAGGCGGGCGGCCGATCGACGCGACGTCGTGCTAGTCGATGTCGGTGAAAGACGTATGCAGGACTATATTAAACTTTACGATAATAGTATTACAGTAGTTTATGCAATGTAACTAGTGTTGCATTACTTTGTTTATGGTCTCTTTAATTTTTTCGATTTGACGATTAAATTAACGTATATTCTTTGTTATTAGAATAATGCTACACTAAATAATCAATCGTTTGATCCATAGTAAAAAAACAAGTATCTCGCCACTTTGGTATCGTGACCGATGACCGACCGAATCTATTGATTCGATCATTTCCCTAATTGGTAACGGAAAATGAGCAACTGACAAAGGACTAGTTCCGAGCTTTCGCGCCCGCTGCCGTCAAGAACAGGCCAGATCTCACCGTTCCACGCACTCCGCTTCCACCACTCTCGCCACTGCTGTTTAGTTCTTGATCTTATACCTACTATAATCACGCCGTAGGTAATTAACTAAAAAATGTATTTTCAGGTGCAGCAGAATCAGTAGAACCAATAAGCCAGAAAATAAAAATGCCGATGACAATATCCTCAAATAATCGATTAGTAGAACTTTCTTCATGTACATCAGATGAAACTCAAAAGCCACAAACAATTAATGAAAATGTTTCGATTAGTGTATCCATGGGCGATGATATCCAGATTACTACTGAAGAATGCTGTACCGAATCAATAGATAACGACGTAACCGTACCGACACTTGTTTTAGTAGATGACTATGAAGTAGCTGTAACAACGCCTGTGGCACCATTATACTCACCTATTACTCCCATAGATAGAAAAACCTTTCTATCTGCCACCATACCAACCCTTTTTTCAATAGATGACAACGAAGTAGCTGCAACAACGCCTGTGGCACCATTATACTCACCGATAACTCCTATAAACAGATACTTTTCTATCTGGAAATAATGTAACAATTCCTGAAAGTAGTGAAAATTCTTCACCAGTTCGTCCTATGTCACCAAATACTCATAAATTTTTTGAAACCCTTTCGAAATCTGAAGCTTTTAATTGTAACGATTTTAGTGATGATGACAGTATTAAAGACCCCGATTACATTGCTGAAAGAGACCTCCATAACAGCTCATCCAATGAATCTACTTCAAACACAAACATTAACACTGTAACAGCATTAGTTCATTCTAAAAGTAAAAAAACTAAAAAAAAAATGGCAGGTAAAACTCAACAGCCACAAATCATTCACGATAATGTTCCGATTAATGTACTCATGTGCGACGATATCCAGGTTTATATTGAATCTGAAGGAATAACCGGAAGGGATTCACAACATCAGTTTCAAATGATTGCCTCCAAGCCACTGAAGAGACGATGCTCTGAAAATGACTTGCAACAGATGCAACAGCCTTTAAAAAGGTTAAGGAGAAGTTCATCCATATCAGGTGCTTTATTTTCACAGCAACAACCCAAGACCAACTCACCGAAGCAAAAACATATTTCTGATCCCTCTAAATGGAAAAGACGTGTTGAACGAGACAAACGTTTAAAAGGTGAAGCTTATAAAACAGTTAAAGGTAAATATGTTTCAGCTAC
This sequence comes from Alsophila aescularia, assembly GCA_946251855.1. Classification (NCBI taxonomy): domain Eukaryota; kingdom Metazoa; phylum Arthropoda; class Insecta; order Lepidoptera; family Geometridae; genus Alsophila; species Alsophila aescularia. The sequence continues at coordinate 30,966,109 of OX276375.1, forward strand.
GCCTTTGAAGCAACCTAAGTGTCTGGAAAAAACAAAACATAAATGCAACGCTAATGTACCTGAAGAAGCAAGAAAAAAAATATATGAATCATTTAGAGCTCTGGGAACTTTAGAAGCACAGCGGCAATTTATAGTCCAACATGTTAGAAAAGAAAAGAAGAAAAGATCAACCACAGGTGGCCCTTCACGCAAGGAGTCTACAAATCATTATACATTTACAATATCTGAGCATGAGAAGGTCAGCGTTTGCAGAGATTTCTTTTTGGACACTTTAAATATAAAAGAAGGTATTGTTAGGGGAGCTTTGAAAAAGGTTTCTTCAGAAGGTGTTCTTTTAGCTGACAATAGAGGTAGAAAACCCCCATCTAACAAACTTTCTATTGGCAGGTACAACCTAATAAAAAGTCATATATTTTCATTCCCTGCCATGGAATCGCATTATTGCAGAAAGAACACGGACTACAAATACCTTGATTCCGGACTCAATATAAAAATAATGTATTCACTATATATAAAAAAATGTAAAGAAGAAGGAACGATTCCAGCAGGTATAGAGACATATAGAAAAGTTTTCAGATCATATAAATTAAGATTTCATGTGCCCAAAAAGGATCTGTGCAAAAAATGCGTGGCTTACAAAGAATTAAAAAGTAATGAAATGTCTAACTCTCAAGAAGACAATTACTCCAAGCATCTTAAGCGACGTGATGATGCTTATCTGCGTCGAGACGCTGACAAAGAAGCAGCACAGAATGATACGAAAACTTTGGCTTTCAATTTTGATCTAGAGGCGGTTCTTCAAACACCCAAAGGTGCAGCTGGACCATTCTTTTATGTTCGCAAGCTGGCCGTCTATAATTTGACATTTTATAAATTTGGTGACCAAGATGTCGATTGTTTCACTTAGGACGAAACGGAAGGCAAACGTGGAAGTACCGAGATTGCGACCTGCGTATATAAATATATTTCAGGCAAGCAAAATATAACACATGTCAGAATGATGTCTGATAATTGCGGTGGCCAGCAGATTTTTTTTAACTTTTCTTGCATGCTTCTATACTTGGTGACAAAGGACCCAACAATACAGACAATAGATCATGTTTTTTATGAATCCGGGCATAGCCATATGGAATGTGACTCAATACACTCCAAAATTGAACAAAAGTGTAAAAACTCTGCAGTATACACACCGGATGGTTGGATTCAAGTAATGAGACTGGCTAGAACAAATCCCCGTCCATTTAATGTAAATGTATTAGTACATGAGGAGTTTTTAGACTTTAACTCAAACCAGTGTCAGTTTGCTGAGGAAACTATAAGAAAACAATCCCAAAGAAGGAAAATTAAATGTTCTAATGGAGAAAAAATAAATAATGAACAAGAAGAAAATGAGTTGCAACAAGACCATACTGGAGAAAAAGAGAAGATAAATTTCCAGGATGCGGTGTGGATTCAAAATCGTAAAGACAGTCCTAAGTCAATTTTTATTAAAACTGATTATAATAACAAAAGCTTCAAAGAATTGAAGATAAAACCAAAAAGGGGAAAAGGTGCCTCAATAGTGCCTGTACCTGTTTATAATGCAAGGATGCCTATATCAAAAGCCAAAAAAAGAGACTTAATGAAATTATGTCTAGATAACCAGATACCAAAATATTATCATTCCTTTTACGCAAACCTTCCAGATTCAGAAACAGTTCTAGATCGCTTGCCAGAGCCAGATGCCAAGGAGGCAGAGGACCTTTGATGTTTATTAAAATAAATATTTACTTTACCTTGTTTGGTTGTTTTTGCTATCCCTATTTCATACACTTTTTCACAATTTTCATCGAAAGGTATCAAAGAGATGGGCTGAGATCTCGAGGCAGACCACCAGCCCGATGGTCAGACGATAATTATTGTGAGGTACGCTGGAGGCCAATGGATGAGGCCAGCACAAGAGGAGTCCTATCCTCAGCAATGAGTGGATACGGACTGATTAGATAGATAGATTTCATACACTTACTTGATTAAAATGGCTTAATTTTACAGTTTTTTTGTTTGCTTCTCTAAGAAAGTGCCACTTTCGTAAGTTTACCAAGGTCTAGACTGGATATGTTTTTTGTCTTACTTACGAAAGTGGTATTTTCGTAAGTTTACCAAGGTCTAGTCTGAAAAAATGTTTTATCTTATTTACGAAAGTGGTACTTTTGTAAGTTTACCACGGTCTAAATAAATATCTTTTATGTTCTATGTATGATGAGTTAAAGTTACGAATGTGCGTTTATTTCTAATCCTTGTAAAATATTGAATATCTATTGATTGTATCTTCAAAAGCTTACATTTTGAAAACCAAATGCATCACAATACCGATTTAATAACAAAACGCTATTTCAAAAAAAAAAAAAAAGAGAAAAACTGCGCATTCAAAACGCTCCCCTGTAAAATGCATTTTTTGCAGTTTCGTAAGTTTGCCGTGGATGTGACGAATTGAACACTACAAAATAATAGAAAAAAAAACATGACTGGCCTGCCAACAGCGAACTAAAAACTCTTAAAAAAATATAAATAAATAAAATTGTCATTACTGTCGGGGGCCGTTCTATGGGAAACTTTTAATCTTAGAGGTAAGACCAGGAGGAGGACAAACAATATTATAAAACCTAATAAAAGCAGCATTGCTATCTTACCCTTTATTTCCTTATCAACTCTTATCACTGCATCGCACGTCGACATATTGAAGTCTTCTTTGTACAGTGACAGCAAATATCATTTTTAGATATTTTCAATTATTTTTCGTTAAGAAAGTACAGATGATGGTAATAAATTGGTCATACAAGCCGAATAGTGTCCGGAAGGGAGGAAAACCTCTAGTATTTTCGTCAAGGAAATATATAAAGTGTATCGCTTTAATGGTTCTAAATTTGCAGTTAATGACACGCGTAATTGCTTGTCTTTATTAGCGAATTTAAATGTCGACGTCAAGAAATTGCCTTAATTAAATGTTAAATTCATTTGCCGTAGACATTTTGAGTAATTTGTAGTCACATTTGTTGCTGCAGGATATAGAAATAGAAACCATTCAGATACACACACATATTTTTCTACCTATTTCCCTCAGCTCTAGCACATAACATTTTAATATTTTTGATCATCAATTATTATTCCTGAAAAGTGAAACCACCCAACTCCAAACTCGACCTATTTCCGCGCATACATCATAAAACCTATAAACGACGCATCTGACTTCAATCGTAAATCAACGTCTGTAAATTCAATTTTATTCGACAATTAAACCGGCGCGCTTTCTCGCCAGCTATAAATACGGGTAAATACACATAAATACGCGTAAATACTCGTAAATACGTATTATCGTTAAAACGTCAGGCGCATTGTAAATCTTATTACACGGTTGTTTAGTGTCTTGTCGCGACAAAGAGTAACAATGTAAAATGACGACAGTATTTCATTTGTTTATGCCTACTTGAAATTTGACGTCTATGTTCTGCTCGCATGAAATTGTGCAGTAATGTATAATAGGACATTATTGTTAAGTTCAGTTTCCAAGATGTTGAATTCCTTGGTGGTAAAGTAATTGTATGGACGCACGTAACCAGGCACTTTAATGTGGCTTAGTCACAATTTGAATAATATTTAAATCAAAATGTAGTACCGAATTTAATATGGTTTGTTTGTAGTATAAGGTATGCTGGCATCTGCTGTCAGAGTTTGTCAGGCCGCCCGAGGGACTCTGCCATGGCATAATGACTGCTATTTATCAATAACAGCCAGGACCGACACGCCGAAGTATGGAGAGATAAAAAACCACACATAACAAATGAATAACTAACCACGTTTTCCCAGTATATATTATTTTCATATGGATGTGAAAGTTAGAAGTTAATGTAAAATTATATATTATTTTAATGTACCTAGGTATGTTATTAAATATGAACAGTAAATTTAAGTACTTAACAAAGGTAGTACCCTGAATATTTAATGACTTTTAAATCTACTTCAAAGTATTAGCATTCGTGCTTTAAAATTATACTTCCTAGCAACATTTACTTTAAAATAAACTATATGACGTAATGTTATGGAGTTCAAATAATATATTTGAAAGTATTGAGTCTGTAACAAGCGTCGTAGTTTTTATCGGCTCTGACTACGCTTTGAGTGCCGTTTCAATTTTACTGATGTAATAAATTTCAGTATTTAATGTTAAAGTTAAACTATATTGAAATCAAGTATTTTACCCGTGACTTTACTTGTTGTTAACGTATCTAGTAGATACACAACACTAATATATGTAGCTTTTGAACTTTCGCGATTCGAGCACATTGGTCGTGGTCACGAGAAGACTGATAAGATGGCCAGATCGAAACCTCGAAGTAAATGAAAATAAAGTTTTCAGCGCGATTAAGTTTTTATTTGTATGAAATAATATTCAAAAGGAAAAAAATGTTTTTTTTTTCCTCTTGCATGTTTTGCGTGAATCCGTGACTCTGCGTGGAACACAGGCCTCTCTTTCCCACTGGGCACTCTGGGCACTTGCCCAGGGCCCCGCGATCGATAGGGGCCCCCTAGTTCCTGCCAGTTCACTAAATGATAACCGATATTTATTACCGAAAAACATTACTGCCCAAAAATAAGTGTACGTAATGTTTTAAGGGTGCATGTATGTAGGTATGTTAGTTTATTTATTCCACCATAACTTTTAAATGCCAGAACTGATATTGATATTTATGGGGTATCGTTAAAATACTTACATCATCCCCATCTATGAAAAAAATAGGCAATTAGTTTTTGAAAAGTACATTTTTTCAGGACAGTCGTGTATTTTCTCATACTTTGACGATTTACTATTTATTACAAAAAAAAAACAAACGATAATGACTGACTACAATACTTACTTGCTTAGTAGATTTTGCACGCGCGAAGCTACTCTACTCTCGCCCGAAAAACAGTATTTCCGATATCAGCATGTTTGAATAAATTTAAATATATAAAAATACAATTGAATGGTATACTAAGAACACTGTTTTAAAGTCTCAACCGTAACTCTTGATGAAAGACACAAAAAAACCTATGAAATTCTAGTTCACTGATAATGTTTCTTTAAAACAGTGTTCTTAGTATACCATTCAATTGTATTTTTATATATTTAAATTTATCCAAACATGCTGATATCGGAAATCCTGTTTTTTGGGCGAGAGTAGAGTAGCTTCGCGCGTGCAAAATCTAATAAGCAAGTAGGTATTGTAGTCAGTCATCATCGTTTGGTTTTCGTAATAAATAGTAAATCGTCAAAGTATGAGAAAATACACGACTGCCCTGAATAAAGGGAACTTTTCAGAAAACTAATTGCCTATTTCTCTCATACATGGAGAAAATGTAAGTATTCTAACGATACCCCATAAATATCAATATCAGTTCAGGCATTTAAAAGTTATGGTGGAATAAAGATACTTGAAAGACAATTGCTATTGTTTAGGTTTTTTTGAAAACCTATCGAGTGAGGTACTAAAATGAAGGTCTTTAAAAGACTTAAAGACCTTCATTTTAGTACCTCACTCGATAGGTTTTGGCAATATTTCATTCCGTCAGAAATACAATATGGCAGCTGTAAGCCGACATATTAGTTTTCTTGACATTTCATGTATCCTATAGCAGTCTCGTGACTAAGACGAATCCGATGATACCTCATTTATCAAAACCCGTCAAGCCGTTTAGGCTGTAGGATGCGCTAAAGAAACGTACAAACAAACAAACATACATGTATGTGTACAACCCAAACTCACAATCCTTCTCAGTCGGGTAAAAATAAATCTAGAACTTTGTTTATCTACTTTCTTTGTATATACTAATAAAATAATGCTGTGTCAAGATCATAGGGGCCCCATTATCCTAATGTGCCCAGGGCCTCCAATAGGTTAAAGACGGCCCTGGTGGAACACGTCACCGTGTAACGTTACGTCAGTGGTCAAGGTAGCCGAATTGGTCAAAGGCAAATGCCACGAAGAGGCACGGATAGTGCGGGTCAAGTCCCGTCCGTGATCCAAATTTTTCCTGCACAAAATTATTTCATTATGTTCTCGCTAGGCGGGCATTAATGCTAAAATCATAAAAATATTAGATTTGTTTGAATCAAATGCAGTAAAAATTAGAACTTAATTCGGAGTTTTTAAATGACTACATAGTTACCTACTCGCACATAGTTTACTAGTGAATATTACATGTAAATAAATTGTATGCACCTAAATAAAATGTCTCGTGCAGATTTGTGTAGAGATAGGAAAGTAACCCCTATTTAACATAGGTTAATCTGTGGTTACGGTTTAACTGCCAACATTGTGATAATTTGTGCAATAATCAAGACAATTATTAATTTCAAGGTTAACTCAGACGTCTACAGTGTCGGCTCTATACTATCTAAACATAATTTTACAATCTGCAATATAAAAACGTAGGTAAGTAGGTAGTAACCTATTTATTGCATGACACAATTTATATTGCACAACGACCTACACGTTATTTATCGAGTTTGCGTTTATAAAGCGGAGGAATGAATAGGCAATAAATGTTAAAAACTTGACTTACGACTCTTTTATGCGACAGTGACTTATGGATGTCGATCGCACTTCTGCAAGAATGCCTATTTTGAAATTGATTAGTCATTAATGTTTTATTGATCGCCGGTTCCGTACACAACAAATAATGGCCTATAATTAAACGGATTATCCCATAGATCTAATAAAAACTGGGAAAATTTGGTATTCAGGCGTGGACCGCATAAATTAGGTGTAGCACACACAATTAGCCTTCAATGGCCTTAGTCATAATCGGAATGCGTTTGTGTAGCACGTCTGAGCAGTCTCTCATTCGTGCTACGGTCTGCGTATATGTTTCTCTATGTTGATGCATATGAACCTCGACGGTGGGAATGTAGGTGTGTAGGTGTGTTTCTCTGCAGTAGTATCCATTCCAGTTTTTGTTTATTATTATTTAATACTTTATTCACTAAGAAAGTACAAAAGGAGCACTTACTGCTAAAGCATTTTCTACCAGTCATCCACATATGGTATACATGAGAAGGGATGTAGGCGTGCATCTAAAAATCGAAAAAACAAGTAAAATTTTATAGTGAAGATACTAATAATAATAATATAACTACCTAATACGTACCATATCTTCCCCCTTTAACTAGATCTATGGATTATCCAGAAACATTCTTGTAGAGGCACCCGCCCCCGCACTGTTGTACAAGCACGACATCCCTCTATTCTGTTACTAATTTGTGACTGTCAAGTCAGATAATCAAAGGCAACAAGAATGTCAGAAGCGCTTCCTTCTCTTATTGTAACAGTTCTTTAGATTATTAGTACAATCAACAGCTACGGAGGACAATAGCATAAACGACCATTTCAAATTTTTACAATCACCATCTCAGAAACTCTTTTATCGCAGCAATATCATGTAAGTGGTCATTTCCATACGTTTTCCTATACGCCCGGTATCCCACTATCCCGCTATCTCAACAAACAGTCGCCTGTATGCGGAGCACGTGCAAACCGAGAAATTATCATATAAACAGCGCTGTACAGGCCATTAAGTTTCTAAAGGCTCTATAGCAGGAATATTTATGGATGTAAAACGCACCTTAAGCGGAACTGTGGTCATATGTCGTACTGATGGATTGTCCGCGAGAAGGTTGTCATTGGATGTGGCTTCATACGTGCTTAGGTTCTTGTCACTTTAACTCAGTACTATTCTTATAACATGGAACTTCTTATACTATTTGTTATTTCTAATCTCTTATGTGGGTGGTTTTCACTTAACACTCACACTGCCTACCTATATGCCTCCATCACCAGTGATATAGGTGTATGCCTTACTGGTACCAATTTAAAAAGAAAAGTATTACCATAGCAATTGTTATAAATGTGATTTTTGATAACTTTATCAAATTATCGACTTATCTATTCAGTTGATCTTTATTCAGAAAAACATTTAAATTCTTTAAAAATCTATTATTATTATTATGAACCTAAACCAAGCTTATACTAAATAAGTCGTTATCAGCAGGCAAGCTTTTTATACTCCAAAAAATATGCATTAGGTTTTGATGAATATTGTTACGACTGCAGATCATACTTTATTGAGCACAAAATTTTAGCTTTTACTTCGATATACATCTTAGAAGTTAGAAAATTTGTAAAAACGTACTCACACTTTTTACAAAATTTAAAGACATATCTACTTGCCCATTTAGTCTGAGGCACAAGGAAAGATTGGCGCTTTCACACTACAAACTAAAAATGCACAGCTCAAGCACATACATTATGTGGATTAAAATGAATAACCACATCCCGAAAAGTATAAAAGAAATTGAAAAGGAAAATGTATTTGTCGCGCAATTAAAACTTACTCAAATTAAAAAAAAAAACTTTGCACGATTTCTTCAAGGATAACAAACAATATTAAAATGTTAGGTACTTAACTAAAGTAGGAATCTAAATTCAATAAAGTTAAACTTTATTGAAACTGTTATAGGTATAACTAATGTAGGTATATAACTCCTGCTCTCTTCTAGTTGCTGTGCCCGACAGGGTCCAATAATGATCTGTTACTATAATAATTATGTTTATTACCACCTTATTTTTACATTTAGGAATGCAATAAAAAATAATTGAATTGAATGTTCCCAAAATGCTGGCAGCATTGCCACGTTGTATGGCTATGCTTAGTCTTTGTGCAAAATAAATGGTAGCATTTTGGTCACGTGTTGCTTCGACCAGACGCCTCGACAGATCTTTATATATTTGATGTGCTCTAGACGATCTATTCTGTTATATTTGAGTAAAAATATTAGTATAAAGTTTTTCCATAAATACCATATCCATTGGCTCACTAAGCTCCTACTCCTGCCATACTAACAGTAGGTATTTTAATTGATATGTCTCCGGCATTCGCAGCCAATAGATATTGGACGGCAGCAACGATGGTGATGTACCGGTTATTGATGGGTGTTATCGTGGAAGTACCTATCGATGGAATAGTTAACCTACACTACTTCAGCAGTTATTTGATGAAAAAGAGGGAGTTATTGGAGTTAGCAATTAGCGAGCCCTTTAGAATGTAGAGCCTAATAATGTAAAAACTATTCTGGATGACTACATCTTATAATCAAGGATGAGATACTAGACAGGAGACAGTTAGACACACAATAACGTTTGTATTTTATTCAGTGTTTTTTTTTTAATTAAATTATTTTCCCTGAAGTAAACTTAACGTAGATCGATAAATATAAAAAATATATTTAATATCTAGATTCTATTTAGTCATCAGGTCAGAAAAGAAATGACCTTCCATTATCCATTCACTTTTTTAGCAAGCTATAACTAATAGTTTGGGGGCCTCATAATAATATATATATAAAAAATGAGTTTCATTCCATTTTTATAATACATTGCTATACTTATAACCCAAACTTTAACATATGGTACTTTTTACTTACATCACGACAACATAATATCTGCCGCCCTCACGCATAACTGCATTAACCATGAATTCGAAAAAATATGTCGCACATTAAATCGTGAGCCATATCCGTCAGCTTTGGACTCGAAACGCCTCAGCCGGGCACGTTGTAATTATCATTTAAATTGTGCCCACCGAGCTACCACTTGACACTTGACAAATGTAATGGCGATAGACCGAACGGTGACAGCGTTTCAAGAATTTTTATGTCCTCATATCTACTGTTTTATACGATCGTGTCAGCTCCCCTTTAGTGTGCATGCTATTTTATATCTCCCAACGAGTTTTGTTGCAGTAAATCCAATTTTAAGGGCGGTAAAGTCGGTAATTGAATGTTTTTTTAATAATAGTGGAGTGAGTATGTTTGTATAACAGCATCAGAGAACCAATGAAGTTTTATTGATGACAAATACTATCAACAGTTCTATTGCACTGGATATAGAGTCTATATCTGTGGTATCCCGATTGGCTCAACGATAGGTTTATATCTTTGAGTTTAAAGTAACACTAGATGTTTTGCTCGTAAAAATGAACTGATAATTGTCATAGCTCGTTCTATTTAATTTCCATTTGATTGTACGGTAGTTTCTAATATTTTTTATCGCGTTGACATTTTTATTGTAATGAATTTGTTTTATACTGTCGTTGTTTCGATGATTATATCTTCGAATAACAAGTAGCTTTGGACTGTCATCGTATCTATATTTAGTTATGGGTGGTTTAAAATACATAAATTTAAATAAATAAAAAATACTTTCTGTGATTTTAATCTATGGTTACTTGATGATGCTCTCTTCCTGCCCATTTAGGTTTTAAAACTAGGAAATAAACTTTATGCCAAGTAATCGTTATGCCAGGTCAGAAAATATCCGGCCAGTCAAATATTACATCAAATATTAATGTCGAAAACTGAAATACCTAACGCAAAAGGTTACCTGTAGATTTTGCTGAAATAGTTATTAAAATTTACAACATTGTATGAACCTATAAATGTGCTATTACTTAAAATTATGTAAATCACTTTTTTTTTAATATATAATCTCCAAATCAGGTGTAAACTTGTACCTTACACGTTGTAACTAGAGGGGTGGATCATCGGTGGCTGGAAGGTGGCGGCCTTCAGTAACTATCGATCTAACCCCCCTGTATGTTCTGCGATACTCAGTGGTTCAAAAGTTATTTGGACTTTGGTAAAATTTTAGTCAAAATCAGATTTCAGCCTGAACTTCACAATTGCAGCCAAACTATCAGGTCTGTGACTTTGATTAGTAGTGGGCCTTTTGTACCTCTACACCAATCAAAGTCTTAGATTTATAAAACAACCAATAAAAAAAATTGTTTATTTTTCTCAAAATCACATTTTTACTCAAGCTTTCTGTTGTTCTAAAACAATATTTCACAGTGTATTTTTTCTACAACCTATCTGAATAACTATTGGTCCCCACCCCCAAACACCGATGATCCACCCCTATAGTTACATCGTGTGTAATAATTAGTACATATATACTTAAATAGAAGATTATTTAAACTTTCAGGAAGTAACGATAATAAGTTAAAATGAATGAATGATAAATGAATGAACAAAAACAGATTAAGTTTTATAATTATAATGAATCTCTCCTCCTATTTAGAAAACCACTAAGTCTAATTTGTCCGATTACAAAATGTGATAAAAATTAAAATATTTCACTCAAACACAAAATGTACATTCCTGCTTCAACTTTATTCAAATCTATCGAATAACTTTAACTTAAGTGTCATTAATTTTATAACAGTGTTAACTACTCGGCCGCTTTCCTTTCCTCTATCGATCACGGTATCGATAAGAACGGTTAGATGCGTGCTGAGATATCGATATGAATCGTCTCACTATTAAATAAAGAACTCAAGAAGTGACACAAGTTTGTCGTGTAACTCGACACCTATACTTAGATAGGGGACACATTAAGAACTTTCTTTGATATATTTACATTATTTTTGAGGCCATAATTATCAAGTGTAGATGTTTAAATTTAGCCATATTTAAATTTAACCAACAAAACCATGCTAAATACCGAAATATCAGTGAAGTAGATTTTAGTCTTATAGGTACCTAGTGACAGTCTAATACTTGACGGTTGATAACGGGGAAAACCAATGAAATAGGTTTAAACTGAGCACCCAAAGAGAGTAGAGTACCTGGATAGCAAACTGAAATGAAATGTAACGAAACCTAAGTACACCACCATCCTAACGAAAGCCGCCAAACAAACTAGCGTCGATAGTAATCGACAGGACCGCGTAAAGGCCGACGCGATCTCGATAGCCACCGGTCGGTGTAACGTGCTACGTGCGAGTTGCGATCGAGATACCGACGAGTTACGATCGAGGTCCAATAGGTCGGGTTGCGCGGCTGCTTGAGATGTTTTGGACGATTATGATGCAGATGTGGCTAAACACCCACGATATGTATTTTTTCAATCATGTATGATATAACCCTTAACCATTTACTGTTTAGGACTCTTCCGTGTGTTCCCCCCACCCCCTTCCCGCAGGTAGACTAAATATAAACTATCGGTTAGTCGTTAAACGGAAAGTCATTATATTGTTGAGCAATTATCGTAAAAAAAATAGAGTAACTTTTACAATTTACTAACATAAATTTTGCAAAGTAACAACAATCGTAAAACTTAGAACATCAAATCAAAATTGACTAAGTGGAACAAGGTTATCAATGTTGGATTGTAAAGTTTTACTATTATATAGCATGACAGGTTTAATCTTTTACTAGCTTTATCTGTACTTATTTATTAATGTCAGCAATCCTATAGCGTAACGAAAAATATAGTATTTATTATACATTGACAGACAGAAGGCCAACAATTTTTTTATATTATAAAAACAAAAAACCCGACAACTTTTTAATTTATATTTATAAGAATTAGTGAGAATGGTTGCTAAACACTTTTAAATCGTTATAGATCCTAAATGATCATTCGAAAAGAAAAATAATATGAGAAACCTAAAGAAGATTTTCAAATACCTATTAGATAGATATATAGATAGATAAATGATTTATTTGTTTCTATAAAACACACGCGTAGTACATTAAATGCAACAGGCAAGCGGATCCTTAATAAATAAGGTATAATAGGTACATATCTCTAAACATGATTGATATTTCGTACACGTCACGTGCACCAGACATATGCACAAAACTCCTGAGATACTATACAAAACTAAAGTACGTGTGTGTTGTAGTAAAACAAATGGTTCATAGCTCAGCGAATAATATTGCTCAAGGAGCAAACACTGATTGATTTACAGCTATTACCATCGAGATGACGAGCGAAGCGAGCGCAATATGTACAAGTACCCATAAAATTGTGTGTACGTTTTAAAAAAAATAAAAATTTGATTCATAGAAAGAAAAATATAAATTGTAAGTGTCTTACCCCCACTGATAACACCAGTCTCTTAAGGGTCTGGGTATCAGAGGAGGAACAAGCACATTAGAAGGTATTCGTATGATCCCATCAGCCCCAACATCAGAGTTACAATCTTATTTAATTAAATAAAATTACTCAAGGAATGTGCAAGTTCGTGTAAGTGAGAAGATATGTACAGTGGAGTGAAATGAAGTGAGTTTAGTATAGAGCAAATGTATTGAGCAAATTTATTGAGCAAATGTATTGAGCAAATGTACGTGGACGAGTTGCGGTGAGCGTGTGAACGAAGAACTCGACGAACTTCATATAGTTCGTCAAGTTTCATTTGTTTCTTTTTCACAATATTGCGTCTGGTTGTCGCTATATTTCATGTCTTTATTAGCACTCGCAAGACCAATTCGGACCACGCGTGTGGTCTATATTTTGCCACAAAGGAACATAAGTCTGATAAACACATTACTGGGCCTTTGCGTTGCGCAGTCTGTTAAAAGGGATTACACAGTTAAAGACATGAATGTCTAAATCTAGCTTAATCTATTTATTTAATCTAGCATGAATGTTTTAATCTATACATCTATCTATACATATAATAAAACTGTTATCAAAGTGAAATCTGTACATGGAAGAGAATTTAGAAAAAACATTTCAATTTGAGAACATGAAAGTAGTAGATACCAAAAATACCGTTTGTAGAATTTTTGTCTGTCTGTCTGTGTGTTCATCACGCAAAAAACACTAGATGGATTTTGAAGCCGTTTGCTGAACTGTGTTTCTTAGAGGCCTGCGGAGGTTTTTATATTTAATCAAAATCGAACCGAAAAGGAGTTATCGAATAGAATCGAATAGAATCGAATAGAATCGAATAGAATCGAATAGAATCGAATAGAATCGAATAGAATCGAATAGAATCGAATAGAATCGAATAGAATCGAATAGAATCGAATAGAATCGAATAGAATCGAATAGAATCGAATAGAATCGAATAGAATCGAATAGAATCGAATAGAATCGAATAGAATCGAATAGAATCGAATAGAATCGAATAGAATCGAATAGAATCGAATAGAATCGAATAGAATCGAATAGAATCGAATAGAATCGAATAGAATCGAATAGAATCGAATAGAATCGAATAGAATCGAATAGAATCGAATAGAATCGAATAGAATCGAATAGAATCGAATAGAATCGAATAGAATCGAATAGAATCGAATAGAATCGAATAGAATCGAATAGAATCGAATAGAATCGAATAGAATCGAATAGAATCGAATAGAATCGAATAGAATCGAATAGAATCTTATGGAATCGAATAGAATCTTATGGAATCGATTAGAATCGAACGGAATCGAATAGAATCGAATGGAATCGAATGGAATCGAATGGAATCGAATGGAATCGAATAGAATCGAATAGAATCGAATGGAATCGAATAGAATCGAATGGAATCGAATAGAATCGAATAGAATCGAATAGAATCGAATAGAATCGAATAGAATCGAATAGAATCGAATAGAATCGAATAGAATCGAATAGAATCGAATAGAATCGAATAGAATCGAATAGAATCGAATAGAATCGAATAGAATCGAATAGAATCGAATAGAATCGAATAGAATCGAATGGAATCGAATAGAATCGATTGGAATCGAATGGAATCGAATGGAATCGAATGGAATCGAATGGAATCGAATAGAATCGAATGGAATCGAATAAAATTTAATGGAATCGAATAGAATCGAATGGAATCGAATAGAATCGAATGGAATCGAATGGAATCGAATGGAATTGAATAGAATCGAACGGAATCGAATAGAATCGAATGAAATCGAATAGAATCGAATGGAATCGAATAGAATCGAATGGAATCGAATGGAATCGAATAGAATCGAATGGAATCGAATAGAATCGAATGGAATCGAATAGAATCGAATGGAATCGAATAGAATCGTATAGAATACTATAATATAAATAAGTATTTATGTATTTTTAGTGGACTGGCGGTATATCGATTAAGGCACACTGCGTTTTAAGCACGCAGAGAGCAAACTTATAAAACTATTGAATAGAAAGCATAATTCAATGATAGAAAGGTTCGAATTTAAAAAACTCTTTCCACGCTAGCGTGTAAAATACACTTTTGCGCTCAGATTTCGAATGACAAACAGTGTCTTTCCGAGCTTGTGAGGTGAAATACCATTTTCTGCCCACTACACAGTAATATCACCATTGTTTACCTAAAACGTAAGCAGAAAGTACCTCATTCTTGCTCAATAAAAACAGTGCAGGAAAGTTAGTATGGAAATCCATTACTGCACAGTTTTACAGTGCGGAAAGTAAGTATTGAGATCCATTACTGCACTGTTTTTTTAGTTACATGATTCATCACACTGATATTATACAGGCGAAATTTTGTATATGTGTGTGTGTGTGTATATGTGTGCGTGTGTGTATGTTTGTTACTCTTTCACTCTTAAACGGCTGAACAGATTTTGATGAAATTTGGAATGAAGATATCTTATACCCTGGAATAACACATACGATAATTTTCATCATCATTATCATCATTATTTTACTGCACTCTCAAACGGCTGAACGGATTTTGATGAAATTTGGAATGGAGATAGCTTATACCCTGGATAACACATAAGATATTTTTCATCATCATCATCAACATCATTTTACTACAGGTAGGGTTTTAACCTGTAGTAAAATGATGTTGATGATGATGATGAAAGAAGAGGGGACCGAGGTGGGGAGGGATATGGGAAGGGTGAGGGAGAAGGGAGAAGGGTGAGGGGGGGTGGGGGAGAAGACGGTAAGGGGAAGAAGGGGAGGAGACGGTAAGGGGAAGAAGGGGAGAGGGACAGGAGCAAAATTTGTACGTTGTTGTGTATTTGAGCACGCTGGCGCAGCTGGTATATATATAAAACTAAAATATAGTAATTCTATTCGTATGTATTTACAACGCAATTTCAAAAATATGTATAATAAAGATATACACATCACAAATAATGTGTTTTATAATATTATATTGTACTATGTATTAATAATAAAGAGAATAATCCTTATAATGATGTCAAAGTCAATAGATTGGATAGAGATTTCTGCGAGCTTTTTCTTTGAATTTTCTATTTCTATTTTCACCAGCCAAAGAGTTAGGCAATACATAACAAGTTGATTTTGGCCAAAATTTAAACATCCACCACACTTTATGGCTGACTTGTAATTGTTAATAATTAGTTGCACCCTCCAGCTTTGCCCCCTTAGGATGGAATTTCAAAAGATCCTTAGTGCACCTATGTATGTGTTCAGGGAATATTTCCCAAAAATCAAAAATCATTCAAATCTCTAGATCCACCGGTGTACACTATGTGTTATCTGTCAGTTAGTGAGTAGGTATGTCACGGTAGTGTTTCGTAGCTATAGATTATTATAAAATTATTATTTATTTTTATTATATCAGGGCGCTAATAACACCAATGCTGAAATATCGGAAACTCAAAATAATAGAAGTACATAGTGAATATCCTGTTTCTAATGTTGAGTTTAGTGTAATATAGTAAGTTCATAATATGCTTCTCATCAGACCCTCATAATTTCAAGTACGAAGAAACCCAACGGAATTTAAGATTTGAGCATAACTTAAACTTTCTGGCTGCAGTAGTGCCTGAGATTCCTTCTTAATGAGTTGTTTTGTTTTGTTGTTTGTCGTATGAGGTAGAGCTGGCCTCTCGTTTCAGAGTTTGTCAGGCCATCCGTGGGCCTCTGATATGACTTAACGACTAATATTAATCAATAACAGCCGCGACCGACAGATAACGTGCCCTCTGAAGCACGGTGCGATGGAAATCTGCACATAACTTAGAAAACTAGTTGGTGTAATTGTCACAAAAGCCTAGGAGCGAACCCGGTATCGTTGGATTCTAAATTGCAGCTTTAAACCAATAAGCTACCATCGCTCTTCACAATGAATCTGAGCTTCATATCTTGGGAACGGCTGCATCGATTACCTCCAAACAATGCTAAGAACCATCTTGACAACTCCATCTTTCTATAAATAAACATAATATCATTTGGGAACTTCGATGCCACAGAAAAACAGACAGGAAGACGAGTAGTTAAAGGATTTAAATTTATTCAACTCTATATAATAATAATAATAATAATGTGAAATTATTTGTTATTTATTTTTGAATTGGGGATAAAAAACTAGACACAAAACAGTAAAATATTGTTTTATAAATTTACAATACACCAAAAAGTTTCAATAAGGTTTCTCGAATCTAAACAACAATGGCGGAGTAATCGAGCAACCAGTTCCAGACATTTTTAGATAGTGAGAACTTATCCATTTGTTCCATCTGTGTCTTATAATCTGTGATAATGCTTCTGTTGGAAAACTCATCTGTTGATATACGCGAATGAAAATAGCCGGTTGATATACGAGGCACTAATGCACGTAAACACAATTTCTCGCTGGATTTATGAATAACGTCTGAAATATACTCGGTTTAGTGAATGAAAACATTGTAAACCAAGCGGGTTGTAGTAGGGGAGCTTGCGGTTGCTCTGATCATTTATTTCTGTGAAAGATATAATAAACACAATTGTACACATCAAAACGTAACAAAAATGAGAAACAATATCGAAAAAGATAACTAACAATGTGGCCTCATAGCTAAAATGAGAGGAATAACGCAAAATGACGGACTGTGGTGTACAGGTACAATAGAGGAATCCTGTTGCTAAACATGCACATACTTAAATAAGCATCAAATGTTGATTTTTAATTTAGATTAGTTATTTAAAACGAATGTAAAAAAATGTTTTATTATTTTTCTTTTCTTTTTTTTTTAAACGCATTGTCATAGAGTTGTGACCCTGAAAGTTTCAGACAGATAGCTAATCGGGAAGTGCTTGAAACTTGAGTTGCGAGATATAATCGGGACTGACAGACAGACAGACAGACAGACAGACAAACAAGAAAATGATTGAAGAATTGAAGAAAGTAATATTTATTGCTCGACTGCCAGTAATAACTTTATTATAAAACTAGCCGGGCCCGCGGCTTTCCCCCGTGTTCATTTCATTTAAAAGTAGCCCATACGTGTTATTCCAGGACCAAAAGTACTTATAATGTACAATATATTTCATTTTTCAAAATTTGTTCGGCTGTCATATAGTAGTTTATTATCGATTGCTCAGCATTTAATCTTTGTTTTAAGATACCAAGTACTCCAGTTTTTAAGTCAAACCCTAACCTATACAACAGTGAAAAACGCATCGCAATCGGTCTCGAAGTTTTTACGAGATACGCGAACAAACACATAGACAAACTAAAAAACTAATAAACAAACAGACAAACAGACAGACACGATTTTTAAAAATCTTCTATTCTTGTTCAGTAACTTATATTAAGAACCCTAGACTTTATTTTTAAATAATCTTTATTGTACAGACTGTTTCGTTCTTATTGCATTATTATAAGATATAATATATGCTACGAGTATGTGATAGTAGTATACTCGTATATTTAGAATTTCTTCGACAACATTACCAACAACTCCCTTCCCACCACATAGAATCGTAAACTATTCATTTTATAGACGTTTTACCGTAATAAGGCGATGTGGAGTTACGTTAAAAATGGTTTATGGTTTCTTTGTGGTAATCTGTGGGCTTAGGGGCTCTTGACTCATCTGATACATTTTACTGTTCTATGAATAGGGCGCTTCGGGTGTGAAAAATTATATTTACATTCTATTTCAATCAGTTAGTTCTCCATTTGTTCACGTTCAAATGTAAAGAAGTGTGCAAGTGGTAACATTGTATGTATGTATGTAATAATAGTACCTACTGCCGGGCACCACTTGGCCACATGGTTCGCAGTACAGTGAGCGCCAGTAATAGTAGTTTATGAAACAGTTGCATAACGAGGGTTATTAAAACACGAGAGTGAGTTTAAAAACGAGACGTAGGCGTGATTTTTAATAGTATCACTCGAGTGTTTTAATACCTAGTTATGTGCTGTTTCATACTCTACTTTATCTACAATAGGAACTTACTTTAAATAAAAAATAAATTGACGTTATTTTTTCTTGATTTTGCTGGTAAAAGCACGTTCATCATGATCGTTGCTATTTTCGTGATATCGGGTGGAGTCAAATTCTCCTCACCAACACTGCTGTCGGATATTTTTAAAACTTTTGATCAACAAACACATTAAATTGGTTAGGTACTAATGTAAAGTAAATTATGGGACCAAAATCCAGTTCACAGCGAATTCGCGCGCATACGGTCTAACATGCGCCGCCATAGATAATAAAGGGCGAAAACCCTCGTTATACGGAGCCAAACCGGTGCATTTATGGGAAAAATATATATTATAACACTGTTTAGTTCACCGTGCGTAAAGTATGTTATTATGCCAACATTTTTGAGTTCAAAATCCGGATTTTACGATATGAGTGTAGATAAAGGGAATTAAAGAAATGGGTAGCAGCATTCTTGCTGTGTATTATCATCATCAACTAAGTACTGCAACTAGGGATCGCATACTGCGACTAGGGATCGCATACTGCACTAGGGATCGCATACTGCGACTAGGGATCGCAGTACTACGCCTGCCGAGCGCGGAGATTGGGCAAACCGCCAATTGCCATAGACAATTGGTCAATTTGGCAGTAACTTGTACAGATAGCCTATTGTTGTATGGCAGACCTGGGCAAGTACAACACCCTTGTCAGATATTAATGTTTCAAGAAGTAGTGTGCCAACATTTTTGTATTGAAGAGCAATGTTTCCAGCGAAATTATTGGATATGATAAGACTTAAGAATCAATGTCTCAGAGTGACGAGCGCAGTGCAGTGACACGCATTTTTTTTTGCAGTCTGTGTTCTGGATGGTAATGCCGCTGTGATGCGCAGGTGTAAGCAGGCTAATGGCGTGATCGTCTGATCGTGTTGTTTAAAACAAAGCCCAATGGCTCAGTGGAGTATTTGGGCTTCACTATTGCAATTGTAGTGCAATGTTGCCTTAATTCGGTGAGCAAAAGAAATATCAGCACTCTGGTCTAAGATACGCTAGCTAGAAGAGGTAAGATATGGCACTGTTTAAAATATATATATTATAATTTATATAATTTATTATGTGGCATATAGAAAAAAACTAGAATATATACAACTACAGGCGTAAACACACCCTCATAGCTACATTCTCACCGTCGCGGTGCTTCATGTGAATCGCCAAACGTGTTAGCAGAGATAAGCGACACGTGCTACACAAACGCAAATCCGGTTGTGACAAAGGCAAAGAAGGCCAATTGTGTGCGTTGCACCTAATTAATGCGGTCCACGCCCGAGGAACTGATACCTGATCTTTCCACTTTTAATAAGATCTGTGTCGTGGTCCAAACTATTACAATTTGACTTTAAAATGTTTGGTTACTTTAAAAAGTCTTAACATCCTGCCACTAATTACAGTTTCTCCGGCTTTATTTACAGAAACATCATGTAATTCGTCCATCAAAGTTCCATTACATTAAAACGTTTCGGCGGACGGTTTGTTTGTCTGCTGTCACTGGTTAGTGGTAAAACGTCAGAGTGGCGCCACCTGACAGTCAAGGAGGAATCATCTGTTCTGGGTTAACTATAACTACTGATGTTAACATTTTAGTACCTTGTCGTATCACATAAACTAAAGATTCGGGATTGTTGGATATAGAGACGACATATTGATTACTGTGATAGATTTCTGCGGGGTTGATATTTGTCTGGGGGGTGTAGTTTTTTATGTTATATTTTCATATTTTTGACATTCACGCTAATCTCGTTTGAAAATAGGGATATTAAATATTTTCGAAAAGTTAAACTGCGTTCTTTTGGTGTATCACTGCTTTTTTCTTTGGGATTTATTGTGAATCATTTTTTTTTTCTGTAGGAGACAATGACATCATAATTAAGCTTGAGTGGCAGTGGGCTGGTCACATTTCCCGGAGAACCTATAACCGTTTGGGTAGACGTGCTCTCGAGTAGAGACTACGTTTAGGCAAACGTAGTGTAGGACGCCGTGAAGTGACGACCTGCTAAAAGCAGCTGGAAAAAAGTGGATGAGGAGAGCTAATGACCGAGTTCAGTGGCGTACATTAGAAGAGGCTATGTCCAGCAGTGGACAAATATAGGTGATGATGATGATTATTATTATTATTCACTTTATTTATCTTTTTATCTTAAATTTAATTTTTTTACAATATTTCTTTAAATAAAAACAGATAAAAATATTATAAAAAACCTAAACCTAGGGTACCAACGGTAGCGGAGCAGGGCCCAAACTACCGGTGGCTAGGGCTGCAGAGTGAGGAACCTCCTGACTATACGCGCCGTGTCAAGGAGTACTGCCTTCTGCATCTGACCCTTAATCCAACCATCTAGCGAGAGCCTCTTAAGATGTTGGTCGAGGCTCTTCGCTATAAGGCCGTTCGCCGAAACAACTATCGGGACAATGATCGTCGAGTCAACATTCCACATGGCGGTCATCTCATGAGCCAAGTCAAGGTACTTGCTGAGCTTGTACTTTTCGGCCTTCACGAGGTCCTCATCGTGTGGAATGGTGATGTCGACGAGCACTGCCCGGCGTTGGGACCGGTCTACCAGGCACAATGTCAGGCTTATTGGCAACAATAGTCCTGTCCGTGATGATAGAGCGGTCCCAATAGAGCAATGCACGACCATTTTCGAGAACTGGCGCCGGTACGTACTTATAGTACGGCACCTCAGACTCGACAAGGTCATACCGAAGGGCAATTTGCTGATGGATGATCCTGGCTACTTGGTTGTGTCTGTGCAAGTACTCTCCGTTAGCAAGATGAGAACAGCCGGAAATTATATGCCTGAGGGACTCCCCGGGACGGCGGCATGCCCGACAAATGTCGACCGTACCGTCCTTCATAATATATTTCCGGTAGTTATTCGTCTTGATAACTTCGTCCGCAATTGCACAGACAAAACCCTCAGTTTCCCCAAAGAGGTCACCAAAGCGTAGCCAGTTCACCGACGCGAGCAAGTTCACATCAGGCCCTGTTAACGCCCGATAGAACCGCCCGTGCAGCTCCTTGCCCTTCCATACGTCCTTGCGGTCATCGGTACTCAACACCGATGGTTTGCGCCAATTCTCGTTTGCCATGGAGAGCGGTGTGAGAGTCTTATCAACTGCCACCACATCACGATGCAACCCACACTCGGTGTTTAGGAAGTACTGCCTGAGACTGCACACTTCACGGTTGTGGAGGTTCTTGGCATTTAAAAAGCCACGAGCCCCCCACTTCCGTGGTATGTACAATCTCATAACAGTCGAGCGCGGGTGTAACATACAATGTGACGTAAGCAGTTGACGGACTCTCTTATCCAAGGCGTCAAGCTCAGTTTGAGTCCACTTTAGTATGCCAAAAGAGTATATGAGCAAGGGCATCACCCAACCGTTGAAGGTACGCGCCTTATTGCCACCTGACAAAAGACTGTTAAGTACTTTGGTCAGGCGGCAGAAGAAGCGCTCCTTCACCGACTGCTTAATCTCCCTGTCCATGATACCCAACGATTGTGACATACCAAGGTATTTGTAGGTCTCGGTCTCAGAGAGAGATTCGAGTGTAATTGTCTCAGAAAGCTGCAAATTCATAGAATTTAGAACTTTCCCCCGCTGCACATGCATGACCGCACATTTGTCCACACCGAACTCCATGTTGATGGCTTTACTGAAAACTTCTGTGATTTTCATTAACTCCATCAAGTCTGGATGTTTCAGTGCAAACAACTTGAGGTCATCCATGTACAGCAGATGAGAAATGATCTCGCCCTCTCTCCGTAGCCGATAGCCTAACCCTGAATCCTTCAACAAAGTGCTGAGAGGATTCAGTGCTAGGCAAAACCACAAATGACTCAAACTGTCACCCTGAAATATGCCTCGCTCTATCCTTATAAAGTCCTGCGAACCATAAAGGCTGTCTCCACCACCTGGTTGACGAAGAACTGTGGTCCACTGCCTCATACACGCACCTAAGAAAGATCTCAGAGTTGCATCGATTTTATACATCTCTAAGATCCTCTCTAGCCATGAATGAGGCACTGAATCATAGGCCTTCTTGTAGTCAATCCAGGCAGTAGAAAGGATCCCTCTGTTCCGCCGGACTTGTTGGCAAATGGTAGTGTCTATGAGGAGGAGCTGTTTAGTACCACGGGACCCAACCCTACATCCATTCTGAGCGAGGGCCAAAATATTGTTCGTAACAATATGCGAATACATTTTTGTTCTCAGAATGGATGTAAGGAGCTTGTACATAGTGGGCAAGCAAGTAATGGGTCTATAATTTTTAGCTTCCGTGGTACTACCGGACTTATGGAGCAAGGAGGTGAAGCCAGTTGTCATGAAACTGGGAAGATAACCAAGCTCAAGGGCTTCCTGAAATTGTATTGCCAAACATGGATGTGAGCATCGAATCCACTTTATCCAGAAGTTGTGCAATCCATCCGGTCCAGGACTTTTCCAGTTCGGATCCGTACGAATTGCACAACTAACGTCTATGGGGCTGATAGACACAGATCCCATGGTTTCGATTGACTCACATGCATGTTCGACAACACTCATCCAGTCACCCTCCGTATGTTCAACGGGCACCGACCAAATACCACGCCAGAAGTTAATCATGGCAGTAGCATCCGGCAGCTGCCCATCATCCACACGTTGGTCAGTTCCCTCCCAGTTTCGATACACCTTCCTTTGATCACTTTGGAAAAGGCGATTCTGGTAATATCTATCCACACGCTCTCTGTAGCGACGAATACGGTTTGCCCACGCATAGACTTTCTGCTTCAGGAAGTCTATACGTTCCGTGACACAAGCCATATAATGCTGAGGCCTGATACCAGTCCCAGCAAAGGCTTGGTTCACGAAACGCATGACACGGGGACGATTGTTACCCCGGCTGAAACAGACCAGCTTTGCGATGAGAGTCCTAGACGTATTAATACGCCGCTCGATCCGTACTTGCCATGCAGGGACAAATCCGGCAGTTCGCGGTGCCCGGTCAGCGTCCGGAAACTTGACTCGAGCCACGCGACATGCCGCAATAGCCCCGCAATACAGGGTCGAGTGGGTATCAATTAAGTCTTCACTAGTCCGTAAGTACGGAGCCAGCAAAGCGTCCAGAGCTCCCATTAACGCTAGATTACGTCTATGGGTGGGCATACGTGGTAGTCGTGGCCTAGAGTTGGGTGTGGACCGATACTGTAAAATCGCGTCCTCCAAAGCACTCCTCAATTGCTCAATGGCTTGGGTACTTACGCTCATATTCACACAATCATCCTCATCGACCTCGGGATCTGCCCGTGTCGCCGTCGATGCTGGGGTCATAAATGTCCCCTGGACCGACAACGTGTCGGACAGGTTCCGCGTCGAGGCTGAAGTCGTGTGAATAGGCAACGCCTCCAAGCGCAGCCGATCTAGCACGGACTGGTCCAACAATTTGCACCGATGGATAGCCCGCACTTGATCCGAAAGTCGCTGGGCGGAAACGACGACAGTCGGTTCCAAGGCCCAAAACAGAGACAGCATCCGGTCACGGTACGCAGTAAGGCTGGATCCTCCCTCTGTAGCCCCATAGTATGCGCGCATAACACTCTCATTTAACGGATGAGTCCATTTGCGCCGCACTGCGGCACCAGTAGCGGGGGCCGGGCGTGGAGCATGCTGCCCCACAGGCCCCAAGCGTGCTGCCACCGGTGGTCGCCCACGGCGCGCAGGTCTTGGCGGCGACGGTGGCGACGGTGGCCCACCCTCATCGTTCGATGCGCTGGTGTCAGGAGGAGTAACGTACTCATCTCCCGAAGACGAGCTCGGAGACGACGGGGTGGGCGGTGGTGGTGGACGTGCGTTACATGATTCCGTTGCTGTTGTTTTTGCCTTTAGTCTTGTGATCATTCGCTATTTATTGATTTTATTCATTGAAATTTGTTGTCAGATAGTCACAACTGTCATATTTTGTATTTTGCATCATTTTCTAATAAATAAGATTTTAGTACACCAGTTTATCTTGAAACATGTTTTAAAAAGTATATAGCTGCAATGGAATTTAATGATATTGTAAAAATAAGTAAAATATGTATATAATGGAGATCAGAAAGAAATAGGACGTGTTGACAGCGGTGCAGTTTTTTTTTTTTTATTATTATTATTATTGTAGAGATAATATAAATTTACATTCTACTTTGATCATTTGATTTTGCAAACACTCCCGGAAGAAAGACTTTAAAATAGCCCGAAAGAGGTCGCAGTATTTTCGATCTTGTTTTACGTGAGTTTTTAGCCAATTTATTTATTATGTTTAATTTGATCATTATAAAGGATGCTTGGTTCTCGTGAAAAAACTAATAAGTACCACAAAATATAAATTTAAACATAAATATCATATTATGGTATTTTGTTATTCACATTATCGTGGAAGATCCTTTACTAAATTTAATTGATTTGTTTGATGGCAAAATATAATTTTATTATTATTCTTATTCATATTCATTGCTAACTTCGATACATAGTTACCTTCTACAGCAACGTAACTTACGTAATACATGATACTTTTTCGTTTTTTCCTTTCCCTCAAAACTCAGGCCAACAACGTTCGCCAACATTTAAAAGGTAGTTAAAACAGAGAACTCAAAATATATAAGACAATTTTAAATTATTTCTGTTTTTACCAAGGTTTTTATGTTGGAGAATCAATCTAAGAGTTCAAATGTGGAACTTACCAATAAGAAGACACGATGTTTTACCTTCCCAATAGCAAAAAGTTGAAATAGATGTTCAAAAGATAACGACAGCTGCGACTAATCTCAGAGAAATTGATTACTCATTGAAAACATGTTATATGCTGTACCTTACTACAACAGCATGGTAGCATCAATATTTCCTAAAAAATTAAGGATCATGTCTTAAATTGACGATCCAAAATTTCTTCCACCACTTTAAAAACGTCCGTAGATTGTTGTTGAGACATGATACCAAGTTTTTTACATAACTATAATTAAAATATAAGAGTGTAGATACAGAACCTTCATCGCATATGTTAACTATTATAGCTGAAAGAGGGCATATATCGTCACACACGCCGCTGGTTGTCAGCAGTTAGACCATAGAGTAGAAATAGTAGAGAAATAAAAACAAAATTATGAGTTGCCTAAAAGTGAGTTACCTCATTTTATAAAAACTCCCTATTTAAGAATTTTTTTAACTTCATGTGAATGTAATTAATGTGTATTTTACTCCAAATCGTGGTCACATAAAAAAACATCAAGAGTTTTTTTTTTTAGATTTTTGTGTTCAACATAAAAACATAATTGTCTATTTAAATTAAAAAAATAGCATAGAACCTAAACTCAACGTAAAAAAGAAACCTACACCTTCACTAATAACTAAACTAATAATCTATAAATAATTGGTGTTCATGTGGCATGGTGCCAATAACGCTAGCTGCATTTCCGCGTTAAATAGCAATAGCTATTCTCTGTGCGAGAAATGAGCTATCCCTCTTGTCACTAGCGACGTCGATTAGGCGAGGAATTAAGTTTATATAATTTAATAAAATTACGCAGTAGTATTATATATTCTATAATTGTGTTAAGAATATAACATTTCCAAATCGGGCATTATTGTCCTAGATTCTATCGCTAAGATTCTGAAACACAGCGTGAAAAGTCACAAGTCAAAAGACAGTGCTTACGCTCCAAATCGTATTCAGTGACATTTGAGACACTGAACGCAAGCTAAGCTAAGCGTGACGACTTACGTTACGGCTCAAGTGTTACACAAGCTATTGACAATTAAACTTCTTTTTTTTTTTTAACCAGCGGTGATTTTTGATTGGGGGAGGAGGGGGGGGGGGGGGGGTGTCCTCAAAATGCGTATATTGCACACATTTAGATTTCTACCATTGGAATCAATTCTTTACCCACTAGGCAGGGATTGATGGAGCACGTTGGTTATTAATGTTAGTTTTACAATAAGGTAACTAGATGGCGTTACTGTGCACCATTAGATTATTTGCAAAAAAGTTTGTACGTGCGAGGTCTACAGCTCACTAGTTGTAAAAAGTAAGAGACAGCACTACTTATCCTCGCATCGTATCTCCGTTTAACAAACAGTGCAGCGTTGTAAGATTTAATTATTATAAGATAATAAGTAATTATAACACCTATGTGTTGATCCTATTTCTAACAAGTGCTCGTATACATCAACTCGAGATTGTAAAGGTAAGCCCTAAAATTTAAAATATATGTTTTTTTTTTTATGAATAATAAATAACAGGCATTTTTGACGATTATAATATCCACTTAAAATAGTAAAGACTTACAAGCTACAAGGCCACTACGAACTATATATAAACCTAAGTTTTCGCTTGAATTTTGTTCAAACAAATCTGTCTTATAAGATTAGCTTCTTAACTCTTCAGCAAATGCATTTTATAATCTTTTCCAAGAGCTACAAATCTGTCAAAATCCGTCAATTCTGTCGCCAACACTGGCCGAGCTGCGTGCCTTTGCTCTCGTAACTTTTAACTTCTGTATCCTCTCCATACTCTTTGCCTTAACTGTACAGACGGACAAGTTGTTTGTTTTACATACAATATTTACGGCACCAATTAGGAGCCTAGCTTATTAACTGCTGGACGAATTTATGCTACAAAATAACGGCTTCACTCCGCCACGTTTATTTTGATAGCTGCTCTGTGACTTACGGGCTTTACGTAAACGGATTTAGAACGAAGAATGGGTCTTCTTTGCTTTAGTTGAGTAAAGTATGATATTTTATAAGTATAGTTTGATCAAAATTAGGTTAAATTAATAAATTTAGGCATGCTTGACTAATTTGTTGCTTGATTTTTGCTGTTATGCTCTTGCTGATAAAAACTGTCTTGTAGATCTCAATTTCAAAAGTTTTTTTAGTTATATTAGCTTAGTACCTACGTCGTCCCTTATTACACGACCGCCCAAAAAAAGGAGTCTATTGTTTTTAGCATTCATGTATGTATGTATGTTTCTATGTGAGTTTCTTTATTCCGCCATAACTTGTAAATGTCTGAACAGATTTAGACGTTTCGGGTATCGTTCAAATCGTTACATCCCCCCCGATAAACATAGGCTGTATATTATTTTGAAAAGATTCAGTATGGCTCCATTTAAAAAAGTGAAAAAGAATAAAAATACTAGTTGTACAATATGGTTATCAAATTGAAGGTCTTGATAAGCAATTTCCAACAGTAAATAATTTATTGGCCTGAGTCTGCCCTGACCTTAAGTTTCGTTTAGTTTCTGTGTTTGTATGACAATGCAAACACATTTCGATAGATTGACAGAAAATAGAGGTTGCAACATATTTTATTTGTAAATGTTTCGTCAGTGCAAACACACAGTAAAGAAGGAAATCAAGGTTCTCCGATAGTCTTTATAGTATCAAAAAAGTTACTAAGCAGAAAGGAAAGAAAGATGAGAAAAGAAAGAAAGATGAGAAAATTAAATGCAACTCTTATTTTAAGATTGGACACAGAGTTCGTAGCAGCAAGAAGTGGATTAAGGATGGAAAGCCACCTAAACATACAAGTGCAGGCAGTTTATTTTCTAATGCTCTACTTCAAAATATAACGTTGATGGTAAACGCTTTTTCAAAGGAACAACCACAAGATAGAAACAGCTGGTTTGATGTCAATGGACCTACAAAGTATATCACGTCATTAGACGAGTTTTTTTTTTTCATGATTTTCATAGCACATTCCAGTATATAATTAAAATTAAATAATTAGTATATAATTTAATTATTTAATTAGTATATAATTTAATTATTTAATTAGTATATAATTTATTGGCAAAAGCTCTTTTTTACCAGGGCAGGCGTGTTTTTTTTAGCTTTTAAGCTAGCGATTTAAATGTTATATTGTTTTTTTATTGTCATGTGTTCAGTAGCTTAGAATTTATTATTCGTAGTCGCTATACCAATTTACATTAATTATCTTCATTGTACAGACTTATTGTTTGTTACCTAGTGCTTTGTTGTATGTAAGTACACATAGATTATGTATGTATTGTATTTCATTTTCATGAAAAAAATACTCTGTATCTCTGAAAGTCTACAAACGAGATTCTAAAGACCTCACAATTCAAACATCAAAGCCTTTGGACTACTTCTTTATACAGGATGACAACAGGAAGTGTAGGGAACATAAACACCCCGCTTTACGGTTCACCCCCAGACTGATAAGCACCCTGTGCTATCTGATGGTGAGGGGTTAAAGTCTATCAGGGTCGTGCACATCCGGCTGTCTGGTGAGGTCGGAAAAGGGATAAAGGATTATTTATAAAGATCTAAAGAATACTGTGTACTGTAAGGTTTTTTTTAAATGGCCTCTTTTGTTTGATTGTCTATTTGTTTGTTTTTGCATCACGTAACAACTGCTAAACCAATTGCGATGCGGTTTTCACTGAGGGATATCTTAGTAGTGGGGGAGCCCAATAAGAGATTTTGGGATTTACTGAAGCGTGGCAGATTAACATAAGGGGGATACCTTGCACCCTGTTGTACTCACCCACCACCTCTTTTATAATTGACTGAGCGAGCGCGAAGCTCGAGCGAAGCGTCTCCGTTTCAGCTTTTAATTTTAGGTTTCTATTAGTGGAATCAGCCTACTAGGTAGGAATTGATGGAACACCTTGGTTATTAATGTTAGTTTTACAATAAGGTAACTAGATGGCGCTACTGTGCACCGCTAGATTTTTACAAAAAAGCATGTGTTTGCGAGGTCTACTGTTCGCAGTAGGTACAATGGGAGTTGAACTCTCGTCGTCTTTCCTTTCAACGGATCTACACCATCAAATTCATCCAGGATGCGCCATTCTACCTCAAATTCATTGATAGCTCGAAACTTCGGAAAATCTGTGTTGACTCGACTCGGGTTTATATTGGTTGTTCTAGTTGGTTCTTGGCGTCGTTTCGGTATTGATTGCATGTAAATAAAAGAAAGAAAGAAAGAAAATACATTTATTCAACACACACAAAAATAAAAGATACAAATAATTAGAAAAATTAAGTAGGAACAATAGAAAAGGAAAACAAAGAAAAGGTAAAAGTAGATAATTAAAGTGGTGATGAATGGGCCTTGACTCAGCATTAGGCTGTTTGCTGAAGGCACGCAGCGCTGGTTTTCAGCTAAAGCCCAGAGGGAGCGGAAAAAATAAACATAAGGGTATAAAAAATGAAATTAAATATGAATACATTTATAACACCTACCTACCTACCTTTAACCTTTATTTACATGTGAGCCTTGACGGCGTATTCTGTGCCCCGAAAAGTTTATAATTGTTTTAGTTTTGTCATCTCGTAAATGATTTGGCGATCCAGTTCAGTATCTACTCTTTTTATAAGTATGTACAAATCTCTAATCTTAATTAAGCAGTTTATATATTAAATCTAAAAATGACACGTCATTTGCTTATATATACCACCCTCCCCTAATAGCGAATCACGTGATTTATGGAAGTTCTCAAAGGTATATTGAATATTATAACACTCCTCTTTTTCGTAGGAGGTTAATAAGTAAACGTTGGAGGTTACCAGCAGTGGACCGGAATTACTTCGTCATCTCTTCTCTGCACGCGCACAATACACTTTAGCTCACGACCTCCTTCATGAACTTCTACGTTGGCTCCTTTATTTAAAATAACTGGGGTATAAAGTAGGTACAGACCCCTAGTTATTAATTATGTTGAGGATAATATTTATCTTTATCTCAAAATCTACAAGTACTCGTGTTACTGCAGCTTATTTTCTTCAAAAACTCTACATTTTCCAGGAGAAAGAATTCGACTCACTTATTTAGTACAAAGGTATAACAATATGTTATACTTTTTTACATTGAATTGATTCTAGTAATTATATAGATTACCTGAAGAAAAATCGCACGCAAACTTACAAACATTATCTTCTTTAAATGAACGCAGAAAAAATCTCTTGACCTCATTTTATTTTGCTGCGTATGATTTTTAGATAGGGCCTAAAAGCTGTCAATCAAGAGAAGCATCTAGCATTCGTTTCCATTAATATTATAATTCGATTGTCTTTAGGTCTATTAAAGTGAATAGGCATGTTATAGACAGCAGACCTCGTATTCATTGCTGTTCTAAGCGTTGAGGTTTGTTTATAAGTTATATATCTACTCACATTTCTGTGCAACTCCGCATCAAAGAATAGTTTTCCTAAGTAATTTCTGAGCCGACTAAAACAATAAACATATCCAAACATATCCTCGGTTTAAGAAAATACTATTGAGTATAATGTGAAATTGAGTATCAACCATCACACACCCATCCAACTCTTCCACACACCGACCGTAAACAAATATTTCCCCTCTGTTTCACCAAAATAAACACAACACTTTATTAACGCGAAGTCAAACATAAATATAATTTGACGTAAAAAAGTTGTGAGAGAAATGTAAACAAGCTTGACGTTGAGATCCATTAGATGAAGATTTTGGACTCTGACAGATTGACAAACTGGAGGTAACGTGATTGGTGGAGACAAGTGGACAGTATTTAAATATCCGGTGATTTTTGGCAAGAGTATTAATGTTATTATTACTCCGATGTGGTGGTCAATGAAGTGATGATGAGTATGTGTTCCTAAATATTTATATTTTGTAGAGCGGGTTCTGTAATTGGGGCGGAAAAGAGAAAGTGGAAATGAAATTTTGTAGACACAGTGGCGAGCTGCATCTGTTACCATTCGCTACTACTCTGCTCTTTCTTAGTGCAACGGTAGGTACTCTGGAGAGTTTATGTATGTGTAACTCTAAAAGACTCTAAAAGAGTTTACCTTCGGGCTTTTACCATTAGAACTTAGGTTTTACTTACATGCTAGGTTTTACTAGTGGTGGCTGCAAAATATTGGTTTTGGTCAGCTTTTTTTTTTACATGAAGTTACTCTCTGCTGACCGCAATGTCCACACTTGTTTATTTGTTAGGTGCATTTTCTTTCTTGTATTAAGGTTTTAAAAACTTAATAAATTTTCTCTTGATATTTTTTCTATTACATATTATACATATTATATTACGATTGTTTAAAAGACATTAATGGGACACGTTACACAGCTGATATTAATGGGATCCCTGCAGCTACAAGAGAAGTCCAGCCCCCGCAAGCAGCACCCGTTCACGAGTAGAACGAGTGCCAAGCATCGCTCTTCTCAACCTTACTTTAGGGAAAAGGGCGATTCGACACCGCCGCAAGAAAAAGATTTTTAGTGAGCATGACTTGTCTTACCACCTGCAAGTCCTAAAGAAGTTCTAGATTTAAACAAATTTATGATGCATTTAAAATAAATTCATTACAGTAAAAGATTTTTAGTGAATAACAGTTTTTATTAACTCGCTATCTCCTTCCGAGTTCTGTAAGGACCTCCGCCACCGAGTTGTTGTGGTGTTTTATTAACATCTTTAAGTTGTAGTCTAAGATGGTTGTGGTTGACGCTGCCATCGTCCTCCTCACGAAGCGACCCATCGCATCGTCACCATCATCAGTGTAGTAGGTACAACTACCCCGATGATGTGACATTGCCATCACCGCGTGTGGAACACTCTCGTGCAGCTTCAGCTTCTTGCCCCTGGTATGCATGATGATTACCGACTCATAGATTCCCGACCTTCACCTGAGCTTCATGAATGGTCAAAAGGCGTGACCCTGTATCTCCCACATATCCCTTGGAGATCAAGGATTTCTTCTTTTCCTGTGTGTGTACTAGGAAGAGAGTGTTGGAGAGGGTGGCGGATTGTTGTGCATCCGTAAGCCGTTTTAGCTTCAGGGAATGTACCTTGGATGCCGAAGAGTAGATGCCGGGGTACAGTTCCCTTTTCCCAAGACAGTTCCCAAGAGGACATGCGACATATATAGCAACTCCTGGCTGATGGATGCTGCCATGTTTGGCCGGTTATAACTTAAGACAAATAGGTTCTCTCTGTCAATAAAAGGAAGCTGGTTGACGTCTCCGATGAGCAGAAGTTTGCTGGCACCAGATAGCCAAATTGCCATTATTATAGTCCCAAAATGGTTGAAGTGCACCTCGTCAACCAAACGTCAGTTGCACATGTTTGATGCTCTAAAACCATTCGCTAGGACAAAGGACATAGTGTGCATCTTGGTCTTGACTAGGTCTACTATTCGGTGCGCCAGTTTCTCCCGCAAGTCTTTCACTGCTAATAACATATTAATTTTATAATCACCCATATGTCTTGCCGCATCCTGGAACCCCATTCACCCAGTCAATCTTGGGCTTCACGCAGCCTTCCCACGACGCCTCGACTTCAATAGTTCCCGTGATGGGTTTCGCCATCTCAAGTATTTTGTCGTCTAGCATCGTCTGGGTACGCCGAGCAACGGCCAAGATTAAATCTTCATATGGAGCTAAGAATTTCGTGTGTCAGGCTAGGTTAGGTTAGGTTTTTATATTTTTAAGAAATTTCTCTTAGCGTCACCGAGGGCCGCACTTTTTTAATGCTGTTTATTATTTTTAACATTATCACATTTTCAGATTTATAATTAGGATTTGAAACTTAAAGAAGGTAGTCTATGTAGGTTAGTCTTTTTCAAACCGTGTCTCTGAGGTAAACCTTAACATTTACCAAGTGACTGGTGCTAAAAGTTCGAAATGAACGATGATCACAGAACTGTTCGGACTTATACCAAATAGAGTTGGAAAATCTTAGGTTTTACTTGATATCTTAGGATTCACCGTTGTTCGGGCTTTTACAGTAATATATACTTATATCTTCAGAAAAAATTTGTGTAACATGATATATATGCTGTTGATTTGGTTGGGAAGTTGACCGATGAACTTGTTCTATCTCTTCTACATAATTCAGTTATGCTACAACAAACAAGTTATGTACAAGTAGTTCGCTCACTGCAGGACGTTCGCTTACGCTCACTCCTGCGAGTAGAATTCCCAAAATTACCGATGTACATTCAATCGTTTAAAACGTTGGCTAACGTAACGTGAGAGACGATGGGTTTGCGAAGTTAATGAGTGTGAGGTTTGTTTCGATCGATAATAATAATAATAACACTTTATTACACAAGAAATAAGGAACAAATATAGAAGAATTTGTTTTAAAAATAGGCACAATGGGCGGTCTTATCGCTAAAAGCGATCTCTAAACGATTGATCTCGATATGTCTAAGCAAAATAATTATTATATTTAATTTAGGTACTTACATTTGAGACTTGTAGATTAAGAGTCGCATGCGATGAAATGATCTTCTTTGGAGAACATAAAATCATTTCAAATAAGTGCAGAATATTTACTCGCTATGAGTTTATAATAATAATAATAACTCACATCAACGTCTACGATCTTTATTCTTTTGATTCAGATTTACTAACATAAAGTAAAGAATCTAGTTTGATACTAATAATCGCCAGATTGGCTCGTATTTTTCGCGATTAAAATATCTATTTTATTCTGATTCAGATTTAACATATAATGAGTTGATACTAATAATCATGACCAGTTTGGTTCAAAAACTTATTTTCTATACCAGTTTGTTTCGATTTTTTCATGGATTACTTAAAATAAAAAAAATAAAAAAACTCAATTAATATTCATGACCAGATTGGCTCAAAGACTTAGGGTTTATTTTGATATTAGTTTCGTTCAAGTCTTTCATGAAAAACTTAAAATAAAAAAATATGTTTTAAATTAATTTAATATTCGTGACCAGTTTGGCTCAAAGATAGAATTTTATATTTGATATAAGTTTCGTTCAAGTCTTTCACGAATAACTTCAAATAAAAAAAAAAAAATATATTAATTCTTCGCGACCAGAGTGGCTCAAAGACTAAGAATTTTATATTTGATATTAGTTTCATTCAAGTCTTTCATGAATTACTTAAAATAAAATATATATTTTCAAATTCAATTAATAACCATGACCAAGTACGGTTCAAAAATTCATAGATTTATATTCAAGTTTTCCATGATTATTGTATCTAATGATATCTAAATAAAATTATTTAATTTAAACCATTTCATATCCTTGACGAGACTTAATTAATATTTTTTTCCGTCTATAATTTTCATATGTAAACATTTTTAAAATTAGACCATGATTAACTGATATAAAAAAAAAAAACTTTTCTGCAATTACCTTTATTGAATTTTAGTGTTCCTGAAATAGATGAATAAAGATTTTTTGTGTGAATAATTA
Organism: Alsophila aescularia; assembly: GCA_946251855.1. NCBI lineage: Eukaryota > Metazoa > Arthropoda > Insecta > Lepidoptera > Geometridae > Alsophila > Alsophila aescularia. The sequence goes on from OX276375.1 coordinate 31,001,353, forward strand.
TAAAATTACATTGAGACAATTTCTAACAATTTCCTTGAAAGCTTTAGTTGTTATCTAAACCAAATACACTATACATATAATTATAACTTACCATAAATATTCACATAAAATAAAAAAAATCACACACATAGGTACACTCACTTCTTTAACTAGAAATACATTAAATTTTCTCACAGTCAATTGAGACGCAATACGAATACAGTTCACGAAATTTGATGTAAGCAAATTTAACGCTAAGTACAGTTGACAACAAAAGTATGCATATTAAAGTCTTTGTAATGTGCCCTCCGGCTAGGTGGAACGATGATATATGCAAAGTGGTTGGCAGCAGTTGGAAGAGAAGAGCCAAACTTCGGGCATAGTGGTGTGCTTTGGGAGAGGCCTATGTCCAGCAGTGGACTGACACGGGCTGATGATGATGATGATGATGATGATAAAAAAAAACTTTAACCAAAATTGTTGTTACGTTCGAAGTCGCTATAGCCAAATTATTTTCCCTCTAAAGTTTTAATTATTTCTCTTTAAGTATACTTTAAACTCACAGGACTTAAGTATTACATCGCTATAACCAAAACACTCGTTCAACCGAGGTTGTTATAAATGAAATCCATTGTATATTGTAAACAAAAAAACTTATTGCGTCGGTCAAACTATTTTATTTTAAACTTATTTGAATCCACGATGTAAACATGAATTATAATTTAATAGAACATGTTAGGTATATAAAACTCATGATATCAATGGTATGTGTTGATACTTTGATAAAATTTAAAATAAAAAATAAGTTTTTATTCCTTTTTTTTACGTTATATTATTATAATCATTAAAGAAACATGTTATTTTGTCTGACTGTACCAACCAGTGTAGATAGAGGTTCGTAACATTTTTTATCAGTATTGTAATGTTTATTTTTTTTTGTAGTTTTGATGATTGTGAGACATTTAATTTGTACTTAAAAAGGTGGTATTACATAAATGTATGTATATAATCATGTAAGTAATAAAGTGAAACACAAAAAAAATGTATGTGTAAAAAAAAAAGTATTGTAAAGAGCGTATTTTCAAAATAATAATAAAAACAGAAATGTGTATTGGTATAGTAAGTAGTAGTAGTAAGTAGTTGTTTATGAGGCGTTATAATCAATATGTCACAATACTACATAGTTTTTCAAAAATCTTAGAGAACTTACTATTATGAAGATTTTATCCACAGGTTTAATACATCTACCATTTTTATGGATTTTACCATAAATGTTGAGTAATCAGTTGATATGTAGATCGACACTGAAATATATGCAATTCAGCCATACATGTTAAACACAGAATAAATAATAGTAGATGCGATGTTGTAGTCAATTAGAAAAATATGTTATTTTCAGTATTTACTATACTTACCTAAATAAATTAAACAAGTGTTAATAAAATATAACTAACACGTAGGTACAAGACATAAGTTCAAAAAACTAAAACCCGACTATGGTCGGGTAAGAAATAGCTTATATCACTCTTGCGATGAAGACAAATCGATTGATACTTCGCTTATCAAAACCGAACCAAGTTTTTAGTTTTAACACAACCCTTCCTTTGTCTTGTTATAGTCGGGTAAAAAATATATAATAAAAATTGGTGGACACTTGGTGGTACACCCTCAATACGACGCCAATCGAACGGTTGCCGGGTTGAATCCTTCAAAGTGCAATCATTTGTGTGATGATTTGAAATGTTTTCCGAGTCGTGAATGTAATATTAATATTTATGTATATGTATACATTATCTAGTACCCAAAGTGGAATTAGAGGAGGCATTTGCATGTGTTCATATAGGCACGGTAAAAGTAACAACAAGTATTTAGAAGATAATGATCCATCGCAATCAAATTCGTATATTGCATATATTGATTGTAATAATTTATATGGATTTAGTATGTGCCAATCACTACTCATGTCTGATTTCAAATTCTTAAAGTCAACTGAAATAGACAGTCATGAAACATGGTTTGGTTTTAAAAAAAATACACCGTGTAAATGCTTTCAGACAAAGACCATTTCTCAAAAATATATCGATCTTAACACGACTTTGCGGCAAAAAGCTACGTCTAGTTTTGAGCAAGATTTTTTAAAATTACTCAACAACAGTATTTTCGGTAAAACGTTAGAAAACAACGAAAAAAGAGTAAATGTGAAGTTAGTCAAAGAGTGGGATGATGAACAAAATGTAACAAAAAAGAAAATGAGTGCTTGCAAGCTAATTGCTAATCCTAATTTTCACAGTTTATCAGTTTTTACTGAAAATTTAGTTGCTATTCAGTTGAAACCTGATTGTGTGGTTTTAGATAAACCTATTTACATAGGGTTTACAGTTTTGGAATTATCTAAAAGTCACATGTATGACTTTCACTACTCAGTTATGCAACCTCATTACGATAACCGCTTACAGTTGTGTTACACTGATACTGATAGTTTTATATATCATATAGAAACCAAAGATTTTTATAAAGACATTAAAGAAATATTTTTAGATTACTTTGACACGAGTAATTTTGATAGTGAAAATATGTTCAACTTACCACTAAAAAATAAAAAAGTACCTGGTCTTTTTAAAGACGAAATGAATGGTAATTTAATAACAGAATTTGTAGGCCTGCGAGCAAAACTGTATTGTGTTAAAACTATGCAGAAAACTTTAAAAAAAGCTAAAGGAGTAAAGAGTTGTGTTGTTCGTGATTTCAAAATGTCTGACTATGAGAATACCTTATACACTGGTAACGTTGTACGAAAAGTCAATGTTTTATTTAAGTCAATAAAACATGAAATATATACAAGAAGTACTAATAAAATTGCTTTATCTAGCGTTGATGATAAACGTTTGATTGCTAAAAATAAAGTAGCTACAAAAGCTTGGGGGCATGTATCAATACTAGGTTTTAAAACTGGATAAGTTATGTTTAATATTATTTTAAGAATGTGAATGTATCTAAATTATGAATAATAAAAGAAATGTAAAATAAATATATCTTGAGGATTATAAGATGAACGAAACCTTTAAAATAAAATACTTTATAATTATGATTATTGTTTTTTTATTTATAATACCAAATAAAAGTTTAATTTAGGTAAATAACTTTCCAAAATAGTAATAAAGTATATTTCAATATACAATATATATCTAACATGCATATCAGTATCTTTTAATTCAATTTTCAATTAGTAAAAAGGTTCAGGTACCAATCAGTCCTTACAAGTTTTAAATTTCATTGAATTTACGAAATAAGAACTGTCTGCTTCATAAGTAATCTTGAAACATTATACTTCATTATCAATTAGGTATATCTTCTACCAACCAGTCCTTACAAGTTTGAAATTTTGTTGAATTTACGAAATAAGAACTGTCTGCTTCCTGTGAAATCTTGAAACATACTTCAATAGTTTATTTTATTTACATGCCTATACTAAAAAGTCATTCAATCTTTTCGACTGGCAGGCGACGCTTGTCACAACTTAAACTATTTAGTTTTAACTGCATATTATCTGTAAGTATTTTATATCTGATGAAGTAGTATTTTAAATACTATTATTATTATTTTATATATTTTATGTTCTTATTTCTTCCTCTACAGAACATGGGATCAGAAACTGATCCAATGTGGTTTCCTAATGCACAAGACCCATTTACTGGTTGGGATGACCTCGAAAGAAAGATAAGAAACGAGCAGCGGATTGCTGCAGCTAATGCTGTCAAAGAACAAAAGCAAGAAGAAAAACGCAGAAAGCGCAAAATCAAAGGTGCTGTGTCATATGTTGTCAACAAGAGCCCAAGAAGAGGACATCGTGTAATTAAAATACAAGTTTACGAATATAATGAACAACTTAATGCAAATTGTGAAACTACTCGTGTGCAATATACAGTGTCGGAATGTATAGATGAAGTTTTAAGTATGACTGAAAATGTGATTAGTAAAATAACAAAAAAAATGTCTGTAAATGTAAGTTAACTAAGTGTGAGATCCTAATAGGTATTATGGTACTGTAAAAAATATTTATAACAGTGCGTTTTACTTTTAAATAAATTATGGGAACTTAATTATTATGTTGTTTCATTTTAGTAAAAACCATTTATTTTAAATGTATACAATATTAAAGTTCTTAATTGATACATACACAGGTTTTTATAAAGCACAACAATTTTCAATCCAATCATAGCTTTCTAGTCTTTTTTTTTCTCTTTCACAATGAGAATTGCGTGAACTAGTCTCATCAATACCATCCTCTACATACCCATAATTGCGATTGTCAAACATATTAAATACTTGCATGTTATTCTCAATGAACCATTTCTTTACTAAAATAACATTTCTTAATGCACAGTGCTTTTTATGATAAAAATTAATTTAGAGCACTTCTGTCATTACAATAAAGTTTATTTAATTGCAATAAATTAGGACAACCCTGATCACCAACGTCTATTACACTACACTCATTACAAATACTTTTTAACCATTTGATTTTTTTCCATTCCTTTGACTAAAATGTTTTTATTTGTTAAAATTGGAATAACAATTCTTTTAAATTCACGATAGTCAATATAACCTTCACTCCAAAATATACCACGTCGTCTTTCTATCCAAGAAACGGTTTTCTTTTCTGTATCACTCAAATTGTAGTATGGGTATGGTGGTTTTATTAAGAACACTTGAGTATAATCATTAGTGGCTAGTGCAAACTCCTTTATAATAAAAAAAAAAAACTTTAAATCCTTGTAAATCTACTATCATGTGCCCTGGATTCATGATATCTTCTTAACTATACTACTCAAACTCAAAGGTTTTTATTCAACAATGCAGTCGTTTAGAATCAAACAGAAAGCTGATGTGTCTTGTGGAAACTCTGTGACAGCTTCAAGGTCGATGCGTACGTCTATTGGTCCTATCTTAAGAATTTCGTTCTGTCATGAACAATCAATCACAAAAAGTGGTGCCTTAGATTTAAAATCAGCATAACTTAATAACGGTTCTGGACGACGTCCGTAATACGACTATTGAAATCTAGTATAGCGCTCGTATATTAAAGAGGATCATCGGCGAATTTAATATTTAGGTTTTCATAAGAGAAGTAGCAAGAGTTCAGGAACAGGATTTTGTATGTTACAGTGGTCAAACTGAGACGTGTCTTTATCAGCATGACGCATACGATTTGTTTGTAAGCCTACCAATACATATCACGGTTTTTCTACTTGAAAAGATGTTTTGATAGCCCAAGTATGTTTTCTAGTTTTTGGTAGGGCTGGATATTCATAAAGATACCAATTTCTAAATATCATATTAATGGGTTGATCTTTTTCTAGATATTTAAGCTAATTAATTCGTTCGCGATCAGACACTTTTATATGAGGAACGCGCCAACTAATATTTTTAATATCAACACTTTCCACATATTCACCAGCATCTAATTTTACTGCATTGAGATTTGTGCTACTTCTAAGTAATATTAATTCATGTTTGCAGTTCATAATAATCTTGTTATAGTCTTCAGCGAAACCAAGTATTTTATTAAGAGGTACGGATAGTGAAAATCTACCTGCCCAATTATTTGTTGTTCCATTGATATCCTACACCCACGACTTTGACATCTTTGATTCGTTGTCATTCATTGAAATTAGAGATTTCATTGTGGTTGTAATGCCCGCGTTTTTTATTTTATCTATTTCTACACCATTTAGCTCATACCGGATATCTTGAAAGAAAAATAGTGCAGGGTTGTTGGTGAAGTGCACTTTGGTTACTGCTGTTTTTGTGTCACGCTTAATAACATTCAGAACACCTTCTATGTACAGAGTACTGGCTGAAGGTAAAACGTATAGATCTTGTTGATTAATAGGTATTCGTATTTCATCATTTTCACGAAAGCTATTGACATATGGTTTATACGTATGATATTCTATACATTCAATGGTATTATCAACACGAGGAGAATCTGCTATATTAAGGATACTCATTTTAATAGTCCAATTAATTTAAGAAACTTCTTGTTTTCTTTCGTTAGTTTTACTTTAGGTCTTCTTTTGTTGATGGTGTGGTTAGAAATGCGACAATTCGATGTCTGTGGTGAGTTTTTATGATAGTCAATCATTTTCTCCTTATATGTAAATACAATTGGATATCTTCACCTCGTAAATTTACTAAATTATTATTTGCATCCAATATTCATTAGAATATTATTCATAACTATTAAGTTATTGAGCTGATGTTGTTCTGATTGATAGGAAAATAAATGATATTCTTTGGTATTTCAATAATTCTATAACCAGGCGGCACATTTGGAGGAAATTCGTGAATTATATGACTGGGTGTACCGTTAGCGTATGAGCCGCTAATGATATCACATTCTATCCTTAGCACGGTAGTCGAAAGAATGTTGACACGATGAGAAGATTCGTTTAATATATTCGCTTTTAGTGTCTCTTTATTGAAACCAAATACTTTTGCAAGCATCGGGCTCTTTTTAAAATGTATATGTTTAGTACAAGTGATGGAAGTTTTTAACGTATTATTATTACATATTAACTTTAAAGAACACCCATTCATATGTTGTTCTAAATAATCACTTAAGTCACTAAGTTCATAGGATCCTTCTGGGATTTGTATGACTTTATTTTTACCGAAATATAACTTGTTATTGGTTACTATCTATATTAGGTAAAAAATTAAATGTTGAAAAGTACAGCAGACCACATTCATATTCTCCATTGAGTTCTAAAGCTGGTGAATAGTTCGTTGTTGATAATGGAGTGGAGGTTGATATAGATAGCGTAAGAGATACTGATAGTAAACCAACATTTCATTATCTTAAATGAGATTTCCAATAGTTTTTAAAATATTTAATACATAAATGACCACAATTTATTGCATCATAACTTTGATACTTTACATAATTATAAAATACTTCATGATTATTTAGGTACTTGATTAACTCTAATGGTGGTGTTAAATCACCGAAGCTATCAAAATATTCGCAATAATCATTATTTAACACGTAGGCTACCCAATGTGTTCCAGGATTTTGGTGATCATCCAAATTAATAATGCCACATTCAATACGTTTGTTTTTTTTGGTAATTTATCTCGCATATAAACACCTCTAAAATAAGGTATATTACTAGCATGCTCTATAATATCTAAATCGGTTAGAACACGGTTGGGTAACCTCTTATTTAGTTTTTTGGAGATCTCAAAAATAAAACAATACCCTTTTTGTATGGTTTTAAATAACATCCTTTTCCCAGTGCTATAGCTTCCATTGTTTGGTTATGACGTTCAGATTCATGAAGATTTTGTTTTGCTGATTTATAATCATTGATAGCTTTCGTAACACCCGCAGCACCACCCGCCAAAGCACCCAATGCTGATAGCCCAGCAAATATTGGTATCAAAGATAATATTCCTCCAGTTTTAGGTATAGGTATTACACGCGGCATGCGAACTTTATTTTTGATGAATTTTTTTTTTGCTATAGCATAATTAATTTTAATAGCAGATTTATTACTTTTAGGCTTTGATTTTTTCAATTTTGCACGTATACGAGAAATTATAGTATTACATTTTTTAACACCGGCACCCAATTTTAATTTCGTTTTCATAGCTTTTCTCACTACCCAAGAGGCAAGTTTTTCTTTAATACTAGCGTCTTTTGATCTAAAACGTCTTTTAGCCACGTTAGAGAGTTCAGCGTCTGCTTTATGCCGATCTTCTAAACTAGAATTATTCGAGTAAGCAATGTCGTGTTGTTTACAAGCTTCGTCCAATTTATTAACTCCTTAATAATCGTTCTCGTAATCTTGTACCAGGTCCACAATAATTATAACCAGGTAAATGTAACTCAAACGGTAAATTATTTATTACTTTATTAATGAGTCCACCTCCTTCCATCGGTTATATGTAAATGATTATATTTTATGTGCCATAACTTTTTATAGATTATAACATTTCATTTTTATTAATCCATGAATTTTAATTTTCACTAAAACCTAACCATTTAACAAACAACTTGTTACCTTTTCTTTTCAACACATTTTCAACAAAATAAATATCAGGATGTTTAGTTTTTTGAAGTTCTTGTTCATAAAACGAACCTAATATCATTTGTTTGTATTGATCTTCTAAATTATACGTTACAGGGATTGTGTTATTTACTTTTACTACTGTGAACAGCTCAGTTGACCAATTCGGTGTATAACCCTTTTGAAAACATTCCTTATACTTACTGATGCGAACTTGGTCTCCCACTAGAAAATGCCCTTCTTTTTTTGAAACACGTTTTTGTGATTTATGATATTATTTAATACAATACTTTTGTTCGATGGATTAACGTCTTTTGGTTTTAATTTAATTGGACGATGCAAAGTGTTATTATATTTACTAATAATTTTTTGTAAGGGCTTTCCATTCCATACATAATTTCCAACTAAATCAAAATACTTATAAAGTTTGTTCTTTATTGTTCTAATGAACCGTTCTACTATATATGCTTTTTTAGTAGAAAAAGTAGAGTAATGATGTGTGACTCTGTATTTCTTTCAATTTTTTATCTATTTCTTGCTTGGTGTAGCAACTTTTTTAATGAGCTGCTCATTAAATTCTGTTTGAGATTTATTAAACTCATCCAGTAAACGTAAGCGTTTATGAACGTGATGGCCAAACTTATCTATATTCATAGCAGCAAAGGTATTGATTGATGGACTTTCAACATTAAACTGAGTATTCTATCGATACAATATAGTTTATATCTAACTAATTATACCGTATTCGTGAAGTTCTTCAATTATTGGTATAATTTAATTATCTAAACTAGTATTTCCAGCATCACGAGATGCGATCAATAGCTTTAATCTCTCAACCAATTCATTGGGGTCATCCCAGTAAATATAGTCCACGTTCGGTTTTACCTTTTTTAAGACTGGCAATCCTGATCCTTGTACATGACTTTCAGTACTTGTTGTAATTTCTTTACCCAGTTTAAAAAGTGGTTTTATAATATTTAAGTATTTTACGCCTTTATTCGTTTTGATTGTTTTTTTTTGGATCATGATCACGACGATGTACATTTGTATCTAACAACATTTGTTTATAGTTGCGCTTATCATCTTCAGTTATTATAGATAAATTAGCCTAACACCAAAAGGAACGTCTTGAAATACATCCTCTGATAAAGTCCATGAAATATCATCCGGTTCGAAAGATTGAAAGGATGAACCACTCTTATCCAGAGTTTTACTTTCATCTTCACCCTCATGTTCATCTTCAGTTAATTTATCAATAATACTTGCATCAGACATACTATCTTTGGCAGTGAATATAAAATAATTATTTAATTCATCATCTACCTCATTGTATTTAACTTTTTTCAATTGAATAGGCATTTATTGATCATCATTTAATGAAACACTTTTTGTAACCATTTTATTAAGAGGATCTGTTATTGGTTTTAATGCAGATTCGATTGCCATCTCAGCATCTGATTTTAAACTTCGCATTAACTTTACCTTTCTTTTAACAACATCTGCAGATTTCACAATTTGTTGTTTTAACGTCTTTTCTAAATTTTCCATAATGACTGTAATAAGACCTATATCTTCCAATGTTGGACTGTTGAATAAAGTTTATATTAATATATAACGCATTTATATATACACTACCAGCTAATCGATAATATCAAAAGTGTCAAAGTTTTTTCTGTAACCTCCTTTGTTTTTCCACAATCTTTATTACATTCTAAATAATTATATGGGACACTCCAAATTTCTTTACACATCTCACGAAACTGATTCCATGACATATCTGTATTAACATGTTCATCATAAGCATGTCTAAGGTTAATTTCATCTTGCTTAACATTTGCGTTGTCTCTAATAAGTTGTTTCGGTATTTTACTATATGTTTGATTTAAGTAAAAACAATCTATTTGTTTGTGTCGCCCTGTAGCAAAATAATCACGTATATTATTCTGTTTTTCACAAGCCACGTCATCAAATATTATCACTGTCTGTCTTTGCGTCTATTGGACTCAACACTTCATCATTTTATTTAAATTTATAGTAATTAATCGCAGGTACCAATTTGAGAACATTGTCTAAGAATATATAAATCGGTTGAAATAAAGTTTTTGAGAATATGTACACGTTTAAGAATTTTAATCCGTTTTCATGTAAAAGAAGACCAATCAATAAATTGGTTTTGCCGCAGTTTGAGGGGCCACAGACAATGCAGCGAATAGAATTACGAAGAAGCTTACTATGTTTGTGAGTAGTAGTTGATGTACAGATTTGGTTTAAATTCAAAGTACAAGGTTGTTTAACGAACAACATGTTAGAGTTATTTGACTAAATTCAAGTTCAACGAGATATTTTATATCCAAAACATTATCATAGGTCGATTGAACGCACAGCGGTAATTTTGGGAATTCTACTCCCAGGAGTGCAGAGCAGTGAGCGATTCAAACGTAAGGCCTGGAGTAGAATTCCCAATATTATCCTACTGCTACAAAATGTAGACGCACTGATTCATGATCATCATCATCATCAGCCCGTATTCATCTACTGCTGGACGTAGGTCACTCCTTGTGACCACCATTCCACTGAACCCGACCTTCAGTTCTCTTCATCCAGTCAATGCCAGCCGCCTTTCGCAAGTCGTCACTACACCTGGCCAGAGGGCGCCCCACACTACGTTCTCCTAAACGCAGTCTCTACCTCTAGAACTCGTTTACCCAAAGGGTTGTCAGTTCTTCTAGTTTTGTAACCGGCCCACTTCAGCTGGCTTATTATTTGAGCTATGTCAGTTCCCTTGTTTCTCTGGCGGATCATCTCATTTCGTACACACTGATTAGATTTTTATTAATTATATTTCAACTATGATAAATAGGTATGTGACAAGATTATTATTTTTCAAGGCGTAGTAATTTTGACTTAGCAGAGAGTAAGCAGTTAGAGTAGTAGCAGATACCATAGTATTACAAGTTTATATAACTATGTTAGGTAATAAAATTACGATAAAAACATTAAAATTTCTTCGCTTCAGTTAACGCTGACAATAATTTCAGCTGACAGTGCGGGAGCGTCAGCGGCTTGGGTTTGGTGCTAATGAAAGACGAAAAAACATAAATAAGTAGAGCGATTAGTAAGCCCTAAAGCCAATAAAAATTACGATCAGATTAAATCGGAATCTGGATTGTATAGCTGTATTGTATCGTACCACTTGGATTAAAGAGAATTTTAAGTCTTCTACAATAGTCCATGTCAATGGATATCACCGTGCTGCCACTTCCACCCACCAAGAAACCTAAATAAAATGAAATGATACCTAATACTATTAAAATTGGAAATGACCGTGGCACGTATAAACTGATGTCACAAAGTACAAGTTACTTTGCAATTACAAATTTTGGCATCCTATTGTAACAAGTAGTACCCATCAGGGTAACAACAATTGACTTGCTTCACAGACATATTGTTTTAACTTTACTGCCACTTTCTGCAGAGTCTCTTAGACCTGACTGTAATTATTTGTGTTGTGTTGAACAAAGGTGATATTATTTGCAAACAAAGTTAGTATTAAATACGCTATATCTCGAGCCCCAACCTACAACGGAGCACCACGTTAATCACCCGCCCGCCCGCACGATGCTAATCTGCACACAGCCTTAGCGTGTCACTTTGATTATATTGACTCTGAGTGTTCCCTGTGAGCTAGTTTGCGACATTTTACGCTTGACTGTATTATGTGTGAGTAAGTGTTAATTATAAGGTGTACTGAAAGCTCAAATACTGTTAATTGCGACCTTAATAATTTTAATCCTGTTTTAACAATTCAAATATTTCTATAGTGTGTTTAAGCTAAATGATGTGCCACCACGATGTCATAAAATCATAGTGTTGTATGATGTCATAATCAAAATAATAACTTATAAATAGTACCTACGTATATCAAAAGGCGCAAATATAGTAACCCTCGTTAGCGGATATATATTTGAGTCTTTTGGGGTAGAGACACTGGGGCCGTGGGGACCAGAAGCTCATCAAATATACAAAGATCTATCGGGGCTTCTGGTAGAAGCAACACGTGACCAAAATGTTGGCCTTTACTTTGCCCAAAGACTAAGCATTGCCATACAACGTGTCAATGCTGCCAGCGTTTTGAGAAAGTTTCCCACTGGTAGTGGATTGTTAGACTAGTTTTAGTATTACTTTGTTTTAGGTTAGCATAGTAATTGTTTTTTAAGTCTTTTTTGAACGTAAATATACTTCAAAATAAAATAACAACTCAAGGCACTCAAAACATAGAAAGTGGAGAAGGAAATTTTGGAAATATCCCTGTTGAGAAGATACTTGTCTCTATCACCAGTTAAAGGTAAAGATCTTGCCTATAGTTCTATCAGGGGCTTACACGTGAGGGAGTGCTGAAGTACAAACCACAAAGTATATCATCATCATCATCAGCCTATATATGTTCACTGCTAGAAGTAGGTCTCTCCTAATGCACGCGACTGAGCTCGGTTTTTAGCTCTCCTCATCCATTTTCTTCCGGCCGCTTTTCGTAGGTTGTCACTCCACCTGGCCACAGGGCTTCCTACACTACGTTTGTCGAAACGTGGTCTCCACTCGAAAATTCGTCTACCCCAATGGTTATCGTTTTTTCGGGAAATGTGACCAGCCCATTGCCACTTAAGCTTGCTTATCCTTTGAGCTGTCGGCTACCTTGGTTCTCCGTTGGATATCTTCATTACGAATCTTGTGCTTCACAGAAACTACAAGCATAACCCTTTTCACAGCTCGCTGAGCGACCTTAAATTTGTGGAGTAGGACGCGCTGATTGACGACTTTTGTCTTCAGGCACTGTGGTATGGACGACGAGAACACTTGACGAAGCTTGCCAAATGCTGCCCAACCCAGCTGAATTCTTCTGTTGGCTTCCTTCTCCAAGTTGTTCTTACCTAATTGCAATATTTTCTCAAGATGAACACATTGTTGGACAACTTCAAGAAGTACAATATTGACTGCAATCAGTTCCGGATCAACAAGATCGTTAAACGCGATCTTGGTTTTATCTATGTTCATTCCAAGACCGATGCGTCGAGAAGCATTATCTACGAGTAGATCGGTCAGCATACTTTGCAAGTCTTGCAGCAATTCCGCCATTAGAACGATATCATCAGCAAATCGTAAGAGTGAGATGTTCTCGCCAGTGATATTAATTCTCATTGCTTGGAATCCAGCGTCTTAAACATATCTTCCAAGGCATAAGTAAACAGTTTCAGGGATATAACATCCCCCTGTCTCACTCCATTGTGCAGTTGGATATGTTTAGACTGCTGGTTTTGTGCTTGGACACTCATAGTCACGGCGTCATACAGAAACCTCAACAATTCGATGTATCGCCAGTCCACTTGACACCACTGCAAAGACTTTAAAACAGCCCAGGTTTCAACGGAGTCAAAGACCTTCTCATAGTCTACAAAAGCAAGGCACAGGAGCTGGTTATACTCCTCAGACTTCTGTATAACCAGCTTCACCGTGAGTATGTGGTCTATGGTGCTAAATCTTCCGTGAAACCCGGCCTGTTCAGGAGGCTGGAATTTGTCAAGTCTTCTTTCGAAACGATAAATCACAACTACGATTATTTCAACAATAAATCGTTTTTCAACAACTTATAGACGTAACTCAAGAGTGAAATATAGTTAATTCGTTTTTTTTTCTCTTTCGTTCGGTAGTTCTTTAAAAGGGTGTTATCCCTTTTTTTTAAAGTGTACCACCAAATTCCTGCTCCACGAAGAAAGCTTCATCGAATTTTCTCGTCACCAATACCGCAAACTTTGAACACAATAGTCTCGTCTCCGTATCTCATAACAGGTAGAAGTGTGTTCTACATATTATGAGATACGGAGCCGAGAAGTGAATACTCACGATACGACTAGTACACCAATTTAAAGTCGCTCAGCTGGCAATGGAAAGAGCTACGCTCGTAATTTCTCTGAAGGACCGTATCCGAAATGAGGTAATTGGATAGATAACCAAGGTTATCGACATAGCCCTTAGGATTGGCAAGCTGAAATGGTAGTGGGTTGGTCATATTTGTCGCAGGACTGATAACCGTTGGGGTAGACGTGTTCTTTAATGGAGACCACGACTTTGCAAACGTAGTGTAGGGTGCCCTCCGGCTAGGTGAAGCGACGATATAAGCAAAATAGCTGGCAGCAGTTGGAAAACAAAAGTTGGAACCCGATCTTCGGATCGGGCTCAGTGGCATGCTTTGGGAGAGGCCTATGTCCAGCACTGGACTGATGCGGGCTGATGATGATGATGAACAGGCTTTAGAAATCAAAGTTGAGAACAGTTGTTTTGTAGCATTGTTCATTTCAAATCAAACTGAGCACGATCTTTAAGTATTCTCGTCCAGCTGCTGTTTGCTATCGGGCGAAGATGGTCTTTCTCTGCGTTATGTAGCCCACAATACTTGCCAAGCCGCGGTCTCCATAACACGTCCAGTGTCTACTCCAGTGGTTATCGGTGTTGAGGCTAATATGGTCAGCCAACTGCCACTTCAACTTGCTAATCCTGTGGCCTGTGTTGATAAGTTTGTACTCGTCAGATCACCCATCTCTTTATGCTTCACAGGAACTCATAACATAGACGCGAAGTAACATGATTGTCCACTACGATATCTTTTGAAACATTATAGTTTCGACATGTAGTGCTAAACTAACAAACTTATTATTCATTAACCGACTCCAAAAAATAAAATATTTTTCCAAAAAAATAGATCTACTTCATAATAAAAAAAATATTTTGTAAACAACCACTAAAAAGAATAAAATAATTAAAATTGAGCCAGAAAAGTTTCACTTTTTCGAAATTACCAACGTAATAATAATGCAAAAATACAACATAAGATTACAAAGAGTTTTTTGAAGGTAGTGCCTGTTTTAGTACCTTTCAACTTAGGGAATAGTTTAAGTTTCATCAAAATCGGTTCAGTATTTTAAAAATGGTCTGTTATCTGTTTCCTGTATAGCTTTATTTTTAATAGTATAGAATAGTACTTAATTTTCTTAGGGCTAATTGATTGAAACTAAAAGTAAGAAATTATAACTAATTTAAACTGACTTCAAATCGTATAAAACTTAAAAGAAATTTTATTTTTGAGATCTTTACCTATTAAGTGCCTATTTACTTACTTTATTTTTATAAAAAAAAAAAAAAACTCTCTTTTAAATTTTATACGATTTGAAGTCGGTTTTGAAGTTTTTTTAATAATAAGTTTTGGTTTATTCCGTGATGAGTCGAGCGGGTAGCTCGCCTGATGGTAAGCGTGAGCCTGCCCTTATCAGTAGCAGTGCCACCCAGAACGTTGGTTGCAAAATGTTGCGCGACACTGGACTGCGCTCGTCACTCTGAGACATTGGTAGTTCATTTATCAGTAATTTCACTGGAAACGTTGTCCTCTGAATCGGAACACAGAAATGTTTACACGCTACTTACAGCTTAGCGGTTTAATATGGTCAAAAATGTGGTACTTCTCCAGGTACGAGCTCTTACCTGAGAGGCCTACCACTACAAAAGTGTGGTACTTCTCCAGGCACGAGCTCTTACCTAAGAGGCCTACCACTACAAAATAGCCTACTAAATGGTTTAATTAGAAAGATAGGCATGCCGAAAAACTTTCAATATCTATATTAATAATTAAAATAATCGTCACGTAAAAATTAACAAAAATTAACTCATTGCCATAATCTTTTGTAAGCCATGCCAAACATTTCTGACAATAATTTGAACGTCAATAAAAATTAAATTTTACCACTTTTTCCGATGCCTGTACTGTGTCATGGTGGAAGGCGGCAAGATCAAAGCAGTCGGCTCCTTTGAAGTAGCGGACATCAACATAAACGAGTCGTAAACGACACGTTAAAGACTGAGTGCAGACAGGTACACTAAATTGCTAAAATTTATGAAAATTTAAGATCACTTCAGAAAATGTCGTCAAGTAGGTATCTCTTTAGATATAGATAATTATTTCTTAATTAGGTACCTAACTATTTATAAATTTAGGCTTTTGTAATGGCATTACTAATCCTCCTTATCCTTCTGTTTTTGATAGAAGTTAGGTCGTTATTGCCGTAAATATTCTGTTATTGCTTCAACGACGCGTCCTATTTAGTTTTCTCTACATTTTGTTACGTCGTTTCATAGGTTCGAAACCGACCTTAATAATATATATATTTAGGGTTTTAGTCCGTTCATAACATTATCGGTTTACTCAGGCTAATTTCACTTCTTGTATACTTATCTCAGACATTTATTTATTTATTTATTTATTTATTTATTTATTTATTTATTTATTCGGTCAGTAACACGGTGCATACCAACACATTCGCAATATTATACAATTATTATTGTTACTAAAAATAAAATTATGTACGTGAGGACAACATGCACCAATCTTGTCATGGGGGCATAATGACCAAGGTGTGAGAACCAGCAAAATGAATAGTTGTATCACGAAGCCCTAGGTAGCTTAAAAGGTGCACAGATGAACAGCTCCGAGAGTAAATTCGGTGCATCCATGATAACCCGAGCTATTTTAAGAAGAAACATACAACAATCAAGCGTGTGTCTACGGTGAGCTAACAATTCCATCTTAAAATATTGAAGTCTAGCGTCATAACTCAGCAGTTCTTTCCCATAATAGCAAGAGTAGGTCAAATGCCAAAGAAACCTTTTTTGTAGTTTCTTACTATGAACCTCATAGAAAGGGCTCCAAGCAATGCTGCAGTACTCCAGCTCACTCCAGAACATGATTTTTAGTGCTTGGGGATTTGAAATCCCTACAACTCCGCAATTCAAAGCAGAGGGTTTTGAATCCTTGAGACACTATGGTGGCGTTTTGATATTAAAACGCAACTTGCTGTCAATCATAACCCCATGGTCGCGTATAAGATCAACATTATGCTATGCAGAGCTGCCCATTTGGAAAACTGGATTCTCCACAACCTTTTTTATAGTAAAATGCATAGCAAAACACTTTGACACATTAAGACTTGTGCAGTTTAAGTCACAAGATGTAACTAAACTATCAATATCCTACTGCAACTTTTCAACGTCTTGGCTAGAGTCTACAAATCTGAAGAACTGTAGATCGTCAGCAAAAAGATAGAAATTAGAATAATTGAAGCTCTGATCAATGTCTTTGATAAAAACATTGCAAAACAATGGGCCCAAATGGAAGCCCTGTAGCACACTCGAACACACCTCAAAAGAGTCAGACGAGTCACAACAAACAACAACAATTTATTTTATGTATAGAAGGTACGACCGGCACCAAACTAGTCTATATAGATCGCACCCACAGACAAGCGGTGGTCAAGTATATGAAACACATCATTAACAAAATATACAAGATTAATAGCCGTAGATCTAGATTTTGAGAATCCGTGTTGTCGTGTGGTTATAATTTATTATTATATTATTTTTCAAATGCCATGGGATGCAGCAACTTTTCAAAGATCTTAGCAAACATAGGTAATACAGAACATAATATCATTTTACTTACAAAAAAACGTTTATTTTATATCTGACTGTACTAGCTTTCAACGACTAGCCACCATCTGTCAAATCTCACTCGGAACGGAACGCCTCAAAGCCCGCTAGGTACCAAAGTTATCTAATCATAAATCTTGACCGGTGGGCTTATAGTATTTCTGTTTAGTTATATATTTTTATAAAACCGAGTGTGGTGTTCACTAACGTTTGAAGCATGATCTAATAGACGGTTAAGTTGAAATTAATCTTTAATAATACATTTTTTATATATTATTTATGCAACACTTTACAACATTACATATTTACATAACACTTTACATATTTTCACAATTTTGTGCAAAAAAATCTAATCATTTTATGTCACTACCGCAAAACCTTCATTTTTGAAATAAGTAACCTGTACTTATTTATAAAACTTACTGAATCAGATGAAAATCAAGTGAGTAAATTAAAAAGCTAAGAGAAGAGACTAATTTTAAAAAACTGCTTTTCTAAACTACCTAGTAGAGTTGTATTCTAATTACATTGTTTGCAACTTAAGGCATTAATAAATGATGTTTTATCAGCCAGCCACACATGTTTATTCCATCATAAAATTAAATTACTTATTCAGAACATATATAAATTATTATTATATATTATCCTTCAAAGCCATTACCATAAATAAAATTATAATATGTATAAACGAAAAAATATTGTTTCTTACTTTTAAATTTATTGGTGGACATAATTATCTACAAATATTTTATTTAGGTTGGTATTACTTTTACAAATAGTTTGTGAGTTTTATTGAATTGCGTTTACTCAATATCGCGTGATATTGTTCTAAACAATTCAATAACCAAAATCATGCTGAACTAGAACTTTTCTCCGTTACCGATTAAAGTTAATGGCATTGCTCTCGAAATTGTTCAAAACTACGTTTACTTAGGGCAAATCTTGCAATTAGGCTGGAACAACTTATTGAAAGAAGCCAATAGAAGAAAAATAAATCAGCTAGTCTGGGTAGTATTCAGGAAACTACGGCAGGTCTTCGCGTTGCCTTTTCCTCAGAGCTTAAATATATTGGTAATAAATCAGTGCTTCCTACCGGTAATGACTTATCTCGGTCGCTGAGACGTGGACACATACGGTACGTCTGGTCCACAAACAAAAAGGCACTCAGAAGGCTATGGAAAGAGCTATGCTTGGAGTTTATACTCGTATAAAGGCTCGAATCTAAAACAACTGACAGAGAAACATGGTTGCCGACATATGTATCTCTGAGAATTAGCAAGCTGAAGTGTCTGTGGGCTAGTCATATTAGCCGCAGAACTGATAGTGTTTGGGGTAAACGTGTTCTCCAGTGGCGACTTCGGATTGTCAAACATAAAATAGAGAGGCGATCTGAGCAAGGTTGCTGGCGGAAAATGACATACTGTTCTGACTGACTGTGATGTACTGACATTTTGTTACTGTGATAAGTACCCTAGTTATCTTTCTAGACATATTTTTGTTACTTACCTAATACTTTATTATAACTATATATATAGAATAGACATAGGTAGATTGTAACAATAAATTAAAGTCGGTGATTAGGTACTCATAGCGGAAACTATGATTCTAGAAGTTATTTATACATATTTAACCTATAATCTGCAGCAATAAATATTATTTAATGTCAGTCGTCTCGAGTAATATCTAATGCAAGGGTATTTAAAGCTGTTTTAAATACTTGTTTACTTACCTACCTAGGTTTATAACGGTAGCACAGAATAAATAATACAACGTAGGTGCGGTAGGTAACCGCATAACGTGATGTTTTTACAGAAGGTTATTATTATGTGTTCGGTGCTGAAGATACCTTTAATACTTCAAAGATTGCTGCCAGATAAAAGTTTTGATTGCATTCAAGATGAGTTAAAAATTACCTATCATCAAGTTTTTTAGTTTACTAAGCTATCAACAGACAGGTAACATGGCTCTGTCTGTATTTTTGTTTATTTTTTTTATGTTGACCTCTTTTTTATAAGGCTAATTTTCGTCCATGTACTTTTAGAAGTTTCTGTACTTTGCGACAACGAATAATTATTTAACAGAATTATAATTTTATTTGTACGCGACTCGTACAAATAAAATTATAATTCTGCATAAAAGTTAAGATTGTTTTGTCCAAAAATAAGTAATTATCGTTATGCTTCGTGGTAATTAAGCAACCTCTAACGGTTTTGCGAAACAAACGCCTTGAGTTTGGATCATTAACTTTTATTAGAAATATTTAAATATTATTTAAAAGATTACATTGAGAATTAAAGTGGAATAATTTTATCAATTTTAAAGTAGCTTTGCTAAAATTGTCAGTGCCAAAATTTTGAACAAAGGAGCAGCGAAAAATAATTATCCGGACGAGACTTTCAAAATTCCATTAAGTAATTATATCTCCATGGCAAAACCGGTCAAAAACACAATACATGAAACAAAGTAACGTGAAAAGAATAATAATTATACTGACGTGACTTTACTAACGCATGTAACATTAAATATGACAACGCGGAGGCGTCAACAAATGGTGCGATCGTGAGTGAGCCCCAAACATTGGTCATAATATTTCAACGGTAGTAAATGCAGCGAGCGGCGTGATGTATGGCGACAGACAGACAGATAAATTGCTTATAATTTATTGTAGTGGACGCCGCAATAGTCCTAATTACGGGCGACGTAGCACGCTTGACTCACTGAGTTATGAACGGTGGGAAAAACAAACTTTACCGCGATTATTATTTTTGAAATGGGTCTTGGTATAATGATAACTGAGATTGTAAAGAAGGAGATACGAGGGGCTTGTTCCATTGGGTTGTGGTTTTGCATCAACATGTTTTTTTAAAGAAGTAAAAGACTTGTGTGTTCTTAAATTTCATTGGAGGCCCTCGGTTTAATGATGTGCAATTTTTCTTTTAATCTCAGCTTAAAATTTTAGAGCTTTAGCAATGATAAATTACTAGGTCTTCGTTTTTTTATCTCTTTTTAGAGGCTTTTGTACAAAATGTTCATGCCATAGAACTTAATATGTGTATATGCACACCCATAAATAAATTAGAAAATGAAAAACGTGTCTGAAATTAAAGATTTACGTATATTTTTTCGCTTTATGCCTTTTAACATTATTTTTATTTCAACAGATCAATAATTGCAGATAATACAGTGTTTAATATTATGAGAATGTAATACATGCACAAATTATTTTTCATTCTATCTTTGTGTTATGTATAACTTCTATGATAATATACACTTTTAAACGGTGATCTTATATTAACATTAAATTTGTCATACTCAAAAATTAAAATGCCAGTTTGCAAGCGCTAAATGTAATGTTAAAAATAAGGTATATTCAGATTTATTATCGAGAGACAATCGCAAAATGTTGAACATGAAGTGTAGTCAGTATTCTCATTTTAGTAACTGACACTACGAGCTACAAACAAACATGGAAACATTCAGTCAACACGCTCCCTAACTATAAATTACAAAGATATGTGATCGATCAATATATCATCAAAATATTTAAAAAATACAACACAACTAACAACCCTCACTAATTATTTGCAACAACTTAAACTACGAAATCAAATTACAAACTATAGATTTGGTACATAACATTTCGTTAGACTAACTAGAAAATCATTATCCACGTTCGCGGACGAAGCGTTCGGTGCACTAATATACGAATATTACGATAGAGATCACAGCTGTCACGGCCCTCGCGAGCGAGAGCACACGTCCGTCGATGATATGACCCGACTTGAAACCCGAGGAGCACTAGCTTATATGTACACTGCTCTCAATTCAGATTGTCTTTTTGGCATGGGCGTTAGCGGTCGGCGCCCCCCTTTTTGTGTGCGTGGAGCGCCGACGGTCCTCAAGGGTGCAGCGGCCGCGGCCCGAACAGCGGGTACGACGGGAAGTAAGCTGCCAGGGACGGGTGCGGTGGCAGGGGGAATGGCAGCGGCGGCGACGACATCATGTGTGATGGCTTGCTGTACGGGTGGAACCGAGGCGTCAGTGGCGACAATGGCGGCGTCGGGTACGTCCGCTGCAGCAACGGGTGCGTCGCACTCAACATCGACATGCTCGGGCTCGATTCACCACTTGCTGTGTGTGACCTTAGATGCTGAAGCAGTTCATCGGACGTTCCAAATCGTTTCCCACAGTACGCCGAATCTCCAGCCATCCAGCTGCAGACGTAAGGTAGCTGTGATGCCGCAGCTAGAGCCGCCAATTGCGCGTGAGCATACGCAGCGGCCGCAGGGTGTCCGGGCGGCAGTGAGAATGGCGTTTTAGCGTGATCGCACTGAGCACAACCCGCGGGGCATACGGCGGACTTGAGCAAATGTGAACTGAGAGAACAGCCAGTGCAGTATGGGTCCCTGCAGATTCCTAAGTCACTTCCTGGAGCTTTCATTCTCGCATAGGCCAAATAAGGATTTAGTCCATTCTTCAAAGCATGGTGCTGCGCTGCCATTAAACTACTGGTCATTAAGTCCATTGGTAATGAGAATCCTGATGGATGCAGCCCACTTAGGAAGGCTGATGAAGATACAGCTACACTTGGTTTGAAGCTCGATAGATCTTTGGTATCTGCGCTTGACGTAATGGAGGTAGGCGCGTAGGGTAACTTTGATGCGCTTGAGCTAATTATAGAGTCAGAGTTAGATTTTGGCGGTACTGGTGAATGAAGAGGGCTAGATCTTTCTTCTGATCTTTCAGAAGGCGTTTTACGATGAGCAGGCGGTGGTGTCCTTTGCGAAGACGAGCTTTGGTTGCTTCCACATCGCGTTTGAACAGGAGTATTAGATGCGCTGCCTTTAGACGACTGTGGGGTCTTAGCGTTAACTGAGCCTCTATCTTCCGGAGTTCTAGTCTTTTCTCTCGCTGTTAGGCACGATTCGTAAGGCTTAAAACTGGGCTTGTTATCCATATGGATGACTTTGTCGTCATACTTCTTGCTGGCTTTCTCAGCGGCGGAGATTAGCTTGGGATTCGGTGAGTCAGCGCCGATAGCGCTGCATGTCTGTGCGAGGAGTGCTAGCGGGCTCTTTTTCGCGTCGAGCTGCAACAAAGAGATTTATGAAATTAAACGTCGGGTCGAGGTTGCAAGTGACGGGTATACAAAGAGACCGCGGGGGTGTGACGGGCAGCGGTGGCGAGGGAGGCGGGAGTCCAATCACGCGGCCGACGCGCCATTATCCGCGCGTCTGGCAGCCGTCGGCTCCGCTTGACATTTCACTCGGCTCCCGCATGATGTAATCTCGCAGTGAAAAGGGCAATTTGTGCCGCTGAATTTGCGGCACGCCTGAACTTGCAGCGCGTTGTCACGTCCATCGCGGTGAGAATGACGCATCACAGCGAATGTTTTGGGGTGCTTTTTGTTTAAGTTTACTAGGTTTATTCGACAAAGAAATATGCTTATTGGAATCTAGTTTGATTTTGCTTGCAATTTTTTTTATCTAACGGTGTTTGATGATGTTATAAACTATTTAATAATATTAAATTTGTTTTTTTTTTGTGTGTTGTCGCTTGGACATATTTCATGGATCTCAAAACCGATTTGCATGATTGTTTTTTTTTAGTAAATTTAATTGTAGTAATTTTTATTCAATTAATAATAATTAACAGTTTTGTTTACCCGTTGAGGTAGACGTGTTCTTGAGTGGAGACCGCGACTCGGTAACTAATAATTTATTAAGATTTGAAAATTGTAACAGCAAACAGATTGCTAATCGAATAGCGGATACTTTCAATATGAAGTAAGGCATTTGCAAATCTTGTGGTAATAAGGTGTCATATAATTAGGGTCATTAAATAAATCAACAGGGAATGTGAAACAGTGAAATAAATAACAAGTTCTACACTGATATGGCCACTATAAATGTTGAAGTTAGTTTATCTACATTTTGATTGATTTAATCTTTTTATAATATTTTATGTATTTCTCTTTGTCCATGAGATGTTAATTTTGACTTAAAAAAGTGCAATTATTTTTGCCTATTTACAATAAAATACTTTGACTTTGAAGTTTGACTTATGGGTATTTTTTCTCATAAATAATTAAAAAATACATTTTTATGATTGATATTATAGTATGCTCCATTCATTTCCCAACTGCCAACTAATATAATTTGTGAGATAAACACGTTTTGACTTCCTCAACATCACTATTTTGGATTGTGGCCAACTAAAAGTCGTAATATCTATCTATTTAATTAAATAAAACGTTACATTGTTTACCGCAAATTATTAATTAATTAGAAAAGGTTTAAAAAAAAAACCTTTAGCAAAAGCTACATGGTATACGTAAATACCTAGCAGTTTACCTATCCCATGAAACTTTTACTATTTATTTTGGTACGGTAGGTAGGATTCCGTACATTCCGTCAGAAGTTTTTTTTTATGGTTATTGTTCGCCTCATTTTGAGCCATTTTTAACCATAACGATCATTAAAAAAACAATACATTAATTGTAATCATTTTTGATGTTCAAAGTAAATGTGATTATTTGCTATTATTTATTAGGTTCCCTTAAATCTATTATGTTTAGTGTGTTGGTCAGTATTATTGTAATGTTACGAATATAATATTAAAATAATACTGACGAGCAGCCAGTAGAATTTAATGCCTACCTGCCGACTTTTAGAATTGAAACAGTTCTTATTACTTATTTTCATTGCTCTGGGCACGATAACTAAAATAAATTATTTCAATTACGAAAATTTCATAATACCTTGTTCAAATTGTTGCTGAATTTAATAATGTTTGTGTAAGTATGTACAAAATATAAATACTAATTTTGAATGACCAAAATTAGTCAGTTTTTTCCGTATCGGTAACGATCTACCAAACTTTGTGATAGACATAATTTTCAGTCGGACAAATTTACTACCCATCGGTACTGCAAGTTTTCCTGATTGTATTTCAGCATTACTTTGATTTTGTAGTTTTTGAATGATAATGTTTTGTTGTGTATTGTATTTTTGTAATAGTGGAAATATGGGCTAAAAAGCCTTGAGTAGATTAATTTGATTTTTATGAGTGTAGCAAATACTTGATTTGCTATACTTATAACTAACTAGACACACTCGAAATCAGGGTCAAGGCCATAATTTAAGATATTAAATAAGTATTATATTAAGTATTGTTTTTTTCATTCAATAATTGTTGTGTAAACAATGTACCTAAGTTTTAAGTTTACTTGATGAGATCTCTAGATATCTTCTTATTAAAAGTCGTATATTTTTCACTAGATGAGATAAGAATTTTCGTTTATTTTTGAATTGAACATTATTAAATAAACTAATTGCCGATAAATAATTTATAAGAACTTTCGTAATTATAGATGACAAAACAAAAATTTGTTTTCTAAATCTCAATTAACTGTTTCCATTAAATTATAATCAGGCATTAAAAATATTTTATCACTTTTTTTTCATATTAAGTACCAGAAACTTTGGCACACTTACCGTAGTCGGTAGTGGCGTCAGATAATCCGGTCTCAAATACTGATTGCTTGAAGTGAGCATATTGCCCCACAATCCTCGATCCTTTTCCAGTTTAAATAAGTATCCACACACAGAAAAATAATAAACACTTCACAAGATCCGGTGTCAGCACATCATTCCACACAAGTCACAGCGTACGGTTGCGGAGCGTTCACAAACAGACGTGCAGCTCGAGCGACGGACGGCGTCAGACTGAGCCATGACGAGCCCCCCTCCCTTGACACCTTGTCACTCGTCGCAGCGCCATTTTTGCATTCTGTGTACTTTGCGGGAGCTTTGCCGTCTATCCCCACCGCTGTTTGACACCCCGTTTGTCGCTTCCATCTCGCTCGCACATGGGAAAAATTAAAGCGCTTTCCGCGAACGAGACGTTTTGATGAAAGGATTATTATTTTTTAAATATTATGCAGCGCACAGTCAAAGGTGCTTCGGGAAGCGGCCGACAGAGATGCATGGTTTGAGAAATTGTAAAAGCGAACGTAAGCGCACTTGTTAATAATTTAGATTTAGCGGCATTTTATAATTTTTGCACCCCGTGGGTGTCCCACCCCATTGACTCTGCTTATGAGCTTATGTGGGTCATGCCTTTTTCTGCTATTTGTTGAGGTTAATTTACTCCCTGACAGCTTAACGAGCAGTTTCAGCTTGCATATTAGCGTTGGCTTGCGTAACTTCAGGTAGAGAACTAGCATTAACGTACCTACTTTACTTTCTGGGTAATAAAACCCCAAGTTTTTGTGTAAAATTGTGGACCACCGACTGAGTTTATGGCAGCGAAAGCACTTTCATTGTTTACTCGTCATAAACAAAATAATAGCTTAGTCATCGCAATTCTCATAATCCTACTAAAACCTTTTGTGGAGTGGAGTGAAATATTACAATGATGATTTCAACTTTTGCTTTTTATTTTAACAATGGGATAATAAGTTGAGCTTATCTTAGCACTTTGTTATCTTGATACCTTTATCATGCAAAATTAAATGTTTTTTAATATTCCTCTCTTTTTTGGATAATTTTCAACACTAAAGAATTATGTATTTAACAAAAGATTAGTTCTTTGAGTATGATAGTATTTTCGGTTGAGAGTTTTACCAATTTTTTATTTTAGTTAGGGATAGAGTTAAAAGAAATAAGTGAGAGGTCAATGTAATATGATTTTAGAACAATATCGGATTTATTCCAGTACAGATAGAAGGTACTAGTAAGTACCAACCAGGAGGTTGTGCTCAAAAAGCTGTTTTGATAAATCAGAACGCGGATAGACCCGACATCATGATTAAAATTAAAGAATGTGGCTTTTTAAATAAAAATGATAAGTACTGATTCACTTTTTATATAATTTATTACCTATGGGCATGGGCTACCCTGGTGATCTCCACAATTCTCCACATTAAAAAAAAACTAGTAAATAATAACATTCAAATTGAACTAAAATCTCTCGTGTCAACACCCTTCTCCTCCCAATAATCGACTAGGCTGAAATCTGTTACCTTGATCTCACTGAAGACCAGCTAAATAAGTTAGAACGATTACCCAATACCTGTATTCGCTTCATCTTTGGTCTTCAAAAGTCTGACCATATATCGTTCAAAACTTAAGTGGCTCAAAATTCGAGATAGAAAGAATGCCAGATTACTCAGCTTACTTTTCTCAATTATAAATAATCCCAAAACATCCTCCTATTTAAAATAATCCTTTAGCTTCCTATCCGATTCACACCATCGCCACCTTAGATCCACCAGGGCCATTATTCTCTATGAACACAGCATGACGCGTTACGCGTGTGACTCGAACATGCACGAACAATTCCACGCAGATATCTTAACGCGGCGCGTTACGAGGCCGAGTGGCAATAGAGAATAAAGGCCCAGTGCCCTAACCCTTTGTACTCCTAGGCATAGAAACTCTTTCAAAGATAACTCTTTCGGAGTCGCCGTAGTCCGTCTGTGGAATATGCTACCTGTAAAAACAAGAAGAGCACCTTCCAAAGTAGTCTTCATGAAGTTTGTCGGAAATCATTATTTTAAACCTTCATCTTCTTACTTCTTGTAGCAGTTTATCATTATCACTACTTTTATAACTTCATCATTATAATATTTAATTATATAGATGGAAATTATATTTATTATGTTATTATATGTATTAGCTTATTTTATTAAATATATATTTTGTGTTTTGTATTTTTATTATTTTTTGAAATTATGTTACCTAACACTTTTTTTTTGTACTCCTACAACCCTTCTCTCTCAGGCATTGTTTGGTTGACTATATACAGAGAAAAACATACAGTCGAATTGCAAACCTCTTCTTTTTTTGTCGCCTACAAACCAATGCAGTCCACAGAGCCCCACACCACATAAGTGGTATATTCATAACAAGAGCTTTTCATTGACAAACATAGATAATTAAACGAGCTTGAAATGGGCCAACCCTACACTAGTATGAAACGAGGATCAAAGCTCGCCGCCACCTACCAGACAGTCATGTCTAGATGACATGACATGATTACATGATACTACGTCACGTCATGATTGATTGTTACTTTGTGCGGTGTTCGTGATATCTTGCTGTATTTGTGACGTAAACTTTTGGAAGTCGTCTTGAGTGTAAGGACCTCATATTGTACTTAGGGCAATTTGCGAATAAGTCAAAAAGATAAGCAAGCACAAGTGGTAATGGGCTGGTCACATTTCGCGAATAATTGATAGCCGCTGGGGTAGACGATCCTCGTGTGGAGACTACGATTACAACAAATATCTTCCATCAGATTCATCGTTCATTCATATTGAAGGTCAATTTTGCAGGATCCTGTTACTGACTCTACTTCCAGATTATTAATTCAACTTTAGTTGACATAAATGCCAATCTAATCTTTCCATTTATTATTATAATTAAACGGTTTTATTTAGCTTGCACTGTTTGTTTTTTTGGGTCAAATTTAGTCATTGTAATTTTATCCCTTTTCTGTTGACCGATTGATCAAAATTTCGGTACACCCACTCCTTTAGTTCCGATGAAAACACAATTATGTATATTCTGTATCATTGTATATGCATTTAATTATGATAGCTCGTTCTAAGTTTCATCAATGGCTACTGTATAAAAGCATTTTTTTTAAATATTTTTTCATTAACTTATTTGCAATCCCCTCGATATGGGTATCAATTGAAACGACTAGACAAGTAGAACACAGTTAACTTTAGAAATAACTAGGCCAGTAAAAACTAAAACTTCAGAATAGAATACTTAGGTTCAAAATATTTTTTAAGTCCACAGAAATAGATTTATTTACACACAACTTATAAAACATAAAATTAACGAAAACTTAAAATACTGACTAAAAATTAAAACTAAAACTTAAAATAACTATATAAAAACTTAAACTAAAAGACCAGTAGTGGCGGCATTGCCACGTTGAATGGCAATGCTTAATTTCTGTGCGAAATAAAAGCCAGCATTCTGGACACCCGACGCCTCCACCAATCCCCTGGCCAAGTCCCGATAAAGCCCCAAAGCAGCCGGCCCCCACGGACCTATCGTCTCCACCCCAAACGGAGCGAACATGTACGCCCGGTCAAGGTGCGCGTATTTGCGCCGCTTGAGGTTTTTGGCTTAGCGGCGGCAGCGCCGGCCCTAACCACAGAATAAATAATAGTACAAGCCCTAACTCATGTAGCAGGAAGGTGAGACGAAGCCATTGTGTCTACGCATGTTGCATCCCACACCAATGGCCGTCCCACCTTCCAAGGTATGAGGGTCATGCCGTCGGGTTTTTTGCCGTCGTCTCACATTAGTCCATTAGGTTCCAGGACTGAAGGGACGCCGGCACTGACAAAAGCCCTACGGATGACATCATTCAGGCTGGCGTGCCGCGGTATGCGCCCAGCACTCTTCGTACACGACAAGCCGTTGTGACCGAGGTCAACTACATTCTACAGTATCGCCACAGTTGGCAGTATGCTGCGCCTATTCTTAGCGATACGGCTAAACAAAACGTATTTTTTTCTAATAAATTTCCAATATTCCTGGAAGGTAGAGCGTGCGTCGTCATTACAATAAAAAGATTTAAATTAAAAAAAATGTTTACCATTTTATTTTTTCCATATATTTCGCTGGAAACAATTCCATTCAAACCAGAACACAGTAATGTTCGCCACTACTGCTTTGCAGTTGCAAAATATGCAAAATATATGGCAAAGGTTTTTCAGTTACAGGTTTCCTGGGTAGACTCTTGCGAAGATAAATAAATAAATAAAACGTTACAAAAAAAATGGCCAAGTGCGTGTTGCACTCGCAATATACAGGCTGGAATTTTTTAACCACACCCGGAAGGAAAGTACTCTAAGTACTGGAGATATCAAATTTTACTCAAAGGAAACATTCCTTTATTTTTAAAAAGAAACCAATCTGCATTCAAAGATTTATGAAAACTCGCTTGCCACACTCAGTATTCAAACCTGCTAAAATCCGAAAAAAATATAGTCTCTACTTTTATGGCATCAATCGATAGGGTCAATCATTAGGATCAAATCTCTTTAACAAATAAGTATGGTAAATAAAATAACAAGAAATCATGAAATCTGAACTTATAAATTCAATGGGACAAGATGAAGCACTATTACTCCAAGGTCGATCAGATTACTTATGCTAACATAAGTAATCTGATTAGTAAGGTACTAATACCTTATTAAGAACTAGCTGTGCCCGCGGCGTTGTTATTCTGGGATATAAGGATCCTATGAGTTATTCCAGTACCAAAAGTACCAATATAGGTAATTATCTACCTGTGTTAACAAACTTAAGTAGCGACCTGACATGGCCGTGATAGGTTGGAAGACGAAGGCGGGTGCGAAGCGTAGCGAGCACCCGCCTTCGTCCTCTAACCTATCACGAACATGTCGGATTGCCACTGAAGGTTGTTGACAGAAATCTGTGTTACGGTAGCATATCAGCTCGGCTATAAAAGTTGGGTTTTCGCTTTTTTGAAAACATGCCCGACGCCAACACGGTCTCTATGTTATAATATATTATCAATATCCCAAGATATAATAAATGCGCAGTCATCTGTATATATTTATGTGCATGTTTTCAAATAAAACTTGAAGATTCATTTCAGAAAATTACAGCAGCCTTAAAAATTCAAAACAATCTACCAAACCAACCAACGAATCTAAATAGAAACCGCAAATACTTTCGAACACATTGCTGTTTTTTTTCCTATATGAGAGACGACTGTCAACGACGCCTGCCCTCAAGCGTCTGGCCCCACAGAGTAATATTATGTATCTATTATGTATATACGGAAATAGAGGCCTATCTTCGCGCCCAATAGGGGTAAAGCTCAGTGACGCCTCTGTATTTAGCTAATGGAACTATTACTTCATGAAAAGTTTTTGTTGAGTGCAGAAGTTTTTGAGGCTACTCGGATACGAACCTGGGAATGACGGCACGTGAGTTGGGTACTGCGCCACGAAGGATCTTAGACACTGGTCGAAAATTTAGTGTCCACTTCTGTCTTTTCACTTTGTTTGTAAACCATAAAAAGTGCGAAAAGTTTTTGAGGTACTCGGATTTGAACCTGGGATTGACGGCACGTGAGTCGGGTTCTATCACTTCTTTACTCTGCGCCACGAAGGATCTTATTCATAGGCCGAAAATTGAGTGTCCGCTTCTGTCTTTACACTTTGTTTGTAAACCATAATAATTATAAAACTACCATCGGCAATATTACGTAACAGCGACATCTTATAGAGACTATTATTAATATAGACATTATAAATGTGTATTTAACGCGGCGGCACGCAGAAAGTACAGAATAAATAATAATAGCACCCTGATACAGTAAGTAGGTACATCGCGCGAAAACGAATGCATTATAATAGCTTATTTCATTTTATTACGTTATATTTATAACTTCATAATTTAATATAACTTTCGTCCCCTATCCCGCAGCAGTCCTTTAGTTTTTCAGTATAAAAGTATTCTAAATTTTAACCCATAATATAAGTTATAACTATGCTAAATTGCGTCAAAATCCATCCGATAGTTTCAGCGTGGTGCTTGCGTTTTACCATAACTTTGGTAAAAATATCAAGGAAAATTTAAAAAATAACGCATAAAAAATGTAAAAATCTTTTAATTATGGAGCAAAATATTTCTAGGGCGCGTGATTTCAATCCACGAACGTCTGGATCACGCAGCCATGCATCTTCCCACTGCGCCACAGACCCTTGTAGCAGAATGACGAAATTTGGTAACAGTCTATAAACGGATGTATTTTTACTTTAAATTTAACACAACTTTGGACCCTTATGCTGCAGGAACCTTTTATTTTTTCGGGATAAAAAGTATTTAACATTTTAACACATTATATAAACTTTGACTATGCCAAGTTACATCAAAATCTGTCCAGTAGTTTCAGCTTGATACGTGTACTTTTAAATAACTTTCTACCCCTATCCTGCGGGAACCGTTGACTTTTCCGGGATAAAAAGTATCCTAAATGTTAATCCATTACATCAGCTATGATTCTGCCAAGTTGCATCAAAATCCGTCCAGTAGTTTCAGCGTGATGCGTGTTCAAAGAGACAGACAGACAGACAGTCAGACAGTCAGACAGACAGACAGACAGGCAGACAAAAATTAAAAGAAAAACCTTTTTGCACTACATATCGATTTTAAAGTTCATCTCAATTAAAATTTTCCAAAAATATTTAATAATTGGTGTTTTTTTTTTTAATTTACAGATTTAGCCCAGTTACAGTTTTATTATAGTAATAGTATAGATAGAAGATAGATTATCTTTGACGTCATTTATTTATTAAAATGACGAAGTCCTATTTAGATTTTAATTTGCACGTGTTTGTAAATAAACTCTCTATTAGATAATTTCTCTTTACTTTACTAAAAAAACAATCTTGTGTATCCAACAAAATGGAGCTCATTTCGAGCAACTAATTAGTAAGTTGACCCATATTTTTCGTTCAATTAAAATAAGTTAACATTGTGTGGATTTCCTTTTATTTTATTTATAATGCTTATTAGAGAGATTTGATTGTTATGATTGACCCTATCGATTGATGCCCTAAGAGTACAGGATGTAATTTTTTCGATTTTAGCCGGCTCGATTCTCGAATGTGGCAAGCGAGTTTTCGGAAATCTTTGAATGCAGATTTGTTTCTTTTTAAAAATAAAGGAATGTTTCCTGTGAGTAATATTTACTATCTCCAGTGTTTAGAGAACTTTATCTTCAGGTATGGTTAAAAAATCTATCCTGTATATTTACGGTTCGTTTATGCAATAGTTTTAATTAATATCTATGTTTTAGTGCTTATAGTATATGAATAAAATGGCTGTGACGGACAGATGGATGAACAGACGGACAAGACGAAACAGTAAGGTACTATCCTTGTTCAACTACGAATCCCTAAAATTAGACTACTTGCGCATATATCTACTACCCCGAGCTATATATGTCTTTTTCATCTTGACAGTGCGCTTTGCACCACCATCATTGGTATATTTATGTTTTATTTAGACAGTGCGCAATGCGCCACCATCATTGGGATATTTATTTTACATTATGACAGTGCGCAATGCGCCACCATCATTGGTTTATTTAGTTTTCATATTGACAGTACGCAATGCGCCACCATCATTGGTATATTTCTTTTTCATTTTGACAGTGCGCAATGCGCCACCACCGTTGGTTTATTTAGTTTTCATCTTAACAGTGCGCAATGCACCACCACCATTGGTTTATTTAGTTTTCATATTGATAGCGCGCAATGCACTACCATCATTGGTATATTTATCTATCATTTTTACAGTGCGCAATGCGCCACCACCATTGGTTTATTTAGTTTTCATATTGACAGTGCACAATGCACCACCATCATTGGTATATTTATTTTTCTTTTTGACAGTGTGCAATGTGCCACCACCGTTGGTTTATTAGTTTTCATATTGACAGCGCGCAATGCACCACCATAATTGGTATATTTATCTTTTATTTTGACAGTGCGCAATGCGCCACCATCATTGGGATATTTATCTATCATTTTTACAGTGCGCAATGCGCCACCACCATTGGTTTATTTAGTTTTCATGTTGACAGTGCGCAATGCACCACCATCATTGGTATATTTATTTTTCATTTTGACAGTGCGCAATGCGCCACCACCGTTGGTTTATTAGTTTTCATATTGACAGCGCGCAATGCACCACCATCATTGGTATATTTATCTTTTATTTTGACAGTGCGCAATGCGCCACCATCATTGGGATATTTATTTTACATTATGACAATGCGCAATGCGCCACTATCATTGGTTTATTTAGTTTACATATTGACAGTGCGCAATGTACCACCATCATTGGTATATTTATTTTTCATTTTAACAGTGCGCAATGCGCCACCACTTTTGGTTTATTTAATTTTCATATTGACAGTGCGCAATGCACCACCATCATTGTAATTTTTTTTTCATTTTGACTTTGTGCAATACGCCACTATCATTCATAGGTACATCATTTATTTATTTATTTTTCTTTGGGGGTATTTTTATATAAAAGGAGTGTAAATTTTGAATATTTTTCATGAAAAATTTGCAGCAGGACTACAAGAAAATATACCAAATACTTGCTATTTATTTTGAAAAGTAAAGGTATTTACTTACAGTCGCACTCGTGTACGTCAAATACAGCGGACGTGTCGTCACACATTACATTATCACTGAAAAAAATAATTGCTCCTGGTACAGCCAGGCAAACTAAGGTTGACCGTGGAAATAAATGAAAACCCCTGGTACACCCAGATACCTTGAAGTGGACCACGGGAAAAATAATTGCCCTTGGTACAGCCAGGCAAACTAAGGTTGACCGTGGAAATAAATGAAAACCCCTGGTACACCCAGATACCTTGAAGTGGACCACGGGAAAACTAATTGCCCTTGGTAGAGCCAGGCGAACTAAGGTTGACCGTGGAAATAACTGAAAACCCCTGGTACACCCAGATACCTTGAAGTGGACCACGGGAAAAATAATTGCCCCTGGTACAGCCAGGCAAACTAAGGTAGACCATGGAAAGAAATAAAAATCCCTGGTACCCACAGTTATTGTAAGTGGAACCGCGAGAAAAAAAAACGCCCCTGGTACTCCCAGTAGAACTATGTAGACCACGGGCAGTGCGCGGTATATCTTTTTGTGATGCTGATGATGATGTATTAAATTACGTGACCTATTACAGTATGAACAGATATTGTTTTTTAACCTAGGCTAGCTAGAGTTCTTACACGGGAGCATGCTGCTGTCCTTTTCCTGAATTCGCAATGTTGGTTCTAACAACACCCGCGGGATTAGAAGGCGTGGACCCACGCGGCGAATACGGATGTATACCGAGCATAAACAAAAGCTAAACGCTTCCACACGTCATCGTACCAAAATGGAATTGACAAAAGCAACGCCTCCTCGTTACGGCCACGATTTGGAAACAATCGCCCGCGGCTCGGATATTGCCTGTTCCCGATGAACCCCAACATGCCAGACATGGCCCCTAGCGCTTTAGAGACACAGTGAAAGATAAGTAGAGACTACAAAAAACTGACAGCAATTTTTTTTTTAAAGCCATCTAATTTATTCTGTAAATGAATTTTTAACCATGCGATTAGTGGCCTCCTTAGTATTGTACAATGACTTATGAAATGACTATGTAATGTACAAACAATGGAAATTTGAATTTAAACAAAAATATGTCCGATTGGATTTTTATTTTGCGTCTATTTTGAATAATAGTACTATAACTTCACATTTTTATATATTTTTTAAAGAATTGTGAAATGTGACTTGCCTGTATAACTTTCTTTGTTATTATAATATGGCCAATAAATGATTATAATTATAATTCAAAAAACTTATTCTTAAATTGCAAAGCTGAACTAAATGTTCGCGCTGTAAGACATTTGAGTTCAGTTTTTTTTTGGGTCAATAAATAGTCTTTTATTTTCCTGAATAACCGTTACTTAACCATGGTTTAATTGTTGATGAACTCTGGCACCGAGTACATTACTTGGCGACTCGTACTGTTGTTGCGAATAAATGGTAGGTATATTTTTAACTTCGGGATAATTATGTGATATTTGTCTGTTGATTGCGACTGTCTGTTAACTGCTGCACTGTGTGTAACTCCAATGTTTTTGAACGTTGTCGCTAGGAAGAATAATTCAATTGAAATTAATATCGATTAATGATTTTCGTATGATGAATTTCATGAATATGAAACGTACAACGGGCCAATGTTTTAAAAGGTTTTAGTGTAATATCTGAATTGGGTAATAAAGGTGCCCAGTGGCTTTGTAAGGCTTGTACCTACATTTACACATTTCGAGCGTAAGGTCGTTTTTAGTGTTCCGTATTTAAAGTGTTCCAAGCATAGCCCCTATTTTTGTGAAACGTCTTTAAAATCATACGGATAAATACGGGTACCAAGACTAAAAAGTGAACTGTAATGAAAAAGTTTATATCATCTCGCTTTTATAACTCTGTAACTATAAGCTCCAGAGATCTATTTTTTTAAAGTGTCATTTGGAGACTTGAAACTTTATACCAGAAAAAAACAGACAAGTGCGAGTTGAACACGCGTGGACAGGGTTCCGCACGATGAAAATACTCGTATTGTCTCACAAAATTGAGAGGTTTACCATGTTATTTTAAAACCATATACTTTTTTTTTGTTTTTCTGTAATCAATAACTGAAGAACTATATTGATGGTATTTTTCAAAATTTTAGGCTCAGTAGTTTCAGAGATAATGTGTTGAATGGTAAATTTTCATCTGTCTTCCTAAATAACTCCTAAACTATTAATTTTAATGTTATAAAATAGAATGAGATTCTCAAAACAAGCACTTTTATTTGATATGTGACACGGTATAGTTTGCAAAACTTTCTTTTAATGTTCTAATTTGCCCCCAAAAGTGACCCCATATTTAAAATTAATTAATTTACGGTACACGTCTATTATTGGGTCCAGAAATGCTCAGAAGGTCATATGTGTACCAAATTTCAACTTAATCGGTCGAGTAGTTTCGGAGCAGATTAGCTGTGATAGACAGACAGACAGACAGACACACGAGTGATCCTATGTAAGGGTTCCATTCTTTTTTATTTGTAAACACGGACCCTAAACATGCTAAAGATAGTAAATTATGTTTTTTTTTTAATTTTATCATACAACTATGTTTTGCGGATCATGAACTGAGTCTATGAAATAAGTTTTTTAAATACAGAACCCTGAATATGAGGCAGGATTCTCAATTTGTCTAGTTATTTTATAAAACCAATTATAGACAAAATGTTAGGTGTGGAAGTGTCGTATCATTTGAAGTGACCTCTACGGCTAAAAACTGACCAGGGAGCAATGAAATTGGTACAATGTCGAATTGGCACGATTTGGTGGCCGGTGGCAATCAAACCGCTACGTGAGGGGCCACCACGTTATACAGTGTGATGTTTCCCTCTATTTGCAGTTTTCAATATATTTTTTATCAAGAACATATTCCACTGGACGACAATATTATAAATAACGACAGGATATCGATAACTTTGGCGAACGCAAGAAAAATGTTTAAGGGCCCGGCGGAGGATGAATTGTCCATACAAACGAAATACCAACATCATTTGTTATTCAAACATATGTTCACCATATTGTACTCTAATTCGGAACTTGATAGTGATTACCTATATTCCTAATATAAGTTTATTTTCAAAATACTTACCCAGAACGAAATGTAAGTGAAATTAAGTGAATTGCATTTTGTAACAACAATAAATGCAAAAAACATGAACTTTTCATTCATATTTTTAATTATTACGATACACAGCAAAATTATAAACATTTTCTGAAAATAAACTAGCGCTATAACACCGCGCTTCTCACACACATATAAGCATGCCATACCTCTTACTTGGCGCTGCTGGATGAGTGTGTGAAAGAAACATATTGCACGCGCCGGCGACGGTAAGAATTATGATGGTTTTTGTCAGTGTTTGACAATAATAATAACTGTCAAACACTGACAAACCAAGCCACTGACTGACTGACTGGTTGACCAAGCAAGCGCGAAGCGCGAGCGAAGTGTCTCCGTTTTAGCTTGGGCAAAAATGCTTTCGTATGTCTGGCTGTCCGCCGTCCGCCTGTCCGACCGCATCTCTGTTCTCCTCTACTGGTCGCATTTCTCAACCGAAATTTCTTAGATGAAACTTGAGCTTTTTTTTAATTTTTTGTTTATCGAGGATTTTTGATTTGGGGGGTGCTTCCCCCAAAAAAGGAACAAAAAGGAGGCTACTGAATACTTCCGCCTTTTTGGATCCGATTTCGTATTTTTTTTATTTGAAAGGTAAAACTATAAATTGATCTTATAAAAATTGGTGAAGATTTGATGAGGATCTTCTACGTGATGATCAGAATAGAGATAACCTAACGATAAAAAAGGTCAAATATTTAATTAGTTGCTCAAAATGAGCTCAATTTTGTAGAATACACAAGTTTGTTATTTTTAGAGAAATTATCTAATAAAGAGTTTATTTAAAGACATGCAAATCGAAATCTAAATAGTTCTTCGTAATTTTAATAAATAAATTACGTCCTAGATAATTGTTAATAAGGTACTAACATAAGTAATCTGATCGACCTTTGAGTAATAGTTCTTCATCTTGTCTCATTGAATTTATAATTTTAGATTTCATGGTTTTCCTTTTATTTAATTTACCGTATTTGTTAGAGATATTTGAACCTTATGATTGACCCTGTCGACTGATGCCATAAAAGTGCAGTTTTTTTTTTAGAATTTTAGCAGGTTCGATTACCGAGGATGGCAAGCAAGTTTTCAAAAATCTTTGAATGCTGATTGGTTTCTTTTTAAAAATAAATGAATGTTTCCTTTGAGTAAAATTTGCTATCTTCAG
This sequence comes from Alsophila aescularia, assembly GCA_946251855.1. Classification (NCBI taxonomy): domain Eukaryota; kingdom Metazoa; phylum Arthropoda; class Insecta; order Lepidoptera; family Geometridae; genus Alsophila; species Alsophila aescularia. The sequence continues at coordinate 31,039,428 of OX276375.1, forward strand.
TATTTAGAATGGGTTCTTCCGTTCTCATCCTATGACGTCTAATCCTATTGGTATAATGTTCTTGATTCATCCTTACTTATATTCTGAACTCAACCGATTATATTATTTTGAAATTATTTGTCTTAATTCAACCGAAATGTGTTCCTTATTCATCCCACGGCAAAAAATAGCAGGAAAAGGTAAGGATAGCATTAAAATGTTTTTTTTAGACTTTATTCAATAACTCAATAATAAAGTCATATTTTATAAAGCATAACCAATTACTCAATTCTTTTTGGGTGTTTGACTTGTGGTCCCACTAATTTTGACCCGTGGACCTCAGCTTTGAAACATAAAAAAACACACAAAATCGGTCCATTCGTTTGGGAGCTATGATCCTCACCCCCATTCCCCCTTTTTCTCACCCCCCCTTTTTCTCACCCCCCCCCCTTTTTTTTGTCCAGCCCCCCCTCATATCACTAAGAACCATGTCCTTTACCTCAGCTTTAAACGTAAAAAACCGCAACTAAATCGGTCCATTCGTTAGGAAGCTACTATCCTCAACCTCCCCACCCCTTCCTCTTCTCTCCTTCCCCTCATTATAGCTAAGAACATCTGGATTACCTCAGCTTTCAAACATAAAAAACCGCAGCTAAATCGGTCCATTCGTTTGAAAACCACAATTCAGTTGACGAGGTAGGTAGGACATTGGATACTTTTTATCCCGAAAAATTAAAAAGTTTCCGCAGAATAGGGATATTTTATTTGGAGTTGGTATTCAAGTTTTCCGGTTTACGAGTATAGTTACTTCCGTAGTGCACCTACGGAATATTCCTCCAAATTTCAAATCCCTAGGTCTGCTGGTTTAGGCTTTGCGTGATCTGTCAGTCAGTTAGTCAGTAGGTATGCCAAGGTAATGTTTTATAGGCATAATTAAATTAATTTCATAAAACTCATTTTTTTTATTGTCTGCGTAATAGTGAAGGGCATTATGAAAATTGATCAGGCTTCTAATTTCTTAATTTTTATTTTCAATATTAATTATCATATTACCCTTTCATATTGGGTAATTTTCAAAATGTCCGGGCATCTATTTATTTAAATACTTATAATTAAGCAGTCAGTAACAAAAAGTCTGTGCAAAGAAGATAATAAAAAAATGGTCAAGGGTACTTCAACTAAACCAGTTTTTTTTGGTCGTGTGTTTGTATTCGCAAAAAGTAGGTTTTGTCTTAAAAACTGGTGTTCTTAAATTGGTATCTCAATCCATTGAATATAAGCCGATCAATCGACACAAAACTATTTGAAGGATGAACAAATTTTGATGAAATATAGGTATTGTACATTTAGGTATTGTACTATATAGGCATTTTTGGTCCTGGAATAACACATAGGTTACTGTTTGGCCCATTTTTGGCCAGTTAAATAACCACGCGGACAACGCTGCGGGCACATCTAGTGTTATAATATTCTTATTCAGTAGCTTACTAAAAGTATTATCGACCAATATAAAAAAAAAAACTTCATTGTACAGACTTTTTGTTACTTAATGCTTTATTATAAGTACCTTTAGATTAATATTCAAATAACAAGTTTTGGAATATAAAACAAATTCACTACCTACATCACTTTTCACTTCTTATATATCAACAGCGGTCAAAAGTCGTTTGAATATCGTTTTATTAATCGTTTTCGCTATCCTTAGTTATTATTTTATAGTGCAGAAGGTTAGGGATAACCAAATCCCCAAGCTCTATTGTCAAGTCTATATATAACGATCTAGGCTTGGCTATGGAAACATTTAGCCTAATTATTGCGAAATGCTTGTATATCACTACGGAATTCAGTCACATTTCAGGCAACGAAGTGACTGGACGTTCGCAAAACATCATGGAGTCTGAGTACGTACTTCCTATTTTATTTAATAAGCCTCACTCCATATTGGGTAAATGGTTTAGCCGCTTAGGCACTACCGTCCAAAGCTGAGAAGCACAGGAGAAACTGTTCGGTGAAGCTGGGTATCATTATTTTTAACCCTTTTAGTAGGAGGAGGTACTCAATTTGGTTATTTACAGGGACCTGGAAGTCCCTGTAATTCATCAATATTGGTCCAGTAGTTTTATAATAAATCCATTTTATTTTTTGTAATTTGCACTCATAACCAGTGGTTTTATTTGAAGTACAGACAGTGCAGTGCAGTGATGTGCATACATACATACAGACAGAAACACTTTAAAATAAAAGTTATATCCCTGTTCAGTAACTTATTTTAATTCCCATAGTTCTATTTATTTAAATATCTTCGTTGTACCGACTTTTTGTTACTGCTTTATCAGTATAGTTTTATTTTGTTTCCTAGGCTAGAGAAGAGTGCTCACATCAATGGGAATGTGTGCGTCCGAAGCAAGAAGGAAAGAAGAAAGCGTCAGAAAATTCTAGTTATAGAACTGCTCTTTGATTACGCAAAGAACTCTACGCTTCACGGGCTACGGTATATTGTCGATCGAGGTCTTAGGATTATAGAAAGGTGAGAGAATACTATTTATTATTCTTTATTGAATATCATAGATAACATTTACATAGATATATTATCAAATTTCGAATTATCAAATTTCGAAACCAATTTCAAATTTTGGAAATTGATTAATTGTTTCCTATGTGATCTATTAGAGTATGATAGAATATGTAAAGTTATAATATCGATAGCTGCAATGTTTACGCTCAAAATTCCTAAAATTTTAATACTTAATAGTTGTTTGACGTAAATTCAAAATAGTGAAATTCTAATATATCTATTGGATATTTCAACGAAGTTCGTAAAACTAATTTTTTGAATACTGATGTATTAAATATTTAAAATTAAAAATGCCTAACCATTTAAATGACAAAATGATGAAATTTAGAAAAATAATAATAACTTGATACATAGTAGTTTGCAAACAGATTAATGTTTATTAACATTGTTAATGTTCAACCTAAATGACCTACCTAACTTTTTAGGCGCAATTCTCTCAAACAAAGCAGCCGTTTGGTATGTTAAAATTAGGTGTTTTATACTTCATCGTTATAGCATTAAATGTTTTGTAATATTATGTATTAAAATTTTAGAGATTTTGAGTATACGCATTGTAACTGTCGATGTTTTAGTTTTAGATATTCTAATATGTATCCGATTGACGAACAAAGCAATGACAGCATTTGATTATTGCCATTTTGGCGTTGATAGCAGTGGTTGGGCAGCTGGCAGCGTCCACGGAACGTTGTTTGTATTATTATTTATTCTGTGACTAACGTCAGGAGATGATACAATGTAAATTTTAGTTCAATGGACGCTCGGTGGGGGCGCATCGAATCGGCACAAACGAAAGTACGGCACACCAAATCCATACAGATTGTATCACACTAGTTGAAACTGAACATCAACGGAGAGGCGTGCGTGGCACGTCTTTGAGTTTAAAGTTCTACACACAGTGAAGTAGTGGCCGTGTTGGCAACAGTGTTGTGAGCAACCGACTCCTCACCAAGGTTACCTTGGTGGGGCTTTGGTTGGCAGTGTAGAACAGGTTTTAATTTGAGTTAACACAAGTACCTACCTAGTAGAAAATTGTAACTTAAACTTTCGCGATCGTACACATAGTTAAATATTTAAACGGGATAGAAACTTACTTACATGCGGAATACGAGTGAGAAGCAGGATTTCTGTTGAGCTGCGCCTCTTTTAGTTGGGATTCGTGTATATACTATGTCGTAGACGAATTGTAGAATTCGCTGTATAATATAACGGCTAGTCATTTTACTAAAAGAAGCAGTTTAGAAAAATGTTTTTAAATGGTTTTATTATATGGTAACTCTACGTAATACAGCGAATTCTACAATCCGGCTACAACCTACTTATTATTTTGATATCGTGTTTTGAGCATATTTATATTTGACTTCAGGTTATTTTGGTTTATAACCGTCGTTGCAAGTATCGGGATATGCGGATACTTCATTTACAATATGTTCGAGAAATGGAGAACAAGTCCAGTAATCGTGACAGTTAACGGACAACTAACCTCAGTAGGAACGGTAAGTGTAGCCAGGTTCTATTACAGGATGCGTACACCGTCCTACGTTCTGGACGTGTTGGTTGTGTATCATCGCTCCAGGCACATGGTGTATGCGCTAATCAGCGATCAAGCAAGCAAGTGTATGTGCTATGTATGCGCTGATCAACCATAAAGGCCAATCGTGTATGCGCTGATCAGCGATCACTTTGTAGCAGATGCTGCCCTCACGCGTCGAATGTTGTGTGCATATTATGAAAAAAAGTGATCGCGCGACTCGAATATATAAGTGATTGAGATTCGCCCTTATGCGGGCGTCAGGCGCCAATTATGCATGCGCTAATGAGCGATCAAGAAATCGCAGTCATCCAGCGCGAAGGGGAGTGTGGGTAAACCACTAGTGTGAACTAATGGAGGTCTTTCTAAAAATATAAGCTTCACATCTAGTTACAGATATATGGTTATTATGAAAATATCATTCATTATCTTATAGGTGCCATTCCCTGCCGTGACAATCTGCCCTCAAATAAAGGTCAAAGCAATGGTATATAATTACACAGAAGCATACGCTAAATTTATAAATAAAAGGTAAGAACAATGAATATTGTAATTACATAATTATTGTAATTATTGTAATGGGTATTGTGACGAAAACATCCTTTTTTATCATAATTAAAACCTCATTTATCATCATAGTTTATTACCGTACTATCCACACACCCTTACCAATATATAAAAGTGAAACGTTGTCTGTTCGTATGTTTGTTTGATTATTTGTTTGGGGAGCTTTCACGCGATAACGGCTCGACGGATTTTGATAAAATTTGGAATGGCGGTAGATAATACCCTGGAATAAAACAAAGGATACTTTTTATACCGATAAACTGTAGTCCGCGCGGACAAAGTCGCGGGCGGGAAAGCTAGTATTCTTAAATTCAAATATTTTTATGTCATTCTTACATTGTCATAATTTCGCTCAACTCTATGGTTACGAGATAATTTTTGATAAGTTGTAAATAAATTATTTTTAAATCTCGCTCTGGCAATTTTTAAGTTTATTAAGCCTTTATGCATCTTACCAAGTATTAAATCGTGTTTGCCACTAAGATATCGACGCAGATGCCAGTAAAAATGTAGGTAAGAAAAAGAACTCCTTTTCCAAGAATCGTAAGTATTAATCTGCTTCGCTACCTCCTCCTCCTTGTTCCTGTACTTTATTATTGTCCGCTGAGCGTCGTCACTTTGAGCTGGTGAACAACCCTCGGGGGACTGCCTCGCGATACTAAATTTGTGGAATAACATATTTAACAATCCATGGGATCTAGTTATTAATCCCAAAGGTGTTTTGAATCATTTTTATGGCTTATTTTTTTAGTTTACATGGACGAGACCTCATTAAATTTGAACATATTGATACGATGTGTGAAGCAGAATTCTGTCAACTTAACCTGACCACAACTTCCCTGACCAATGTATCGCTTGTTAGAGATATAACTGAGGTGAGGCTTTAACGTTAAGATGTACTCTAATTTGCGACTTCCATTGAAATCTTGTCTCATTGTCTCATTGCCCAGTATGAATAACCACAAACTCTGGTAGAATTAAAGATGTAGGGCTCTTGTACTACCTGCTTTGAATAACATACATTTCATAGTTAAATATTTAAACGGGACTTAATCGCGCTGAAAACTTAATATTTATTTACCTCGACGTTTCGATCAAGTTGCATTGATCGATCAATACTCGCATCAGTACTCGCAGTTAACTATGTGTTCGAATCGCGAAAGTTTAAAAGTTACAACATACATTTCTATATCACAGGTAGCTCCAACTTTAGATGACATCACTCTTGCCTGTGTTTGGTTGGATGTTGAAGTCAATTGCTCCAATTTGTTCAGCAGAGTGTACACAGAAGAAGGCGTTTGTTATGTCGCAAATAGTTTGGCAGCGAAAGACATTTTTGAGAAGAGGCGAGTACTTTCCAATCTAATGGCGATATTTTCTATTTAACTCCCATGCAAAAACAATCTAATAATAAGTATATAACAAACTCGAAGATTTTGCCTGTTTGTCTGTTTTGGATTTGAAGCTTACAAACGGATGAACCGATTTCAATGTTTATTTGAAAGCTGGAGTTGGCAAGATTGTGTTTAGTACCGTTTAGAAAAAAAAACGTACAGACGCTCTCAAGATAATATTCAGCTCTGATCACTCCTTGTAAAGGGATGTCAGGCCCTTTGTAGCTAGAAACTATGATTTAGTGCTTATATAGTGCATATTCTTATTATGTTCGTGCATATTCTTATTAAGTTCAGTTTCGGTTGTATTCCTCGTAACCGAGGGTCTGATGATGAGTAAAATAATATGAAAACCTGAAATGAGGGGATACGTGGAAACTTAAAAAAACGTTGAAATTGAGTTTTGATCATTACAAGATCCTTTTAAACAATATTTGGTCAAGGGATTTAAATTTTAAAATAACATCTTCGATTATTTAATTCTGAATAAATTTTAATAATCATGATAGATACCTATTAGCTAGAACCAACTGCTTTATCATTTTGATCATTGATTTACGATAAATCCTTTTTAGTGTTGTTTCATTCATGTACCTTTCTTTATTGAAATTATGTTTATTTTTTCAGCGTACAGTCCGAGTACTACTATTTGGAGAGTGATAATTCAAGTGTTGGGTGGTCTCCAGAAACAGGCTACAATGATTCTGTTATATATCCTTACCCTAGACGAGGACATGTAAGAAGTTTTATTAGGCTTGCCTGAAAAACAGGGGGAATTTTGCGATTGATATAGAGTGATGTGGAGTTTAGACGTGGCTACATAAAAATGAAAATACTAGAAATTAAAATGATCATTTCTGACATATCATAGCAAATGAGGTTTTGAGGGTTTATTGTTTGCTTGCGTCCGTAGGATTCAGCCCTCGATGTCCTACACGTGACCCTCGGGTGGTGCCAAAAGAGCAACCGAATCACCTGGTGGTAGGCTTCGGCCGCCGGCTTTTTATATTACCAGCCTCTGGACAAAGTCTTGATGCCAAACGATTTGTCGTATTCCATCATGATGTTCAGGGAAGCCGTCCGGATGAGTTGTAGGATGCAGTTGTGTTGGAAGGGTGGACCGTGATCGAAATCATGGTAATTCTGCGTTGGAGGCCTTGCTTTGGAGGGTAGCGGGATCCGAAGCACGGTGTTCTCTGCTGGCCGACCGCAAGTTGTAGGGGGTCCAAGTAGTAGTTTAGCCAGCTACGAAAGGCTGCCCCGCCGCTTGTGAAAAATCCTGAAATGATCCATTGGGCCGGCTGGCGACCGGATGTGAGGAACTGATGAGGACTGAGTTCTTCAATGGCGTAGTTATGCCTTGACTTCCGTGGGTTAGCCATTCCGACATCTCGTTTGCTATTACTCGTCCAACCTATTCACAAAATCACATCATGAAAAAAGTCCAAAGAAGATATAAGTTAAAACGGCAGATGCACGTTCTCACACTTAAAGTGGATCTTGCAAATGTTCGCGGGATTCACTCCAATCTCCAACCGGTCCATTATCATCTGGAGACCTCTAAGCCCCACTTGTTCTTCTTGTCGGAGACGCAGATAGGATGTCCAGCTGATACGGCGTACTTGGATTACCCAGGCTATATTTTGGAGCATCTATTTATCCCAAATGCCGGCGTTTGTGTAACGAATTTTTCGCAAGATCTTCATTATGGGACTGACCTTGTTTTATGATAATGTTGAATATATTTTGAGGGTTGTATTTTATTACATTCATCTATCATACCATCATGTAACTATTATTATGTTACAGGTTGTCGGTTCTCTGCCAGACATGACGCTTATATTGATACATGATCCAAGTCATCGAGATAAATCATGTAATGGACTATATTCAGGTTACAAGGTATCAATTTTTATAATAATTTAATATAACCCAGACAAAAATCAAACACCATCATTTACACATACATATACAAACATCATATTACATGACTTTGCTCATTTCATATTTATCCTTTTAAAAGTAATTAACGCCATCAACAGCCGGGAAAAGTCCACTGCTGAACATAGAGCACGCCACAACTATCTGTTGCAGATTGTTTATCTTATAGGGGGTTTTACCCATAATCATCGCACTTTGCAGGCATCTTGGTGTTAGCTGTTGTTAGTGATCAATGATTATAATATACGAGTACAACAAAATGATAAAATGTCTATTTTGTGTACTCCCACTGCTGGTTCCACAGACCTCGCGAGAAGAGAAGTGGTGTTCTAAAATAGACGTAAAAATTAAGATACTTTAAACGTCTATTGTGATGAACCAAGTGATCATTGGTAGCCAGACACGTACATATTATGCTATAAACTTTTTTTCATAGGAAATATTAATGAAATCTATTTATATATATTTTTTAGATATTTTTGCATCATCCAGCGGATTTTCCTCAGTCTACATTGTACTACTACGCAGCACTTCCCAATCAAGTGACCTCATTGGCTGTCAGCTTTCATCAATTTAACACGGACGCTAGTTTGTTAAGTTACATTCCGGAAATGTAAGTCATGGTACTTCGTAAAAAAAGTATGAAGTAAAAGTATAAATAAATAACATCTTTTAAGAGTCTAGGGATCCTTGTGGTTATTGATGAGCTTTCATACCCTGATTGGCAGATAATAGTCGCAAAAGGTTTGCTTCCGTTTCTTGTTTCGGGAGATTACTTACACAATCACTCTTACTCATCATCAGCCCGTATTCGTCAACTCTTAGTTATGCCCAAAAACAGCGCACATACGAAGTTTTCGTATGAGGTTCATTTATATGGCCTATATATTATTTTGCAATAAACTAACTGAGCTACATAGAGGCCCTCGGTTGGCCTGACAAAATATGACACCAGATACCAAATGTGGAGTCTTATTACTCGCCCTATGACTATCGGGGATCATAATTCATAACTATAACAACGAACAACGAGTATAAGACCGTGGTAAATCGCGATAGTTTAAAAAGTATACCAAAGTATGAATATCAATAATGAACTTACTAGTGAGTAGTGACTGTGAGCTGTAGACCTTGCGAGCTTAAACTTGTTTGCAAACAATCTAGCGATGCATAGTAGCGTCATCTAGTTACCTTATTGTAAAACCAACATTAATAACCTACATTTTCCATCAATCCCTACCAAGTAGGTAAAGGGCTGATTCCACTGGAAGATATCTAAAAGTGCTACTCTACTCTTCACGCCGAAGATCCTCATCAGATCTTCACCAAATTTTATGAGACCAACTTAAAGTTACTATCTTTCAATTAAAAAATAACCATCGAATTCACATCTAATAAGACGGAGATATTCAGTAGCCCCCTTTGTGCCCCTTATTTGAGGAAGTACCCCCAATTAAAAATCCCCGACGACCAAAAAGTTCTGAGAATTCGTTGAACCTATATACCAAGTTTCGTATAGATCGGTTGAGAAATGCGACCTGTACAGGAGAACAGCCCGACATCCGGAAACATATACAAAAGCATTTTTGCCCAAGTAAAAATGGAAACGCTTCGCTCGCGCTTCGCGCTCGCTCGGTTAATTGTTTTAACTTGTGTATTTCCAGACGACAGTGTTATTTCCCAATCGACAGAAAACTACGCTACTTCAAAATATACACAGATGAAAATTGTCAGGCGGAGTGCTTATCAAATTACACGTTTGTTCTGTGTGGATGTGTTGGGTTCTTCATGCCGCGTAAGTTTGACGACTGAAGTTAGTAAGATTGTAGATTTTTCCGGGAGTGTTGCAGTTTTTTTTATAAAATGGCGACAATTATAGTTTTTAAAACAAAATTAATATAAAGTTCTTATTTTGTCAGAATTTGATTGTGATGATAAAAAAAGAAGCTGCAACATTGAAATGGCATCGACAATCTATCTAAAAGTTTGGTTTCTAAAAATACGCTGCTAACAATGAAATGGTTTTGATCAATGTAATTTGTTTATTTGTCGCAAGGACAATGAATCAGAACAGCGTCCTTGGTTTGTCGTATGAGGTAGTGCTGGCCTCTGGTGTTAGAGTTTGTCAGGCTACCCGAAGGCCTGTGACATAGCGTAACTCTATTAATTAATAACAGACGGGACTGACAGCTTATCGTGCCCTCCGATCACGGAGCGATGGAAAACCGCAGATCGCATTGGTGCGGAGTCTAGGACTGAACCCGGTATCGTTGGATTCTAAGTTACACTAATAAATCGTTAGGCTACCATCGCACTGTATTTAAAAATTTGGATTCATATAAAACACCGAAAACATTGAAATTAGATCAAGTTTATTTAAAAGTTTGGTTTCCGTATTGTTTTTTTTTAATTATTAAATGTAGGTATACTAAACATATAATGAAAGCCAAAATGCCGCACCATTTAGTGATTCCGTAGCATTCTTTGTCTCAATTGCCAACATGTTCTAAATTGTTTTTTTTTAGATGACAACAGTAGCCAGTTATGTGCACCTGGAGAAGATAAATGCATATCACGTGCAAAAAGTAAGCATCTTGCTTTGCCTTATCTTGCCGTTTTTCTATATGTTAATTAATTAGGATATGAAGATATCAAGCCGTTTGTGTGCATCGCAGCCGAATTGTACAATTCGCTAAATTAAAAAATGTGGCTGGTTTGTTTACAAGAGAACGCTATTTTGTTTATCAGCTTTTTGTCATTTTTCTTCCTTGTAATAGAACGAGTTGTCTAATTGTAGATTTAATGGCACGAGGTGAAACAAGACTAGGAATAGAACAAGGATGCCAATGCCTCCCCGCTTGCAACACTATAGAATACGACGCAGAAATACTTAAATCAGAATTTAATCTAAGAGAAAGATTAAAAAATAATCCGGATTTTAACCAAGAACATTCGTAAGTACTTAGAATAAAGTAGGTTTTTGCTAATTATCTAACTTTTGAGTTAGATAATTAGCAAAAACCTACTTCTCAAGAATGATCTAAGATTTGTGAATTTTGACGATCAAGATCACGATCAGTCTGGATCGTGATCCTTCTTTTTACCAGGGAGATCGGGTGGTTCACACAACGTGCGATTCATGAATCGCCCACGGTTTTTTATGTTGGGGCGATTTGTACCACCACAAACAATAACGCGGTGATCCATGACGTTCGATTTACTGATTTACTGCTATTATCAACATCACGGTCAAATAAAATCATATGATTTAAACATATTTTTTGTAATAGCTAAATCACGTGTCACGTTTCGTAATTGTTTTTTTTATCTACTTGTGCCACTGCTGGGCAAAGATCTCCTGCATTTTCTGCCATACTTCCTTATCTTCTTGAAAATATTGATTATTTCAGATATTCACGAATAGACTTGTACTTCAAAAAATCTGAGTTCGTGACGATGCAGCGCCGAGAACTGTTCGGCGTGACGGACCTGCTCGCCAACATAGGAGGCCTGCTGGGCCTGTTCTTGGGCTTCTCGTTCCTGAGCCTCATAGAAATAGTCTACTTCCTTACCTTTAGGTAACTTCACTAACACATTCAATTAGAACATAATTGTAGGAAGTGTCAAAAGCCGTAAGCACAACAAAAGATGGCGGGAAAAGGCTGATGAGGATAATAATAACAATTAGCTTTTACTGAGCTGATGCAATTATCATGTAGCAAAGTAGACTTTTAAAGCTGCCAGGTGCGACTGAGTAAGGGTTAAAAAAAACATGTTTTATTTTTACATCTCTGTTATGTTTTTTAAATTGTAAAGTTCAGACGTTCTTCGAATTATCTTACAGAGTCGGTGTTGCCCTCAAAAGAGATTTGGAAGAAGAAAAATTACAGAAAAAGGCCACAAGTGAAGTCAACATTATTATGGACTAGTGATAAAACTCTATATAAATAAGGGAAGGACGCTAACTAACTAGGCTACCAGTTGGGAAGGCAGCCGGCAGGCTGATTCTGAGCTGCTAACTGGAAGTTAACTCAAGCTAACCCTGTGCAGTGCATCGTCAAATTAGCGGACGACTGGATCCTTAAATTTGCTGTAATCCAGCCGCTGACTGAAGGAGTAGGTGAGCGGAATGCAAGGTGTCAAACAAATAGAGTTGGGTCATTGGGTGCTAATTCAAGCCAAACACAACAACAAGAAACTGCTTGCCTGGTGCGTACGCACTCTTAGATAATTGACTTGAAGCAGAACCGCAAATATCTTAGTTGATATGAGTATTCCAGTGTTCAATGATCTTGCTTCGTTGTCGTATTTCTACTCTCCAGAATTTAATACATGTATTTCCGGCGGAAGTTTAACATTTATTATAAACTAGCTGGCTTTGCACGCGTGGTAATTTCTCTAGGTTAAAAAAGTACTCTAAATATATATATATATATATATATATATATATATGTAAAATTCCAATATACCAACATTTGATCAAAATTTCTTCAGCCGACAAATATATTTTAGTCGATTGATCGGCTTTTATTCATCGGATTGAACAAACATACAGACAAAATAACAAACAAACACAGACATGATATTTAAAAATGTTCAATTATTGTTCAGTAGCTTATTTTAGGTAACGTAGACATATTTTTTTATTATCTTCATTGTACAGTTTTTTTCGGTGGCGTTTACTTAATTCACCTGGGTTAATGCACCTAAGTGCATTATGTATACTATTCGAACACATTAATCACCTGGATACATTAAAATCACTTAAAATTAACTTTAGTCACCTAACTCACCTGGGTGTATTCGTTCTTACACTCGTTCTTATTTCTTTATTAAAAGTATAAATTTAGATGTCTATCGGCTATTGTTTTCTCTTTGTCATTGTTTATTGTGGTGTAACAAGAGATTTGTATTAAACAAACTTAAGAAGAAGCAAGTTTTTTTTATTAATACGATAATTATATACTGAAGAATTTATTATTTTATTATTAACAAATCTTAAGTTCAAAAACGTAACTTTTCAAAATCGTACCAAGTTTTTTGTTTAACATGCCTGGTAGGTCTGCCAGACCCATCCTGACAAACCAAAGTACTTCAATCATATTTGAATTGTCTGCGTAACCATTCTCTGTAGCTGGCTGTTATGAACCGCTCGACGTCTTCCGCCTGCTACCTCAGTCCGAAGCGTGCTCACGTTGCAGAAAGATATAGCGCTCCCGGGTTTCACAGACCCTACCAGGCATACGGTGTAACTCTTAATCTACCAAAGAAGAGCCCAAGAAATTTTTGATGGAAGAAGACTGATTATTTTATTATTATTCATAAATATATGTAAGTGCCATAAATTTCCTAAAGATTTATTGAGATTTCAAATTTTAATTGAAAATATATATTATAGTAAAAACATTGTCTATTTTTCTTTAAGAAAACGTGACCTGACTTTAATTGAAAGAAATATTTATAAAAATTGATTATTTCTAAATAATTCATTCAGTTCATTTCAGTCCCTAATATATACTTCGTGCATAATTATTATCACATTTAAACCTTATTTAGCATAAATTATATGAAAAAGAGCAAGGTTAAAAGCCGGGTTTGACAGACCCACCAGGCATACAGTGTAACTTTTTGCCAACAGGCATGCCGAGGGTTAAACACATAACTCTACGTTTACTACGCCGTAGTCGGGTAAAAAAATATCCTATAACACTCTATACCTGACGACAAATTTGTTGATACCCAGCTTGTCAAAATTGGACCCATAGGCTACGAATAAGTAATAAGTCAGGAAACGTAACAGCGTTAATAAAATGACCCAACAAAAGTCGTGCCCAAGTAGGTGGGGCTTAAAAGTCGTGTCCAGCGCGTCATCAGTCGTACATTTTTCATGCAAGCGAGCACACGTCATATTTTCGCGTACGTTTTAATTTTATCATTGTGAACTACAGCTGTGAATCATCATGCCAGCATGTGTTGTGAAGTGGTGCAGGAGTCATACAAGATTAAAATGTCCAGGGATCACTTTTCACTAGTAGTAGTTGTAAAATTATAATTATATTCAAAGACGTTCAATACATTATCAAACCGCGATGGTCAATACTATGCAAAATGATGTCAGTCAATTTTTGCACTAAAGTTTAATTTCTACTCGATGAAATTTTGAAATTAAGCTGTTATTTTTTTCACGCAGATGATTCATACCTAAGAAACGTCAACATATTTAGGAGAATACTAAAATGAGCAAATAAACAATAATGAACGATTACAGTTGGTATGTAATATAGGTTCGGCTTTTTCGACTCATGGGAATAACAATAGCATTAAAAAAACAGTTCATAGTTTGATCGAATTAAAGCACGTTTAATTTTTCAGGCTACTGAAAATTCACCTTCTGGAAATTTTGAAGTGTTTGATTTACCTGAGTTGCTCAAAAAAACAAATAATGCAAACCCTCAAGGAATAAGGCACAAAAACTTGGAAGATTTCACTATTATTTTTTGCACTTAATATTTAGGTTTGATAGTAATTTTTATTTTAGCTGTATATGTGTATCTATTTCAATTAGAGACAGTCTTTCATAGATTTGAAACTGATCTTCAATAAGGTTATTCTCCTGAAAATAATACCGTCATTACATTCAGTGTTGATATTATTCTCCTGAAAATAGCCTTACCAACCAAGAAACAGAACCAAGAAAAACAAAATTAAAAAATAATCTTATTTCAACCGAAGTCTTTAGTTTTGAAGAAAGAGGATCATGCGTTACGCCGATAAATATACCATCGTCTGATATTGGATCTGCTCTGAATACTCCTAAAACACAAATTTTAAAGCAAAAACTAAGAAAAAAACTATTTTGGCAGTATAACGACTATCACAGATCAGAAATCTACAACGCCCAAATAAAAGATTAACTATGAAGAATATTTCACTTAAAATATTTTATCTCAATTGAAGAAAAATGGATTTGGCGATACTACAGAAAATAATGCATTGAATGATTTTTCGGACGATATAGTTTTAGCCCTTAATTAAAAGGAAAAAGTCAAAAGTTACTTTGATCTTTGAAGGCTGTGCATCTAACATCGCTACGGCTAAGATGTTGGGTTGCAATTTTGAAGACACAAACAATTCAAAATCGTTTTTTGACCACCCATCTACCGGAGACCCAGTAGTTGTAATATTAGATCCATTTCATATGGTGAAACTTGTGCGTAACACATTAGAGGAAAAAGACACTCGTAGATAAAAACAAGAAAAAAAATTGAGTGGGCACATTTGCAGAAACTGAAAAATGTTCAAGATATCGTTGGATTGCATTTTGGGAATAAATTGTCAAATCGGCATCTATACTTCCGAAATAATATCATGAACGTGAAACTAGCGATTCAAACCTGAAGTCAAAGTGTAGCTGATGCGATTAAATTTGGTTCGCAACAGTTAAACATGCCTGATTTTCAAGAAACAGATGCAACTGTTAGCTTTTTAGAAACGTTTAACAACCATTTCGACATACTAAATTCAAGACCGACCGATACGGGTTTAAACACCCTTTTTCAGTGGTAGAAAAAGAAAAACTACATAACGTTTTGGATCAAAGCGAAAAATATATTAAAGGTCTCTAAATCAATGTGCAGTCAAAAAAAACTCGAACAGTAAATGGACAAAGAGTAACAGTATATACTAACTCTTTGAAACCAGTGACCAAAACTCAGTCCAAAACTGGACTTCTAGGACTCTTCATATGTATTTCAAGTTTTAAATTACTTTTTGCACGGCTAGTAGAGTTACAAATATATAAATTTATTTAACCATATTAAGCCAAGATCATATTGAGTTGTTTTTGGAGTGATCCGCAACCACGGCCGTTGCAACAATAACCCAAACGCCTGACAGTTTATGGAAATATATAAAAATAATTTACTGAACTTGAACCTCAGCTCTAAATTCACAGGCTGACAGGAGGACATTCCGTTTTAAATTTCTCAGAATCCGTCTTCACTACATTGCGAAGAAAGATTATCTTGTAATGTCTTCTGGACAAAAACTTAATAAATTAATTACATTTCGTGGGACAAAGAATTTAATGAACTGTAAAAAGTGAGCCAAAAAAAAAACATTGTACAGTAATATTGTTTTACTACTGACTTGGTCCGGTCCACTTATTGCATAACATCGTCCACGCCGCTATGACTCAGCTGTCATAGCAGACATTGCATTACGCGCGTGAACCAAACCCTGCTTTCGTTCTGAATTTAAACCAATCACCAAGCATGTCTATTTGTAACCTCGGAAGTGATTCGTACTTTGAATCTTACGTCGTTTTGGTTTGAAGTAGGGGCACTTTTATTGTGACATTTGTTCTGAATTAGAGTTCCTGAATTATTATTTATTCGTAGCCCATAGGGGCGACGCTATGGTGGAACATCCACATACATACATAGATAGATAGATAGATAGATAACTCTTTATTGTACACCACATAGAACAAAAAATACAATAATAACTAAAACATTTATACAAAATAAATAATACATACATACATACATACATAAATACATACAAACACATAAATAAATACATAGACTGTTAAACTCATTGCCCTTCCCTTGCTTCACCGTAGTTAGGTAAAATTATGAAGAGTCACTTTCTATGGGAAGAGAAAAAAGAATACAACTATAGGCCTCGTCTTTTATTTGAAACCATATGCCCTTACATTCAGTATATTTTTTAATTATATTCAAAATTTAGCTAAAGGTCCTAAGACCAGAACTGTCCAAGTATAACAGAACGGGTATCCTAAAATGGAGATGCGTAGCGTACCATGTATCGACCTTACAGAAGGAGTATATACAGGTTGTCCAAGGAAGTAGTGCTAAGCGGAGGTCCCTAGGTAGAGCACTCAGGCGCACCCGAATAATCCCCATATAAGTTCCACGATTTTTGTTATTTTCGGAGCTATTCCATTTTTGAATTCCAGATTTCGACATAAACATAGTAATTTCGACCAAACTAATAGTATTCTGAGTCCGATAATACTCAATCAACAAAATACTCTGATGTTTTTTTTATGTTGGTAGTCCAGTAGTAAACCTGATATGAGACGTTAAAACCATATTTAAATTATTAAAATAAACAATAAAAACATAAAAGAATAACTTAAAATTTTGTTCAGAGCAAATTATCCCTTCAAAGTACGGAAGTACCTAAAATAAAAAAAAATGCGAATAAATTTTGGCAAACTAAGTCTGAAGTATTTTATTGCCAGTAAATTGAAGAAGTTTTTATGAAAGGACCAAAAAAAACCTTCTCTGTTTTTTATTTAAGGGACCTCCAAACTTTGAAGCGATATTTTGCTCTGAGCAAAATTTGGAGTTGTTTATTGTTTTTAGCCGTTTTATTTATATTTAATATGAATATCACTCGCGTTAGTTTTCAAAATAAAATTGTTCTATTATGTTTTTATTGTAAGTTTCAATGTGGCTAAAGGTTCACTACTAGACTATCAACATTCAAAAAATCAACTGAATATTATTAACCGAGCGAGCGCGAAGCGTCTCCGTTTCAGCTTGGGCAAAAATGCTTTCGTATGTCCGGCGGATGTCCGAATGTCAGTCCGGATCTCTGTCTCCTTGGTATACAGGTTAAACAAACTAAAAAAAATTATTATCGTCGGAGATTTTTGATTGGGGGGGGTACTTCCCCCAAAAAGGGGCAAAAAGGGGGCTACTGTATATGCCCGCCTTATTAGACCCTATTTAAATGTTTTATTTTAATTTTAAAAGTAGTCACTTTAAATTCGACAAAGAGGTTAACCGACTCGGATGGGCAGCGTTCGGGAAATTACGCCATATCTTCTCGTCACACATACCGCAGAGCCTCAATACGAAAGTTTATAATCAGTGCGTGTTGCCGGTGATGACATATGGTACTGAGACGTGGTCGCTAACTATTGGTCTCATACATAAACTCAAAGTCGCGCAACGTGCAATGGAGAGAGCTATGCTCGGTGTTTCACTACGTGATAGAATCAGAAATGAGGAAATCCGTAGAAGAACGAAGGTTACAGACATAGGTCTCAGAGTTTGCAAGTTGAAGTGGCAATGGGCAGGCCCTATTGCTCGCAGAACCGACAACCGCTGGGGAATAAAGGTTCTCGAATGGCGACCACGAACAAGCAAGCGCAGTGTAGGGAGACCCCCCACACGATGGACCGACGACAGTGTAGCCATAGTAGGAAGTCGGTAGTTGGAGGTGACACAAGATCGCTCGTCATGGCGCTCTTTGGGGGAGGCCTGTGTTCAGCAGTGGACTTCTAAAGGCTGACATGATGATGATGATGATGATAATAATTAACTTTAAATTAGTCTCATAAAAATTTGGTGAAGATCTGATGAGGATCTTTGGCGTGATGAGCAGAATAGCTCGTCAAATACAGTAAATTTCTCAGCAGAATCAGCCCTTTGTCCATTAGGTATGGATTGATGGAGCACCTTGGTTATTAATGTTAGTTTTACGTTAAGGTAACTAGATGGTGCTACTGTGCATCGCTAGATTGTTTGCAAAAAAGTTTGTGCGCGCGAGGTCTACAGCTCACAGAGCCACTAGTTGTTAGTTTGGTTAAATTTAGTAAGTTTGTGCCGAAATATAGATTTTTGTGAAAAAATAACAAAAATGGAATTACTCCAAAAATATCAAATATCGCGGAACATACATGGGAGTTATTCGGGAGCGCCTGGGAGTGCTCTACCTCGGGGCCTCTGCTTATTACTACTTCCTGGGACACCCTTTACAGTTGTTCTTTGCCAGAAGTAGCCTGTATACCTGCATTATAGCTATGAACATCTCGATCTCAAATCAGCTTTATAACAGAAAAAAACGTATCAAAATCGGTCCATTCGTTTATGAGCTACGATGTGCACATACAAACGCCCCCTTAAACACCCAAACTTATAACACCCATCTCATAGGGGGTTAAAAATGAAAGCTTTACTCCTTCTGTTTCAACATTCCAGACTCAGAAACTTTATATTTACCAACAGTAAAAATCCAGCAAATGTACATTAAAAAAAAACTAATCTAATACTTACGTATTTTTTTAAATGCTTTGTCATCGAGTTGTGACCTACCCTGAAAGTTTCAGCCCCATAGCTAATCGGGAAGTGTTTGAAATTTGAGGTGCAAGATTCTACCCGGAAGGACAGACAGACAGACAAACAAGAAAGAGTCTTAATAAAAACGCGGTAAAAACGGTAAATTACTCAATTTCTTTGCGCATGTATCAATAGAGTCGGCAGCCACTTGGTACTCTGCTGGCTGTCAGAATGTGGCTAGGCAATTTTTGCTTATCCACAAGTGTGAAGATCCGCAGGAAATGCACATAGCTAATAATACATGCTTTTTATTCAAAGGTTGTCTTGATGAGATTGCTTTTTAGCGATAAGACCACCCATTTGACAAGAATATTTCATAAGTTTTTAGTTTGGTTAATTTGCTATGTTAATTTTTGATGTACAATAAAGAGTTATCTAGCTTTCTAATGCTATGGGTGAAATACAGTATTGCCCGGTTCCTATATTAGTAGAACTACCCGTATTAATAACGGACAGTGTCATTTTCAACCAGACGTAAGCTAAAACTGTTCTTAGATGGTTCCTAGAAGGTTTTTTGCTGATGGATGGAAGGGTTACATAACTATAGACTGAGATAAATAGATTATAGAGCTCCATTTAAAACTCGTCGCCGTGAAAAACTTGTGGAACGCTTTGTCTTTTTGATGCCTCGTTATTAGTAGGTTGATAACGAATGGTTGCTGAGACATTGACAAAGCGTTGATTACAGAAACTTGGACATCCAAACCAATATACAAAAGTGGAACGTTGTCTGTTTGTTTGTTTGGGGATTTTTAACGCCAAAATGGCTGATTCGATTTTGATGAAACTTTGTAAATAGGTACTGTACAATATAGAGACCGACATAGAATACTTTTTATCCCGGAAATAGTAAGTTTCCAGTGGAAAACTGGAAAATGACGATTACTCGCTGTAAGGAACGGATGCCATGGAAACGAAATAATAACAAGTGTCAAAAAGCATCAAGAACGTTCGTGCAATACTTTTGCTCGTAGAGATATATGTCTGTTGCATTGGTTTTTAATATGTTATATGAACAGTGGATGCTCTTTTTTGCGATAAACTGTAGTCCGCTTGGACGAAGTTGCGGGTGATAGCTAGTGATAAATATAATTAAAACTAGCAGGAAATATAATATTATCTCGCTGGAGGTGTTAATAAATAAAGATGCATCCAAGGTATATCTTGATGAAAATATAACTTTATTTAATAAATGGCTATAACAGAAGTAATTATTTATGACATGTCTATTTCTTTTAATTACTACTATCTATTTCATATCTATCTGGATATGAAATAGGTAATAGGTATGTACAGTAGATAACAATAAAGTAAATTTATCACAAATATATAAATATTGTTTTTTGCTAAAACAGAACAATCAGAGAGAGACCCTTTTTAATTTTTTTAATACTCGTTTTTAGACTTTAATTATTTTTTAAATAATAGACTTACATTGCGGGGGCATATTCTTCAGTCGTATATTTTGTATACAAATGTTTGAGTAAAGGTTTTAAGTATTGGAATCTCATGAGTAATAAACTCTGCCTGGATTATTACTCTGCTTGGTTGTAAGGAGCCTAAACCTGAACATTAAACTTGTCGAGGTGGGCTTAGACCAAACCAGCAAATGCTCATTCTATCTCCACTCCATCAAATTCTTTTGGTGTAAATAGAGACAGAGCATTCTTTCTTTGTTATATCTTGTTTGTGGAGATTCTATGTAATGTTCTAGCGAAGTTAGAACCCACATCTTGTGGATCTGTGCTGTGGATTATTTGATTAAAGTTTTTAGTTGCATCTCCACCATTATATTATATTATCACCCACATTGCCCAGACTCCTTCTTTTCATTAATTTTTCCACCAACGACTCTTCCTTATTTTTTTTAGTAATTGAGATAGAATGATAAATGCAGAACTTGCAAGCACGTTATCATTCTCGGAATCAGACATAGTGTACCTAGTCACAGCCGGCCACAGACACTAAGTGTCTGTACTGCCACACACAGTCTGTACGCTGTGACTGATTCCAGTGCTTATTGCAGTAAGCTCTCGTTGGGGGTGTTTTTTTGGTGGTCCTAGGATTATGTACCATTAATGTGACCACGAAGGTGACCTATTTCTCATTGTCCTAATTTTGTTTATCTACATCCTGTTTATAAAAAGGTTGAGTTGGGATTATTTATCATTATTTTTAGCAAATCTGTGGATGAGTTGAGAACTGAGGTTCACAACACAATTTTGAATATTCACCGCAGCATACTGCTAAAGACGTAACGGTAATTTGTTCATCTGTCGTGGCTATATCGTAGAAATGATCACTTCATGTTGTGGTTGGCAACATCATATGGTGACGACCTGCGAAAAGCGGCTGAAAGAAAATGGATAAGAAGAGCTGAATATTGAGTTCAGTGGTGACTAGGAGAGGCTTATGTCCAGCAGTGGACAGATATAAGCTGATGATAATATGGTCAGAACATTAGTGATCACATCGTAAAATATAAGGCGAAGATGAAAGCCTGACTTGGCCGTGATAGGTTTGAAGGCGAACCTCCTTCGTTTTCGTGTTTCAGTTTTGAATGACTGTTTGAACATCTTTGGTATCATGGAAACTACATTAATTATATTTAATTATATGGCCAATGGATTAGCACACCTATCATTAAACGTTGATGTTTCAACGATATGGTCAGTTTTATCTGGCCATTTCATGAAATAGAACTATTTCATTAAATTATGGGCCACATCAATAATTCCTAATTCAAAAAAATCCTAGACAAAACGGTGTGACCACGAGTCCGTCACCATCAATTCTACGATATAGCTACGACATGTATATAAAATAAATATTCGATGAGCCATCATAAACTAAATGAAATTAGGTGAAACGTGTTTCGAAATGGCAGCGTAGTGAATCCAGATTATACAGGAAGAAATATTTAATTACCATATATTGCAAAGCGGTGACAACGAGACATAAGTCTCCTTCTTGGTCCCATTAATAGGACAAAATCCTGGGACCACCATAAACACCGCTCGTTCGCTTGACCTAAACTTCTCGACCTTAGAGCATGTGAATGAATTCTAGTTTGTTGTCATTCTTGCACGATGATATTCTTTTGGTGTAAATTATGAATATTTATTATAGTTACTACAAAAAAGCCACAAACAACGCCCTAGCTCTTTAGTCATTTGGTCTAAACCCACCTTAACAAAACATTGAGTATTCGCTGTTATCTACTTTTGACGAACTGAACAACGAATAGAGCAAATCTTCGGTACGTCGTCGATCATTCTAGCAAACGCTTAAATAAATGGTCCTCAAAAAACTATTCTTCGGTGGAGACGGCTGGGCTCGGCAAAAAGTTCGAAGCAATTTTTTGCTGATCAATTCGAATTCTCGCTAGAATGCTCGTTAGATCGCTCGTTTTATTTCATGTGAGCTTTTTACCTGTCATTAACATTCTCTGAAATGCTTATTACAAGTGAATGCTCAAGTTTATCGTCATCTTTAGGTACGATACGACATCACAAAAAAATACAAATCAAAAATACAAAATACAAATCTACGATAGAACCACCCAGAGCAGAAATACCATATATTTTTAGACACGATGTTAGCGTTTTCAATAGAAACACTTAGCTAATAGAATCCATCAAGCCGCACTGGGCCAGCGTGGTTCTTTATGAATTTATGGCTAATAACATCTCTAATTCGTTTTGACGTCATTCTTTTTGGACTTTTTGTTCTTCTTCTCTTCTTTTAAATCACGTTTCAGAGTGACTCCAACCCTGTAAAATAGATTCAAAAATAGTTATATGTAGATGACGTAAAAATTTACATCACTTATTTCATCATCATCATCATGTCAGCCTTTAGAAGTCCACTGCTAAACATAGGCCTCCCCAAAAAGCGCCATGACGTGTGACCTTGTGCCACTTCTATCCATAGACTTCCTACGATGGCCGCAATGTCGTCGGTCTATCGTGTGGGGGGTCTCCCCACACTTCGCTTGCTTGTTCGTGGTCGCCATTCGAGAACCTTTATTCCCCAGCGGTTGTCGGTTCAGCGAACTATATGGCCTGCCCATTGCCACTTCAACTTGCAAACTCTGAGAGCTATGTCGATAACCTTGGTTCTTCTACGGATTTCCTCATTACGAATCTTATCACGTAGTGAAACTTCGAGCATAGCTCTCTCCATTGCACGTTGCGCGACTTTGAGTTTATGTATGAGACCAATAGTTAGCGAGCACGTCTCAGTGCCGTATATCATCACTGGCAACACGCACTGAACTTTCGTCTTGAGGCTCTGCGGTATCTGCGACTAGAAGATATGGCGCAATTTCCCGAACGCTGCCCATCCGAGTTGGTTTCGTCAGTTGACCTCCTTGTCGAAGTTGGATCTTCCCAGTTGGATCGTCCGACCCAAGTAGACATAGTGATCAACAGCTTCGATAATATCGTTTCCAACATAAACCGGCATAACACCCTCTTAAAGAATTATAGACCCATTTCGCTGCGGAGCCACGTTTATAAGCTGTTTTCGAGACTAGTTACAAACAGTCACTTATTTTACTTCGGTATAACTGTCGAAAATTCACAGGTGTGTCGGATAATGAAACAAACTTTCGGTAATAATAATAAATGAGTAGGTTTTTGGAATCGATAGATGCTGATCCACATGCTTTTCGATTGCATTTTTGAATTTTGAACAACTCATAAAAAAAGATTACTGTTTCTCTAAACCTCTTTAACTGGCACGGCTGTAAACCTTCGTCAGTTCATTCAAAGTGACCGCACAATATGTTATTTTATGGCAGTGTAAGAACAGGTCTGTATGTATTACAATGTCACTTATCATATTATTTTTAATGACAGCGTTTCCAAATTTGAACTGATGGTAAGTAATTAATGATGCAGACTTACGCTCAGAATAAATAATAGTACTATAAAACATAGGGGCACTGTGCAGCATATGGGGTGCCTATTCCACCCTTGACTTATAAATACTCAGATTATAAGCAGCTTTAAGAAAACAAGAATAATGGACATGCATATCCTTTCTATGCAGTTCGAATGATAGCTCAGCGAAACGCTTCCAAATAATTTATTCGTGTGCATTATTGATGACCCGAAACTGTTGATATGAGTATAATAAAGCGCGTATTAGAATATGAGTAGTGTTTTTATACCGTTAGTGAATGTCGTATTCAGACATTCACTACGTAGGCTGAAATAATGGCTCTGTGAACTTGGCTCCCCAGGTGTGCCCCCAGTGATAATGTATTGCAACATCCAACGCGGGGGGCGGAGTGTGGCCATTCTGTATGTCAAAGCTATAATAATAATATCTTTTTGGTTATTTATTTCATTTTCTTACTTAATAATGAAAGAGCATTCTTAGGGAGTAAAGAACAGTTTTTAAAATTAAGTAAAATATATGGAACTTTGATTCTGCCAACTGCGGGTGCCAAGATCATAAGCAGAATTTCGTTGTCTCCCTCAGTCGAGAAACTGCCAAGTACTTGATAATTTTGTCTCCCCGCTTGGGGGAGCCAAGACCTCAAGCAGAATCTTCTTGTGAGATGAGCGGAGCCTCACGAAGCCAAAACAATTCTTTCGCCTTATTACCTCAAAGTAACAAAGTAGAATATTTCTACCAGGCTCAGGAATGAGAACCCAAGGAACACGCCCAGCAGCCCTCCTATGTTGGCGAGCAGGTCTGTCACTCCAAACAGCTCTCGGCGCTGCATCGTCACGAACTGAGGCTTTTTGAAGTATAAATCTATTCGTGAATATCTGAAATCATAAGTACTGGTTTTATGACTCTTCTCGTAAAATAAAGTGGACTGATTCCCCGAAAACAACTCTCCCGCAACGCGTGCAGTACTGTGTCGTCTAATATCTTTTAGGACAATATCTTTTAATTTTTATGACGTGATGACATCTCCTAAAGCACGCCACTGAGCTCGATCTTCAGCTCTCCGCATCCAGTTTCTGCCACTTTTCGTAGGTCGTCTCAAAACTTGGCCATAGGATGCCTTACACTACGTTTGTCTAAACGTGCTATCCAGTCGAGAACTCGTCTACCCCAACGGTTATCGGTCCTTTGGGAAATGTGACCAGACAACTGCCACTTCAGTTTGCTTATCCTTAGAGCTATGTCGGTTACATTGTTTCTGTTTCAGATAACTTCAGAATCCTTAAAATATTGTGCACCTTATACTTACGAATTTTTTGGGTTAAAATAATCGGATTTCTTTAAATAATC
This sequence comes from Alsophila aescularia, assembly GCA_946251855.1. Taxonomy (NCBI): domain Eukaryota; kingdom Metazoa; phylum Arthropoda; class Insecta; order Lepidoptera; family Geometridae; genus Alsophila; species Alsophila aescularia. The sequence goes on from OX276375.1 coordinate 31,064,820, forward strand.
ACGTGCATTATATTCTGTCTTTAATATTTCCGCGTCGTATTCAATAGTATTGCATGCGGGAAGGCAATTACATCCACTCTGATCCAATCCTAATTCCACATCGATCTCAGCATCTGACATTTTATCTAAAAAAAAGTATTTGTTAAATGTAAAGTTTTTTTTCACTGAAATAATAATCTAGCCAAACAATTTAATATTATAATATTTTTTTATATATTAATTAAAAATATATCTAGATACCTACTTATATTAGAGCAGTAAGTAACACAAAGTAAAAATGAAGATAATTTAAAAAAAGAATCTTCTAACTTCGTACTTCAAATATACTAGGTACTAAATAAGAAAACATTTACAAAGAATGATGTCTGTATGTATGTTTGTTTTTGTGTCACGTAAAACTATTGATGGTTTGAATATGGAAATATTTAAAAAAGAACTGCTCTTTGGATGGGCCAATTGGAATGTGGTTTTCAATGTTAGACAAGTGAGGATTTGACTTCTGATTTACTTTGAATTTCAATGCAAGGGTAGAACAATTGACCGAGCAATTGACTAAAACTTTAGATACTGGAATAATATATGGGATACATTTTATCCCACAAGAAGTCCATGGGCAAGCAGCAGTATCGTATGTCTTAATTTTAAAAGCGCCCAGGGTGATAATTCACTATGCCACACGAAATCCCTTGCAGAAAACGTGTGACTTCAATACGACAATTCCACGAAGATATCGTAACGCGAAGCATTACGTGTCTGAATGGTCATAGTAAATAAGTGTCTTTGATTTTTATAGCAGACTGTACCTACAGTTGTTTCCTAACTGCGATCTTACCTTTTGCTTCAATCAAGCAATCTTCGTTTATAGGTGAACATATTTGGCTACTATCGTTATCTGAAAACACGTTCATACTCGTAGTATAGTTTTACATGGTTACACTGCCTATTTTCAAAGCGCGTAGCTGCTTTAAAATATGGCCACGCGCTTTGAAAAACGATTTGGATACTTCCTACTGTCATCTCAGATTGGAGAAAAAGAACTGCCATCGTTAAAAAACTTTCTTCAATCGGCAGTCAGGTTTTATTAAATACCTGATGGCCGATTTTAGAAAGCACCTAGCCATTTTACAAAATTGCTTCGTGCGTTGTCGGCGATGAGTTCCAAATTCAAGGTTTTAAACATTATATATTTTCCGATTTCTTTGTAATTCGTATTCTTATTAGTCTAAATTATTATTTTTGCAATATCCGAATTTCGCAAATTCTTCGTTTTGTTTTGCCCCACGATGGGCGCCAGTGTCAGGCGGTCCTAGTGTTTGGGTTTGTTCCACTAGCCCAGCGACGAAACATCAGTGGACACAAAAGTACAGGAACAATTAGGAGCACAGGAACAGGAGGAGATGTTCATACACAGAGATCTTGCACTCGACTATTCTATTCAGTCTTCTCTCAATTTAATATATTTGGTAAGAGTGTACTACAGTTGGGGTTTTAGTATTGTTATTATCACAGACTTTTCGAACTTCAACACAGACTTTTCTTCGTGGTTGTTTTCATCCTTCAACAAGGATGAAAACAACCACGAACAAAAGTACTATCATAAATATATATAGGACTCCAGTTGTAATAAACTTATTTAGGTATTTTATAACATATTATTTCGTAAAATTTCCGTTTTTGCTAATCCAAAGACAATATGGGAAAGGTAATTTGAATTTTGAATTAATAATGACAAACTATCAAATGGAATGAAATAGATTATGAAAGAGTTAAGAGATCAAATGAGTATTATTACGAAAGAGGTTTGACATCGTCACATTATAAATTGTATAAACTCTTAATTTTCCGAACAAGTACAGTTTGATACCTAAAGCTACAAACACTGTTTAGGCTTTAATTATAAATAACAAGACTGTGATGCCGTAATGAAAATACGTTAATTTGGGAATTATAGTCATAATTTTTTTAATTACACATTTTCAGTGCTATTCGGGTAAACAAATTTGTCGGATGTCATTAATTCTTTTTTTAACGTAAATCCTCTTGTTCGCTTTGCGCTGGAGTTTAGGATACCGTGGTGTTTTTTTTTTGGTTTATAGTCGACTGCCCAAAAAAAATGTTTTTTTATTCCACTTTATTTTCTGCTTGAGATATTATTAGAATCTGGTTGTTTTCCCGATTAGCACAGGACGACCGGTTGGTCTCGTGGCTAGTGATCCTAGGTACGTAATCTCAAACGGTTGCGGGTTCGAAACCTGCAAGGTGCAATCATTTGTGTGATGAGCAGAAATGTTTGTTTCCGAGTCGTGGATGTTATAATATTCGTATCTATGTATTTTTATCCGTTATCTAGTACCCATAGTACAGGGTATCCTAGGTTAGGGCTAGTTAATTGGTGTGGAATTGTTCCCAATATATTATTATTATTATTAAAAGTGAAATAAAAAAATATTGGATGAACAACAATAATGTCCAGTCCGTGACAGTCGTGTTTTTTTAATTCATTAAAACATTAATAGTGTTTGTTGCTTTATGAATCAAACTGTACTTGTTCGAAAATTAAGAGTTTGTACGAAGAATTAGAAAAATTCGAAAATTGTAAATTTAATAATTTATACAAATATGAATACGTATTACAAAGAAATCGGAAAATATATAATGTGGGAAACCTTGAATTTGGAACTCATCGCCGACACCGCGCTTGTGCACATGAACGGTTCGGCATATCTTAGGTGCTTCATTCTCGAACTGGTGATGAGGAATCCGTCTTTTTTAAACCATTGGTACATATATACTTAGTACACGTACTTGGTTGTCGTACTTACGTGGCATATAGAATCCAACACATTTACATAATTTGAATGTGTAATTTGATAAACACTCAGCTTGACAATTTTTTGCTGTGTATATTTTGAAGTAGCGTAGTTTTCGGTCTTCTGGGAAAAAACATTGTCTTCTGGAAATAAAGAAAAACAAAAATTTTACATTTATTTCAGTGTATGGGATGCCATAAAGGGTTTACCTACCGATGAATTCGGGATCACCTGTTGAAATTATAAATCAATGAAAAAACTTTCGTTTTTCCTTGAACCAAAAAATAAAACAATGTCAAATGGATAAAAAAGAATACCTCTAAACCAATTTTTATGACATTTTAAAACAATCAAATCAAGATCAGGAAGTCTATTGTAAAAGTATTATAAAAAAACAAAAAACCCGACTCCGAACAAAAGTATTGAATACAATTATAAACAACTCACGGGCTATGTAAATTCGCAGAGCAGTGCATGTGGGGAGAACGGGGTGCACGACGTAAACATGTTATGCTCGGGTTGTTGCTTTTCAGCCGCGAAAGCGGACGGACGCAATGCAAGCTGACCGCCCGCAAAAATTATAATAATTTACGTTTTGTATTTACTTCAAAGAAAGAAGACTAGGGTTTTTATAAGGATAGGTAAGCACGCACATCCATTAACGAGAATACTATCATATATTTAAAAGACTCCACATAAAATAACTTATTTACACATTTTTAAAACAATATTTTCTCGTTAAACATCCAGTTTATCAAATCCAAAGACAATCTTAGAATGACAGGATATTTTAATTAAAAATAGTGTCGACAATACGGTGATAGATTATGACAAAGGTTGTAATGTTCATGAAAAAGGATAGAGGACGGTTAGATTTGTCCACAAATATAAGGTCGCTCATCGAGCTATAGAGAGAGCTATGCTTGGAATTGATCGGAAGCAAAAGATTCGTAATGAAGTTATCCGACAGAGAACCAAGGTATCATACATAGCTGTAAGCATAAGCAAGATAAAGTGGCAGTGGGCTAGTCACATTTCCCGAAGAATCGTTAACCCCCAATGGCAGGAAAACCCAAAGAACCGATAGCCAAACAAGAACTACCATTAGACAAATTAGCGTAGGACATTGGGCGCCATGTAACGTGACGACCTGCAAAAAACGGCTAGCAGAAAATGGATGAAGAAAGCTGAAGACTGTGCTCAATGGCGTGCATTTGGAGAGCCCTACATCCAGCAGTTGACAAATATAGGCTGATTATGATGATGCATTTCTAAGGCTTTTGCTGCCTTATTAATAAAAATGTCTTAATCTTAATGTATTCCTAACTTACACATGGACTACTTAATTCCAGACTAATCAAGTATTAACCTCGTTCCTAAAGTGTTATTAAAAAACATGGAGTAACCTTTGACTACCAATACCATCCTTACGCCTGGAGTAACTCGTAAGCTAAAGCAACCCATTTAACTTAAAATTAAAATGAATGCTTCTGTAAATAAACCTAATGCTCATTGACAATGACAGTATTGATTATGCTAACAATGTTGACAATGGTAGAAAATGTTTCGAGTTTGACAACTAGTTGTTTGACAGAAAGTCTAGATCGCTGTCTCCCTTTACTCTAAAAAAATATTTTAGTTTGTATAATTTGCTTTTTGCTTCAAATCTTAAAACCGGGCGGGACTGTGTGGGGGCGCACGGCCGTTTGTTTGTCGTGAAACGTCTACGCCACGTTTAATTTGATCTGGTCCTGGAATCCTCTCGTTTGCTCTGCGCTGGAGTTTAGGATACCGTTGTAATCTACCAAACTTATTCTTTCTAACAATGTGCCAATCTTTATTTTAATTCAAACATTCCGGGCGCTGCAGTGACTTTTGTGATTGTAATATTTTTAATCCTTTTTTTATTGCTTAGTCTTAAGTAGACTTTTTGTACAAATTTTCAACGAGATCATTACAAAAACACTCGAATCAACACGCTACCCTGTCTGGATTTCGAGTAATACCGAATTAAATATCACATAAACATCAATTTTGCTGATTTTGCTCTGTACGTCCTGTCTTTTAAAAAAAGCTAAATATCAAATCATTGAGCTGACTATTTAAACTGAAAAATGACAGTAGAAATAAATCTCTGGAGCTTATAGTTACAGAGTTATAATAGCGAGACGATATAAATCTTTTCGTTACGGTTCACTTTTTAGCCCTGGTATGTTTCGGTGTGATTTGAAAGATGTTTCACGTCTAAAATGAGCCCAAAACGCAGTTGTTCAATTAATTGGGATAAAGTGGAAAATATAAGTCACGTGAAAGTCCTTTTTTTAATTGGATTTTATAAAGGATTTTGATGAAACTTGGTATGGTAAGTATATAAAAATAACTCAAAGGATACCTTCTTTTTATCACTGTACACTCAGGCAAATCCATGGGGCGCAACTAATTGAAGTTAAATATTTAAATACCAATATGATCAAGTTAAAAACTAAGGCATCTCGGAGGAAGTCCATAAGGTGAAATACCTACTTTCAAATAATTAACGCCACAGAAAACGGTAAAAGACCCTATTCCTAATACTTTAATCAGTCGCTAAACTAGGCAGCGCCAAGGTATAACTTTTAGTCCAAAACTAAAGTCAGATTAGTTTATTCGTTTCCTTACTCCGAGTTTATTTATACCGAAAATATTAATACGGGCTTAATACTTACACCTGCTTTAGTCAATGTTTATTAATAAGCTAGTGATTTATTATTTAATTATAGCAAGTATTGCATTGCATTTCTTATGTGCAGAATTACAAGACGACACTTGATTTTAAAATGTAGAAATAGAAAAACAGAGTGTTATTTTTCTTCATAATAAGCATACTAAAACAAACTTACGTTTGAAAAGGGTAATCCGACAAACTGATGTCCGTATTAAATTGATGGAAGTTGATGGCCACCGATGATATTTGATTGGGAAGAGCTGCGTAGTAGTACAATGAAGACTGAGGAAAATCCGCGGGATGATGCAAATATATCTGGACACAATATAATTTATGAAAATATTAATAATCTTATTGTTTTTTATGGGACAAGCTTTCAAATAAAAAAACTTTGTGGTTTACTGTCAGAATACCCCAAAAAGAAAAATGTGCTGGCTACATACTTTCTGCTTGAGGGTGTAGCTGTAGACTATAGGACTAAAAACTGCTTTACCAACATGTTGTTGGACAGATGTATTGCACTATATATACACTGGCCTTCAAAACTTAGAACGACCCTTTGGATGTTTGCGCATCACGTTAACACTACAGGACTGATTGCGATGCGATGTTAACAGTTGGATAGCTTAGATTTTGACTTAAAAACTGGTGTACTTGGTATCTCAATCCAATGAGTAGAAGCCAGGCATTTAAAAAAAACTAAATCTATTAATTTTAAAAGTGTGATAACTTTTGAATAAATATTCTGGACCGACTGTGATACGATTTTTCACTGTTGGATATCTTAGGTTATGACTTAAAAACTGGTGCACTTGGTATCTCAATTCGATTAGTAGGAGCCGAGCAATTTAATAAAAAACTAAATCTATTAATTTTGAATGTGTGGTTAGTTTTGAATAAAAATTCTGGACCGATTGTGATGTTATTTTCACTGTTGGACAGCTTCGATTTTGACTAAAACACTGGTGCACTTGATATCTTAACCCAATGATTAGGAACCAAGCAATTTAATAAAAAAACTAAATCTATTAATTTTAAATGTGTGGTTAGCTTTGAATAAAACTTCTAGACCGATTGTGATGCAATTTTCACTGTTGGAAAGCTTAGATTTTGACTTAAAAACTGGTGTACTTGGTATTTTAGTAGGAGCTAAACAATTTAATAAAAACTCTTTACTATTAATCTTAAAAGTGTGGTACTAAGTTTGAAGACCAGTGTATAATATATGCAAAAGTACCCAACCCTGTCTCTCGTCTGATTGTTCCTTGTTCAGAATAAACGGCTGAACCAATCTTGGTAAAATTTGGCTTGAGATATGAAGTGCGGATAATGCGCGGCGGCTATCTTGCATTTTCAATGTTACTGAATATATATTTGTATTGTCATCAGAAATAAAGTTGTACCAAATTTCAGATCAATCGGTCAACAGGAAGGGGGTAAAATTTCTATTACTAGATTTGACCCAAACACAAAAAACAACAACAACAACAAGCTAAATAAAACCGTTTAGTACAGGAATATTTCCTTTGCGTAAATTTTGCTATCATAAATATTTATGGTACTTTTTCTGCACCAAAAGCCTTCAAATTCCACCGCTTGCTGTACAGAGCAAATAACAATAACTAAAACTAATAACGTAAACTAAATATCTGGGTGATCCAAGTACATAAGTCCATATCCGATAAAGGATATTTCGTTAAAATAGGGTAAATTACCGTAAAACCTGAATATAATCCATTGCATGTTTTATCTTGATTGTCTGGATCGCTCATTAATAATATCTTCATATCAGGCACTGAACCAAGAACCTAAAATGTAAAAGCATCTGTCAGAAAGTCTACACGATAGTGTGGACCACTTGTGGTGTAATTTTTGTGAGAAAAACAACTGCTCTACTACTTCAATCATAACTGTCACACTCAAAGACGTCAATTAACGCTGTTTTGTGAATATTTAAAATTGATTGATTAGTGTTTATGACATCTCTGAGTGCGACAGTAATTATACAAAGAATTATATCTAAAAAAAAAGAAAAAGTTACTTAGATTAAACACATAAAGATAGGATGTAGGTAACAAAATAACAAAACAAATATATCAACAATGGCTTGAAATGGATTAGGTTAATATTATTTGTAAGAAATTAACAAAACAAATACTTAAAGCATGTTTTTAAAGTTAGACCTCTCCAAGCTTTGGAGGTAAATTTTGATCTGAACAAAATTTTAAGTGATTCACTTATTTTTCCTATGTTTTTTTTATTATGCTCTGCCCGCGGCTTCGCACGCGTGTTTTTTTCTCTAGGTTAGAAGTACTCTTTGTGCTTTTCCAAGACCTTAAATACCAATATACCAACATTTGATCAAAATTCCTTCAGCCATCATAAAGATTTATATCGATCTGTTTTTTTCCTTTTTTTGGCATCGTATTGAGATACCAAGTACTCTAGTTTTTAAGTCAAACCCTAAGCTATCCAACAGTGAAAACCGCATCGCAATCAGTCAAGGAGTTATTACGTACAGACATACAGACAAACAAACAAACAGACACGAATTTAAAAAATATTATATTTATTTTCATTAGCTTATTTTACGTACCCTAGACCATTTTTTTTAATTATCCACTTTGTACAGAGTTTTTCGTTAATTTTGCTTTATTGTAAGTATAGATTTTAAGAATAGATGACTGTACCAAGTTGCATCAAAATCCGTCCAGAAGTTTATTCTGTGCCAGTAGTTTCATCGTGATACGTGTTCTTTTAAATAACTTTCAACCCCTATCCTGCAGGAACCCTTTATTTTTTCGGGATGAAAAGTATTTTATGTCCAACCTCGTCATATAAATTCAAATCATACCAAGTTTCATTAGAATTCATTCATTTGTATTCGCATGATGCGCGGCTAAGGTACAGACAGACAGGCAGATAGACAGCCAGTGATAAAACAGTTTTGGCTTCAGTATCGAATATGGAGTACCCTTCAAAACAATATTATTTATTTCTTCCAAACTTAACATAACTTTGTACACCTATCCCGCTGGAACCCTTTATTTTTTGTAATAAAAAGTATCCATAATTTTAATTCATCATATACGCTATGACTGTGCCAAGTGCCAATAAAATCAGTCTAGTAGTTTCAGCGTTGTACGTGTTCTTTTAAATAACTTTCAACCCCTATCTTGCGGGAACCCTTTAATTTTTCGGAATGAAAGTATCCTATGTCCTACCTCATGGTATGAACTCAAATCATACCAAGTTTCATTCGAATTCATTCATTATAGTTTCAGCGTGATGCGAGGCCAAGATACAGATAGACAGACAGATAGACAGACAAAAATGAAAAATGTACAGTTTTGGCTTCAGTATCGAATTTAGAATACCCTCCATAAAAATTATTCAAAATATCTCCAATTTATAGAATTTGACCTGTGACTGATAAAACTGTATTTTATTATTAGTATAGATCATGATTTTGGTATCTTTAAAGAGATTTACTACTGGAATACTACCAACATCCAAAAAATCAGCACGTTACTAGCGGTAGTTTGGTCAAAATAAATAAGTTTGTGATGCATATGGTCTCATACCTCCCATTTTCATTCAAACCTTATTTTTGGAACATCCTGTACCTACATATAGTTTGGATATCACTATCACTTCATTATCACTACAAAATTTAAAAGAAAGTCACGGAACGTCTGTCTGTCTACAAATAACTCTGAAAATACTGATCTGATTTTGTTCTGGTTCTCCTAGGCGTAGGTTGATTGAAGAGGAAGGTAAAACCTTAACTATAATTAAATATACATTTAATTAAATTTAAGTCGATATAGGGCAAATTTACGCAACAAAGTCGGAAAAACAGTCGTTTTTTTGCCAATGCTGCGAATTCCGTTACAGCTTTTCAGTAACAAAAAAACATATTTTAGAGCCGCAATTTTCTAGAACTCTTTGTACAAATATGTGTAAGTCATTATAAAATTAAATATCACAATAATTTAGTTTTGCTTTATACATGTTTTTTTGACGAATCGTATGAAAGTTATAACGATGTCTTTGATGAGCGGATTTCAATTAATTCTACCGGACATTCGTCGTATCTACTATTTATTACTTTATTCTATAGTCGCAGGTGTATGTAATTTACTTTGACGCGGGTGCGGGCTGGCTGCGGGTAGACGTTTTGTACAAATAAATCTATACAAAATCTTTATAGCAATAAGAACGAAAAAGTCAGTACAAAGAAGACAATAAAAAAAATGGTCCAGGGTACTTAAAATAAGCTACTGAACAAGAAAATAACATTTTTTTAAATTTTGTCTTTCTGTTTGTCTGCTTGTCTGTTTGTTTATTATGGTTATTCGCGCATCACGTAATAACTACTGGACCAATTGCGATGCAATTTTCACTGTTGGATAATTTGACTTAAAAACTGTTGTACTTGGTATCTCAATACGATCATTAGGAGCCGAGCAATCAATAAAAACTTTTTGAATGCTGAAGGAATTTTGATCAAATGTTGGTATATTGGTATTTTCGGTCTTGGAATAGTACATAGAGTAATTTTAACCCAGAGCAATGACCACGTGTATGAAGCAGCGGGCATCAGCTAGTATTTAAATAAACTCTTAGCTACCCGTGCGAAGCTGGGGCGGATCGCTAGTAATATAAATGGTATATGTACCTAGTAGTATAAATTATATAATGTTCACTGGTCCTCACTTGGATTCCCTGTGATAAGGGGATTAAGCTAATTTACAAATGTGCAACTTACGCGGCCTCGTCGTGGATAATGATCTTTTGCTGAATAATTATTGTAACCTTTCTCGGGTGACCAACCGACGCTAGACCTGCTACTTTTCATGTATTGGTATTCCAACTGGGTGCTGGAAAAATTGGAAACATCAAATTATTATACAAATCAAACAGCCGTCGTGTCACTTATATGTATTATAAAAATGTTATTTTGATGTACAAAAACTTCTGTTACATTATACAATTAATTTCAAGTAATTCTACTAAGATAATTACTGAAAAAAGTTAGTGATTAGTAATGCTGATCGAAGACATGTGTATACTTACTTAAGCTATATGCTTTTTGTATTGTTATCTTAAATACTTATTTATACTCGTATATAATTATTGTTAGTTCAATATCAAAAAGACATTGTCTATGTGGAAGTTCTGGCAAGATCGGTGAGTCCATGTCAAAGTAAACCCAAAGTTGACAGGATCAGGTGGTCAGTAATGTTTTTGAAAATAAGATAAGCTCCCGGGCCCCACGGTCCTAATGATTCAACACACCAAACGGCTTCAATAACCACTACCGAGAATAGCATATTTTCGCCGCTTGAGCTGCTCTACTAAAGAAGCCGCGGCGCCAACAAGAGAGGCCATGATGACCGAGCTGATCGACTGCAGTACCATGACAGACATGGCACCCTCCATTCAAACTTAAGCTAATAGACGCGTTACCGATATTAAAAGAAGGGCAGGTCTGCAACCAAAGTCCAGATTCCCACATAGAAACCGCAAGAAGACGACACGCTAGGACACGTATTTAAAAGATTATTCCCTGCTAGTTAGCAAAGCAGCCGATTCTTCTGCTTCTGCAATGACGAAGCTAACGGGAAATTGGTATTTGGGCATACCATCCTCTAAGCATTCTTGCCTCCAGTCAAATAGGCTACATCGAAACTCCCTAAAGATAGTGCAAGGATGTTATTCTAATAATTTATTTTATTTCAGGGTTAAAGGAAAAGCCGACCTATATATTTAAAGAACTTATTATTTGGGTCGTTGACCCTATATCCCACTATCCTAGAGTTAACCGTATTCCAGATACTTATCATTCAATATTTTTAGAAAAAATTAAAAACTTTTTTCTGTAGTTTCACACTCCAGGGTCCAATTTGTTGCTGGTTTTACGTAGGGGGTATGCCAGTCCATAAAAATCCTCACTAATACATAAAAATGAAACGTTATCTGTTTGTTTGTATGGGGAGTTTAAACGCAAGAACGGCTGGACGGATTTTCATGAAATTTGGAATGGAGATAGCTTATGCCCTGAAATAAAACATAGGATTTTATCTCGGAAAATAGTAAGTTTCCATGGAAAACTGGGAAATGTAGATTACTCGCTGTAAGGAACGGTTGCCATGGAAACGAAATAATAACAAGTCTGTCTAAAAGCATCAAGAGCTTTGGTGTCAAAGAGAGTACAAAACGTTGGTACTATTTATGCATACTTTTGCATTGGTTTTTAATATCCTAGAAGAACATAGAAATCTTTTTTCGCGATAAACTGTAGTCCACCCGGACGCAGTTGCGGCTGAAAGCTAGTAATTAAAACTTCAAACAACTGGTATCAGTTTAAAGTAGCTGCTCTATAACTATATGAATAAAGATGTTTTCACTTAGTGCTCCCAACTTTGAAGAACGTTAATTAAAAAAAGTTTTATGGAAGTTATCCTGCAAATTATTGACCGAACGAGCGCAAAGCGTCTCCGTTTCGTCGGGAGATTTTTGATTGGGCGGGTACTTCCCCCAAATAGGGGAAAAAAGAGGGCTATTGAATATCTCCACTTTATAAGATCCGATTTCGATGGTTGAATGTTAGTAACTTTAAATTGATCTCATAAAAATTTGGTGAAGATCTGATGAGGATGTTCAGCGTGATGAGCTGAATAGCTCCTCAAAATGCAGTAAATTGCCCACTTTTAGGTTTCTAGCAGTGAAATCAGCCCTTTACCTACTAGGATTGATGAAGCACCTTGGTTCTTAATGTTAGTTTTACAATAAGGTGCACCGCTAGATTGTTTGAAAGTATGTACTCGCGAGGTCTACAGCTCACAGAGCTATTAGTATAACTTCTACATCTTTTAACCTATCCAAAAATGTATGATAAATTTTTAATGAGGCCAAGTGTGAGTTTAGAACAACAAACCTTCGATACCAATCATTAGCTGTTTACTACCGTGGCAGGTAGTAAACAGCTCGTAACAATGAAGTAAGTTCAAAAACGTCGGAAGACGAATCGATTGATACCTCGCTTGGCAAAATCGGACCAATAGGGGCGACGCCATGGTGGAACATCCACATACTCACATACATACATGCATATATAGACTGTTAAACTCATTACCCTTCCCTAGCTTCACCCCACTCGGGTAAAAAGCGTCGGGTGCGCATTTTTTTCAACCGAGAGATACATTGTTCATTTACCCGACTCGTTTTTCATTGTTTCGAGGTTGTTTGTTTTTCGTCGTATGAGGTAGAGCTGGCCTCTGATGTCAGAGTTTGTCGATCCGTCGGACCAATAATAGCCGAGAACGACAGCTAAACGTGCCCTCCGAAGCACGGAGTGTTGCAAAACCGAACATAACTCAAAAAAGTCATTGGTGCGGAGCCTAGGTTTTGAACCCGTTATCGTTGGATTCTAAATTGCACTATAGAACCGTTAGGCCACCATCGCTCGAATTCTATTTTGAGGTGACATATTTACAATGATTGGTAGCGAAGGTAACTTCGATAGAACTTTTGTATTAACTAATGTGGCAGCACTAAGTGAAAAAAAAAAAAACATTCCAATAGTTATCGAGCAGCCATAAATCAATAACATTGTTAATAGCATACTGATAGCAGTTGTTCGAAGTTTTATTATTAAAAATAGTTATCGAGCAGCCACTTTAAACTAATAGCAGTTGTTCGAAGTTTTATTATTAAAATTAAATAATAAAACTTCGAAAAACTGCTATCAGTTTAAAGTGGCTGCTCGATAACTATTGGAATGTTTTTTTTTCACATAGTGCTGCCACATTAGTTAAGACAAAAGTTATATCACTACATTCCAATAGTTTTCGAGCAGCCAATTTAAACTGATAGCAGCTGTTCAAAGTTTTATTATTTAATTTTATGAGCTGACATATCCCCTATATAAAATCAGAAAAAAATAGCCCTAGAGTCTGAAAATAGAGAAAAAAGTTGAAATTAGAGCAAAAACTATGTTTTTGAAACAGTTGTCACCTGACAGTTTAGATAGAAGCAGAAATAAGCCTATCTACCTAGCAGTGGCGGTAGATGTACAAGAAAAAATAATATAGGTAACTACCAGCATAATCAGAAGGTAACAGGTGAGAAGTCAGGAAGTGAGTAACAGGAGGTGGTGCAGTTTATGATATTATCCCTCGGCTTGGGACTTAGCTGTGAAGCGCACGCGGAAAGAGCTCCGCAGCATTGAGAGTGCAGCGGTAGTAAGGGTGCAGCCGTGGTAGAGATGCAGCAAAGGTAGATGTTCAGTAGAAGTGCAGCAGTACACCGAGAAACTCCTGGGGGACAGGTGTCCAGCAGACTCATGGCAGCGCTTTGATCAAGGGTAGACTTCTTGAAAGTCAAAGGAAAAAACCCTGGAATAGTCGAAACAGTCAGCTGAGTCCCAGTTCAGTAATGCTGGCTGCCGTACATCACTAGACTTCCATTCCTTGGGGTCCACAATACCGAACAAGGCCTCTTTCAGTTAAGCCCCAAGGAAGTAGATGTGGCAGCCAGTATTCATTTTAAGTTTTTTTTTATTATTTTTGACATTAAAACTAAAAATTAAAAGAAAAGTTAAAGTGTGAAAGACCAGAGAGGTCGGTCATAAGTTGACATTTACATAATATTTTTCCCTCCAAATTAATCCTAGCTCACGAAATAGGAAACACTTACCCAATATTGGGGATTTTGACCACACAGTTTTTTATATGTCTATACTTATAATAAAACTGTAACAGGTCCAATTCTGTACATTGAAGATATTTAGTAAACATTTTTTGGAGGCTGTTCTGTATTCCATACTGAAGCCAAAACTGTTTTTTTTTTCATTTTTGTCTATCTGTCTGTCTGCGTCTGCGTCTGTATCTTGGCTAGGCATCACGCTGAAACTACTGAATTCCTTTATTATACGCTTTTCTATAGCATTTAATTGAATTCCAAGCATTCTGACGTTGGCTTATTTACGAGTACATTGGAGTCTGTAAGCTAGTCTATTGCCAACTTCTTAGGTACGCAAGTATGTTAAGTTAATTAGTAAGATATAATTAATTTGATGTTGTTGTATTTTATTGGTTTAGGCGTGTGTGCGGAAAATGTGGTCAGCTGGTAAACAACGGCTGTTTCCGATTAGATAATATGTTGCCTTACGTGTGGTAGCCGTTGCTTTAATCAGCCCCTGATTGAATGTTGGTGCACTCGGCCATTCGGTCTATTTGTGGAGGCTGTTTTTGGCTTTTTGCTTTTATTTTTTGTGTATTATTTAGCTAAATAATATAAGCCACCCAAACATTAATAAAATAAAAGTATGAATTTGAATGAAACTTGGTATGATTTGAGTTCATACTATGAGGTAGGACAGAGGTTACTTTTCATCCTGAAAAATTAAAGAGTTCCCGCAGGATAGGGGTTGAATGTTATTTAAAAAAACACTTACCACTGAAACTACTGGACGGATTTTGATGCACTTTGACACACTCATAGTTTATGTAATGGGTGATAATTAAGGATACCTTTTATCCCGAAAAATTAAAAGGTTCCTGTAGGATAGGGGTCCAAATTCTGTACATTGAAGATATTTAGTTTTTTTTTTTTGATGCTGTTCTATATTCGTACTGAAGCCGAAACTGTATTTTTTTCTGTAGTCTGTCTATCTGTCTTTCTGTCTGTATCTTGGACGCGCATCACGCCAAAGCTACCGAATGAATTCAAATGAAACTTGGCATAATCTGAGTTCATACTACGAGGTAGGACATAGGATAGTTTACATCCCGAAAAATTAAAGGGTTCCCGCAGGACAGGGGTTGAATTTTTTTATAAGAACTCGTATCACGCTGTAACCACTGGGCGGATTTTGATGTAACTTGGCACAGTTATAGTCTAAATGATGATTGAAAATTATGAATACTTTTTATTCCGAAAATATAAAAAGTTCCTGTGGGATAGGAGTCCAACTCTGTAAATTAAAGAAATTTTGTTAAAAACTTTTGGAGCTGTTTTGTATATGGTACTGAAGCCAAAACTGTTTTTTTTTCTGTTATTCTGTCTGTCTGTATCTTGGCATAGCATCATGCCGAAACTACTCAATGAGTTCAAATGAAACTTGGAAAAATTTGAGTTCATACTTCGACGTAGGACATTGGATACTTTACATCCCGAAAATTTTAAGGGTTCCTGCAGGAAAGGGGTGGAAAGGTATTTAAAAGAACACGTATCACGCTGAAACTACTCGACGGATTTTTATGCAACTTAGCACAGTCACAGGTTATATAATGATTAAAAATTAAGGATACTTTTTATCCCGAAAATGTAAAGGGTTCCTGCGGGATATGGGTCCAAATTCTGTACATTGAATATATTTTGTAAAAAATATTGGCGTCTGTTTTATATTCAGTACTGAAGCCAAAACTGTTTTTATTTTTCATTTTTGTCTTTCTGTCTGTGTGTCCGTCTGTCTGTCTATATCTTGGCAGCGCATCATGCTGAAACTACTCAATGAATCCAAATGAAACTTGGTATGATTTGGGTTCATACTTTTAGGTAGGACATTGGATACTTTTCATCCCGAAAAATCAAAGTGTTCCCGCAGAATAGGGATTGTAAGTTGTATAAAAGATCACGTATCAAACTGAAACTACTGGACTGATTTTGATGCAACTTGCCACAGTCATAGTTTATATGATGGGTGAAAATATTATTATTATTTCGGAAAAAATATGGGTTCCTTCGGGATATGGGTTCAAATTCTGTATATAGAAGACGATTTGCTTTATTTTAAATGTTTCCTTTTATTCTATATTGAAGCCAAACAGTTTTTTTCATTGTTGTCTTTCAGTCTGTCTGTATCTTGGCCACGCATCGCGCCGCTAAATCTACTAAAGGAATCTAAATGGAACTTGGTGTGATTTGAGTTGATACTACGACATAGGACATAGGATACTTTTCATCCCGAAAAATTAATGTGTTCTCGCAGGATATGGGTTGAAAGTTATTTAAAAGAACACGTAACACGCTGAAACTACTAGACGAATTTTGATGCACAGTCATCGTATAAATGATGGGTTAAAATTTTAAAATTGACGATAACTTTTATCCCAAAAAAATAAAGTGTTCCTGCGGGATAGGGGTCCACAGTTATGTTAATAAATGATTCATTTTTTGAGGGTACTCTATATCCGATAGTGAGGCCTTAATTGTTTTTTTTTTCAGTTTTGTCTGTTTGTCTGTCTGTATCTTGACCGCGCATCACGTCGAAACAACTGAATGAATTCAAATGAAACTTGGTATGATATGAGTTCATACTACGAGGTAGGACATTGGATACTTTTCATCCCGAAAAATTAAAGTGTTCCCGCAGTATAAAAATGGTCTGGGGTACCCTAAAATAAGCTGAGAACATTTATGCAATTTCAAATGTGGGATAGCTTAGGGTTTGACTTAAAAATTGGTGTAATTAGTATCTCAAATTGGCGATTAGAAGCCGAGCAATTGACAAAAATATTATTGATGGCTGAAGAAATATTGATAAAAATTTTGTCTCTCTGTCTGTCTCTCTGTATCCTGGCCGCGCATCACGCCGAAACTACAGAATAAATTTAAATGAAACTTGACATGTTTTGAGTTCATACTACGAGGTAGGACATTGGATAGTTTACATCATGATAAATTAAAGGGTTTCCGCAGGATAGGAATATTTTTTTGGAGTTGGTATTTGTGTTTTACGGTTTATAGTTACTTCCATATTTCACGGCTAGGATACTCGAGGATATTCATGCAAACTTCAAATACCTAGGTCCAACGGCTCAGGCTGGGCGTTGTCTGTTAGTCAGTCAGTCAGTCAGTAGGTATGTCACGGTACTGTTTTATATGATTAAATGCACGATTAAAATAATGTAATAAAACACATATTTTTAATATTCTGCCCAAAAGTGAAGGGCATCTATACTTATAATAAAGCAGTAAGTGCCAAAAATCTGTAAAAGGAAGATATAAAAAAAAATGGGTACCATAAATAAGCTACCGAAAAACAATAAAACATTTTTTAAATTAGTGTATGTCTGTTTGCCAGTTAGTCTGTTCACGCATCACTTAGAAACTACTGGACCGATTGTGATGCGGTTTTCATTGTTGGTTAGGGTTTGACTAAAAAACTGGTGTATTTATTATCTCAATACGATGAGTAGAAGCCGAGCAATTGATAAAAACTTTTTAACGGCTGAAGGAATTTTGTTTAAATTTTGGCATATTGGTATAGGTCTTGGAATAGTGATAGAGTTCTTTTAACCTAAAGAAATGGCCACGCGTGCGAAGCCAAGGGTACAACTAGTACTAGAATATATAAATATTGGTTTTAGAGTAAATTAGCTTTTCTGTAGTTTACGACGATTTAGATATTTCTAAATCGTCGTAAACTACAGAAAAGCTAATTATTTAGTTGGCTTCGCTTTTGATTCAATGAATCAAAAGCGAAGCCAAACCAACTATGACTTACTACCACAGACAAAGTAGTGACACTACCTCGGTGTTGTCTATTGTGTTTGACGTTTGAAATTAGATCTGCGGGACGATTACCTATCTTGTTGAAATCAGAACTTAATTATATCAATCATTTAATGCGGTGCGTTGGGGAGATATTGCCATGAAAATTTGTTTGCAACAAGTCATATTGGAACGAAAAAAAACGTGAGGTGAAGTGAAGTGTTACACAGTTATCTTTTGGATAGGGTCAAATCTATCGGGAACGATCCAAATAATAATGTGTCCTTAAATATCTAGGAAATCCACACCAATTCCCTGTAATCCACACCAATATATAAAAGTGAAAAGTTGTCTGTTTGTTGGTTTGCTTAATTTTTTGGGGAGCTTCCACGCGATATCGGCTAGACGGATTATGATGTAATTTGGAATGGAGATAGCTTTATACCCTGGAATAAAACATATGATTTTATTAATCCCAGAAAAAGGTAAATTTCCACGGGAAAACTGGAAAATGTTGATTACTCGCTGTAAGGAACGGTTGCCATAGCGACGAAATAATAAAAAGTCTGTCAAAAAAACATAAAGAGTGTTGAGGCTAGCTTTTTCATTTGTTTTTAATATCCTAGAAGAACACGGGATGCTTTTTTTCGCGATAAACTGTAGTCCATGCGGACAATTTCGCAGGTAAAAGCTAGTCTAGCACTATAAAAGTGAAACGTTGTCTGTTTTGTTTGGGAAGTTTTCAAAGCCAAAACGGCTAGGCCGATTTTAATGAAAATTTGTATCTTGATACTGTATACAACAGAGACCATTATTGAGTACTTTTTATCCCGGAAAAGAGAAAATTGCCACGGGGATTCGTCGATAACTCACTTTCACACCAAAACAGCTCTGAAGAAGTATTATATATAGGTAGGTATTCTAGGTACTTTACAATACAGAGATAAACATAAAATACTCGTACATTTATCCCGGAATAAGGGAACGCAAAAATCTGGAAAAGTTTGGTAGATTGGTTGTAGCGGCTAACATAACAAAACCTATAAGATACCTTATATCATTTAAAACGCGGGCGAAGCCGCGGGGCACAGCTAGTTATTAATAAGATTTAATGATAATAAGTATTTTATCATCATTATCATACTATTATTTTGTTTTCTATATTGTGATCGGGGACGGTTATGCTCGCGTCCGCAGGAGTTACCTTTCACAACCCTACACGTGTCTCCTGGGTGGTTCTAAACGAGCTCGTAACAGACTAAATAGGCGAGAAAATTATTAACTATGTACACAACTAGCTCTATCCTGATCCTGGCTCTTCTCAGAGTCCTTTGATTAAAGATATCGGACCATCAATCCGTTTATTACAATTAAACATTGAAGGCATAAGTAAAACCAAAAGTGATTACTTGCAGAAACTCCTGCAAGCAAATAAAATCGACATAGTCAATATTCAGGAGACCCACACAAAAGATGATCCCGA
Organism: Alsophila aescularia; assembly: GCA_946251855.1. NCBI lineage: Eukaryota > Metazoa > Arthropoda > Insecta > Lepidoptera > Geometridae > Alsophila > Alsophila aescularia. The sequence goes on from OX276375.1 coordinate 31,084,321, forward strand.
TCTTGAAAACAGAGATTGAAAACGTCATCCAGCGCTGCCCCATTCACTCGCACAAAAGGTCCTTGGACATTATGGATCTCCCTTCTGACACAATCGATTGGCTCCGTAACTTGAAAATTGATTTGTAATGATTAGTTTAAATTATTTTCGTTTTTAGTTTTGTATTGTAGTGTATCATGAGCGAATACTCGTGCACTTATAGACATTGGCATCTCCTAGTGAACACCACGAGTGAGCATTATTAGTTATTTTATGCTTCTGAGCCCAATCTCTGGCTCTTCTTGTCACTCCACCTGGCCGGGCGGGCTCCCTACATCTGCCTCTACTACCCTACGAAGTCTCCACTCTAGAAATCGTTTACCCCAACTTTTGACAGTTTTTTATTCAGTTTTTTAATGGTGACCGATTCATTGGCATTTCAGCTTGCTATTTCTTGAGCTATGTTGTTCTCTGCAATATCACCTTGTTGAAGATTATGTCATTCAGAGTAGTTCCAGGCTCTCCGTAAAATAACTATTACATACCTTTTCTCAAAAATTTCTTCCTCTGCCAAACTATTAGCAGTATAGCATACACCTTCGTCTGTGTATACTCTACTGAACAAATATTTGCAATTTTCATCATTATTGTACCATGTACAACCCAAAAATATATCATCTACTTGAGGAGCTACCTGCAAAATAAATAATAAACAACTAAACAATTAATGATTTGGGAAAATTGATGATCATGTCTACACCAATCATATAAAGTGAAACGTTGTCTGCTTGTTTGTTTGCTCAGGGAGCTTTCATGCGATAACGTCTGGACTAATTTTGATGAAATTTGGTATAGAGATAGCTCATACCCTGGAATAAAACATAGGACACTTTTTATCCCAAAAAATTGTAAGTTTCCACGGAATAACTGGAAAATGTTGATTACTCCCTGTGAGGAACGGTTGCCATAGAAAAGAAATAATTAAAATTATGTCAAAAATGTCAAGAACTGCACTTTTGCATTGGTTTTTAATATCCTAGAATAATTTAGAATACTTTTTTCCGCGATAAACTGTAGTCCGCGCGGACGAAGTTGCGGGCGAACGCTACTTACAAAATATAATTGAGCAAGCGATTCACGCTCTTCTAGTCAACTTGGACGAATCAGCGTTTGTAAGTTTCTCAAACTCAATATTCTTTATTATTAATTGGCAACATAATAATAAAGCACTTTTACATGTCAAAATCTTACATGTCTTCTGAAAAATAAATAATTATAATAGGTATGTGTATGTTTGTATGTGTGTTTGTTTATTCAACTTGTACGTTCGATCCTTGAACCTAACTTTATGGAATTTGGTAGCATAAAAAATAGTTTATAATCGGTTTGGGGGTTGTTGAGATATATTAATAGATATGGGGGAATAAAATCCCAAAAGAGGAGATGATTTCTAAGTTTTACAATAAGATCAAATGGCTACATATGTACCTATATCTCTATAGTATGTATGTTCAAGGCTTTTTTGTATATTATGAAACTGATTTTTGTTCAATTTTTTTCTCCTTTTTGAGTTAAGTAATAATTTTAATGAAATAAGTTAACCATAAACATTATAAAAAGGCTTAGCAGTAGCCATGTCATGGTGAAACTTAGAACGGGCTAACACAATTAAATGCATACACCTACAACATTTTATGTCTGTGCTGTTAACCGTCGAGGGCTTCCTTAGTTAGGACCCAACCCTGAGTGCCGCAACCATGTCATAGTAAAACTTAAAACCGCGTACACAAAATTTCGTGTCTGTGCTGTTGACCTTTGAAAAGTACCTTTATCTGGATATCCTGGATGTCAATTCATGTCATGCTTACCATAAAAATGCATTGTCATAGGAACTGAGCCAACATTTAAAAATTCAACTACGCACGTAGGAAAATAAAAAGTGGTTCTAATGCAGCTTGCAAGATTTAACCTTACCATACTATCATAAATACAAACATTGCAAGTTAAATAAAAGCTTTTAAAAAGAAAATAGCAAGGTTCAAGGTGAACCACTCGTAATAACTAAGAAAGATTCTGTGCGGTTTCTATAATCAACGATACGTCGATGTCACAGCAACTATTCGTAATCAGCCTACTAATAACGAGGCGTCACTTAGCGTACCACAAGTTTTTTATGGCGACGGGTTTCCATAGTTTGTCCGAATTACTCTATATACCTTTGATAGGTTCACTGGTTTATTTTTATAGAAATACTTTAATCGTTTATCTCCATGTTGGATTAGCTGGTAATCCTCACATCTATTAGTAACAAACTTTTGTTTAATAGAAACAGTTTCAACTGACATCTGGTAGAAATGCCACATTCCATAGACAAATGAACGGGGCCTAAGAGACCATAATTAAAAATCAGATAATTGTACTCACCTCGCTAAGGTGATTTGCAAACGATTCATTAGTCGTAACAGAATAGTTCATTCCACCAAGGCTCTGTTTAGGTTCACACATTGTATGAATATGTTGGAATTTAATAAGATCGTCTCCAGATAAACTAAAAATAAAACAAATTGATTTTGGTCAATATTTGAAACTCACATCGTTAATTGTAAACAGGCAATATTTATAGCATACTAGCTGCGCCCCACGCATTCACCCGCGTGAGGGATGACGATGATGATGATGATGAAAAGTATCCTATGTGTTATTTCAGGGTATAAGCTATCACCATTACAATTTCATCAAAATCCGTTCAGCCGTTTGAGAGTGAAGTATGACGATGATGATGATATCAACAGCCACAAACAATAATGATGGGAACAGTGGTAGCAAGAGATTTCTAGGTAGACGGAAATTGTCCTGGACCGAGATGAGTAAAGTTGAAGATCTGTTCAATTTGGACTGGGACAAAGAGAAATTTAAACGGTTTACTGCAGACCTCCAGTAGAGGAGAGGCTCATGAAGAAGAAGATATTTAGTGTTTGAAAACAATAGAAAATAGAACCAAAAAAGTCTACAGGTATTCCATTATAGTCACTTTTTAAAATATCTGTTTACATTAACTAATGTATAATATACATTTACATACTACAAAGTTTTTGGTCTAAAAAACAAACCTTTTTAATTTATAGTTGTCTAATTCTTTTGTGTAGTTATATTCTTTTGGTTTGACCTTCATTTGAGGGCAAATTGTCACTGCAGGGAATGGCACCTGAAAAAATAAAATTTTACATATTTGAGTTCTTAGTTATTATGGTCTAAAAAAACTAAAGCGTTCAACCTGCATTTAACTTGCGTTCAACCTGCTTCTTTACTGCGTGCGCAGTGGCATGCAAAATACACACATTTTTTTTACACCAAGTTGTTAGTTTTGGTTTAGCCTAAAGGCATTCCACAGAAGGTTTTTTTTTTGTATAATATTACCTCAGAGAATATTACATTTGTCAATCGTCACCTCTATTTTCCCCACGTGTGTCAGTTAGGTGAACTTGTACCTTAATTCAGTCTTTAAAGCAAAATAACTAAGATATAAAGTAGTATGGTAAAACATGATAGTAATTACCGTCCCCACAGAAGCTTGACGTTCGTTGACTGTCACAATTACTGGGCTGGTCTTCCACTTCAGGTACAAATTGTTAATGTAGTAAGAGCACAGCCCGATACTAACAGCGATGGTAATAAACCAAAATAGCCTGAAAGTTAAACGTGCTAGCTGTCAACATCATACATCAACAGAAGGATAGTTGTGTGTAGTGCAAATGTAAACGGAACGGTTTTATGGTGCTGACAGGTCCAAAAACTCTCACACGGTAGCAAATGGCGCAAGCAGGTATAAAAAAATTGCTGTGGTAGTACAATGTGCAAACAGGTACAGTGTAACACATGGTAAAAACAGGTTCAATGACACTAATCCACTTATAAATGTTGTAGATAGTTACGAAGAAACACTGATCCAGAAGCACATGGTGTAAACGTGTACAAAAACACTAATGCAGTAGCGCATGTTGCAAACGAGTTCAAAAGCAATGCCACGGCAGCCCAATATTTAAATAGGTAGGACATAAACACTGATGCGGTAGCACAAGGTGCAAATGGGTACAAAATCAATAACGCGGTAGCGGTGGTGGTCAGACTAAAAACAATAACAAATGACAGCTAATTTTAAATTATGAAAATTAAAATTAGCTGTCATATTTTATGCTATAATCATAAAGTATTGTGGTATTATTGCTTGGAAAGCCCTAAGTATACTGGCCAGCCAACTCAAATTTAACGTTTTAATTGATGACAAGTAAAATAATAATGGTAAGTACGAAAAACTTAATTATTAACATTCATTAATTAACCAGACATACATACGTGTAACCTTATACATCATGATCATATCAAAGAAAGAACATATCAAAATTACTTACAATTCATAAATGACACTTAAAATAAATATGCATGTAAGCATTTTCCCAACATAAAAGTAAGTATTGAAGTCAGTAGTAAAGCAAATTTCATCAAAATCGGTTTGACCATTCAAGCGTCCAACCGACGCAAGCAAGCAGACATGTTTACTTTTTATTATATTTATTGGAAAATTAGGAAAGTATGAGTAAGGAGTAGATTCTCTTACTTTTCAACAATGCTGAGTCCTCGATCTACCATATACCGTAACCCATGTAATGTGGAGTTCTTGGCGTAATCATATAGTACGTCGATAACAAGAAGTTTCTGTCGCTTCCTTCTCTGTTTTCTTTTTCTGACGCACACATCTCCATACACGTATGCTATCTTCTCTAACCTGAAATATTTCATTTCGGTTTGTTGCGGAATGTCTGGGTAATAAAGTTCTAGATAAGCTTTAGTAAATTTACATTAACTTTTATAAACACTGTGTTGTGTTTCGCCATAACTTAATAGTGCTTGCGTTGTGCCCGGTATAATAATAGTACCACTCCTCCTCATACCGCGGGTGCTGTGAGAACTAAATCAGGGAATTCGAAGAATGGTCAGCAACATTTTACCACCGAATATTTCGATCACCAAGAAGCCTGCCAAGTGTGGTGACACAAATTTCTGATAGGCAACGAGGGAGAAAAACATACATTATTTGTACTGTAACAATACATAACACAAAGTAAGTACTTACTCGGAATCCATGGTGATATTGTTAACGCGTCCAGTCAGTATGTTGCCAGGAGGGTGACTGACTTCAGTACCGATAAGTACGGAAAAACATTTTGCAATAATTAGGCTAAGTGTTTCCATTACCAAGCCCCTCGGTTGATTAAGGAGCCTGGGGACTTGCTGTACGTTAGCTTTGTAGTGCATTACATTAATATCTACGAGTATATATTGTACTCTTGGTACAGTAAATGTGAATTTTTATGCAAAAATATTATTCTACCTTGTTTTTTAAATATTCATTTATATCAACTTAATTCTTGTGAAGATTACGACTTTCCTAAATACTTTGTTACCGGTCACTTAAGGAGTATCTCATAGATCTGGGACAAGGTGAACTAGCCTGGATAGAAACCTAACTATGACACGAATTTTCAAAACGTGGAAGTAAAAGCCATAACCTTGAAACTATCTGGAGTGTCTCATGTGTCAGTGGATAGGTATCCTCACCTGGGCTCTTATTCATACAGGTAACACGTCGCGTTGTGGAATCGTTTGCCAAATTACGACAATTCACGAACATACACAATTCCACGCAGATATCTTGACGTGGCGCGTTAGCGAAGCCCTGAGTGGAAACCCAACAAAAAAAAACAAGTTTATTATGTGCAAGTAATGTACGTAACCTTGAAACTGCTCAGCGCACGTCGCCCTTTAGCTATCAGCACCTACGGGCAAATATGGCCAACAGCGCTAATGCTGACAGCCCTTGTATTGGCCCATATATATGTCTAAAACTGTTAAGTGGGTAAGTTGAATTGAGGTACAGTTCAATGGTTTTTATCAATATCTTCTAAAGAACCCTTCTAGTTCCAAAGTTATCCCAAGCATATTTTTGGCATTTTAAAATGTCATCTTAGATCATCATCACCAATACATAAATATATTATACAAGCGCCTCATCCTGGTTTCGTACAGGTAGCTAAGGGTTTCCCTAAATATTTCTATATACAATTCCACCAGTATTTTGATTGAATAATTTGAAAAAAAAAGAAGAAAAAACGGTTATTGTGACATAACTATAACAGTTAGACATATAGCTTTGGGGGTTTTTTTTGGGTAATGATGAGTACTATAAATAAACATGTAGTACATTATTTTACGTATCTTCAATAGTTTTCGCAAAGAACGGCAAATAATGACTTTTATATGCAAATTTTCGTAGGATCCGTGATTTTTGATTTGATTTAAATGATTTTTTGATCCATCTGTTGGAAAGCAATATTGAGATCACTGAGCATTGTGGCCTTCCAGGGTTTCTGCCATGATGACAATGTCATAAGCAAATCGAAGGTGAGTGATGCATTAATGGCATTAATGTAAACACCATATCCGTTCCAGTTCAGAAGCTTGAATATATATTCCAGTGCAGAGGTGAACAGTTTCGGAGAAATTACGTGTCCTTGTCTCACCCCTTTAGGCAATTCTATAGAATTCGACTGAATCAAAGGCTGTCTTTTAGTCCACAAACGCTAGACATAGTGGCCGATTATACTCTTTGGTTTTCTGTATAATCTGCCGGAGCAAATGGATGTAGTCTACGGTGATAAAGCCTTTCTGGAATCCAGCTTGTTCCGGAGACTAAAAGTCATTAAACTTACGAGCAAGACGGTTTGATGAACTACTCTCGAAAACAGCTTAAAGACGTGGCTCAGCAGCGAAATAATAATTTATTTGTTTCATTTCCAGGCAATAATAGGTACATAAGATAATTAAAATTAATACTTATTGAGCTATTACCAATTAAAATTATATCTTAAGTTTGCTACGGGCCCCAAACTAGGCTATGCCACCCATCTATCTTGGCTATCTTGGATACCCATAACACAGGCATAGCAAAATGGGCATATAATTCTAAAACATACCCTCTTGAAGAATTATAGGCCCATTTCGCTGCTGGTTCATTTCTTAAAGAACAACACCTTTTCGCTCCTGTGACACGCCTCTGGCGCAGTACCTTCGAGGATGACGGATTTAAACAGCTTTTGAAGGACTTAAATTACCTGTGTTCAACCCGCTTTCAGTAGCTTTGTCGTTATTCTCTCCTCTCCTGGTACCACGTTGCTCTTCAGCTGTTTGAGAGCCATTCTGATCTCGTATAGGCTGACGTCAGGGCTATCTTCGGTATAATGTAGCGTCAAATGGGCTCTTGCATCGCTGGTTGTGTTGGGAGGATGCGATGAGCTGTATAATTTCCCATAGAACTTCTCGAGCTCACTCAAAATTTGTGGCTTCGACGAAACGATGCTTCAACTGTCAGTCTTCAGCTTCATCAACAGGCTTTGCCCAGTAGACAGATCTCTTGCAAACACTTTGGAGCCTTTATTCCGCTCTATTGCATTCTTAATATAATTAGTACTATAAGAACGCAAATCGTGTCGCATTGGAGATTGATTTGGAGATCTGCTTATTAAGCAAGATGTAACTCCACATATCCAATGAAGACCGCAGCTTCATCTCGCCTCGTTATGCCATAAGTTTGAGTGTATGCTCAGAGAAGTTTTGTGTTCTATTTTTGCGGTGGGTTTTAAAGAACTCGGACCCGACCACGTGAACAATTTCCACCAGCCCGTTGTTAAGTTCGTCCACTGTATCGCATTCAGTAAGGATTTGGAAACGATTTTGGAGTTCTAACTGAAAGTTCTTGGGGTTTTGGATTTAGGCAGGACTTGGGCGAAGAGTAGATTTTATCAAACAAGACCTCTTCAGCTTTACATTAATATGTAATGATCCTCTTACCATCAGGTGATCACTGCCGGTCTTAACCTTGTTGATCACCGAGACATCATTGAATATATGCCTACAGGTCGTCATTCAAAATGAAATTTAACTCGTGAGGTGCAGTCAAGTCCATTTCTAGGACGGGCGCTTCTTAAAAAAGGAGTTCATCATAAAGAGTCCCTCCTTCTCCACCTTCTCCATGAAGTCGGACAATCGCTGACCTCTTTGGTTACAATGTCCAAGTCCAAACTGCCCTACTCTGAGTTCATTGCCATTCTTCATGCCCAGCCAAATTTAATTTGAAGAACCACTGTGAAGTGTGTTTTCGGGGCATTTATAGCATTAGAAATGTCGTTGTACATAGCCTTCATACATCAAGTCCGGGCGTTTTAAGTTTGTGGGGCGTACAACTGTATGACTTCAACGAATACCGTTCGATAATTCTGAGTATAAGGTATGCCACCTTTCTCGAAACGCTGTCGATCTTCACAATATTGTTGACGAGGGACTTGTGGACGAGAAACCTGATACCGTGTTCGGTCTGCTGGTCGCCCTCCCGGTAATAGAGTAAGTGCCGGAATTGAGAGTCATCGTGTCCTTTCCCTCTCTTTGGACTTCTGATAACCCTATTATATCCCATCGCAACTTACTTATTATTTCTTCCAGCTTCCAGCTTCCAGCTATCAACTTCTCATGGATCTTCAAGGTGCCTGCGTTGTAAGTTGCCAGGTCCAGAGATCGTGGGGGTCTGTAGCTGGGTCTCTGCCGGGGATTCTTTGCACCACTATGTGGCGCTTTTATGCGCCGTAGATGAAATTGCCCATTTTTTGTGTTAGATATGGCACCTCTGTTGTTTACTAGCTGTGCCCGCGGCCTACATCCAGCAGTGGACAGATAAAGGCTCATGATGATGATGATGTGCCCACGGCTTTGCCCGTGTGGTTATTTCGTTTAAAATAAGCCCATACGTGTTAATCCAGGACCAAAAGTGCCTTTAAAGTACATTATACTACATTTCTTCAAAATTCTTTCAGCCGTCAAAGAGGTTTTATCGATTGCTCGGCATCTAATTATCGGATTACCAAGATACCAAGTAACCCAGTTTTTGAGTCAAACCTTTAGCTATCCAACAGTGAAAACCGCATCGTAATCGGTCCCGTATTTTTTACGTGATGCACGAACAAACAAACATCATCAGACACGATTTTTTTAAATGTTATATTCTTGTTTAGTAGCTTATTTGAAGAACCATATATCATTTTATTATCTTCTGTGTACAGACTTTTTCGTACCTATTGCTTTATTAAAAGTACTAGATGTGCCCGCGGCTTCGCACGCGTGGTCTTTCCTCTAGGTTATAAGTACTATGGGTATTTACTATTCCAGGACCTTAAATATAAATATTATATCAACATTTGATCAAAATTCCTTAAGATCCAAGACAGGCTGTGCAAAATTTGAAGTGTGTCTTTTTGTGCTCCATACCACAGAATAGCTAATAGTATACATTGTACCTTAAAGAAATGAAAGATACTCTACTTTTACTACTAATACACTTCATTTTTATATTCCTACTAGCTTTCCCGACCGCAATTTCGTCCGCGTGGACTACTGTTTATCGCGAAAAAAGCAACCTATGTTCTTGTAGGATATTAAAAACCAATGCAAACGTAGGTATAGCACCAATGCTCTAGATGTTTTTTAACAGACTTGTTATTTTGTTTCCATGGCAATCGTTCCTTAGAGCGAGTAATCAACATTTTCCAGTTTTCCCGTGCAAACTTACGATTTTTCGGCATAAAAATCCTATGTTTTATTCCAGGATATAAGCTATCTCCATTCCAAATTTCATCAAAATCGGTCTAGCCGTTATCGCGTGAAAGCTCCCTAAACAAACAGACAACGTTTCACTTTTATATATTAGTATATATATATTTTTGTATATCGCAAAAACCTGTTTTTTCCAACAAAAGAAAAGGAGGGGAGGGTAACGTAAAAATTCGTTTTATCACGTAACAGTTGTCTCTATACACGAATATTATTAAAAAAAATACGTATAAACGCGGACGGGGCTTGGTGTTATCTTTCTAATTAAAGTTTTAGTTAGTAATATGTCGAAATGTTTAAAAAATGCAATCCACGGTGATGAGTGATGGATGTTTGTCCTACAGTAACATTTGCAACATTGATAGATAGCTACATGAAATTTGTTGTGTAATAAGTGATAATTATAAATCTTTTTTTAATTTGTAATATGCATTATCTGAATCAGTTTGGGGTTGTTGGATATCAGGATCCAGAAACCTAAAGAGGGGTCAAAAAACAAAAATCGATATATAATTAGGTAACATATTTATGACACGGCTGTATTTGTACATTTAAAAACAATGTTTTGTTTATTTATTTATATGACAATATGCATACAGACTTAATCCTTACGGACCGGTGTTTACGGTAGTTTCATTGTTTAGAACAATTCATATCGCGTAAGTGCCGACTTCCAGGGAATCTAGTCAAGAATGGTATCTTATTTAGTACACTTTCTAATAATTAATTAGGTACATATAAACACTACAAATTTTAAACTTCGTTGGTTATTAAGTTTTTCAGTTGATGTGTTGAGTTACTTATAAGCTACAACTTCAAAAAAAACGACACAATGCAAGGTCGCATTTTGGGAAGTGCAGCTAGTTCAAATGCTACTCGTATTATTCATTTATACTTAGAAGGAACATTTTTAAACTATCCTGTGACTGACTAGTCATGTAGGTTTATTTTGACACTAGATGTTTTGCCCGCGGTTTTGCCCGCGTGATCACTTAAATGCGTTAAAGTATGTGTTATTCCAGGATAATTTAGCTCATTTTAAGTAACCTATTTTTTTGTTAAAAATTATCTTTATTGTGTAAACTTCACGAAATAATGATTGAGCTCCATAGAACTACAACTAGTTGGTTGTCAACCAAGTCCTTAAAACTAATCAACATCAAATATTTGAAGCCCAGCTCGAGTTTATACAAAAATAAGTTATTTTTCATAGGATCGCATATCAAGACTACGTGATCGTATTAGTTTTCGTGATCTTAAAGCGAAATATAAACTTATATATTATTGATTTCGTGATCTCTCCCTATTATATTGTATTTTCAATGAATATTTTTTACCAGTTCATAAGGCAAACACGCATTATACAACTGTGTACTTTTTATATTTCTAAGTTAGATTTAAATTTAGTTTGTATCGTACATGCATAGTAATATTTATTCCATTTAGAATCCATACGTCTATATTTTCAGCCGATAAAGTTTTTCAGTGCCTCCAGTCCAGAGTACCTCAAACGATTGCATTGTCAGTAATAAAATATAATTTGCTAGATTGCTGTATTTGTGACAATTGGCCGGTTAAAGTGTGAAAGTCAGAATCCATTCGTTTGACTGCAGTCTCTTGTTTTGTCTCTTCTGCATTTCATGTTTTGTATGAGGGTACGTAGATAGGTAGATATATTGAAGGTATTATTAATTGTTGTAAATATATATGAGTAAAACGATGGCTTGCTTTTGGACTTCTAAAAACTCTTTCAGATAATGATGCTGTATATATTGGTATAACATTTTTAATTTTGGAAAAGTGATATTGTGCTGATTCAATTGTACTTGTTTTATTAATTTTAGTGTTTGTTTACAAAACAACATTTAATATTGAAGTAGTATTCATTTTCACGTGAATTCATTAAAGGTCGTTATCACAGCGGTCATTACAGAAAAATTGTTTTATCAAAAACATGTACTTTTGAGAGCTTTGATCTCCTTAAGTTTAAAAATTACAAAAGTAATAGCTACATTTTTGTAAATATCCTTCTGACGACAACACAATAATATATGTTAAGTCCCTCTCTACCCTCTGCCCCAAGTGTTATACATCATAAACCGTGGGAGTGAGAGCTAAAAATGTGGTGTCGCCCGGGTGACGCTCAGTATGACTTGCGATAGTATCATTTTTAACAGACTAAAAAGTATTTATGGCAAAAAAGACGATTGATAGAGTTATAACATAATTATCATGCCAAAATGCCGAGATAGAAAACAAAATGTCAAAGATAGTCAAAATAAAAACAGATTAATCCCGTTTGCGATCGATCAAAACCACACGCGGAAAATTAACGTCGTTATCGTGTAAGAAAGAAAGGAGCTAAGAAAAATGACACCAGGTCGAAGCAGGCTAGCGAAGATGCTGAGTGGCGATGGCCATCCAATGATGACCTATTAAACTTCCTTGGAAATCATCGACTTCATGAAAAAACTAGCGGTAGTAGCACGCACTTCTACCTTCCTCAATTAATACAGCCACTTAAATAGTTAAGCTTATTATAACCCCTGAAATGTCAAATCATGCACCATAAGCATCAATTTCACGCGCGTGGGCCACGCTCTGACACTGGAAGGAAAAACTATGGCAAAATAAAACCAAAGATGAATTGGATACTTATATGAAACTATGAATAAGTTATGATGTACATTTTCTGTGACGTAACTGGAAATTTTTGAAATAAAAAAATGTTATAATTCTCTTTTGTCTTTCTACTCTCTTGTATCTACATACAAAAGAACATATACACAAAAACAAATTGATTTCCTAATAAATTCATTAAAAAATACTTTCGTATAGCAAGCTTTTACAAGTAAGACCTGAGAACTCAAGAGACCAATCAAATAAGCATAAAGTCTAAAGGGTTCCATCACTTGATTGTTGAGTCCCTTTGACTACCTTTTAGCTCCATCATCAGACCCTGGACACAACATAAAAACAATTTAGATTTCGAGATAACAAACATACAAAAAATAAAAATGTAGCTGCAGACGAATTGAGAACCTCCTCTTATTAGAAGTCGATAACAAGATACAAGTTCAAAACTAAAACCCAAATAAGGTTGGGTAAAAAATAGCCTATGACAATCTTGTGATGAAAACAAATTGATTGATACCTCGCTTGTCAAGTTTTTAGTTTGAACACATATACCTTCCTTTGCTTCACCGTAGTCGAGAAAAATAATTGCCTATGACACTGTGTAAATAAAGACGAATCGATTGATACATTGCTAGTCAAAATTGGACAAATTTTTAAGTTTGAACACATAACTATTCTTTTGCTAAAAAAGTCTGTGGCTCTCTCTCTATACTAGAAGACAAAAACACATACCCAAATACTTACATACATACAATATACATAGACTGTTAAACTCATTTCCCATCGCTTGCTTTGCCGTACTCGGGTAAAAATAAACATTACCTACGCCAGTTTAAAATCTGGATAAAGGAGACATATATTTAAATTAGTTCGCAAAATATTGATGCTCAAAATCATACATCCTAAACACGAGATAAACATCGTTTACACGTTGTTATCGATTAAAAATATATAGTTATAATACACCTACATTTCAACTATTTGAGATTATAAAAATATACATCAACAATTAAATAGAGCAACTTTCGTAATTCGATCGGAGCGAGAGGCACGTACTATGATAGAGCAAGAAGATCGTGAAAAAATTGACACGGACCACACGTCCGAACGCTTCGACCGCTGAGCGTTGGCTGAGCGTCAGCGGTCACTAAGTTTTTTTTTTGATTTTTGTGAAAAATGCATTATTTATGGATTGAAATAATTATTTATAATAAACTTATGCCGTGGTGGTCTCGGCTTAGAATAAGACCCCTCCCAATCCTACCGTGGATGTCGTAAGAGGCGACTAAGGGATTACACCCTGGAAGATGGGCAGCAGTGTCCTCCGAGTACATATTTGTAACACTGCAGTCACCAATCCGCATGCCAAGCGTGGTCACTATGGCAAATCCCCCAAATATGATAGACACACCGCAAAAACGGTCCCCAGTCGCCGGCGGCTCCGTTATTCCTGGCACCGGTAGCGGCCATGGTAACGGAGGAGCAGGGGTGCTAAGAATCCCATCCCCGGCAGAGACCCAGCTACCAACCCCCACGATCTCCGGACCTGACAACTTATAACGTACGCACTTTGAGGACCGATGAGAAGTTGATAGAGCTGGAAGAACTAGTAAGTAAGTTGCGCTGGGGTATTATAGAGTTAACAGAAGTCTGAAGAGAGGGAGAGGATACGATGACCCTCAATTCCGGCAACTTACCGGGAAGGCAACAAGCAGTCCCAACACGGTATCGGGTTTCTCGTTCACAAGTCCCTAGTCAACAACATTGTGAAGATCGATAGCGTTTTGAGCAGGGTGGCATACCTTACACTCAGAATTACCGAACGGTATTCGTTGAAGGTTACAAGTGTACGCCCCACACTCGAAATGCCCGGACGATGAACTGGAGGCTATGTATGACGACATTTCTAATGCCATACATGCCCCGAAAACACACTTCACAGTGGTGATGGGGGATTTCAAAGCACGGCTAAACAGTAATGGCGATGAACTGAGAGTGGGGCAGTTTGGATTTGGACAGCGGAACCAAAGGGGTCAGCGATTGGCCGACATCATGGAGAAGGAGGGACTTTTTATGATGAACTCCTTTTCCAAAAAGCGCCCTTCCAGGAAATGAACGTGGCTGCACCCCGGCAGTCATAAGCACGAGATAGATTTCATTTTGACGACCATATATTCAATGATGTCTCTGTGATTAACAGGGTTGAGACCAGCAGTGATCACCGCATGGTAAGAGGCTCATTGAATATCAATGTAAAGCTGAAGAGGTCTCGTTTGATAGAATCTACTCTTCGCCTAAGTCCTGCCCAAATCAAAAACCCCGAGAACTTTCAGTTAGAACTCCAAAATTATTTCAAAATTCTTACTAAATGCGATACAGTGGACGAACTAAACAACGGGCTTGTGAAAATTGATCACGCGGTCGGGTCAGAGTTTTTTAAGACCCCCCGCAAAAATGAACACAAATACTCTCTTAGCATACACTCAAACTTATGGCAGAACGAGGCGAGATGAGGCTGCAGTCTTCAGTGGATATTTTGAGTAACAGCTTGCTTAATAAACAGATCTCCAAGTCAAAGCGACACGATTTGCGATCCTATAATACACATACTACTTGTATTAAGAACGCAAAAGAGCGGAACAAGGGCTCCGAAGTATTTGCAAGAGATTTGTCTATTGGGCAAAGCCTGTTGACAAAGCTGAAAACCGACAATGGCAGGATCGTTTCGTCGAAGCCAGAGATTTTGAGTGAGCTCGAGAAGTTCTATGGATAATTATACACCTCTTCGCGTAGTCCTCCTAGCACTACTAGTGATGCAAGAGCCCGTTTGACCCGACATTATACCGAAGATATCCCAGACGTCAGCCTATACGAGATCGGAATGGCTCTCAAACAGCTTAAGAGCAATATGGCACCAAGGGAGGACGGAATAACGACAGAGCTCCTGGAAGCGGGTGGAACACCGGTACTTAAAGTCCTTCAGAAGCTGTTTAAATCCGTCATCCTCGAGTGTACTATCCAGAGGCATGGCACAGGAGCTTAGTGGTTTTGTACTTTAAGAAAGCTGATAAAACCCTCTTGAAGAATTATAGGCCGATTTCGCTGCTGAGCTATAAGCTGTCAAGAGTTGTTACAAACCGTCTCGCTCGTAGGTTTGATGACTTTCAGCCTCCCGAAGAAGCTGGATTCCGGAAAGGCTTTAGAACCGTAGACCACATCCATACGCTCCGGCAAAGAGACCGAAGAGTAGAATCGGCCACTATGTCAAGAGTTTGTGGATTACAAGAAATCCTTTGATTCAGTCGAGACCTGGGCAGTGCTACAGTCATTACAGCGATGCCAGATTGATTACCGGTACTTCGAAGTAGTCTCTCCAGGTGCAAAAAGGGGTTAGACAAGGAGACGTTATTTCTCCGAAACTGTTCACCTCTGCACTGGAAGATATATTCAAGCTTCTGAACTGGAACGGATATGGTGTTAACATCAATGGCGAATACATCATTCACCTTCGATTTGCTGATGATATAGTCATAATGGCAGAAACCCTGGAATACATAAGCAAAATGCTCAGTGACCTCAATATAGTTTCCCATTAGGTGGGTCTTAAAATGTACATGGGCAAGACGAACATCATGTCAAATGCCCATGTCGTACCCATGCCGGTTTATGTTGGGAATGATATTATCGAAGCTGTTGATCACTATGTCTACTTAGGTCAGACGATCCAACTGGGTAGATCCAACTTCGACAAATAGGTCAACCGACGAATCCAACTCGGATGGGAATTATTCGGAAAATTACGCCATATCTTCTCGTCGCAGATACCGCAGAGCCTCAAGACGAAAGTCTATAATCAGTGCGTGTTGCCAGTGATGACATACGGCACTCAGACGTGGTCGCTAACTATTGGTCTTATACATAAGCTCAGAGTTGCGCAGAGTGCAATGGAGAGAGCTATGCTCGGTGTTTTTTTACGTCCGAAATGAGGAAATCCGTAGAAGAACCAAAGAGAACCAGAGAGTTTGCAAATTGAAGTGGCAATGGGCAGGCCATATAGTTCGCTGAACCGACAACCGCTGGGGAATAAAGGTTCTCTAAGTGCGACCACGAACAAGCAAGCGAAGTGTAGGGACGAAACACACGAAAGTCCGACGACATTGTAGCCATCGCAGGAAGTCGGTGGATGGAGGTGGCACAAGATCGGTCGTCATGGCGCTTTTTGGGGGAGGCCTATTTTCAGCAGTGGACTTCTAAACGCTGACATGATGATGATGATGATGATGAATATACTTCTGTATACATACTATTCATGTAATTCAGTCATTCGATACTTGATCTTTAAGAAATTCAATTGATTGCCTCAATACGTTGACTTAATATCAACATAAAATCAGTTTAGACACTGCGAAGTTTGTTGATATTGATGCTTAAAAATTAAGAAAAATATAAAGTTTTGAAAAAATCTATTCTGCTTATATTCAAGAAGAGAATTTCGTGTTACTTATGCGCGGAATACAAATTTTTATTTATTGTTTATAGACTCTAACTTTGAGCGCGAAAATAGCTCTAAAAGCTGCACGGCGAGAGGGTGAAATTAACGTTTGATTTACTTATCAAAAACTATCCAAATGAACGTAAAAAAAAAACTCAGCTTTAGCATATATTACGTATAATTAATCGCAGTAAACATATTTGATGTAATTACATTACTTTCTTTGAAAAAATATTATAATTAAGCACGTAAAATCGTTGGTATTCAATTTTGACCCGGACCTAAGCCTTTAGCCGTTAAAAAGTTTTTTATCGATTGCTCGGCTTCTTCTCATCGGATTGAGATATTAAGTACACCAGTTTTTAAATCAAACTCTATGCTATCCAACAGTGAAAATCGCATCGCAATTGGTCCAGTAGTTTTTACGTGATACGTGAACAAACATACAGACAATCAGACAAACAGAGAAACAAGATTTAAAAAAATGTTATATTCTCGTTCAGTAGCTTATTTTAAGTACCCTTGTTTTTTTTTGTTTAAATTAGCTTCTTTGTACAGACTATTTCGTACGTATTGCTTTATTATAAGTAAAGGTTATATGATTTTAAATATCAATACCAGCTATGACTCACGTGTATATAGTCGAAAACATCGACCTAAGTTTCGAGCGTATCCGACGCTCTTCGTCAATAGTTCACGCCGCGAGATCCCGCGTCAATGTGTTTTCGACTATAAACACGTGAGTCATAGCCGGTAGTGATATTTAAAATTATGTATCAGGTTCACGAAAACTTTAACACTAAAGATTATATGTATTAGAACTATAGATAGAGATAATAGTTAGAGATAGATCTTGACACAATAAATGCATACTTATTAACGTAGGATTTCTCCAAGTTATAACGATGGGAAAAGAGAAGCCGTGAAATTATCCCGTCTTGAAGTGTACATGGGAATATGACCGCACCATGTAAAATTGAACTATGACATAACATAAAGCACCGCACCGTGTCTCTCCAGTGCAGTTGAGTTCCACTTATTGCGTATGAAGTTTTCAGATGGAAGCTACCACTACCACTCAGTTCCACCTATGAAAAAACGATGAGTAGGTATAGATACCGTTAGTTGTGAACAATGGCGTAGTAAATAACGACCAAAACACAGACTAAAGTCGACGCGGCCGGGAGTGGAGTACGCCCGACCGAAGTTTCGCAGAGACTTGTCCAATACTTGATTGATAAAAAAATAAGTTTGATTTCTATAGGCTTTCATTATTTACTAGCTGTGACCGTGGATTTGCCCGCGTAGTTATTTGATCATTTGTATGGGTTAAAATACTCTGGGTTAAGTTCCAGGACCTAAAATGCCAATAAACCAAATTATCAATGTTCCTTCAGCCGTTAAAAAGGTTTTTAACTATTTCTCGGCTTCTACTGGTGCTTTCATCATTGTTGTGGTAATACAAATAAAAATTCTAGATTCAAGCACGAAAAACACGTTTAGTTTAATAAGATACAATACACAAACACTCGACACTCATTTTGTACAAATATTATAATAAAGAAATGATTATTAGGTAGGTACTTAAAAATGTGTAAAAACTTTGCCGCCCCGTTCACCGATATATTCCCAACTGCCCCATTAACGTCCCCATCAATGGGGCCGATGGGAATTTAAATTCCCGCCTGCCCATTGTCCACGCCAATGGGGCAGGTGGGAATTTAAATTCCCATCGGCCCCATTGATAGGGATGTTACTTTTGAAATACTTTTAACATACATTTAACATACTTTTGTAATTATTTTCATACCTTTAACATACTTTTGACATACATTTGACATACTTTTGTAATTATTTTCACATACTTTCGGCATACTTTTGTCATACTTTTCACATAATCTATACTTATAATAAAACTGTAACGGGTCCAATTCTGTACAATGAAGAGATTTTGAATTTTTTTTTGGACCTTACTCTAAATTCGATACTGAAGCCAAAACTGTTTTTTTTTTTCATTTTTGTCTGTCTGTCTGTCTATCTGTCTGTCTGTCTGTCTGTCTGTCTGTCTGTCTGTCTGTATCTTGGCTAGGCATCACGCCGAAACTACTGAATGAATTTAAATGAAACTTGGTATGATTTGAGTTCATACTACGAGGTAGGACATAGGCTACTTTTCATCCCGAAAAATGAAAGGGTTTCCGCAGGATTGGGGTTGAAAGTTATTTCAAAAAACACTTACCACTCTGAAACTACTGGACGGATTTTGATGCAACTTGGCACAGTCATAGTTTATATGATGGGTTAAAATTGAGGATACTTTTAATCCCGAAAAAATAAAGAGTTCCTGCAAGATAATGTCCCAAATTCTATAGATTAAACATATTTTGTAAATTTTTTTGAGGGGCCGTTCTATATTCAATACTAAAGCCAAAACTGTAATTTTTAAGTTTTTGTTCCTCTGTCCGTCTGTCTGTCTGTACCTTGGAAGTGCATCACGCCGAAAATACTCAATGAATTCAAATGAAATTTGGTATGATTTGAGTTCATACTTTGAGGTAGGACATAGGATACTTACCATCCAGAAAAAATAAAGAGTTCCTGTGGGATATGGGTCCAAATTCTGTACATTAAAGATATAGTGTTTTTTTTTGGAAATTACTCTATATTCGATTATGAAGCCTAACGGTATGTTTTTTCATTTTTGTCTGTATGTCTTTCAGTCTGTATCTTAGCCGCGCATCACGCCGCTGGAACTACTGGATGAATTCAAAAGAAACTAGGTATGATTTGAGTTGCTACTACGAGGTAGGATATAGGATACTTTACATATCGACAAATTTATGGTTTATTATTTAGGGGTTAAAACTTATTTAAAAGAACACGTACCACGCTGAAAGTAATGGACGGGTTTTGATGCAACTTGGCACTGTCTTAAGTTATATGATGGGTTAAAATTGAGGACACGTTGAGGTTTCTGCTGGATATGGGTCTTAAGTTATGTTAATAATTAAGTAATAAAAATATTTTTTGGATGGTTCTCTATATTCGATACTAAACCCAAACTGTTTTCCTTTTTAATTTTGTCTGTCTGTTTGTCCGTATCTTGACCGCGCATCGCACCCAAACTACTAAATCAATTCAAATGAAAAAAATGCTTTTGGGTGCCTAAAAAAGGTATTGAACTTTTTTTTTTAATCTTTTCTTTCTTTCTGTTTGTCTGTATGTTTGTTTGTTCACGCATCACGTAAAAACTACTGAACCGATTGCAATGCGGTTTTCATTGTTAGATAGCTTAAGGTTTGATTTAAATCTCGTGTAATTGGTATCTCAATCCGGTGAGTTAGAAGCCGAGCAATTGATAAAGTATTTTTGACGGCTGAAGAAATTTTGTTCAAAAGTTGGTATATTGGTCCTGGAATAGCACATTATGGTACTTTGAACCTAAAGAAAAAACACGCGTGCGAAGCCGCGGGTACAGCTAGTTTTGAAATAACTTTGAAATTCTTTTCACATACATTTTGCATATTTTTGACATACTTTTCATATATTTTCGACATACTTTTGAAGTTCTTTTGACATACTTTAGACATACATTGATATAGGTTTGTAATTCTTTTTACATACTTTCGGCATACTTTTGAAATACATTAGACATACTTTTGACGTACTTTTGACATACATTTGACATACTTTTCACATACTTTTGAAATACTTTTGACATACATTTGCTTTAACATACTTTATAATTCTTGCATCTCTTCATACTTGTGGCATACATTTGACATATTTTCGACATACTTTAGACGTACTTTTGACATACTTTAGTAATTATTTTATCATACGTTCGGCATATTTTTGACATACTTTTGTAATACTTTTGACATACATTTGACGTACTTTTACATACTTTTGACATTACTTTGACATACTTAGTACATTACTTTGACATACTTTTGACATATTTTAGACATACATTGATATAGGTTTGTAATTCTTTTTACATACTTTTGGAATACTTTTGAAATACTTTTGACATAGTTTTGACGTACTTTTGACATACCTTTGAAATACTTTTAATTTGACATACTTTCAAAATACTTTTGTAATACTTTCGACGTACTTTTGACTTTTTTTTTAATTTTGTCTTTTTTTTAATTTTTTTGCATACATATTCCCAACTGCCCCAACGGTGTGAAAATTCCCAATGACCCCATATTCTTTTTGATAATTGGGTCGCATTAGTTAAAGCGACCCATTAACGTCCCCATCATATATGTAAAGTAAGTCGAAAGTATGTCAAAAGTATGTCACAAGTACGTCAAAAGTATGTCAAAAGTATTTCAAAAGTATGACGAAAGTATGTAAAAAGAATTATAAACCTATATCAATGTATGTCTAAAGTATGTCAAAGTAATGTACTAAGTATGTCAAAGTAATGTCAAAAGTATGTAAAAATAATTACTAAAGTATGTCAAAAGTACGTCGAAAGTATGTCAAAAATATGCCGAACGTATGTAAAAATAATTACTAAAGTACGTCAAAAGTACGTCAAAAGTATGTCGAAAATATATCAAAAGTATGTGAAAAGAAATAAAAAAGTATGTTAAAGCAAATGTATGTCAAAAAAATGTATGTTCAAAGGTATTTCAAAATTATGTGAAAAGTATGCCGAAAGTATGTGAAAATAATTACAAAAGTATGTCAAAAGTATGTTAAAGGTATGTCAAATGTATATTTGACATACTTTTTTTTATGTTAAAGGTATGAAAATAATTACAAAAGTATGTTAATGTATGTCAAAAGTAACATCCCTATCAATAGGACCGATGGGAATTTAAATACCCACCTGCCCCATTGACGAATTGTGGATCCCCATTGTGGATAATGGGGCAGGTGGGTATTTAAATTCCCATCGGCCCTATTGATGGGGACGTTAATGGGGCAGTTGGGAATATATCCATTCACCCACATAGGGATGGAATTTCCTAAAATACTTTCATAATGCACCATATAGTGTACCTACTCAAGTAACATTTCCTACATATTTCATAACTCTATGTCTACCGGTTTAGGCTGTCAGTCAGTAGGTATGTCACGGTACTGTTTTATAGGTATCGATTAGTCATGGGAGTGCTTTTCAATACAACATTTCAATTGGATATATAACTAACTGGCACATTATTGTCCCATAACCTACTTGAGCAAAGGGGTGGTTCCCATTTGTCCTATGGAACATGACGTCATCGTTAGACTCCTTTTGTCCGACTTCACTTCTCAGTGACGTCATGGGACTAAATAAGAATGTAGTTTATCCCAAATTGTTCCACGTGACAAAAAAATTGCATTTTATGAAAAAATTGTCACCTTTGGCGAGAGTATATTGAACAAATAAAAAAAAATTAAGTAGTGGAAAAAGGAGTGACTTTGTGACGACATCACAAATCAGTAAGGTTTTAATTTATGTTCTATGGAACAGTTTAGGAAAGAAAAGTTTCAATTGTTCTATGGAACAAATAAGTAAGAAATATACTCATTTTGTCCGATGACGTCAAGTTCCATGGAACAAATGGGAAGCACCCGAACAAAGTGGCAATCATAATATAAAGATACGCACACATTCGCAATCAAGGTAACGCTAACATAAATGCTAGAAGCACAAAAATGATTTATTCAACACGCAGGTGAATGATACAAGTCTAAACAAAATAGCAAATGTTTATAAATTTTGCTACCGTATATGTGTAAAACTATTGTTTCCCGCCATTCATTTTGGTTTGAGCTTAACGGCCTTCTCTTCTTTCAGGTCTCGCATCAGGGTGAAACCGACTCTGTAACAAGTAAAACAAGACATAAGTTCTAAAACTAAAACCAGACTACGGTCGGGTAATAAATAGCCTATGACACCCTTGTAATGAAGACGTATCGACTGACCTTGCTTGTCAAAATTGGTCCAAATTTTTAGTTTGAACAATTTGAGTCTATTTCTTACTTATTTGTTCCATAGAACAACTGACACTTTTTTTCTTAAACTAATCTATAGAACAAACATTAATACCTTTCTGGTTTGTGATATCATCACAGAGTGTTGAATAGTAATCAAACTGACCACTTGAAAATAATGTTATGCTTCTGTAACATATTTCTTAGTTATATATATTCTTAGAATAACTTATATTATGATTTGTTGTACTTCAAAGAAATAGTATTAAAATAACATTTGTAATCAGTCTTTCTTTTTTTCTCAGTCTTCATACTCCTTTTTCCCTTCCTTAACTCTTCCAAACTAAGCATTTTTGAACATATTTTGTTTTATTAATTTTTAAATTTACTCATAATACTACACCAAATGTGATGTGGTGTCCACTTGACTGACCTGCATGTGTACCATTCCTAATCCTGGAAAGGTATTTTGAGGTTCCCAGAAATTAAATTACGTAGTAGACACAGTTCACTTATATTGTCAACACACAATATGTACAAGTATCCATACCAATATAATATAAAAGTGAAACGTTGTCTGTAGGTTTATTTGTTTGTTTCGGGAGCTTTCACGCGATAACGGCGGACGGATTTTGATGAAATTTGGAATGGAGATAGCTTATACCCTGGTATAAAACATAAAATACCTTTTATCCTGGAAATTTGTAAGTTTCCACGGGAAAACTGAAAAATGTTGATTAATCGCTGTAAGGAACGGTTGCCATGGAAACTAAATAACAAGTCTTTCAAAAAAACATCAAGAGCGTTGGTGCTTTACCTACTTTTGTATTGTTTTTTTAATATCCTACAAGAAGATAGGATGTTTTTTTTTTCACGATAAACTGTAGACCGCGCAGACAAAGTCGCGGGCGGATAAGCTAGTTTATTATAAACATAAAACAATAATAGTGTAACACAAGTTCCAGATTGCTCCTATTTCTTTTTGCTCTCGTATTGACATTGTAATGACCTTCAAAATTTGTCATTACAATGTCAATGCAGTGGTTGGCGGTCCGCGTCTTCTCTCAGGAACACGTGAGTAGCATTTTCCAGTTGAGTAGCATATACAAATATGAACTTTTTGCAGTATCTCGACGCTGGTTGTGGCTGAATCTTTCTGAATAAAAACTCAGCCGTGCAGTGAATTCAGTGATGTCAGTCGTTGTATTTGTATGTGGGCTGAAATCTCTCCAGGTAAACTTAGTGTCTCGCCGTATAGAAATTCAGCTGAAGATGCTTGCAGGTCTTCTTACAAGCACAACGTATGCCCAGCAGTACTAAAGGAAGACTTTCAGTCCAATTTTCATTACCGTGGCAAGTGATTGCGGCTTATGACTGAAGGTGAAATCTTTCTACTAAGCCGTTGCAGGCTGGGTTGTATGCTGTCGTACTTTTGTGCTTAAATCCCGTTATTTATGACAAGTATTTGAAAAGAGAATACTAAAATTGTGTTCCTCTGTGTGATACGATTTCAGATGGACATCTGAAACGAGCGATCCACCCTGTAAGTAATGCTCTTGCTACAGTCTCTGTGGTTATATCGATGATTGGTAAAGTCAAAGTCTTGTATCCGTAAGAGACTGGTAGAGGTCCAATAAGGTATACATGAATGTATGTGAATCTGGCATTCGGAAGTTAAAATGCCTAGAGCCGAAGACACATGACTTGTTATCTTTGCGCGCTGGCATGCATAGCAGCTTTTAGCCCACTCTCGGCAATCTTTGCATATGCCTGGCCACACATAACGCTGGGACACAAATTTTGCAGTCGCGTTAGCGCCGGGGTGGCTTAGTGACTGGATGCTTTCGTATACTTGACGTCATAGCTCTTTAGGTACGTAGGGTCGAGTAATATTTGTAGATTCATCACATTTTCATTTTTAGTTTGATGTCGGTTCTGGGTATTGATATTTTCGACAGTTTCAGTGATGTTTCTACTTTGAGCAGATCGTTCAGTTCTGAGTCGGTTTGTTGTAATCTTGTCAAGGTTTCCAGTTCTATGGCTTGTGCTACCTCTCCAATTCTACTCAGAGTGTTAGCGACCACATTATCTTTTCCGGAGATATGCTGAATGTTGGTTGTGAATTGGGAAATGTAGTCTGTCTAAATCTAGGGCTGCATTTCTCTTTTCTCTGGTTGAAGGCAAAGCATATGGGCTTGTGATCTGTATACGAGTATATAGTGAAGTGCCTTGCCTCCAACATATGAAGAAAATATTTGATTAATTCGTAAATGGCCAGCAGTTCTCGATGATATGGTGAGTATTTTTGTTGTGTAAGACTTCGCTTTTTCGAATAGAATGCAAGTGGTGTCCATGAACCTTATATATGCTGTTGCAGAGCTGCTCCTAACGCTGTATCCAATGCATCAGTGGCTAGAGCCAATTTTTCTTCAAAGTCAGGGAATGATAGGAGTGCTGTTTGACATAAGCTTTCTTTGCAACGTTCGAACGCTTTCATAGTTTTGACAGAAATGTCTACTGGGTATGAGCCTTTTACTGAGCCAGTTAGAAGTGAATTCAAGGGTACTTGATATGATGCTGCTCCGGGTATGAATAGCATACCCAGAAAATTCCTTAGTTTTTTGACGTTGTTTGGTGTGGAGAAGTTACGTATAGCTTCGACTTTGGAATCTAGGGGCCACACGCCTTCGGTGGAGACAGTATATCCCAGGATCGTTACTTCTGGTGCCCCAAATACGCACTTGGATATATTGATTACCATGTTGTATTCCTTCCGTAGCTGAATATTTCCGTAGCTGAATCCAATTGGCGGAGAGACAATTATGTCTTTCACCTCCGCTGCATACTTGTGCTCCAATTGTGAAATCACTTTTTTTTATCTTCTGTGATTATCTATAGTAGGAAGTGACCTTCAACTTGGGCGAACCACACTCCAGGCTCATCAGGCTAAAATGGTGGTATCCATATACCCACTCAGAAAATGTCGGACGACTCCATGTAAGCCTTGACACTTGTTTCTGCTCGAGCGTCTTCGAATGTTGTCATTTCGCAATTGTATTTTGAATAGGTACTTGCGTGATTCTCCGCGTATAATGTTTTTTATTGCGTGTGGTCACCAATATGGTGTCGACTTGACTGACCTGCGGGCGTACCGTTCCTAATCTTGGAAAGGTATTTTGAGGTTCCCAGTAATTAAATTACGTTATTGTCGACACACATGTTCAAGTATTTATTATAAACATAAAACAATAATAATTTAACACAAGTTCCAGATTGCTCGTAGAAAGATAGGTATATACTCGCGTCTACCAAAGATAATACAAGCGTCTACGAGATTTTTATTTTTCTCTCGTATTGATATTGTAAAGACAACCTTCAAAATTCGACTTGGAACCAAAAACCAACCATAAACAAAATAAGGTTGCAGGCTTACGCCACAGCTATTATTTATTCTGTGGCCACAGTGAGAGGAAGATTTTTCATAAAATGCAAGATTTTAGTCTCGTGGAACAATTTGGGATCAACTAGATTCTTATATTTAGTCACATGACGTCACTGAGAAGTCGGAAGAAATGATAGTATATGTATGTTCTCTAGAAAAAAAACCCAGAAAAAAGTCTTATTTTATGCGATGACGTCATGTTTCATAGGACTAATGTGAACCACTCAAAAATTTTGGAAAGGTTTTGTTCACCGTCGTTTTTTTATAACAATTTTTACTTGTTCCTTTTTAATCCATGTTAAATAACTCACCTGCATACAAGAATGTTGTATTAATTACCTAAGAGTAAGGAAGTAGCATATTTCTATGAGGCTCAGGAACGAGAAGCCCAAGAACAGGCCCAGCAGGCCTCCTATATTGGCGAGCAAGTCCGTCACGCCGAACAGTTCTCGGCGCTGCATCGTCATAAACTCGGATTTTTTGAAGTAAAATTCTAAACGTGAATATCTGAAATTATGGATGATATGTCGTGTTATAAAATATTAATCACAGACTGAGCTATTCATAACATTAACGCTGATCATGATTCTGATCAATATGAACGATTTAGTTGAGAAACTGGACGATAGTGACTTGATAGTAATTAAAATTATCATTAGAAACGGGGTATTTAGCATGTATAATATATAATAAAAATATTTTTCCACATTTTTTTTTTTTTTTTTTATTATTGTTTTTTTTTTTTAAAAACGATTTCATATTAAAAAAAAACTTTTGTAAACAACCACTAAAAAGAATAAAATAATTAAAATTGACCCAGAACAATATAACTTCTTCAAAATAGTCAATGTGATAATAATGCAAAACTAGAACATAAAAATAGGTTGACTAGAAGAGATCGCTTTTAGCGATAAGACCGCCCACTGTGCCTGTTTTTAAAATGATTTCTTGTATATATATTTTTTCCCTTAATTCTGGTGCAATAAAGTGTTTATTATTATTATTATTAGGAGAGTTTTTTGAAGGTGGTGCCACCCGAGCTATACTTATTAATATTGTTATCGCCGTATAATACCTTCGCTATTTCAAAAACACGCGCTATAATCTACGCAGAATGATTGTTGATTTGGTGTATAGCTTTGACAGCCATATTCCTTATTATTCCACTTCCCTTCACCCTTTCCCTTTCGCACGCACGCTTACTATGTATATGTGTCTCACGCATCGTATCGCACGCGTGAGGCGTTCAAGAGAAAACGCAAGACAGTGACGCTCCAACCACTGCTCAAGTAAAGACGAGTTACGCTGCACGCTGCAGCCTGCCGCTTATATATATCAAAGATGTCTGACGGTCTAATGACCAAATAATATCTCCACTTCGCTAAATAAATATGTAAATTTTTATAGGTTATTACGGTGAGAAAAAGGACTATAAAACTAACGCGCAAAATCGTGGTGACTAATACTGAATTAATAAAACAGTGTTTTAGTGACATTATTAGAACACGTGTGTCGCCATACAGGCGCACCAGCTGAACTCTTGAAGGACAGGATTTCACATCGCTGCAGGCCTGGTTAGGCCTTCTCAACAACATCGGAGACTTAGGCAGAGGGGAGTTCATCGAAAAAAAGCAAGTGTGCGCATTTTCCTTCCACAATCTTTTCCACCATCTGCCTTTGGCTGCTAACCTGTCACCAATATGTCACCACAACGCATTTCGCCCTATGAATAACAAAATACAGTCCACAAAACGCGAAGGTCACATAATTATTGTAATTCAATCCTTCCGCACCAGGATTATATTCCTGGAACATTGGGATTTTCTCTGATCCCAATTTCCGCAAAACCGCATCCCGTGGAGACGTTCCTCGGTACCTCCATTTTGGTCATTCGAGCCGGATTTTTTTGGATCCAGTGGCCACATTTTGGCCACATTTTTGGGCACTTTTTCTAGATTTGTCTAGAAAAAGGTCTATAAAGATCTAGATTTGTCTAGACTCTAAACCCACCCACTTCAAAGCCTAGAATAGTCTAGGCCCCCGCTATTAGTCTGGATTAGTCTAGCTAAACCCGCTATTTTTTAAACCTAGTTTGTTTACAGTACGTTATTCAAATAACTACTTAAAACAAGTAGGTACCGCCATTACCGTTTAACCGCGCTTATTAGGTCACCTTTATACTAAATTGTCTAAAAATCATTACCACATTTTTTAATGCTATTAGGCAATTTACCTATAACTGACCTACCTATAAGTTATATTTCTACGCGTAGAAGAAAAACATTCAACCCGTTACGTTGTTTTGTTTACGTTTAGTATGATATTTACCTACTTTGTAGGCTTATCGCACCGCTCGGTGTTGTATACCTATTTTTGCTTATCAGCTGCCTTGCTTAGAATAACTTATTCTAAGCCACTTTTATTACTTTATTGCAAAATAAATAGCAGTTTGTGTTCTGTTTATTGACCCATTAATATGGCACCGCCTAAAGCAGATACTGCCACCAGACGAAATAGCGAGATAATGCTTTTAGAACGTAAACGAGATAACCTTTTCGAGTTTGTACAGTTAGTCTACGATCGCTCTCAGGTATTACATGTTAGCAAAGAGTCCAAAGAGGACTTTTTAAACTCTGTTGAAACTATTGACGAAGTTCACCGCAAATTCCGAGAAATTGTAAATGAGTACAATCGCGCTCTATTAGAAAATGACCCTAACTCAAAACCTAATTTTAAAACTGCCTTTGAAGATTTGTACTATCGCATCAAACGTGTATTGAAACGCGTTAAACCTGCTCCTTCAAGGGTGGACTCTAGTCATGATCAGAACGAAAATAATGATAATTGAAATGTGTAAATTTAAAACATAGAACGCCTTCTTTACCGCCAATTCAATTCATGCCATTTGACGGCGATATTCAAAATTGGCCTTTATTCTATGCTAGTTTTAAATCGATAATACACGAGAATACAACGCTAACAAACGCTGAAAGATTGTATTATTTGATAGGTAAACTGTCTAACAAAGCCCAAGCCGTGTTCTTAAGGATCACACCTTGAGCAGATAATTACGACATGATACTGAAATGTCTAATCAACAGATTTGAAGACACTCCTACGCTGGCAAGTACCTATCTCGATCAGATAATTAACCTTAAATTGAACGGCCTTGCGTCATTGTCAAAATACCAGTTATTTATAGATGAATTCGCCACTGCCGCAAACGCGTTAAAATCACTAAAGCTCGATCTGTCAGATTTTATATTATTACATATCGCGTTAAAAAGGTTAGACGAAGAAACGGTTCGTGCCTTTGAATTACAAACCCGTACGGAACCTTTTCCAACAATTAGTCAACTGACAGGATTTATTCGAGAACAGTTCAGAGCATACAATAACTTAAAACCTGCCGCAAGTGTTCCTGCCTTGTCACGGAACGTAGGTGAAACGCGTGGTCATGTACCTAATCATCAATCTTATTTAGCCATATCCACGACACATAGAAAATGCATGTGTGATAATTTGGTACACGACCATCTTAACAAATGCCAAGCATTTAACGATTTAACGCCTCCCGCTCGATTAAAATGTGTCAAAAAACACGACGCGTGTATAAATTGTTTAAGCCTTAATCACAAATTCCGCGATTATTATAAAGAGGAAAGATTTGATTGTTTGTTTGTTTGTAATAGATAATCTCAAAAAATACAGACCCGATTTTAAAACTTCTTTCACATAAAGAAAGCTAAATTATCAGCGTACTAGCAGGATTTTATTTTTCAAAAATATATTAATAACAATAAATACAAAAACAATAAATATTTGGTAATAACAATAAATACCCAATAATCAGTTGCCCAGGTATTCATCATAGCCATAATTTACAATTGGCCAGAGATTTTCAAAGGAATTTTAGTTTTATATGTATGGGGGTACATGAAAAGCCTAGTCTGCAGTGAATACCCTGTGCCGAATATTGAGAATATTCGAGGTCGCATAATAAATGCAGCAAATGAAATAAGAAACTCGTTGTCTAGTAGCGTAGTAAATCTGCCCCTCTGTATTCTAAATATGGGCACGCGTTTTGAAAAACATTTATAACTAGTGGCTCTGTGAGCTGTAGGCCTCGCGCGTACAAACTTTTTTGCAAACAATCTAGCAGTGCACTGTAGCACCATCTAGTTACCTTATTGTACAACTAACATTAATAACCAAGGTGCTCCATCAATCCCTACCTAGTAGGTAAAGGGCTGATTCCACTGGTAGAAACCTAAAAGTGAGAAAGTTACTACATTTTAAGGAGCTATTCTGCTCATCATGCCGAAAATCCTGATCAGATCTTCAACAAATTATTATGAGATCAATGTAAAGTTACCACCTTTCAAATAAAAAAGGACCATCGAATTTGGATCTAATAAGGCGGAGATATTCAGTAGCCCCCATTTTGGCCCTTTTTGGGGAAAGAACCAATCCAAAATCCCGTAGATTAAAAATTCTTTAAATTCGTTTAATCTGTATACCAAGTTTCGTCTAGATCGGTTGAGAAATGCGACCTGTAGAGGAGAACACAGATCCGGACATCCGGACATATTAAAGCATTTTTGCCCAAGCTGATACGGAGACACTTAGCTCGCGCTTCGCGCTCGCTCGGTCAATAATAAAAGCGATAAGTATAAGTAAATCGAAAAAAACCTATACCAATATTATCGTCAAACGTCATAAAAAAAAACATCATCATGTTTCGTATATATAAAGTTAATAATAATCAACAAAAAGTACCTGTTGATTTAAACTATTGTTACGCTTATCTTAAAAAACTATTAAGAAAATACTTCTCAAAACTAAAATTCTTTAGAAAAACTATGGCTAATTGTGAATTATGGCTATGATGAACAACTGTTCAACTCCATTTATTGTTTTATTAAATTATTTTTTAAATTCTGCAACATGTTGTTTAACGTCGCATAGTTTGTTACTGTGCCACTAACGCCCAAAAATATATACCGTGTTGGATAGGTATATGTAGTTGTTTTTAAATAATCTACAGGTTAAGTTACTAGTGTTTATTTTGAATAAAAACAGCTTTTTTGTTGAAAAAACTTACATAAATCATCAAACTTGCTTAGTTTTAGACGCCTGATTCAAAAACGTTTGCAGTTTTTTTTATCGTACACCATTTTTTGTTAATGTTTTCTCAACCTAACAACTGTTGAAAAATGATTTCTTGCAATGGTTTTTTTTATTTTTTTATTTTATGGATGCCTATCCGTCAATTTACAAAAAAATAAAAATGAATAATATCTCGATAATGTTTGACTTTTACCCATAGCATTACCGGGTTATTTGATAGTGGACAGCATATACTAACACCTTGCCACGGGATCGTGACCAATAACCAATAATCCTGTAAACATCCATGTCTCGAAAACAAATATTTCAGCTCATCCCACAAATGATTGCAACTTGCGGGATTCGAACTCGCAATCGTTTGTTGACTTCAGGGTCAGGGTCGATAGGGCCGTGGAGGTGGCTACATATTGGAGCAAAGAAATCTAACAATATTATAAAAGAGCTTATTGACACGAATGAATGAATGAATGAAAGGGTCAGGGTCACTAACTATTCGGCCAACCGGTTATCTAGTATCTGGTCGTATACAGGGTTATTGGTAACTCAACGTATTTCTGGCATGCGGCAGGACGAGGTAGGGGTGTGTTAATATGCAACACATTTAAGCCCTTCAATGTATGGCCAAAAGTTAATAGTTTTTGAGATATTTGAAAATTTGCACTGTCATATAAGCTATTTTTATTTATCAGCAATAAAATATCTTTAAAAATTTAAAACGTTGCCACTATGACATTTAGAGTATTTAATTTTGTTGATAATGTTGACTTTACTTGTTAAATGAAATTATTTTTGTAAAAACACTGATATTAAGTGTATAAATAAGTAATAAAACTTCTTCGTTTCATACGCTTTCCAAGAAGATAATATAAAAGTCAAAAAATTACTATCTGAATAATATTTGGCCGACCGGTTTTTAACTCGATTTGACCCTTATCGGCTATGGCAAGCTCCCTGGTTGGTCGCTGTTGTTCAAAACTGTTCTATTCAGAACAATGCGGGTTAGTTAGTTTCTTAGTTTAGACTTAGATTCTATGCCTCGCTAGCACGTATTGTATGATAACTGGATATTTCTTACCCTTTCCTCTGATTGTTTCATTAGATGTGTTGTTTGTTTAGCTGTGTTATGTCTGAGGTCGTTTTCACGGTTTT
The DNA here is from genome assembly GCA_946251855.1 of Alsophila aescularia. NCBI lineage: Eukaryota > Metazoa > Arthropoda > Insecta > Lepidoptera > Geometridae > Alsophila > Alsophila aescularia. Next base: position 31,116,804 of record OX276375.1, read on the forward strand.
CATCGGTCGCACTAGTATATTGATTGGCAACTATCGCTCTACAGATAGTGGCCAAGTAATATACTAGTGCGCGTTAGCTGTTAACGTCAAATCGCGACAAGAGTACCGAGAAAATAGCGTCGAGGTAAGTCGATTTCATTTAGTTCCTTAAAATTCCACCATTATCGATTACAATCGTGCGCTAGTTTAAAATTCAAGAGTACCAAATGACATGATTTCGATCCCAATCCCAAATTGCGATTAAAATCGAGTCTTTACGAAAAGCAAGCATGCTGTTGCTGTGTGCATTCATTGTTTGTGGCCATGTACCTACTTAAAATAGTAAATATACTGACATAATAGATGGTTATGGATTTCGTAACGGCAAAACTTCTGAACTTTTGAAGTTACTAAGAGAATATTAACGACATTTCCGCGACTGTTGACTTCCACATGTTTACATTTTTTTAACAACTTTTCACCACCCGATACGTAGAACACCAGTTCTACGCACAGTACCAACTGTGCAAATGCGAAAAATTGATACTGGGAGTCCTTGGAGATACTTGTATACCACTAATGAAACAATCCGAGGAAAGGGTAAGAAATTGCCGGATATCAAACAATACGTGCTAGCGTGGCGTAGAGTCTAAACTAACTAACCCACATCGTTCTAAACATCTATATTGAACAATATCGAACAATCAGGGAGCTAACGGTCGCTAGCAATGGTCAAATTAGGTAAAAAACCGGTCGGAATCCCATTCATAATATTCACAATTTTCTGGGTGTGCCATAAAAATAATATGGGCCATCTTGTGGTAGTTAAAAATTAAATTTATGTGTATTGTTCTGGTAAAAATATTGACTTTTATACCTTTTTGAAAAGCTTATGAAACTAGGAAGTTTTATTATTCATTTTTACACTTAATCTTTTAGTGTTTTTTATACAAAATTATGTTATTTTACGAGTAATAACAACAACAAAACTAGAAAAGAAGGATGAAAATCGTAGCTTTCGAACAAATGGCCCGATTTTTTTATATTTGTGAGCTGAGGAAAACAAGATGGTTCTTAGCTATAATGGGAGAAAGGTGAAAGAAAGGTGGTTGGGGGGGGGGGGGGGGGGGGGGTTGGGTGATGATCGTAGCTTCCAAACTAATGGACCGATTTTGATGAAAGCTGATGTGATCGAGATGGGTTTTAAATATATTGGAAGGGAAGGGGGAGGTGAGAAAACAGGGTGAAAAATTGTAGTTCCCAAACAAATGGACCGATTTAGCTGTGGTTTTTTATGTTTGAAAGCAGTGGTAATCGAGATAGTTTTTAGCCATAATGGGGGGGGGGGGGAGGGGGGAGGGGAGGGGAAAGGAGGTGATGATCGTACCTCCCACAAAACAAAGAGACCGATTTTGATTAGGATTTTTATGTTTGAAAACTGATGTTCTCGAGATGGTTCTTAGCTATATAGAGGGGGGTACTTGAGAAAAGGGGGGTTAGAATTTATTTTTCAAACGAATGGACCGATTTAGCTGAGGTTTTTTATATTTGAAAGCTGAGGTAATCGAGATGATTCTTAGCTATAATGGGGGGGGGGGGGGGGTAATGGGGGCTATATAAAATGTGCTTGTACTAATGTTATTTGTTTTGAGAAAAGGAAGGAGGGTCGAGAAAAGGGGGGTGAGAATCGTTTTTCCAAACGAATGGACTCAATTAGCTGCGGTTTTTCATGTTTCAAAGCTGAGGTAAACGAGATGGTTCTTAGCTATAATTAATAGGGGTTATATACATTTTTAATTTGTGCTTGCACTAATGTTATTTGTTTTTCTATGCAAATGTTAACTTTAGCTTCGAAACTATCAATTTCTTTTGGTTTTTTTTTCGGCATACATCTCTTTTTTTTCCCAGATCCTGGAAGAGCCAAGGACTATTTAGTTCCAGCACCACCCCATTGCAATTTATACTTTTCGAGATCGTTGTGGTACTTCCTAAAACCATTCCACATCCATAGAAATATATATACAGGTATCTCTATGTCCACATCCAGCTCATATGTAAAAAAAAAAACTTCTTCTACAATTTTTCTCTGCATTAATACCAGAAAACCTGAAATACGGAAGAGGTAAAACGTAACACAGTAAGGGGATAGTATTTGTGGGGATGGATAAGGATAGGTGGGGTTGAGTGGTGGTAGTTGCGGAGCCAGGCCCATAAAATCCGCTGATCTACGGATCACGGGCTTGGACGATGCGGCCACGAAAGAGAAGGTGGCGAAGGCGGTCGCTGAGGCGGGAGGCTGCAACGTGCAGATGGTTAAGACCTCCCAGGTCTTAACCTGGTAACTCCTGGTTTTAACGGTACTGGCTCCATATTGGTGTCTTGCCCAGTTTCAGCAGCCTAAGTGCTGCTGAAGAAGGGCAGACTCCTGATCGGGTGGAGTTCGGTGCGAGTGGTGGCACTGGGGGCGCGTCCCATGCGTTGCTTCAGGTGCTTGGGGCTAGGGCACACGCGTCCCCAGTGTCCTGCTTCGGCAGATAGGGGTGATTTGTGTTTCCGGTGTGGAGGCACAGGTCACCGGGCAGCCAGCTGTGGGAGGGTGGAACCACAATGCGCAGAGTCGGGAAAGCCTTCTGGACACGTAATGGGGGGACGCAACTGTGTTCCTCCTCCGAAGAAGGGTAAGGCCACCAGGACCAAGGCCAACCCTGTGGCCACGAAACAGGCCACCAAGCGGTGGTCGAGGAGGTTGTGATGTCTGATTGAATCAGGTCCGGCATCACAACTTCCTCCAGACGAACTTAAACCACTGCGCTGGGTCTTAAGATCTTTTCATGCATCATGCAGTCCCTGGCGCAGTGGAAATTAGATTTGGCGGTTGCCGCGGAGGCCGTATTACGTTCCCCCCGGACCCCAAATCCCAGTCGGGCTGGGGATCTGGATGGCTCCATGGCTATGGTACTGCGGTCGAGCTGCGCTTTTCCCCTCTCAGTCCAAGAGAGGGGTTCGGGGTACGTGGTGGCCAAGTGGGGGGAGTATGCCATCGTCGGGATTTACTTCTCCCCCAATAGACCCACTGCGGAACTGGAGGTCTTTATGGACCTCCTGGCCGCGGCGGTGAGACGACAGGCACCTGGTCAGATCCTCTTTATGGGGGATCTGAACGCCAAGGCCCGAGATTGGGGTAACCGCTCTACTGACTCTCGCGGGGAGATTATCAGGGAGTGGGCGGGTTGCCTCGAGGACTGACCCTGCTCAATAGAGGGTCGGTCCACACGTGCGTGCAATATAACGGGGGGTGGATCCTGGTGGATCTATCGTTCGCCACCCCGGCTGTTGCGGCACGTGTCCGGGCCTGGAGGGTGTTGTCGGAGGTGGAGTATCTCTCGAATCACAAATATATTAGGTACGAGGTTCTCCCCTCCCACATCCGAGGAGGGTCTGCGGGCGTGGTGCGCGCGGATTTCCCGCGATGAACGACATTTTGCCTCGACGCTGAACTAGCGGAAGAGGCGGCTATCGTTCAGTCGTGGTCTGCCGCTCCCGCGCACCCGGAAGTGGACGTAGCGGCAGGCGCCTTCTAAGAGGCGGTGACGGCCGTGTGTGACGCAGCCATGCCGAGGTCCCATCGTCGCCCCCGATCGCCGCCAGGTTTACTGGTGGTGCTTGGAAATTGAGGACCTCCGGAGCGCTTGCTCAGTGGCGCAGCGACACTACGCCCGTTGTAGGAGGGGCGCGCCATGGCCGGACCGATGACCAGCTGTCGGCTGAGGAGTTGGCGACTGAGCACCGGCTACGCGGTTTATACCGTGATGCTAAGTGGGAGCTGCAGTTGGCTATCAGCCAAGTCAAGTCCCGGGCCTGGGGCGAGGCTTTGGAGGGTCTCGACAGGGACCCTTGGGGGCGGCCATACAGGGGCACCCGGAAAAAGTTCCGGGGCCAAATAGCCCCTGTTGCGGAGTCCCTGGAGCCTGAGCTCCTAGGCAGGGTGTTGGATGGGCTTTTCCCCAACTCCCACCACCACACCCCTCCAACTATGGTGCTCTCCGTCCCCGAGGAGTTGAGCCCAGCCTCCATTCCGCCTGTGTTTTAGGTGGAGATGGAGGTGGCAGTCAGCTACCTCCGACGCAAAAGGACCGCACCGGGTCCAGACGGGATCCCGGGGCGGGTCCTTAGAATTGCCCTTAGGGAGATGGGTGACTAGCTTCGGGGACAGTTCGACGCATGCCTCACGACGGGGCGGTTCCCGAAGCTTTGGAAGGACGGCCGGTTGTGCCTGCTACGGAAGGAGGGTCGAGCCGCCGACTTGCCTTCCGGATACAGGCCCATAGTGTTGCTGGATGATACGGGTAAGCTCTTGGAGAGAGTTGTTGCCACCCGTGTCATCCCGCACCTGGAGGGGACTGGGCCTGGTCTGTCGGAGGCCCAGTACGGGTTCAGAGCGGGGCGGTCTACGATAGACGCCCTGCTCTGGCTCAAATGGTGGAAGCAAGATGTGGTCGGCGAGGGTCAAAAGGCGTTGGCTGTATCGCTCGATATTGCCAACGCCTTCAACAGCCTCCCGCACGGAACAATACAAGAGGCGCTCCGGTTTCATGGAGTGCCTCTGTATCTGCGGAGGCTGTTAGCCGACTACCTCCAGGACCGCGAGGTCCTTGTGGAGGGACTTGATGGTTTGATGCGCCGTCGCGTCTCCTGCGGGGTTCCACAGGGGTCGGTACTGGGACCACTACTGTGGAACGTAAGCTACGACTGGGTGCTCCGTGGCACGCTTCCTGCAAGTATGCAGGTCGCATGCTACGCGGATGACACCCTAATCGTAGTCAAGGGGAGGGACCTCAGGGAGACGGTGCGGTTGGCCACGGTGGGCACAACCCTCGTAGTCAGCCGCATACGTGCCCTGGGACTGGAGGTTGCCCTCTCCAAGACCGAGGCCCTATTGTTCCATGGACCTCGGGGGGGACCCCCTCCAGGAACGCGGGTGGTTCTGGATGGGGTGATGGTCCGAGTTGGGACCCAGATTTAATATTTGGGTCTCATCGCATCGTGCCGCATGGGGCCCGCAGCGGCACACGCTTTCAATGACGATAGGAGCATCTCTCGTCATTGAAAGCGTATCTCTCTCTGCCAAGCGTAGTAAACGCTATGCTGGGCAGCGAGAGATCGTGGCAGGCAATGGTCTCCTTCTGCGAAGCCGTTATGGTGCAGAAGGAGACCGCGGAGCGGGCCAGAGAAACTGACGCTCAAGCGGACGCGCTCCGGCGCAGACGAACAGGTGGGAGGAGGAGGCGTTTCGCCCACCTCCTCCCTCCTCCGTAGTGGGGTCACTGGTGGAGAGTCGCGGGACTCTGCATCGGATTGCACGGCCCCACATGACTGAGGGGTGACCTTTGTGAGCAAGGTCGCCCCTCCAAAGGCGGAGAGGCTCAATTGGGACTGCCACTGGGGCAAGATGGTAGCATGCTAACGCGACCCCATCTTGCCCCACCCTAGTGGTGGACTGCTCACGAGGGGGTTTTAGTGGGTGCGAGCCCCACATACCCCCTTCTATCACCCCCGTGGTGGAAGGGAAGTGCGCAGGCATCAAAAAAATCCAAAATAAAAAATCGTTCTGTATCCCCTCAAAAAAAAAGGGGGTAGTTGGGGATTGGTGGAGATGTGTAAGGATAGGTGGAGCAATCTGGTATAACTTGCGATTTGTACTTGGCGTAGACGTTTCATGACAAACAAAAGGCCGTGCGCCCCGACACAGCCCCACCTGCTTTTTTAGTGCCTAATTCAAATATTGCTTATTATTTACAAATAAATAAAAATAAAATATTTGAATTTCGTGTAATTGCTTATTATTTACAATACTGATATTAAACTAAGTATAATGTTAATTTGGAATCACCAAATTAACATTATACGTTGACGTCAAAGTCGTAAAAAACACGTCTCAAAGTAAATCTCATTCTGACGGAGCTATAAAATTTTACCTAGGACCCATGTCCACTTCATGTGCGATTCTCCACGAAACTGTTCTATAGGTTAACCGATGGCTCCTAGAGTTTCATTGAGCAACACTAAATGTCCCAGTTCTTTGTTCATTTTTACTTCGTTTTCCCAGTTACAAGTTAAAATTACCCATCACAATAAGAAAAAAGTTTTGGAAGCATGGATGGCTCTAGTGGATCCACTCACTAATAGGTTGACGTTATAAAAGTGGCGGCAAGCCGTTGGATGCGATTGGCTTGCAGGATAAGCCAAAGTGGAGAAAGTCTATGTCCAGCAGTGGACTTATAATGGTTGAGCTGATAATGTCACTGCTTTATCACATAACTTTTATACACTCGTACCCTCTTACTATGGTTTCCTGTATCGCGAGTGGCACGAACTGGACAACACACCCCAAACATCCAAGAACCAGGACCAAACATTTTTGTGCATCACACAAATGTTTTTCCCGGCCAGGATTCCAACTTGGGACAATAAGCTTAGAAGGGAGGAGAAATACCAACTGCGCCACATTGTCATCAATACATCTCAATCAATGCATAGTTTAGCTACTAACTAAATATTATTTCTTAGAAATATCTAGATTGATGTAGCTCAGTCATATGCTATCTTTGAGCTCCAATATCTCAGAAACGCCACAGTTTAGAACACTAGTGCACTATTTATTTGTTTGTATTGTAGTACTCTACCGATCTATTGAAGTTTTATCAGTGGCCGCGACTCCTCAATTTTTTCTAAACGGCGGAATTCTACTGATACAAACGCCATGATCACGGATCTACTAAAGTAAATGCAGATAAGTGTTATTTTTCTACGAGCAGAAAAAACTGTTTACTTTCTTGCGTGCTTGTTCTTCTATATATTTTTTTACTTCACTTAATCCGTGATCACAGCGCTTGCAAGTGCTGAAATGTCAAAAACTCAAATCATGGTAAATGTCCCGTTTTTAATGTTTACTTTATAGTTCAAGACCATGACAATTAAAAAACTTCTATAGATAGAAATTTTGAACATGTAAAGTCCTCTATAATATATATGTCGTAGCCATATTATAGAATTGATAATAATAATAAGGGTGTAACTCCAAGCCATCCTCACCTGCACGCGGTGCACCCTGCTGCAAACTAACGAGGCGCTGGCATCCGACTGAAGGTGGGATATCCATCAAGGGGGTAGATGGGGGAAGGGGGAGTGTAGAGAAAGTAGGAGTAGGATTAGCAGAAGGGGGAAGTAGGAAAGAGGATACGGGATACATAATGTTTAAAAGAAGTAAAGACGGAAAAGGAGCTAGCTACCTTGAGACTCTACGATAGGATTATCGAGGGAAGCAACTGGCATTAGTGTAGGATGTAGGTTTCGGTTGGCGGCGGAGGAGTGTCATTGATACGAACAGTGGTTAAAAAACAAACATAGGTTCATTAGGTAGCTTACTATGCGTTCACCTGCTCTGGACTAAAGTGGTGAGCTCTCTTTGTGCCTTCGAACCTATCACGGCCAAGTCGCACTTCCGCCCTCTTTTTCTATTTTACGATATGATCACTAATGATGATCCATATCATGAAGTAGCCATGCGGTTAGTGCGTTTAGCTGTTCATATCATCAAACCCTGATTATTCATTCATCTGGCCATTCATGATGTTACCGATAATTTCATGAAATAGAACTTTCTTCATGATTTGGCCAACCATTTCATGAAATTATTAATTCTGCGATATCGCCACGACATATATACGAGTTTGGGGTCTAAACGAAAAAATCACAGCTTATGCAATTTTAACCGAAATAATAAACAATTTATCAAACTTTCTAATTATACTATGAACTACTTACGAATTGTTGGGGTTATAATTTTCATTTTGGTTCAACAAGGCTTTAACATTAAAATCTGTCTGTAACATTACAGCGTCGTATTCAATAGAATTGCATGCAGGAAGACAGTTACATTTATCGACATCATTATTTTGTCCTCCTGAATCAGCGTTAGTCTCATTTATTTCCATAGATTCTAAAAAATAAACACGTTCTTATGTTACTACACGTAGGTACTAGCTGCGTTTACAGATTTGCCTACGTGCATACTCTGCCACCCCCGTTCACTACATAAGGATGGAATTTCAAAAAACCCTTCTGTGTGCCTCTAGGATACTCAATGTTTTTTTCTACAAATTTCAAATCTCTGGGTCTATCGGCTTATCTAGGCTATGCGTTGTCTGTCAGTCAGTCAGTATGTCATGGTACCTATTATTTTAAAAGAAACTAGCAGCCTGCAGCTTTGCCCACCTGCAAAATTTTCCACCCCCGTTCACCCCCTTAGATATGTAATTTGAAAAATTTATCCTTAGTGTAACTCAAGGATACTCAAGAAACATATCCTCCAAATTTTTAATCTCTAGGTCCACTGGCTTAGGCGGCCATGTCATGGTTTTGTTTTAGAGGTATTGATATTTTTTTAGATAAAGTATAGTCTGGCTTATATCTAAAGAACTAACTGAATAGTCTTAGACGCCAACTCATTTCACTGGGCAAGAAAGGGAAAGGCCCATTAAAGGGAAAACAAGCAGCAAATGTAGATTAAAAACTAATCTAAAAACCTCATTTTTTAATGCGTTGTCGTCTAGTTGTGAGCTACCCTGAAAGTTTCAGCCAGATAGCTAATCGGGAAGTGCTCGAAATTTAAGTTGAAAGATTCCACCCTGAACGACAGACAGACAGTCAGACAAACTAGAAAGTTAGTTAGTTAGTAGTTGACATAATTTTATTCATGTGGTCTTTTTAAAATATTTTTTGTTTTTCTCCTTGTTCATGAGATGTTAATTTTGACTGTGAAAGTGCATTTTTTTTGCTTTATTACAATATATTTATTTGACTTTGCCAATTAAGGCTGCAACGCGTTTAACCAAACATAAACAACCATAATTATGATAATCTTCTTGGCCACAAGGTACAAAAATAAAAACTTCTGATAAAGATCAATGTCAAAACCAGTTCTAAACCTTAATTAATGCAGTTATTGTAAAAAAGACAACTTAGTAGTGAAAAATACCCTAATTGGCTCTAAAAATAGTTAGTCCCAAATTTAAGATATCTGTGGTCCTTACCTATTGCGACATTTATGCAATCTATCTTCTTTGGTGCACAAATTTTATCGCTGCTATTATCTGAAAATAAGCAGAAAATGTTAACACGAACACTGAATCATAGTTTTATTTAAGTTTTTTTTTATATGTGAATTGTGAACAAGGCATCCATCATAGCTAGCATTCTCTATCGTCTGCATTCGTTTGGCATCTTACTCAAATTACATCTTTCTATCCTATGGGATTTTAGGACAATGGCAACGGGGTGTCATTCGTGTAGAGTACGTTAAGGGTGGCCTCTAGGCAGAACCTTGTGGAACTCCGTCTATTGTACGTATTGTTGTTTCTATGTCAGAAAAATGAAAAGTCTTATTACGAACATAGAGCATACAAGTTAGCGGAGCACACGGTTTCACAGGCTCGAGAACCCTGAAAATGTACTCCACTAATACGCCGAAATGTTAGGAAACATGTGAATATTTCCTAACATTTCGGCGTATTGTTTGTTTGGAAGTTTGTACTATAGTAGACAACTTTATCAATGTCTAGAAAAATGTTACTTTAATTAGTGATTTTGTCTTTACCTGATTTAATTTCATAAACTATGTATCTACTTTAGTTCCTAAAACTCGCCTTGCAAGCAAAGACGATCATAACAAAACGTTGAATTACAATGTTCTTCGTTGTCACACTTACGTGGCATATAGAACCCAACACAACCACATGTACTGTATGTGTAATTTGATAAACACTCTGCTTGGCAATTTTTTGCTGTGTATATTTTGAAGTAGCGTAGTGGTCGTTCTTTTGGGTAATAGCATTTTCTTCTGAAAATAAACGCAAAAATTCATTTACGTATTCACCTGAAAGATACATAATTATAAATAAATTGAAGATCTACATTCAAATGAAGATAAAATTACTAAATCTGAAAATACATTAAACTCAAATAAGCTTACATTTTAGGAGAATATGTTAAGAGACTCTTATCCGTATTTAATTGGTGAAAAGAGATGGCCAACGACGAAACTTTATCAGGAAGTGATGCGTAGTAATACAATGAAGACTGAGGAAAATCCGCGGGATGATGTAAATAAACCTAAAAAAATATGATAAATTTTAATTCTGATTTATTATTTTGCAATTCCAAAGATAATTAATACCTTGTATCCGGAATAAAATACACTGCAGGTTTTATCTCTTAGAAACGGATCGTGTATCAAATCGATCTTCAAATCTGGCTGCAGACCGAGAACCTAAAATAACGAGAGATTTATTTAGAAACTTGGCACGGCAACTACCACGTAAAAGCACTGCATAACTCAGATACACTAATTAAAACTGGATTTGTAGCAATAGGTACCGAATGGTAGATGAAATGCTACCTTAAGTTTTACAACTTACATGGCCTCGTCTAGGATAAGGGTGTTCTTCAGAATAATTAAAATAGCCTTTATCTAGCGACCATCCTGCATTAGGCATGTCATTCTCCAGATAACGATACTCTGTCTGAGTGCTGCAAACATTGTAATTCCAGCTAATAAAACCAATGTGTCATGTCAGATTGCAGTGCCGCGCAAGATTATACAATTTAAGGTTTTTAGTGGCACTGCTATTGTTAAGGGGTGTGGCTCTTAACACGATACAAACGAACTTCTCATTTCATGACTCAGTTGTTTAAACAAAAATATAAAGAAACTACTAATTATTGACTATGAACTGTTAATACATATTATTGTTGGTGCTATATTCTATTTTAAATGTATATGATCTGGAATAGGACTACCTTAGAAGTCGCATTACAAACATGTCGCATTTTAAACATGGTAGTAAAACGGCTAAAAATAAGAATGTAGCTGCTTACTTATTTTCAAAAATGGCGCTCTCTTCCAAATTATTCATGGTATAACAAACACCCTCTTTAGTGTAAACTCTTTTGAATAGATCAGAGCATGTTTTATCAGTAAAGTAATTTTCATTTAGGTTTGTCCATTCACAACTTGAAAATATGTCTTCCATATTTGGGGCTACCTAAAATGATAAATTGTAAATTTACTTGCCAGATTGTTCTTTATATTTACAAATAACATTAAAACAGTTTTTTTTTTCAAATAATTTGATAACTAATGTGTATGTGTGACGTGATGATACAGATGATTAAAATGGCAAAGGTTGAAAATCCTAAACAATATATAAAAGTGAAACGTTGTTTGTTTGTTTGGGGAGCTTTCACGCGATAACGGCTGGACGGATTTTGATGAAATTTAGAATGGAGAAAGCTTGTACCCTGGAATAAAACATAGGGTACTTTTTATCCCAGAAAGTTGTATGTTTCTCGGGAAAACTGGAAAACGTTGATTACTCACTGTAAGGAACGGTTGCCACCACATAATGGTCTGTGGTTGGCATGGAAACAAAATAACAAGTCTATCAAAAAACATCACAAGCATTGGTGCCTTTGGTCTGATTAAAATGGCAAAGGATGAAAATATTAAATACTAATCTAAGCTATCTATCTATACCTATAATAAAGCAATCTAAAAGCAATAGGAACGAAATAGTCTGTACAAAGGAGATAATTAAGAAAAATGGTCTGGGGTTAAGCTACTGAACAAGAATATAACATTTTTAAAATTGTGTCTGTCTGTTTGTTTGTTTGTTAGTTTGTCTGTATGTTTGTTCGCGCATCAAGTAAAAACTGCTGGACCGATTGCGATGCGGTTTTCACTGTTGGATAGCTTAGGGGTTGACTTAAAAACTGGTGTACTTGGTATCACAATCCGATTAGTAAAAGCTGAGCAATCGGTAAAAACTTTTTGATGGCTGAAGGTATTTTGATAAAATGTTAGTATATTGGTATTTTAGGTCTTGGAATAGTACATAGAGTACTTTTAACCACAGAAATGACCACGCGTGCGAAGCCACGGGCATCAGCTAGTTATCAATAAATCAATACTATAATTAAGAGTATTAGGGAAAAGGTGTAAACGAGATGATCTCTCGGGGTATGTTGATTCTTTGCCATTGTGATGAAATCACTAATGCTATTTGGTGAACTTTTTGATTAAGTGTAGTCCCCCCGCCCAAGCCGCCTGCTAAGCAGTCATGGTGGCAAGCGCGACGATTGCTTTGTTATGAATAAAAATAAAATTGGTGGTACTAATCTAAATTAATTGTCACTTTTTTCGCATTTTCTTCCCACTCTAGTCAAAGCGTGAGTGTGTGAGAGACTGTGAGAGTTTGAACGCTGCCCATCCGAGTTGGATTCGTCGGTTGACCTCTTTGTCGAAGTTGGATCTACCCAGTTGGATCGTCTGACCCAAATAGACATAGTGCTACGGATTTCCTCATTTCGGATTCTATCACGTAGTGAAACACCGAGCATAGCTCTCTCCATTGCACGCTGCGCAACTCTGAGCTTGTGTATGAGACCAATAGTTAGCAACCACGTCTCAGTGCCGTATGTAGTCCATGGCAACACGCACTGATTATAAACTTTCGTCTTGAGGCTCTGCGGTATCTGCGACGAGAAGATATGGCATAATTTCCAGAACGCTGCCCATCCGAATTGGATTCGTCGGTTGACCTCTTTGTCGAAGTTGGATCTACCCAGTTGGATCGTCTGACCCAAGTAGACATAGTGATTATCAGCTTCGATAATATCGTTCCCAACATAAACCGGCATGGGTACGACATGGGCATTTAACATCATGTTCGTCTTACCCATGTTCATTATTATACCCACCTGTTGGGAAACAATATTGAGGTCACTGAGCATTGAGCTTAGGTCTTCCAGGGATTCTGCCATGATTGTTAACGCCATTGATGTTAACACCATATCCGTTCCAGTTCAGAAGCTTGAGTATATCTTCCAGTGCAGAGGTGAACAGTTTCGGAGAAATAACGTCTCCCTGTCTCACCCCTTTTTGCACCTGGATAGAATTCGTGCTTTGATCCTGAAGACGGACTGTCATGGTGGCCTTGCTGTACAAACACTTCAACACTTCGATGTACCGGTAGTCAATCTGGCACCGCTGTAATGACTGTAGCACTGCCCAGGTCTCGACTGAATCAAAGGCTTTCTCGTAATCTACAAACGCTAGTCGTAGTGGCCGATTTTATACTCTTTGGTCTTTTGTATAATCTGCCGGAGCGTATGGATGTGGTCTACGGTGCTAAAGCCTTTCCGGAATCCAGCTTGTTCGGGAGTCTGAAAGTCGTCAAACCTACGAGCGAGACGGTTTGTAACTACTCTCGAAAACAGCTTATGCACGTGGCTCAGCAGCAAAATGTTTTATCACCTTTCTTAAAGAACAAAACCACTTCGCTCCTGTGCCACGCCTCTGGCGTAGTACCGCTTTCAGTAGCTCTGTCGTTATTCCGTCTTCCCCTGGTGCCTTACTTAAGCTGTTTGAAAGCCATTCTGATCTTGTATAGGCTGACGTCCGGGATATCTTCGGTATAATGTCGGGTCAAATGGGCTCTTGCAACGCTATTCGTGCTAAGAAGACTACGCAATGAAGTGTATAATTGTCGCAATGCCACAAGTGCCAGTGGTATGGTCACGCAGCGCGGTCCTGCCATTGCCATCCGCACTGCCACGGCACCGCGGATTATCTTCGCACTCGCGATTCTCCTGAACCGCCCAGCTGCGTTCTTTGTCAGCAATTAGGACACACCGTGAATTATTGCGGATGCCCAAAAGCTCCAAGGAGCGCAAAAGTGCCCGGCTGCCGCCCCTCACGCGCCCTCCTTTCAACCCGGTTTGTTATCAAAGGTACATCCCTAAGGTGAACCTAGCACCCCCGATGCCAGAATTCCGATTCGTTCCCGCTCCCGCCCCTAAGGCGAACGCCTGGACCAAGGTGCCGACCGCGCCCCAACCCATCCCTTGACCCCAAGGATCGACAGATGGATATTACCTAACACCGCAATCCCGCGTCTACGCGCCTACCCCAGGGCCCGCGAGCCGTTCCCAAAAGGGAGGACTACAGGACGACTGGTCCCTAGTTCTCGCCTACGCAGCGATAGACATGGCTGAGGTTAACGAAGTCTTCTAAACTTCGGTCATGTAGAAACCCCACTCAGATCATTAAGGCCCTCGAACAGCTCCAAGTGCTCATGGCCACCCTCCGTAAACTCTCTAATCAGAACCTTAATGGACAGTACACTACGAACTATAAAACCCTGTACAATTACGTTAGAATACTTTAATGCTAACGGCCTCTCTGACCAACGCGATCAAATCTACGAATTTTGTAAGACCTACCATCCAGACTTTATGTTAGTGCAAGAGACCTTCCTAAAGCCTAGTACAATCGCGGGATTGCGAACTACCACGTCATTCTAAACGACAGAGTCTCCCCCAAGAGAGGTGGTACTCTAGTGTACTATAAGAAGTCTCTTCACTGCATCCCGTTAGATACCCCCCTTTTAATCAACTTAGAAGCCTCAGTTTGCCGATTAGTAATGACCGATCATCGGTCTATCATCGGATAATCATCGGTCATTATAGCCTCCTGCTACCTCTCCCCCAGTAAAAATTTACTCAGGAGTGACCTTGAGACGCTCTTCTCCCTAGGTAACTCGGTCATCCTGGTGGGTGACTTCAACTCCAAGCACGTTATGTGGGGGTGCAAAGCCACCAACTCAAACGGTAGGACACTTTACGATCTTGTCGACACGCTTAGATTTGACGTCATCCCACCCTTGGAACCGATTCACTATCCGTTCAATACCGACCACCAACCTTACATACCTCTCCTAAAGAACGTATCCCTCCAATTCCACTCAATTCAGGTATTTCAGGAGTGAAACTTGGACCACCGTCCCGTCATCATGCGCCTTGGTTCAGACCCAGCCAACTATTCCTCCCCTTCGCCGACCAAGACGGTAGTGGACTGGAAGCGTTTGGAGAAATCCCTCAAACTTAATCAGTTCATCCGATCTCGATCGCATCCCCGAAGACATTGTCACGACTGACGACGTATCCCGCTCGATCGATGCCCTTACCTACCACCTCAACACCGTTGTCGGTGAATGCTCAAGGCGGATCCTATCGGAAGACTACCTCTACTGGAATTTCCCTGAGTACGTGAGGCGTCTGATAACGGCATTAGGCACTACGACGCGAAACCCACTCCAGAATGCAAGTCCTCTCTGCAATTCTATCATCGCGAGGTCAAGAAACGCATAAAGGATTTGCGGAGTAATCAATGGGACGATAAGATATCTGTCATTTTGCCGACTCACCAGGCGTATTGGAAGTTGTCGAAAAAGTTCAAATCTGATACCCAATCAGTATACCCCCCTAGAAAGGGCCGACCTCCCTCCAACGTTTGGAAACGAGGATAAGGCCGAGTGCTTGGCTGAGAGCCTCGAAGCCCAGTGCACCCCCACCGATGATAACGTAGATTTTGTCCAAATCGTCGCAGTGGACCGCGAAATCGAACGTGGAAACCTCCACCTCCGACTGACCCACCCCTCGAGCCCGTGAAAGCGGCCGAGGTCGAGTCCATCATCAAGGGTCTTAAGGTACGGAAGGCCCCTGACGCTGACGGTATCAGTAACAGGGTGCTCAAGCACCTCTCTACCCCGTTAGTTTATCTCTCTTCAATACTCATAGCAGCATCTTCAATGCTGCTATTAGTAATTCCTCGTTCCCCAACGCCTGAAAGAGTGCCGACGTCATCGGCATTCACAAACCAGGCAAGAAATCTACCGTGCCCTCTAGCTATCGCCCCATCAGTCTTCTCAGCTCTCTGGGGAAGATTTACGAGCGACTCATTCTGAGTCGTCTCTGATCCGTTGAAAAACTTAGCAAACTTATCCCGGATGAGCAGTTCTGCTTTAGAGCAAGACACCATGCCCTCAGCAAGTGCACCACATCACAGATCACATCCACGTTGGTTTCAATCGCTACCCCCTCCATGATGGCCGTCTTCCTGAACGTAGTTAAGGCTTTTGACAAAGTCTGGCACGCCGGACTGATATACAAGTTATACCAATTCGGAGTGCCAGACCGTCTTGTGCTCGTAGTACAAGACTTCTTTAAAAACGCAGCTTTCGCTATCGTGTCGAGTGAATCAAATCCGACCCACACCCCATCCGAGCCGGAGTCCCTCAGGGCTCCGCGCTCTCCTCGCTCTTGTACACTCTGTACACCAGCGACTTTCCGCGCCCTCCTATCATAGAGATCTCCCTTTTTGCTGATGATTCTGCGATTTACACGACAGGGTGGAGACCGACCCAGCTTAAGAGACACCTCCAACGGGCGATGATCGCCATTGGAGAGTGGTTCCTAAGGTGGCGCATATTGGTGAACCCTGAGAAAAGCGTAGCGATGCGCTTTACTGAGGGAGCCAATCTTCAGCACCCATCTGGCCACATAACGATGTTCGACCAACCGATCCCGTGGAAACGGTCCACCAAGTACATAGAAGTGACCCTTGATGATCGACTCCTGTTTCACAAACACATCAAAACCGTCCACGATAGGGCGGCCTTCTTCAAAGGTCGCCTATTCCATCTAATAAGCAAGCGGAGTAAAACGTCCCTTACAAATAAGATGACACTTTACAAAGCCTGCATCCGCCCCGTCATGACTTACGCATCGGTAGCGTTTGCGCACGCCTCCCCGTCAACTCTGGAACCGCTCCAGATTATACAGAATAAATTCCTTCGAAATGCATTAGGTATCCCTGGTATCAAAGGAACGCCGACCTGCACCGCGATATCGAGCTTCCCTCGATCCGTCAATTCATGAAAGATGCCTCCCGCCGCTACTATGATGCGGCGCCCCACTACCCCAACCCCCTTGTAGACGAAGCCGCTAACTACACTTCAGACACAACAGCCCTCCATAGACGCCCTCGCGATGTCCTGGACGATCCGGACGACGCCACCGCAGCCAAAGTACTGGCCGCGGCGGCCTCGCCCAATCCTATATCCTCTGGTAACCCGACAGGGGGAGACTTAGACACAGACACTGACTTTGCAGGTGAGGTCGAAGGTCCCGTATTACATAAACAGTTATTATTCGCCTTCGAGTTTCTTGCCGATTCTTCTCAAAGTTGTTTTAATCGGCGGTCAGTTATTTAAGTCAATCAAACGGCTCCTAGCCATTTTATCAGGCCCCCCTCGATCACTACTAACACTAGCGATAGAGGGATCAATGTTTCCGTAAACGAGAACGACGACTGTCAAAGCCGAGGTTCGTATCCCCTGGGTGTCCTTGTGCCAGTCGTCAAAATTTTAACCTTGGCGTGCGCCTTCTGCGTCACGCATTGCGGCGGAGCGCCTTAGCGCATATATATATGTATAAGCATAGTATATATAGATGTCTTGACGCTTGATACTGGAGACAGTCAGTGGGCCGGTTAAGGCATTTTGAACCTTATAGCAAAGTCTGTGTTTACATTAGGCACAGAATAAGTAATAGTCACAAATCAACTTGGCGCGAAAATACTCTTGTCTCTGCGGTCCCGTTAAACTCATTTTCCATTCCTTGCTCAGTGGTTTGGCGCTCGGCCGGCGGGTAAAACTCGGCCTGTGATAAGCTGAATATATGATGCCACTGACAAACCGTACCAAAGACTTACGGAATTATTATGTATGGAAATACCACCACGGAATAAAGTTGAATATAGGGAGATTTTCCAGAAAAAAAAATGTATCTTGGAAATAAGATTGATGACACCCTTTTATTATGTTTTATTTAAATATTACATAAATTTATCTATATAATTACATTAAAATATTAACACAGTTTAGAACAAAAAGTGACCAGAATATCAATTTGAAAACTAGCATAATAAAAAAAAAAACTCTTAATTTTAGGTCAAGTTTTATTTGGTTTTTATTTATTCTACTAAGGTTATTGGTACTTATTGGGTTTTAAACATAAAGGAAAAATATAACAATACACAGAAAAACACTCAGATTGGGTAAGGAACGCGGGCTTCCATTTTAATCGAAAACTGTACAAAACTGGCTGCCGCAGTAACCAAGTGCACCGGGCGTTAAAAAATTCGGCAACAGAGTGGCCGCGTGTACTTAAAGGTATAAGAAAAAAAATACATTTTAAGGACAGCAGCGGTATGAGCACATAGTCTCGTCACTCTGCCTCACCACGGACTTGAATAAGTCAATAAGTCTTTTAATTCGTTTCATCACCAAACCCAGAAAGCTATAGAAACGAATGTGGGCTTACAGTCCCCCACAATATGAGTACTTTTAACATAGAGAAATGACAACGTGTGCGAAGCCGCGGGTACAACTAGTAATTATATATTTTATTTGTGAAGATTTCCGTGTAGATTTTCCATATCTCTCTCTACTTTTAATAAAGCAGTAAGCACAAAAAAAAGTGTAAATGAAAATAATTAAAAAAAATAGTCTAGTGTACTTATAATAGGCTACTGAATAAGTATGTAACATCGTGTCTGTCTGTTTGTCTGTATGTTTGTTCGCGCATCACGTAAAAAATACTGGACCGATTGTGATGTACGTTTCACTGTTGAGGAGCTTAGGGCTTGTCTTAAAAACTTTGGTACTTAGTATCTTAATCCGATGATTAAGATACTAAGTACAGCAATCGATAAATAACTGTTAAACATCTAAAAGAATTTTGAATTAATGTAATTATTGTATTTTTAAAGTACTTTTGGTCCTGGAATAACATGGATGGGTTACTTTTAAATGAAATGACCACGCGGGCAAAGCCGCGGGCACAGCTTGTAAATTCTTAAATTTCATGAAAATTGGTTCAGTAATGTTTTGGTTCAAAGTGTTATAAATTAATTACTTACCTTTGCAATATTGTGTATATAGGATACATTGGTGAGCTCATCGGTTGCGAGATGTATAAGTGTACCACTTGGATCACACATTGTGTTAATGTTTAGTAATTCAGTTAACTCATCATTATTTAAAGATGATATACTGAAAAAAAATGAGATATGCAAATGAGTTTTTTTTATAGCCAGTATGGCAAAATCCTATCCTATACCGCACAGGTGAAAATGCTGAAATGAACCTGACTGGCTGAATTGAAATGACTCCATTTTAAAGAAAATAAAAGTAATATCAATATATTTATCTCACTCATATCGTAAAACCCTGATTATGAACTCAAAAATGGTGCCGAAATGACATACCTTAAATCTACGAATAAATAATAACTTAAATAATATAACTACATGCTCGTGTTTTAAACTCAAACTCGTAATTTAATAGCTCCTGTTATGCAACCGTTTCATAAACTACTATTTTTGGAATATATTATGTACAAGCTGCACTTCGCGGCTTTGCCCGTGTGTACGATTTTCCGGGATAAAAAGTATCCTATGTTAATCTATATGGTATACATAATTGGATCCGCAATCTTACTTTACCAGGGATGGGATCCCACGTCTAGAAACAAACCTAGTGAAGGTTGCTACAAAGACTTCAACCGATAATTCCGATACAATTTATAAATATACCGCTTTTGTACATAAACAGTCAAAAATGCAAAGGTAGCATTTCAAAATTCATGCATTCCTTGTCGTACCACTTTTAATAAAAAATTATCCCGCGAAATATGTGCCGATACTTTCGAACGCACGCGAACATCTAACCCGATCTGGAGACAAATCGCCCATGAATGGCTGGTCGTGCCGTGGTCTAGCCCTAAAACACTGCACAGATTTGAAAGTCACAGTCCGAGTTAAGCTACACATCGCTACTATCCAGTAGTTCCGTGTCAAAATTGCTGCTAGGGCATTGGCACCAACATGACAATATGTTTTATGATAGTGCTCAACTATGAATGTAGTAAGCCTGTCTTTACCGGGAAGTAAAATTGGATGTCGTGTTGAAAAAGGCAATACCGCATGACGACGTTTTTCACACCTTTTCCCCCTCACTCAATAGCTCTTGAAGTATCAACTTCGCACGAAACACCACAGGTCAAATTCAGCCATGTGGGTTATATAATCTAGCTACTGACGAAAGTATACTCGTGGGAGTAACTGAAGTGTCCGTGGAAGGTACATACTGAACCCTATAATTAAAATAATTTGCGACAGGATTCCATTGAATACCTAAAATCTTAACAAAACCGGATATGTCATCATCCTCGAAGTAACGCGGATTTTCGCAAAAATCTTGAGGAAGGTCCGAAAGTACCTCGGGATCATTCGATGTCCATTTTCGCAATTCATATTCATCTCTTATATTTTTCGCTTTTAGTATCGACTCCGCACCACCTTTCAAATCATCAACATGCGAGTTGTTCAACAGGATCTTAGACGCCCGGCCCGGAAACTGTTGTATTCCGTCTGCGATCAATTGATAAAGACAACAAAACGCAATAAAGGGGCTTGACTTAAGGCCGCAGGTATTCATTGTAGGCTCATAAATCCTTATAGGTTCCCTAGGATTTTCCCGCTATAAAATTAGTTTATACTTTCAATCTTCGGGATGAATCCAGATAATACGGAACATTATCCTAAAATTTCGTAAATACATATAACGGAACCCGAAAGTTGTTTATTACTTTGGTTATATCATTTTGTAGTTTCTCACCAGAATACAAAACATCATTTAAACTAAGGTTTCAAATCGTAGAGGGTTGATGTCCGTGGAAAACTACGCGAATTTTAGAATTCTTACAAACTCCATGATGTGCCAGAAAGTAAAGTTCCAAATCACAACCGACATCAAAATTACTAAGTCGCATATGACCAAGATTTATAAAATCTTTAATAAAGGCTACGTATTTTTCCTTGAAGATAAATTGTGACTTCATACGAGTTTCCAAACTTAGAAACTACCGGATTGCATTTTGTTGTGAATTACCGAGCCACGTTGATCGATTCGGTAACAACGGTAACCTCGCCATAAATTTCCCGTCCGCGCATCTAGTAACTGACTCCACAAATAATTTTTCATACTGCATATCAAGTAAGTGGATCTTTAAGTCTTTCCTCTGGTGGTTCTTCTGAATTCGAAAACCGTTCAACCGCTTCCACCAAGTTCACACCCTAAAAATATTCCGAAACACAAGAAACGACGCTGTTTGTTTCACTTTTTATAGGTTCAAACACCGCATAATCAAAAATAGTGTTGATGGCGTATAGCCCACCTGTTCGTAAAATAACCTATTGCATTCTAAGATTTTACCTGAAATATCACACCCGAATATAATATCTAATATCTATAATCCGTATCCAAAATCCGCAGATTATTTCATGCATTTGACCGAGACGCGACGTATGTTGACGGCGTTTTTTAAACAACCGCATTGACCGATAACACGACACTATTATTCCGTTACGAACAAAAAATAATTGTAACTATGTAATCAATACGTTGAGTTTACACCTCTAATTCCTACCAATGGCGTAACTAAATAATGTTTCTTTAAACCGAGTATTTTGTGAGTAAAATACCAAGTGATTCTGTGGAAATGTCTTTTATAAGAACTGACGAAATAAATAATTTAAAAAGACAACAAAAAGTAGATAAAGAAAATGAATGTTTTATTTACAATAAAAGTAGGAAAATGTTGTATATAAATCTTAGCTTTAGGGCACAATTTACGCGAGCCGAATTTGTGACTAAGTTAAGTAAATTTTGCAAAGACATTAATATAAATGAGCTATGCATAGTGAAAAATAAAGAATATGAGAGTTTTATTAAAGATTTATTGAAGGAAATAAAAAATAATAAAGATTGGACCTGTCCACGAATTTATGTATTAAGAGGAGTTAAAAGAATTGATGACTTGGAAGAACGAAACTATATTTTGCAAGATTTTCATCTACTACCCACCGCTGGTCATGCAGGTGTACGTAGGATGACGAATAATATTAAGAGAAAATTTTACTAGCCAGGTTTAGATAAAGACGTAAAAGAATTTGTGAGCAAGTGCATTAAATGTCAAAAAATGAAGCATTGTAAGTATGTCAAGGCGCCCATGGAGATAGCTACAACGGCTTCACATGCATTTGAAAAAATCTATATTGACATCGTAGGTCCTATAGAAAGGGACATTGAAGGTAATCGTTACATTCTAACACTGCAGTGTGAACTAACTAAATTTGTAGAGGCATATCCACTACAAAACAAGGAAACGGTAAGTGTAGCGAAAGCATTAGTAAATCATTTTATTTTAAGATTTGGAATACCAAAAATCATAGCGACTGATCGTGGAACAGAATTCGTCTCTTCAGTAATGGAACAGGTATGTAAATTGTTGGGAATAGTTAAGTTGACATCTACAGCGTATCACTATCAATCTATAGGTGCGCTTGAGAATACGCATTTTTGCGAATACAATGTGATGGTCAAAAAGAAACATGGAGTCAATGGCTACCATTTTGGTGTTACAGTTTCAACAATACTGTTCATACGGAGACAAAGTACACACCATTCGAACTGGTATTTGGTAGAGCTAGTGTAATACCATGTAGAGTAAGTCAATATATAGAACCTTTATATAATCCAGAAAGTTATCCGTTAGATCTTAAGTATAGGTTACAAGTAGCACACCAAGATGCTCGTAATAATTTAATTTTAGATAAACAAAATCGTAAGAGTAGTTATGATAAGTATGTAAACAATGTAACATATAATAATGGACAATTACTATTAGTAAAAAATGAAACGGCTAATAAATTAGATATTCAATGGGATGGGCCATTTATTGTTAAAGAGGACTTGGGCGTTAATGTTAAAATTATTAAAAATAATAATGATTATGTAATCCATAAAAATAGAACAAAACCTTATATAACATAAATCATGATAATCAAGTATGTTAAGTATGATAAAAGAAAAAGAAAAATAAACTTTTATTCTTTTTCTTTTTCTCTCACCCCTGAGGTGAGGTGTAGTAAGTAAGTACAATGTCTATTTAGGTAAGAACTACTATGTAGTCAATGTATAATATCCTTTGTATTGAAAGACAGTAATAAACGGCAACTGATCGAGAACACTTGTTTCTAATAATAAGATCCCCTCACGGCGATAACAACATTGGTAAGCTGAATGTTTCGAGAAACATATGTAACATAAGCCATTGCTTTTTACCCATGTCCTAAGATCATCAGAGGAGCCGCTTTTAAACTTTAAACAACTTTCAACGTTGTGACCCGGTATCGAACAAAAGGCGCACCCTTCCCTAGCGCGTGAACTCTAGTCGTGCGCAGACAATGCATGGATTTGCAAGTTAAGAGTGAATAGGTATCTAATAGGCAAGCGTGCTACACCTTCGACCACATCATCGCTTTCCATCAGGTGAGATCGTGGTCAAACGATTGCCTAGTCAGTAATAAAAATAAAAAATAAAAAAAAAAACAACCGACTTACGTAAATCTGAGGTAAAACGCACAGATTGGGATTGTATTTGATTTTGCAACCGTAAGTACCAGGTAAGAGCTGAGAACTTTTCGATACCAATCAAATAAGCATTAACTCGATTTTATTTGAATGTTGTATAATGGGTTCCTGTGATTCCTTCTGGCTTAATCGTCAGACCTTGAATACCATATTAGACCATAGATCTCATTAAGACAAACCAAATAGGTCCAAATTCGAAGAAATTCCATCATTTGATTATTGAGCTCCTGTGGTTACCTTCCGGCTCCATCATCAGACTAAGAATACCACATAAACCCAGAGAACTCATCAAGATAAACCAAATGAGCCCAAACACGAAGGGGGTCCATCATTTTTTTGTTTGGGTTCCTGTCTAATTAAAAATATCTAATTCGGTTCAGAAATCCCGAAGATGTGAGAGAACATAAACATTAAACCAAATAGTATTCTTTTATCAAAAAACTACTGAACAAATTTTGATGCGTGTTTTTTAATTGATCGAGATGGTCCTTAGCTATAATGGGTTTTTAGCCCAACTAAAACCAAAATGAGACAAAAGTTTAAGTGAAATTGATTGCTAACCAACTTGAAATCGTTTAGGGTCATAAATAGTCACTCGAAATGAAAAATGATATGAGAAATCCTAATAATGATTTTCACGTACCTATTGAATGATACCTCACTTAAGATAGTTCGTTGACTTTCATTTGTTTCTTTTTCACAACATGGCGTCGGGTTGCCGCCAGATTAAATTTTGATTATTGTCAGGTCTTTAGTGACAAATCGTGAACAAATCGATTGCCGTATAAAACATCAAAATCAGTCTATATAGTGCCACATAGGAAATAGTATTATGCAAACATATGCTGATAAATGCAATACCCTTCATTGCGTTGCGCAGTCTGGTAAAAAGCCGTTAAATTGTCGCCGCCAGTCGAACCGGTTTTATTTTGACGTTTGTTTAAATCGTGATTCACACTAAACTTACGTCGTGCAAGACTTTCATCTAAACTTAAGCTTAAATTAAGCTTAAATTGTGTTAATTATAGGTTTAGTGAGTTGGAGCTAGGGCATGCATTTCGAAATTTCGAAACTTCATAGTTTCGAAATTTCGGACCATATTTGAATGTTCTGTAATTTCGAAATTGATTCCCAAAATTTCGAAAATTCGGAACATACTTTTATTTCATTTATTTTGCTTTTATTTTGCCGTGGCGGTCTCGGCTTAGAATAAAACCCTTCCCAATTCTCCCGTGGATGTCATAAAAGGCGACTAAGCGAATACACACCGGAAGACAGCTTTATGTTACATTTTAAGTTAAGTAAGTTAAGTAGTTAAGTAAGTAAAGTAGTTGTTTGCTATTTCAAATAAATAAAATAAGATTGTGCAGCAGCTTCCTACGAGTACATATTTGTTACACTGCGGTCACCAATCCGCATGCCAAGCGTGGTGACTATGGCAAACCACCCCCAATATGATATGATAGACACACCACAAAGACGGTCCCCAGTCCCCGGCGGCTCCGTTATTCCTGGCACCGGTAGCAGCCATGGTAACGGCAGGGCAGGGGGTGCTAAGAATCCCCGGCAGAGACCCAGCTACTAACCCCCTCGATCTCTGGACCTGGATACATATAACGCACGCACCTTGAGGACGAATGAGAAGTTGATAGAGCTGGAAGAAGTAGTAAGTATGTTGCGCTGGGGTATTATAGGATTATCAGAAGTCCGAAAAGAGGGAGAGGATACGATGACTCTCAATTCCAGCAACTTACTCTATTACCGGGAGGGCAACCAGCAGTCCCAATACGGTATCGGGTTTCTTGTCCACAAGTCCCTCGTCAATAACATAGTGAAGATTGAAAAGGGTGACATACCTTATACTCAGAATTACCCAACGGTATTCGTTGAAGATCATACAAATGTACGCCCCACACTCGAAACGCCCGGACGATAAAGTGGAGGCTATGTATGACGACATTTCTAATGTCATACGTGCCCTGAAAACACACGTCACAGTGGTGATGGGGGACTTAAACGAGCTGAACACGGAACACGGCTGGGCATGAGGAATGGCGGTAAACTGAGAGTTTGGATTTGGACAGCGGAACCACATGGGTCAGCGACTGGTCGACTTTATGGAAAAGGAGGGACTCTTTATGATGAACTCCTTCTTCAAGAAGCGCCTGTCCAGGAAATGGACGTGTCTGCACTTCGGTTGTCATAACAACAAGATAGATTTCATTTTGACGACCAGTAATCACATATTCAATTATGACTCTGTGATCAACCGGGTTAAGACTGGCAGTGATCACCGCATGGTAAGAGGCACATTGAATATAAACATAGAGCTGGAGAGGTCGTTTGATGAGATCTACTCTCGGGTCGGAGTTCTTTAAGACCCCCGCAAAAAAAAACCACATAAACTCTCTGAGAATACAATCAAACTTATGGCAGAACGAGGCGAGATGAGGCTGCAGTCTTCAGTGGATAATTATGTCGAGTTACAGCTTGCTTAATAAACAGATCTCCAAGTCAATGCGACACGATTCCTATAATACTACTTGTATTAAGAACGCAATAGAGCGAACCAAGGGCTCCAAAGTGTTCGCAAGTCATCTGTCTATTGGGCAAACCCTCTTGACGAAGCTGAAAACCGACAGTGGCAGAAGTTCTATGGACAATTATACACCTCATCGCGTACGACTAGCCATACAAGAGCCCGTTTGACCCGACATTATACCGAAGATATCCCGGACGTCAGCCTGTACAAGATCAGAATAGCTCTCAAACAGCCTTAAGAGCAACAAGGCACCAGCTCAGGATAGAATAACGACAGAGCTACTAAAAGCGGGTGGAACACCGGTACTTTAGAAGCTGTTTATCTCCGTCATCCTCGAGGGTACTACGCCAGAGGCGTGGCACAGGAGCGTAGTGGTTTTGTTATTTAAGAGAGGTGATAAAACTCTTTTGAAGAATTATAGGCCCATTTCGATGCTGAGCCACGTCTATAAGCTGTTTTCGAGAGTAGTTACAAACCGTTTCACTCGTAGGTTTGACGACTTTCAGCCTCCAGAACAAGCTGGATCCCGGATAGGCTTTAGCACCGTAGACCACATCCATACGCTCCGGCAGATTATACAAAAGAACGAAGAGTATAATCGTCAAGCGTTTGTTGATTACGAGAAAGCCTTTAATTTAGTCGAGAGTTTGAGACCTGGGCAGTGCTACAGTTATTACAGCGGTGCCAGATTGATTAAGGGTACATCGAAGTGTTGAAGTGTTTGTACAGCAAGGCCACCATGACATTCCGTCTTCAGGAGCACGAATTATATCCAGTTGCAAAAGACCAGGGGTAAGACAGGGAGACGTTATTTCTCCAAAACTGTTCACCTCTGCACTGGAAGATATTTTCAAGCTTCTGAACTGGAACGGATATGGTGTTAACATCAATGGCGATTACATCACTCACCTTCGAATTGCTGATGATATAATCATCATGGCAGAAATCCTGGAAGAAATCCTGGCACAATGCTCAGTGACCTCAAAATTGTTTCTCAACAGGTGGGTCTTAAAACGAACATGGGCAAGACGAACATCATGTCAAATGCCCATGTCGTACCCATGCCGGTTTATGTTGGGAATGATATTATCGAAGCTGTTGATCACTATGTCTACTTAGGTCAGACGATCCAACTGGGTAGATCCAACTTCGACAAATAGGTCAACCGACGAATCCAACTCGGATGGGAATTATTCGGAAAATTACGCCATATCTTCTCGTCGCAGATACCGCAGAGCCTCAAGACGAAAGTTTATAATCAGTGCGTGTTGCCAGTGATGACATACGGCACTCAGACGTGGTCGCTAACTATTGGTCTCATACACAAGCTCAGAGTTGCGCAGCGTGCAATGGAGAGAGCTATGCTCGGTGTTTCACTACTACGTGATAGAATCTGCAATTAGGAAATCCGTGGAAGAACATAGCTCTCAGAGTTTGCAAGTTGATGTGGAAATGGGCATGGCCTGCCCATTTCCACATCAACTTGCAAACTCTGAGAGCTCGCAGCTCTGATAGTTCGCAGAACCGACAACCACTGGGGAATAAAGGTTCTCGAATGGCGACCACGAACAAGCAAGCGAAGGGTGGGAAGACCCCCCCACACGATGGACTGACGACATTGTAGCCATCGCAGGAAGTCGGTGGGTGGAGGTGGCACAAGATCGCTCATCATGGCGCTCTTTGGGGGAGGTCTGTGTTCAGCAGTGGACTTCTAAAGGCTGACATGATGATGATGATAAGTTTTATTTCAATACGGTCAAGTAAAAAAAAAAATACGTCGTCTCGTGAATATCGGGACAAAGTTAGCTGCCATAGTAAATGAAAAGGAATCACCAGATGAAAATTATTATTATCAGAACGAAGAGAAATTGGAAGATTTTGAAGAACAGGAGAATGATGAAAAATTCAAAATACAAGTGGAATTATTTAAGGTGGTAACTTGATGCGGGACTGTTAAAGGCCATCTTAGCTGCGCAAACATCTAGTGCAGCTAGGATTCTCTACCAATCCACATATAGGTTGATCAAAAGCATTTAAAACTAGTGCGTGTATTATGGGACTGACACGTTGGACGACTCAAAGCCTCTAAAAAGAGAGAAAAAAGTAAAGAAAAAAAAGATACCATTGAAAACGTTCGAAAAATTGCCCGGATGTTTCGCAAATCTCGAACTATAAATATACTGCAGAACTACGTAAACCAAGAAGAAGGACATCGTCTATTTCTAATATTTGATTGCAAAACTCACTGGAGCTCACTATGTGATGTTAGGACGTTTTGTTCAAATGAAAGACTGCATAAACAAAGCTTACATTGACTTGAAATCAGAGTTATGTATATCTGACGATGAAATTCAGAAACTTGAAAAGTACATAAAAGTCAAGAGGTGATCAAAGTGACTGTTGAAGCCATCTGTCAGCGTATTGCCACATTAATAACGGATGATACGGCATTAAAATTTATGTTTAGCAGAAACCTTTAGAAGAACAGCAGTTTTTAAGCGATTATCTGGTACGTGAACTAAAAATGAGAATCCAGCAAAGGTGTTTGACAGTTTTCTCTATTCTGATGTTTTACATGATTCAGAAACCTATTTTGAAGACAATTACGAAAAAGATACTTTTAGTAAACCAGATTCAAGTTCAATATTAAAAGAGTTATGTCGTTTATAGGAATCCAAGACGTATTTGAGAGTGATGAGTCTGTAGCCAACACGAGTCAGAGCTTTAAGGTGAGCGATCATGCCAGTACATCTGCAAACATATCTATGAAAGAGAGGCCATCGTTAGCTTTAAGTATAACAGAGAAAAGAAAGAAACTCAGCCTCTAAAAAGTAAGAGCCTCTAAAATTTAATTCATGTAGAAATGCCACTTGACAAGAATGGTGGCCAGCTAGGGGAATACCTGGACAAGGCCTACAATTATTTGTTATATATTCCCCCTACAAGTGTCGGATCTGAGAGAGGTTTTACTACAGCAGGCTACATTTGTAATTGTCTGAGGAGCTCTCTAAGCAGCAATATGATTTGATAATTTATCCTTTTTCTACAAGACTTAAAGAAATAGTTAGACTTTCCTTAAAAAAAATATTTGTCATTAGTATCAATAATTGTAGTTCGTAGTTCAATTAATGATCATAAGAGAGAAGAAAAAAAAAAAGGTTTTCGTTTTTAATTAACATTTACATACACATATGGTTACATAGTAGGTATACTATGTACATTTTCTACACATTAATTCAAGATTAAAGCACAGAAGTTCTATTTATACTATAGAGTTACTTAAACTTCGAAATTTCGATATTTCGAAACTGAAAATCTATGAAACTGCATGCCCTAGTTGGAGCAAGCCGTTGGGCGGAACCTACTGAACACACAATTGAAAAAACTTTTTACGTACTTGTTATTGCACTTTTCAAATACTGCTTCATAATCATAGACGTTTCGATTAACTTTTATTTGTGGGCAAATTGTCACAGCAGGAAATGGTACCTGCAAATAAAAATAAGTTAATATTAAAAAAATAAAAACAAGTGCTTTTCAAAATACCATGGTACAAAAACGAAACGACTTCAAATGTATTAACAGCTAATAACTAAAAAAACTACAGCACCAATTTGTATGAAGTTTACACTGAAAGTCTACCCCTTCGAATAAAATAACAACCATCCAAATCGGCTTAGATATCTTAAAGAGGCAATATAAACACAAAATTAACATTCAAAATATGTAGCTACTTCCGTCACTTCGTGCATGCAAATTGTAAACGCCATGCATCAATCATATTTTTTTCTGTTATTAATTTAGTTTGTAGTAGAGT
Organism: Alsophila aescularia; assembly: GCA_946251855.1. Lineage (NCBI taxonomy): Eukaryota > Metazoa > Arthropoda > Insecta > Lepidoptera > Geometridae > Alsophila > Alsophila aescularia. The sequence goes on from OX276375.1 coordinate 31,146,598, forward strand.
CACACCAAATAGTTATAAATTTAAACGGGACCAATTTTCTCGTGACCAATATCAATGCAACTTGATCGAAAGTAAGTAAAAAATAAGATTTCAGCACGATTAAGTCCCGTTTATATATATAACTATGTGTTCGAATCGCGAAAGTTTAAAAGTTCTAAGAGTCACACCAGTTTAACACTTGTATGTATGTATTTATGTATTTAGGGGAGGCCTATGTTCAGCAGTGGACTTCTAAAGGCTAAAATGATAAATGATGATTTATGTATTTAACGATAGATCAAAAACAAAAACATGGAAAAAACACGTTGAAACAAACATGGAAACTTGGTTAAAAATTGTGACCTTTTGTTTTGTTATTTGTTGGGATTATAAAACATAGTGTTGTTTTTTTGACGTATGAGGGAGTGCTGGCCCCTGGTGTTACAGTTTGTCAGGACGCCCGAGGTCCTCTGCTATGGCTTAAAGACAGCTATTAATCAATAACAGCCGGGACGGATAGCTTAACGTGCCCTCCGGTGCACGGATCGATGGAAACAGCACAACTTAGAAAAGTAATTGGCCTAGCCTAGGATAGGACTAAACCCGGTATCATTGGATTCTAAGTTGCACTATTGAACTGTTAGGCTACCACCGCTCGCTTTCCTCGCCATTAAACATCACATGTCGTTCACTGTGAAAATTTCAACCGGCCACCTATCACGGGTCAACAAATTCATTTCATTGCTCCATTTGGGCTCTCTGGGTACGCTAAAAATAACCCTTCATTAAAATATGATAGCCGTAGCGGTCTTGGCTTAGAATAAGAACCCCTCCCAATTCTCCCGGGGATGTCGTAAGAGGCGACTAAGGGAATACACACCGGAAGATGGGCAGCAGCGTCCTCCGAGTACTTATTTGTTACACTGCGATCACCAATCCACCTGCCAAGCATGATGACCATCCTCGAGGGTACTATGCCAGAGGCGTGGCACAGGAGAGTAGTGGTTTTGTTCTTTAAGAAAGGTGATTAAACCCTCTTGAAGAATTATAGGCCCATTTCGCTGCAGAGTCACGTCTATAAGCTGTTTTCGAGAGCAATTACAAACCGTCTCGCTCGTAGGTTTGACGACTTTCAGCCTCCCGAACAAGCTAGATTCCGGAAAGGCTTTAGCACCGTAGACCATTCTAGCGTTTGTGGACTACTAGAAAACCTTTGATTCAGTCGAGACCTGGGCAGGGCTACAGTCATAACAGTGGTGCCAGATTGACTACCGGTACATCGAAGTGTTGAAGTATTTGTACTGTTCACCTCTGCACTGGAAGATATATTCAAGCTTCTGAACTGGAACGGACGTGGTGTGGCGAATTCATCACTCACCTTCTATTTGCTGATGATATAGTCATCATGGCAGAAACCCTGGAAGACCTAAGCACAACGCTCAGTGTCCTCAATATTGTTTTCCAACAGGTGGGTCTACGAACAAGGGTAAGACGAATATCATGTCAAATGCCCATGTCTTACCCATGCCGGTTTATGTTGTGGAATCGAAGCTGTTTATCACTATGTCTACTTGGGTCACACTATCCAGACAAATCCAACAACAATAGACATATTACTTAAATAGAGTGTAATGGGTGGTCTTATCGCTTAATGCGATTACCTAGATGATACTTCTCGACGGATTGCTCTCGGAATGAACATGGTCTTATCCATGGTTACCGGGTCTATAAGAACTTTAACCATGATCTTGGTCTTCCAAGATCATGGTTAAAGTGCTTATAGACCCGGAACCGGTTGCAGTTAGTGGTGTACCTCTTGAAGTTGTCCAACAATATATTTACATTGGACAAATATTGCCATTATGTAAGTACAACCATGAGAAAGAAGCCAACAGAAGAATTCAGCTGGGTTGGTCAGCATTCGGCAAGTTTCGTAAAGTCTTCTCGTCGTCCATACCATAGTGTCTAAAGACAAAAGTCTTCAATCAGTGCATCCTACCAGTCATGTCCCACAGAGCCAAAACGTGGACATTTACAGTCAAACTAGTCCACAAATTTAATGTCGCTCAGCGAGCTATAGACAGAGCTATGCTTGGATTTTCTCTGAAGGACACTATTTGTAATGAAGATATCCGACGAAGAAGAAAGGTAACTGACATAACTGAAAGGATAAGCAAGCCAAAATGGCAGTGGGCTGGTCATATTTCCCGAAGAACTGATTACCGTTCGGGTAGACGAGGTCTCAAGTGGAGACCACGTTTAGGCAAACGTAGTGTAAGACGCCCTGTGGCCAGGTGAAGTGAAGACCTGCGAAAAGCTGCTGGAAGAAAGAGGATGAGAAGAGCTGAAGACCGAGCTCAGTAACGTGAATTAGGAGAAGCCTACGTCCAGCAATGTTTGGATATAGGCTGATGATGATGTCTGTGGCTAATTTATCCGATGTACGCATAGCTTTGTCGGCTGCTTGGGCACCCGCCAATCATTCGCTGCGACTGCGTCCCTTTACTGTGGACGAGGTGTTCTGCACTGTCAGTACTCGTATGCCACCGAAATAGTCAAAAGATGTTTTCGGACTCTCGATGGAGCTGATGAGGATGCGGCCATACCACTGGCCCCAGTATTGGATACACTCTACAATGCTTGCCTCAAATAGGGATCATATTTGTGAATTTTGCAAGTAGCTAAGTATCGGCGATATTCAAGAGTAATGGATAAAGGGAGAATACAGATGGATAATATAGGCCCGCGTCCATCATACCTGCAATATCAAAGATATTCGAAAACGGCTTAAGCTATAGATTAATTGAATATCTAATGGCAACTGTTCCATATCTGAGCATCAACATGCTTATCGAAAAAGGTGGTCAACTACTTCCTTAGCTCGAGAATCGATAAGTCGCGTGATGGCTGCTTGCGAGCATAAGCTTCAAGTGGCTGTTCTGTGTTTCGATTTATCAAAGGTTGACCATACCAAACTCGCTATCAAAAACTGAGTTACTAATGCAATTGATGGGTCATCGTACGACTTACTAACGGACTTACTTCGAGGTAGGTCCCAGACAGTAGATGCTGGTGACGGAGAAACTATAAGTCAGACCCGCTCTCGTCTACGATGGGGGGCGGCGCAAGAGTATCGAGTAGTGGTATGATCTCCCTTCTTCTGAACGATCTGCCAAACGTCATGACGGTGGCAGACATATCAATGTATGCCTATGACGTGGCTGTGATAGTCACTGCGCAGACCATTGATCGTGTAGAGGAGAAGTTGAATGAAACCTCATCAAGCCTGGCGATGTGGTCTTTCTTCAATATCCATAAGACTCACTTTCTTCAATTCCATCTGCCAGGTCAAACTTCAAAGCCACTGTCGGTCTTGCTGGACGGCATTCAGGTCGAACTGGTTAGAAACATGACATTCCTAGACTTCGAAGTCGACAAGGGATTGACGTGGGAGAGCTATGTACAAAAACTGTGCGGTAAAGTTGGGAGTGCATGGTTCGCGCTGCGTTGTGTGTCCTGAGTGGTCTCCGCAGAGGTAGGGCGGGCGTGCTACTTTGCAACTGTGCACTCGTTACTGCAGTACGGAGAGGAGCTTTGGGGACGTTGCTAGGAAGGGAGCGCGACTTCCGTATGCAGAAACGCGCTGTAAGAGCGTTAGTAAGAGTGTGCAAAGATACCTCCGCGAGTCCGTACTTCAAGAAGCTTGTCTCACATTGCCTGCCATTGTGATTTTTCAAGTGGCAGTGTACGTGAAAATGAACCCGACAAGTACAGGAAACGCTGTGACATGCAATCTTTTAGCAAATGCAATGCAAACTAACTCGCTGCAGTATCTCGCTCTCTCACCAAATCTAGCAAGCTGACCCGTGTGATGGGTCCAGGCGGTCTTTACCAGACTTCTCACTGATATTATTGCTGCTCCTAGTGTGGACTATTTTAAATAAATACTGAAAAACTGGCTTATCAAGCAAACGTTCTATAATTTGAGGAATTTATTATCCATACCAATATATAAAAGTGAAACGTTGTCTGGTTCTTGTTTATATGTTTGTTTGTTCGTTTGGGGAGCTCTCAAGCGATAACGGCTAAACGAATTTTGATAAAACTTGGAATGGAGATAGCTTATACCCTGGAATAAAACATATGATCCTTTTTATTCCAGAAAATTGTTAGTTTCCACGGAAAAACTGGAAATACTGGAAAAATTTGATTACTCGCTGTAAGAAACGGTTGCCATGGAAATGAAATAATAAGTATGTCAAAAAACATCAAGAGTGATGCTATAACTACTTTTGTATTGGTTTTTAATATCCTAGAATAACAAAGGATGCTTTTTTCGCGTTAAATAGAAGTCCGCGCGGACGAAGTCGCAGGCGGGAAAACTAGTGTTATAATATATTTTTTGTAAGTTTTTAACATTCATAATGTGCTCGTATTGCCTCCTAAGCTTACAATGATTTTATTTGATTGTTGTGTTTTTTTATATATAATTTTTTGATTTAAATATATCTCGTTTACTGGATGTATACAGACACTGTATATCTACTTATTTAATTATTGTGATGATTATTTTTACTCTATTCACAATGATTAGCTTTTGTGACGTGTAAACATGTTTATCAATAAATGAGTATTTGAGTATTTAAAAGCCAATTGTGTGCATTGCACTTAATTTATGCAGACCACGCCTGAGGAGCTGTTAGCTAATCTTCCCACTTTTATTTAGATCTATGGTCGAACGAGTTAATTATTGCCAACGGCTTCCCGACTTCCATCAAACTTTTCGCAACCGGGATCGACATGCGTGCCCTCTGAAGCACGGACGCGTTCTGGTATACCATCTCCCTTAATCGCCCGCTTATGGTTCAAACAACTATTAATATTGTTAGATTAGATGTTAAAGCTAGTAAGAAGGATATTATATACTAAACTAGGCGCGCCCACAGCTTCGCCCACGTGCAAAGTTTGCCACCCTTTCACCCAAGTGGCAATTACTGTGCTTATCCTCAATTGTGATGAAAGGTACCTCATGTCCTTTTCTGTAGGTCTGACAACATGAGTGCAAATTTTCAATATCATCGGTAGAGTAGATAAGGTGTGAAAGCGTAACCAACAAACAAACTCACTTTACAATACGAGTAGTTGCCATCATACCGTGCTTCAGTACCCGAACCCAAGTAACCGACATAGAAAACAAGGATAAGCAAGCTGAACTGGCAGTAGGCTGGTCCTATTCTCCAAAGAACCCACATCCATTGGGGTAGACGAGTTCTCGAGTGGAGACTATGGCAAACTTAGTAGCGCTTAGGCAAACTTAGTGTAGGACGCCCTGTGGCCAGGTGGAGTGACGACCTGCGAAAAGCGTCTGGCAGAAACTGGATGCAGAGAGCTGAATACCGAGCTCATCATCACCTTTAGTCAGCCTTTAGAAGTCCACTGCTGAACATAGGCCTCCCCCAAAGAGCGCCATGACGAGCGATCTTGTGCCACCTCCATCCGCCGACTTCCTGCGATGGCTACAATGTCGTCGATCTATCATGTGGGGGGTCTCCCCACACTTTGCTTGCTTGTTCGTGGCCGCCATTCGAGAACCGAGCTCAGTGGCGTGTATTAGAAGAGGCCTACTTCTAGCAGAGGACAGATATGAAGCTGATGATGATGTGCTTTGGAGGGCACGTTCAACTGTCGGTCCCGACTGTTATTGATTGGTAGCAGACGTTAAGCCACGTCAGAGATCCTTTGGAAAAGTTTTATTGTACTACTGAAAACAGACGCTTACTCCGACGCCGGCACTACCTTATACGATAAACAAGTTAATTAGAATTATCAATAATTACCGTTGCCACAGAAGTTTGACGTTCGTTGACTGTAACGATCATTGGATTGTTACTCCATTTGATGTACATATCGTATATACAGTACGAGCATAGCCCAATACTTCCAACAACTGTTATAAACCAAAATAGCCTGAAATATAATGTACACATTTTTTTGTATTAGTCTATACAGTCATACATATATAGGTACATACATATACAGGGTGGATTTTTGAGACGGGATAGCAAGGGCAGGTACCTTAACCGTTATAGTTACAGGAAAACGTTCGAAGGAGACCTTCCATAACTTTTTTTTGGATAACAGATTTTGGAAAAAATGTACATTCATAAAGAAAACAGGCATTTTACAAAAAATATAAGCCAATCGATCCTGTTTCTTATAAGGATCAAAGTCTCTATCGGACCAACTGGGGTTAGAGCTGCCAGTATTTTTGAAAACTTTGTATTCGGAAGATGTTAAAATTTTATTTTATTAATTTCGTACAAAATGTATGGAAAAAATATTTTGCAATTTCTGAATTTTCTAGTGCTCTAACCTGAGTTGATCCGGTAGAGACATTTGATTCTTATAAGAAACAGGATCCATTGGCATCAAAAAAAAGTTTGTGTAAATTGACTATTATCTCGAAGACTGAACATTTTTAACAAAATCTGTGAATGCAGGTCAAAATATCTTCAAAAGTTAAGGTGAGTCTCCTAAGAATGTTTTCTTGTAGCTTCAACGGTTAAGGTAATAATTTCTTACAAAATGTATGGAAAAAGTTTTTCGCAATTTCTGACATTTCTAGAACTCAAACTTCAGTCGGTCCTATAGAAACTTTTGATACTTATAAGAAACACGATCGATTGGCATCAAAAAAGTTTTTGTGTAAAATTACCATGTCCTTGCTGTCTGTACACAAGACAGTGTCTTGCTGTTTGTCTTTTCCAAAATTTGTGATTACAGTTCAGAATATCTCAAAAAGTTATGGAAGGGCTCACTGGAATGGTTTCCTTTAACTATAACGGTTATGGTACCTGCCCTTATTGGACGTCTCAAAAATCCATTCTGTATACGAGTACATACAAAAAAATAATATCTATTGAAATGTCTGTTTGTACTTAATGTTAAAAAAGCAGCTTTTTACTAAATGCATATGTAAGAATATACGGTATCTACAATAAAATCAATATGTTTAATTTTTTGTCTGTCTTTCTGTCTGTCTGTCTGTTTGTTCCAGCTAATCTCCGAAACGGCTGGACTGATTTTGACGGGACTTTTTCTGAGAGATAGTTGATGTTATAAGGAGTAACTAAGGCTACCTTTTTCTTTTGTTATTTTAATAATTATTTTTCCTCGCAAAAAAATAAAAACCATGAATTTTACCGCGCGCGCCCCACAAAATTGTACACGCGTGTCAAGCCGCAGATCGCAGCTAGTTTAAAATAATACTTGTCTTTTTTCTTTACGTCTCGTTAAATCTACACTCCAACCCTTGTTTTCATTTTCTGGTTCCCAACATTTCCTGACGGCAAATCCCAAACATATTATGAATAAGCGCTCATATGAAAAATGTTAATGTGACGTTTGAAATTTAATTCTCAGTCTCGATTCATTCTGTATCCAATTCGATTTTGGTTGTAAGCATTTTCTGCTCTTTCAACCAAATCTACATTAATCCTTGAAAAAGACATCACATCACATTTATCAGAATCAGTATAATTTGTTGGACAATTGAATATTAATAATATGCTAGGTCTAAGTGCAATGAAGCTACATCAATTTTCCTCCATCGAGCTTTTAAAAACCGTGTTGGGTTACATACATACATTTTCTTAATCATAATAATTTCAGACAACAAACTAGTGGCTCTGTGAGCTGTAGACCTCGCGAGTACATACTTTTTTTGCAAACAATCTAGCGGTGCATAATAGCGCCATCTAGTTACCTTATTGTAAAACTATCATTAATAACCAAGGTGCTCCATCAATCCTTACCTAGTAGATAAAGGGCTGAATCAAATGGTAGAAACCTAAAAGTGAGCAATTTACTGAATTATGAGGAGCTAATCTGCTCAACACGCCGAAGTCTCATCAGATCTTCACATAATTTTTATAAAACCATTTTAAAGTTACTACCTTTCAAATAAAAAAAGAACCATCGAAATCAGATCTAATAAGGCGAAGATATTCAGTAGCCTCTTTTTTGGGGGAAGTACCCGCCCAATCAAAAATCCCCGGCAACAAAAAATTCTAAATATCTGTTTAACCTGTATACCAAGTTTCATTTAGATCAGTTAAGAAATGTGACCTGTAGAGTGAACAGCCGGACATCCGGAAACACATACGAATTTTTTTTTTGCCAAACCACAGAATAAATAATAGAACGCAAACGGAGACGCTTCGCTCGCGCTTCGCGCTCGCTCGGTCAAATATAAATTACAAGCACGTATTTTAAAAATAAATTGTAGTAAAATTGAAGATTATGTAAATGAAAGACCACCTATTTATGCCTTGCAGATACCGTTATACCATAGTGTATGCTTTGTCTGATTATGCTAAGCTTACTTTTCAACAATGCTGAGTCCTCGTTCGACAATATACCGTAGACCGTGCAGCGTCGAATTCCTAGCGTAATCGAACAGCAGTTCGATAACCAGGAGTTTCTGTCGCTTCCTTCTCTGTGTTTTCGTTCTGAGACACACGTCTCCATAAATGGGCACAATATTATTGTCTGTCCTGGAAAAAACTCGGTAATAACAATTGGGAACAAGAGATTTTACTTGCAGTTACAGTGACGAATATAACGGTTAGCTGCATATTAAGGTGGAACTATAGTAAAAGAGCAGCATCTTATACTTGCAGTGATACTCGTAGTGATAGAGCGATGGTAGCTTAACGGTTCTATAGTGCAACTTAGAATCCAACGATAGCGGGTTCGATCCTAGGCTCCGCACCAATGATTTTTCTAGGTTTTCCATCTATCCGTGCTTCGGAGGGCACGTCAAGCTGTCGGTCCCGGCTGTTATTGATTAATAGCAGTCGTTAAGCCATGTCAGAGGCCCTCGAACGGCTTGGCCAACTCTGACACCAGAGGCCAGCACTACCTCGTATGACAAACAAACAGTGATAGTGACGAAAATACTGGTTGGCTATCGACAGAGTGGAACTAAAATAAATGACAGCGTGTTTTACTTGCAGTGAAAGATGAGTATTTTTTGACGATATTACAACTCTTTAGAAATATAAAACACTTACCCTTCATCCATGATTTCGTTCACACGTCCTATCACTTTGTTCGATGAAATGTGACTAACATCCTTAGCGTGATCCACGGATCAACATTTTGCAATAATTAGGCTAAGTACGTCCATCACCAAGCCTTTTTGGACCATGGGGACCTGATGATTAAATAGCCTTTAACTATTTTTATAGTTCATTGGTGCCGGATGGCATAGTTTTCTTAATAATAAACAATTTTTTATTGTATTTTTACATGCTTTTCGCATTAGTTAATAATATTCAGCACGCCTACAAAGTATTTCCGGCTAAGTCAGAATAACCCTTTACTATGAATGTCTATACCCGCCTATATGAAGTCACAGACTAACATACGCACTGCGACAAACATAATACACCTCTCGGTTTGCATCAGATGTTTTAGGGAATAAAATATGGTTTGATTATCACTGTAGCCTAGATCAGCAGGTAAAGGACACTAGCAGCCTTATTATGGTTGATGGCCTAAGGTAGGTGTTTGAGTTGGACCCAGGTTTAGACCCGAATCAAGAAGAAATGGTATTAGCGTTAGAGGTTTATGTAAGGTTTTTGTTTTTTCTATGGTAACATCGTTAAGCCTACCAATGGCCTAGCTTATGGTTGGTTTATTTTGACGTTGCAATTTGTTTGAGGTTAGGATTGTTTGTTTTATGTATTTTGCTGCAATTTAAACTGGCTTGAATTGAAAATATATAGGTGATATTAGATAATACCACATCAGAGGCATCACGGCGCAAGCGTTGCCGCCCGTGTAACAATAAAATACATAGGTACATCGAATTTGAGGATCTCGACACGGAAAATAATCGTTTCACAAACCCTCAAAAACTATTGTGTATGATGTTTATCTGATAAAAGAGATCTACTGCTATGTAATGCATGAACTCAGATCGAAGAAGAACAATTTCACCACAAATTCTACAAACTTTCACTACATACGCAATAGAGCTCGTGGTGAGGTAAGTTTTCACTGTTCATTTAACCTGAGAGGATTTATAGCTGTTTATTTAGCTACAGAGGATTAGTGTTATTTGTTTTGAATGAGTTTCCCAAGATAACCAGATAGATTACATAATAGAGAGATAGATATTCTTTAAGAAAGTAAACACCATAAAAAAAAATTGTTCTCTTAGTCCATAATATTTAGATGATACTCGTATCTACAATGACCACAACCCACTGACATGTAATAGACTGTGTACTAGTATAGTACATGTCAGTTCTACAACCTCATGCATTTTTTATCTTTAGATATAAAATGAAGAATCATTGTGTCCGGTTTACTAACATTATGCATTTTTTCTTTCAGGCTGTTCCGTTTGATGTTTGATGCTGAAGCTTTCAACGGTGTGGTGTAGGTACTGTTGGGTAACAGCAGATATCCCTGCACCCATTAAGTATTTGTTTACACCTATCCTCAACCTGCAAACTCCACAAGAGGAGTGATATAATTCTGCACACATTTTCACCTCGAATACCATCGACAGTTCGATGTTTCTTGTTAAGAGGAATATTTGGGAGTGTAGAAACAGTAAAAAACGATAGTTGTACCTAGTGATAATACTAAGAACATGATATTGCTATCGACATGAAAGAAACATTCAACTAGAGCAGCGGCTCTAAAAAACTTTTTTGGTGATGGAATCCTTTTAGAAAATTAAATATTTGACTGAGCCCTAAAATATTCAAAAACTTTTAGGGCTCAGTTCTTTTATGTGTATTAATTAATAAGTATATTACTTAAAATTAGGATTTGCATCTAATGGGAGGCTGTTATTTATTTTTTCAAACTTTTTTGGAATATTTAGAAATATTTTATTTTACTCTGTATCCATAAAGTACTTCTTAATTATTTTATTTTTTCACTGTGACCTGTATTTTCGCGGTGCTTTCCGGAGCCCTAGAGCTTTGCAGAGCACACTTGTGGCTGAAATAGAAGATTGTACTGATCTAGGAGAGGTGTGTACCATCATACACCCAAAACTGTATGAGGAAATTTCAGAAGTAGACCATTCCTAGAATATATTTTTGGAATTATGTAAACAGCCCCCCGATTCAAAACCCTTCGATAACTCAGTTGTCGATCGATATGGTAATATTTATTCTGTGAATTCGGTTTGAAATCGTTCAATTCAATACATTTTTCATTCACAATATCGTATCGAATCGATTTGGTTCGCTATCGAAAAGTTCTGAATCGGGTGGCAGTTTTGCCCGTACTTTTTGATTTACCTGACAACTTATAAGCCAACAACAGTAATTCTCAACAATTATGATGATGCTTTAAGGTGTTTCTTGAAATTAAATTAAAACTAAATTTATTTTCATGTTTTACTAATTACTAGCTGCACCCCGCGGTTTTGCCCTCTTGGACAATGATGATGATAATGAAAAGTGTTCTATGTATCATGACCTATCTATATACCAAATTTCATTAAAATCTATTCATGTATGTTGACCATGGTGTAACGAGAAAAACGTATTGTAACGATATAAAAGGTGTTCTAGTGATTTCTGAAAGTAAAGGTAATAAAAAATAAATTGAGGCAAGTCAGACCAAAAGTGGGGTGAGTCGGGATTCTTGCCCAATTCGGTCGCTCTGTACGCGAGGACGCTATACCTTTCTTCAGAATCACTCGAAACTAAAAATACTCATTACTATTCTGAAATTAATAAAATTACCTGGACTAACTTAGACCGGAACGAGCTTTAAGAACTATTGGATCAAGACCGTTCTGTAATGTACTAGCTAGTGGGTATAATAGTGGAAGATAAAACATACAACTCAAATTCACCAATACAATCTTTATTACCTTTGGTTTAATCTTGCTTATGTATTTAAAATCTAAGGAACCGTGCCGTCGGTACGTTGAACGGTCACTCAAGCTAGCATGTAAAGTTGAAGACAAAACATGCAATTTAAATTCACCAATACAACATTTATTATCCTTGGTTTTAATTCTGCTTACTTACTTAAAATCTAAGGAACCGTGCCGTAGGTACGTTGGACGGTCACTCAAGCTAGCATGTAAAGTTGAAGACAAAACATGCAATTTAAATTCTCCAATACAATATTTATTATGCTTGGTTTAATCTTCCTTATTTACTTAAGGTCCAAAGAATCCTAGCCTGCAGATCCAACTCAGCAGCCAAGAAATACCTAATAGAAAGATCTAAGATTACCCTGCTATAATTAGGGTCGATATAGAATTGACAAAATTAAGTATTTACTCTAACAGAACATTGATGAATTTGCCGGCCACACTGCCGGCCGGCAAAGTCAATTCATTGATGAATTGACAAAATTAAGTATTTACTCTAACAGAACATTGATGAATTTGCCGGCCGGCAGTGTAGTCTACTTCTTTACCTTTTTCTATAGGATTTAGCCATTATATTAGTGAAGGTAATTCTCCATTCGACGTTTCAGCAATGTCCAATTCGCGTGAGAGGTAGCCAGGCTAGACCCCTCAGGCGTTGCAGGTGTCCAGCAGGTCGGTGGGGAACCAAAGTTCAACACTCCGGTTAACGAAATATATGGATAAAATACGATACCGCATCCCAAGTATGTGGCAGGAATCGTTGGGTATAATGTCGGCGTGGCGTGACGTATTGCAACACGGCGTCTTTTTTACTCAAATCCGGGGAAAAAGCCTCCTTCGTGGGGTGTCTTTAGTCCGGGGGGGAAAACCCGCTGTGAATGGATAGACACAACGTTTTTTAGAATTCGAGACTCCGCAAACGCCACCGCTTTCGGTTCGCTAAAATGGCGTCTCGAAAAATGGATAAAAGTGATTTCACAATCGCAATCATTATTGCCGACGACACAAAAATACCAACAGAATCTCTCACCTTTTTTTACGGGTTTTATAATATGCAGGGAAAAAACTTGTCAGTCCTGCTAGGCTCTCCAGCACGAAAAGAAAGGACACGTCACTCCTCTTCATTGTCTCGGTTTCTTTTCTGTCGCCGGATCTAGTTTTTTTATTTAGCAAAATCTATCAGAATTACATTTCGTTTCACCAGGAAACCGATCAGCGCTTACATATGGGCTTTGGACAAGTAATATGGTTTTATTTTTATTTTCAAGGTTTTCTCACCCTAGAAATCACATTTGTTTATTTATCGTTTCTTTAACTACTATTGAAAGCTAAACAACTGCCAAGTGACGTTTTAAGAATTGTTATAAACTATAGTCTATAAAAACGTTCCGTTCCAGACGAAAGGTACGGAACGTGGTTTCTTTGCTCCGCCACCGTTATATCATCATAAAACTATATACCGTGACTATTAAATTATGATATTGTATGGGTTTGCTTTGGAAAAAATCTACGTTCCTAAATTTAACATTTGTTGCATTTAATTGGTTTGTTTAATTTTATTTTCTATTTGCTGACATTGCGGGACCTTGCCGAACAACGGAACGCGCCCTTTTGCTTTGACAGCTAATCGATGCAAAGATAAGTAAAATTTCCGGTAGATGTCACCACCTGTCTCCATGTTTATCAATTGAACTTTATTAACCATCCATTTATTATTTAATTCCCAGTTATTCCTTGATCCCTTTTGTATTTATTTCATTCAATTGACCTAATAAGTGTTATAAAGTCGTGATCAGTAGTGCACGAACGTGTTGTATTTATCGAAGTGTTTATAACCTCTGTTTTTGTCATGAAAATAACCGGCGATAGTTTTCGTGTTGTGTTGTGGTTATATCTCTATTGCTCATTTGGAACTCCGATTTACAGGATTATATCATGTAAGTAAACAACGTACGATAATCTATTCTATGTACTCGATCGTTTGCTTTTGCTGGTATTCACCAAATACGAACGATAGTACTGTTTCAATCAACTATATGCGACTTCAATGTCGTCATCTTATAGATTCTAATATGTTAGTATATTCAACAATATGCAATTATAATTCTAGTTTTACTATTATAAAGATACGTTTCTATTAGTTGTTTATGTGCTGTATTGTTTATTCCTACTTTTACTTGTCGATTTTTTGTTTTGTATTGCTATTTATGGGTTTATTGTTTTTTATTTAAGTAGCGTTTTGTCAACGCTACAATGGATAATCCATAATAATATTATATAAACGAAAGTAACTTTTTGTCATTTTGTGAGCTTTTCATGACTTAATAGTTGAACTGATTTATTATGTAGATAGTTTTGGCCTTTCCCAGCAGTCTTATAAGTAAGACTATTGGTAATTTTCTTCCCAATAGTCTTATTGGTAAGACAACTTGGAATGTATGTAGACTTACGGGTAAGACCATTGAAAATGATCATAGAAATATCTAGACTGAAAAGGCATAAGCTATATTTTTTTCTCTTAAGGCCATCTAGGTACGAAATTAAAAATCCAATGGGAAAAGACTACTGGGGAAAGAAATTCTCTTAGACTTCTGCTTGCAATTTATCCATTAAACTTTTGAAAAACAAATTTATTACTATTATCTTCTTGAAACTCACTAGATTCTAGATATATTAGTGAGTTCCAAGAGTAACTGATTGCATACTCGTATAATGAAGTCGCGTAAGTAGCAAACATTTTCTTCGAATTATTTCGAAGAAAATGTTTGCTACTTAATTATTCGAGTTGTTTATGAGTTGATTACTGCACTATAGCAATTTTGCATTATTTTTAAATAAATTGAGTTTGCGTCGCCCCGGTTGAAATGGATTACTGAGCAGATATGAAAATTCGACTTCTACGGCATCATATTTTTTATATTTTGGGGTGGTATGAAATATAATTCCTAGGGATCTTACCAGTAAGTCTATAAGGAAAAAAAACTGAATAGTCATAGTAAAACTATTGGGCAGAACATTTCCAAAAGATAGTCTTCCTAGTGAGACTACTGGGATAGGCAGGATAGTTTTAACCCTAGGGAAGGACGTGCAGACAAAGTCACGGACAAAAGCTAGTAGATAATATAATCAATTAAGGATAATATTATGTATTCATATTACTCAGACTTTTATAATAAAATATTTGATTATGTCTATTACCGTCTGTTGTCGTATTTATTTCCTCTCTAACCAAAGGTTGTCTAGAAGAGATCGCTTTTTAGCGATATAACCGCCCATTGTACAATAATATTTCTTAGTATTAGTTCATTTTTATATGTAAATTTTTGGTGTACAATAATGAGTTATCTATCTACTAGCTCTTGCTCGCGATTTCGCCTGCGCGGACTACAGTTTATCACGGTAAAAAGTATCCATGCCATGAATTGCCATGTCCTTCCCCAGTCTCCATACCAAATTTCATCAAGATCAGCGTGAAAAGGTAACAAACAGAGATTCAAGTATAATATAATATAATATATATATTCGGGACAATTCCACACAAATTAACTAGCCCCAAACTAGGATACCCTGTACTATGGGTACTAGATAACGGATAAACATACATATATACGAATATTATAACACCCATGACTCGAAAACAAACATTTCTGCTCATCACACAAATGATTCCACCTAGCAGGATTCGAACTCGCTACCAGTATGGATAGGAACTTAGCAAACTGATAAACTGCGGGGCAGTTACGTATCTTGTTGCATTCAGATTTTAATTATCATGTAATGTAGGTACATTTGCGTTCGGTTTCGTTATACTTACATCTTTTTTTCGTATTATTAAGTATATTGGAACGTTTTGAATGAACCGTTTTGTTCAATGAAAGACGGTTACATATTATCTGTGGTTGGTCTGGAGTTTGCTTGAAATCGTCTCGGGATCATCCAATCTTTCTGCAGCCCGATTCCATAACTTGGCTTCAATCGAATTCTCAGTATCGCAACCACTAATGCCTTGCGATAGAGTCGAATTTGCTATGAAAAAAGTGATAATCTGATTGTAGCCAAGTTATGGAATTAGGCCACAGTACTCCCACGACCATAATACCAACGTTTTCAAGTCCAGTCTAAACCTGGTCAAAACCAAAACTTTCCTTAGTCCCGAACTTCGTGAACCTAGGTTTAAACCTTCAACCGTAATAAGGCTGTACGTGTTTTTCCAATGTAGGCTGTTTGTTTTATACTATGTATTATTGGTGCCATTAGCTTACAGACTTCACTATAATACTTTTTGTATTATAATTTTTTTTAAAATATGTTTCTAAATTTTATTTTATAATCAATAATTTTAAATAAATTAAAATTTAATTAAAATTTATTTTTTTATAACAAAATCATTTTAAAGAGATCACTTGCCAATGTATCCGGATGAAAAGCGCCATAGTATCGTGCAAGACTACAAACCAAAGTTAATTTGAGGCCATCACAGCGCGGTAAGCATTGCAGCCCTTGATGGCCAAGCTGGAATGAAATGAAACATCAAAATCGGTCCATTCGTCTGGAAGCTACAACGCCTCTCTTTTCGCGTTCGGGGTTAACGAACCCACGGAATAAATAATAGTGCTACGAAAAAAGACGTCAATAATGGTTTTCAAAGGAAATTGCTGGCCGCAAAACACGACAATAATGACATTCCATACAACTTTGCTGGCGCCTATTCAAGCAGCGCGGCAAGGTCGACTTTGCCCAAAGAAGGTTGTCGAAATAATGACCACATTACTAGTATTGTTTGAGTAAAAAAATAAACATAAATATAGTAAAATCTGATTCAAAATACATTCAGCACGTTGCGTGCTCGAGCCACGGTTGGAGAGATTACCAGCGCGTGCCGACGGGAGAGAAATCGTGTGCTCCTTATAATCTCAATATAATCTTTAAACCCCCTACATTATGGTCACACAAAACACAAATACAGCAACAAAAAAGTGAAATGACAAAAGATCATGTTATGTGGTATGTAGCGGCGGAAATACGAGTATTATCTACACCGATACCACATAATAAATAATAGTACAAGTACAGAAGGATAACTGAGTAAAATCATTTAAATACATAGCAACTCTCGCTACAACGCAATAAAGTTCAATTTAACTCGCACAGCGCTGCGATCTTTCAATTATATTTACCTAGAAGGCGCTCACCCATTGCGTGCAGGCTAGAATGTACCGTATCACAACGCGCGAGAGCTTCCATTGCTCTAACCATTTCTGAATCGCTCTGTCACTTTTTCGCTCGGCAGGGTTGTACAAGATAGGTATTTCCTTTTCCAGTGTGAGATTTAACTCTGTTGGCACATGAAAGGGAAATTTCCTTTTCAAACTCAAAGAATACTTAGTTTATCTAAATTTGGATTGATTTGATCTTTTTATAATATTTTATGTCAATCTCTTTGTTCAGGAGATGTTAATTTTGACTTGTAAAAGTGCTATTATTTTTGCCTATTTACAATAAAATACTTTGACTTTGACTTTGATATAACTGGGTACTTGCACTAGTAATTATTCTGTGATATGATATGACTCAGATATTGTAACAGACTATACAATTATGTAATAATGTATTATTTTTTTACTTATTTTTATAAATGTTGATAGTTCTATTAACTACATATAATGACATTATTATCAGAATAGACCTAATACATAATTATTTGATTATAACTTAATAGGTATTACAATTTGATGAATAAAAGGTGCCTTTCTAAATTCCATGCTTAGTAATGAATGAAAAAGAAATGGCTACCTACTTAATAAAATGTCAGTATGTAGGTATTTTACGAGACTTGTCAGACCGAATGCTTTGCAGTACATTCTAGGTTTCTTCTTGGTAGCAGTTGGTACTCATAATTAAGAACATAATAAAACTTGACAACAACTTTACGTAAGTAGGTACTTCATCATAAGCACACGGCGCGCGACTCATCGAGCGCACGCTTGACACTCTACCGAATGAACCATAATATTGCGGCCGCAAATTGTAGGTATAATAATAATATTTGTATTTGTTGCCGAGTGCGACTGGCCTGCCGATACCGAAATAAAACAAAAACAACCAATGATGTTTCATACTATTATTATGAATACTGACCTAAAATTAAAATTACATTACGTAAGACAGAACTTAGGCTGTATATAAAATCATGGCTGAATTTGTAAAATACTGACATACAAATTATATCGATATCCGACGCAGAGGCAAAAAATTGAAAGTCAAAGTATTCATTGCAAGCTAGCTGTGCTCGCGGTTTTGTTCACGTGGTATTTTTTCTGAGATACAAAAATCCTAATGTATTATTCCAGAAACTAAAGCACTTCTATCATCTAACTTCGTTCAGATGTCAAATTGTATTTATCGATTGCTCGACTTCTACTAGGATTTATTTACTTATTTATTTATTTATTAACACACAAAACAGAAAGTAATCATTACATGATAAAATTTTAAGTGTAAGTATTATGATCTAGATTACATTCCAAATAATATGTATGCCTAGAAGCTTATTAGTTTAAATTTTATCTAATACTATCGCTAGAGAGGACATTATTACATGTTATAAAAATATTTAATTTAACCATTACAATGTTATGGTTCAAATAAATTGCTCCTAATTTGCTTCTGGAACTGATATAATTTAAGGTGAAATATATCGATGTCTCTGTTGGAGACAAGGATTTCGTTGTATTGGATTGAGATGTGATTGCGTACCTACATTTGATTTCAGTCAAACATAAGCCATACATCAGTGAAAACCGCATCGCAATCGGTCAAGTAATTTTTACGAGATACACAGACACGATTTAAAACATGTGTATTCTTGTTCAGTAGCTATTACCCATTTTTGTTTAATTCAAAAGTACAATGGAATTGTCTTCATTGTGCAGACTTCTTATTACTCTATTATAAGTTTAAATATAGACACATGTAAGTAGAAGGGTAAAATAATAGCACTTTTACAAATCAAAGATTAACTTCTAGTGAACATGTAGAAAAACATACAATATTAGATAAAATCAATAAAATTAGCTAAACTAAGTATGAGTACTTTGAGTATGAAAAATAAAAATCTTTTTCATGTACTCTCTCACTGGAAAAGGAAATGGTCGTTTTTCAATAAGTTTGCGCGTTGCGTAACGGAAATCTACCAGGAATTAATAAAAACATATAAACATTTGGCGTTCCACTATTACAAAACATTGCGTAGTAGATGTGACGTATGATGTCCGTATTGAAAACTCCAAAATGCAGCTGTTTATATATGATTTTACTAAATATTACATTGAATTCAGATTCTAAGGGCAATTATTGCAAGCTAACATTCTATTTATGAGACGAATAGTTAGCGACCACGTTTCAGTGCCGTATGTCATCAATGGCAACACGCACTGATTCACAAATAATTCATGGTTTGATATGCTAATTTACATACCCAATAATTTCATCCAAAAATTCAACCTCTACTTCTAAAATACCACACAGCACGAAATCAAACTCATTGATTTATTTTTAACAAAGAGTACTCTGTAATTTTAAACGCTTCTTCTAAGTATTTGACTAAATAGGCAATTTGGGATGTTTGACTTTGACAGTTCGCTAAATATGATAAGGGGCGTAATTTTTGTTGTGCAGGTTTCTAATCATGTTTAGGTTCATAAATGCATTTAGGGACTCTCTAAACGCATTTAATGATCTGCCCTAGATGTAAGTAATTTTTACCCATGGAAAGCTGTAAGTCAAACAATCAATACTTACATTATAGAACCAGGTTCATAGCGGAAAATAAAAACAGCACGAACGTGACGCCCAACCACTATTTCACATCAGAATGCGACTGGTGTCAATTTAAACGAATCGATCGTTGACGTGCTAAAATATTGCAATCAATCAAAATCAATACTTAGTTTATAGTAAATTTTTCGTTTAAAATCAGTAAGTATAGAACTCTGGTAAGGGCCCCTTTTTAATTTTGGGAGACTTTAATATTCCAAACGTTGTATGGGACAGTAACGCTGACTCTTACAGCTTATCTGCTGTCAGTGGCTCCGGGGGAAAATCCCTTACTTTATTAGAAACATTGTCTATTTGTAATTTATCTCATTATAACCATATTTTTAACACTAACGGTCGCTTACTCGATCTAGTCTTATATGATCATTCCAACATAAGAATTGATAGTTGTGAACCACTTAGTCGCTTAGACTGCTATCGAGATTGAAACTCCAAAACACTTAACCTACATTTCTCGCAATCTTTTTATACGAAAGCTTAACTACCGCAAAGGTGATTATGAAAAATGTAAGCTGGAATTAGAAGCAATTGACTGGACTGAGCTTCTTGCCTCACTGAATACCAACTCTGCACTTGAGTCTTTTTATAATAAAATGAATGAAATCATAGTGATGCACATACCTAACATAAGAACGAAGCCGTCATGCTATCCTCGTTGGTTTAGTTTTCCTTTGATAAGATGTCTGGAGGAAAAACTTAAATATTACAAATTATATAAAAAGTACGGTTATCCTAGAGATTATGATACATTTGATTTATTGCGCATAAGAAGTAAAAAACTTATTTTTGAATGTTATCGTTCGTTCATAAATAATTTAGAAGAAGGTTTGGAGAAAGATCTTAAGCTATTTTGGAATTATGTCAATAGTAAAAAAATGTGGTGCTTCTCTCCCTCAAACCATGACTTATAAAGATAGGGTTGCTGACAGTACAACTATGATCTGTGAACTTTTCACTAGGTACTTTGACTCGTTATATGAAACGGATTCAGGCTGTGACTCATCCCTTGATTCTTGCTCTAACCACTTAAACCTATCAAGTATTGACATCTCAAGAGAGCAAATTTTAGAGGCCATTGATAAACTTGATGAAAATAAGTGTTCAGGGCCTGATGGCATTCCTGCCTTTTTTGTCAAGAGGTGTGCCAAAGAAATAAGTATACCCCTATATATTATATGTAATAAGTCAATTACCACGGGTGTGTTTCCGGACAAATGGAAGAATGCATTCATTACTCCGATTCATAAAAGTGGCTATAAATCGAAATGCGAGAACTATCGTCCTATCGGCATCTTATCGTGTATGCCAAACTATTTGAAGCTCTCGTCTACCCTAGTATCTATAACCACGTAAAACACCTAATCTCGCCCAATCAATATGGTTTTGTTATCGGCCGGTCTATTGTCAGCGACCTTTTGGTATATAAATAATACATTTGTTCCGTTTTTGGTGAACGACAGCAGGTAGATGCAGTACATACTTATTTTCCCAAAGCTTTTGATAAAATCAAAAGCTTTCATCCATCCTTATAAATAAACTCTTTGCATACGGTATTCATGGAGATTTGCTCCGGTGGGTAAAATCGTATATTACTAATCGGAGTCAAATGGTTGCATTAAAAGGTTATTTTTCTGCTCCATCTTCCATTACATCGGGTATACCGCAGGGATCACACTTGGGTCCTTTTTTCACTTTGTTTATCAATGACCTCGAGCAGCATCTGCAGAGTAATTTTCTTTTGTACGCTGACGATCTCAAAGTTTTTCGCTCCATCAAGAACTTGAATGACTGTCTTATGCTGTAGAGGGATATTGAAGCCGTCCACGACTGGTGTCAATCAAACAAAATGTTCCTGAACGTTAAAAAGTGTTTCGTTATGTCCTTTTGTTCTAAGCAGCCTAGGTTTCTATTTACCTACAAAATTCAAAATTCAGCACTTGAACGCATGGATGTTGCAACAGACTTAGGTGTACTCTTCGATTCCAAGCTCACATTTTGCCCACATTACGATTACATAATTAAAAAGTGTAACCAGTTGCTTGGTTTTATACTGCGAATTACTAAGTCTTTTACTAAACGGCAAAGCTTGTTGTCTTTATCAAAGTCTTATTAGACCTGTAACAGAGTGCTCCATAGTGTGGTCCCAAGTTCATTCTGATAATGTCAAGCGAATCCAACGCCGATTTTTGAGAGACGTCTGCCATCACTTTGGTTTCTTGCGTGGGTTGCCCAGCTACCAATCTCGTATCAAGCATTTTAAGTTAAAAACTCTCTTAAAAGGAGGCAAGTCTCTGAATTGTTGTACCTACATAGAATCATACATTCGTCTGTGGACAGTCCTCACTTATTAAGTTTGATAAACTTTAATGCTAATATTCGCTGCAGAGTACCACGGATCTTTAATGTAGCACGTTATAGAACTATAAACTCGTATAATGGTCCCATATCTCGGCTGTGCCGTTCTTACAAAGTTCTGATGCGTGGTGGTCTGCGACCAACACTCTTGTAATGTTGTTGATGATGTGGATATATTCAGACCTAGTCTCAACCGTTTTAGAAAATGAAATTTATAAGCATTTGTAATTTCTGATGCATTGCAGTGCGATACAATTCACCAACTTTGTTTATTGTACTGCAGTGCATCATAGTTTATTATGTATATATTGGTATGTGTAACCTGTTTATATAGATATGTAATTGTATGTATTCTAATATGTTATGTAAGTATGTTTAATTAATTTCAATATAATACTGTAATTAGTTCATTTAATGATGTATCAAATTGTACTGTTTAATATAATGTGAATGTATTTTTGGATTATGGAATTGTTCGTTATTTATTGTATACCATATTGTTATCTTTATCATGTAATTTCGTATGTATCGTGCTATCAGGCTCATTGGGGATGACACTCTGGTAAAGAGTAAGCTTCAAAGTCTGGCGCATCGACGTGAGGTAGCAAGCCTGGCGGTATTCTACAGATTGCACTATGGAGAGTGTGCACAAGAACTGCACAACCTGATTCCCCCATCACCTTTCCATCACCGTACGATCAGCAAAGCACCACCCATTCATGGTTGAAATACCTCGCACAAGAACGAAGCGTTACGCTTCTTCATTTATTATAACAACTGCAAAGGAGTGGAATGCCCTGCCCTCGTCAGTGTTTCCGGTAAATTATAACCCCGGTGTGTTCAAGTCAAGAGTGAATAGGTATCTACTAGGCAAGCGTGCTACACCTTCGACCACATCATCGCTTTCCATCAGGTGAGATCGTGGTCAAACGATTGCCTAGTCCATAATAAAAAAAAAAAAACATAATTTGTTACATGCACCTAATAAATAAATATATCGACGTAGCGTACGCGGAATTTTCCACCAACGTCCTTTTGAGTGACAAAATAAAACAAGTATTTTATATTATTTTGAACTTTAATACGCTGTAAACTTGGAATATTATTGAATCTGGATCGTATTTATTCTTTTAAATAACATAAAACTCTTGAACAAGAAATAGCTATCATTGAAATTTTTTCTCGTTCGAAAATGTGCAAAAGGAGCGTGTGATACTAAAACAAGAACCATTCTCTTCTATCGTATATTGCCAATATTTAAGCAAAATAAAGAGATTTATGTACTTTTGGATATGTACTTAATCATTTTTTTGTTATGCTAATGTATTGAGATTTAAACAAAACACATTTTAAAGTCCTGCAGAATTAGCTCTGGAAAGTCATAGAACATGTGATTTTTGAGTAAAAATATTATTAGAAAATCACCCAACTACCATTCTAACTCACGGTGTTTCAGAAATACGCCCAGAAACAGAGAGTCAGAGACGAGAGCACCAAGAAATTCTACGGTAATGTTTTTTTTATTATATTTTTGTGTACACTGTTTTTTCTCTCTCTAATATCAGATATTGTAACCCTGGCTTGCTCGTCGTATGTGGTAGTGCTACCCTCTCTGATCAGAGTTTGTCAGGCCGCCCGAAGGCATCTGACAATTTATAATTAACTGTATTGATGGAATTAATGTGACCTAAAAAAGTTGAATGACATTTTATCAACTAATAATTTATGTAATATTGTTGATTTTCCAAAATAGTGACCGAATCAACGAGTACTAGTCTTGATCACGTTTACGTCAGCTGTGAGTCGCCGGAAGCGGAGCGCGTGCTCCCGCCGTGCCGTGCGTACCGGGGCCGGGGCCTGCGCCTGCGCGCTTCACCCGTGTCTACAGCCACCAGGTCGCTACCGCACCGGGCTAACAGGTCCAACTTTATCGCTGCCGTGGACAGTGTTGACTGGACTTACATCGAGCGGAAATATTCGGGCTCACCGAAGCTAAAGCCATTGTATGCATAATTGAAAAATAAGATTGATGTTGTGTTTCCCGGTAGGGCGACAATTTGTGACAAATAAAAATGAATCTTGGGTCACTACTGATATAATTCATTTTAATTCTATTTTAAATGACATGCAAAACTTAACATTGAGATTTCCATCCAATTGAAATTTAACATCTAAATTACTTATACAACAAGTTGACAACAGTTTGACAACATTTGAAGAGAAGACGCTCACCGCCTCAATGTATCTTTCAATGATCGCTACCTACCAATAAAGCTCGGTGGTCTTGGCAGACGTAAAATTTCTAGAAAAGCTGGTAGAGATACTACCAGCTTTTCTATGCTCAGTTTATAGTACACAAAAAATTAATCGTAGTTATTTTATCTCCCTGTATTACATATTACGAAATAAGTTTTTTGACTGAGGCTTGGAACATAGCCTGTCCAAATCAGTCCTTGCCCAGAGCGCCTACTTCCATTGGGAAGGGCCGCTCTGCAAAATTGAACGGAAAAAGCTTCTTGACACGTCCGTTTGTTCTGCAGAGTATGCTCGCCTCCTTGCTGTTTCACGTTAGGAATCAGACTTTTGGTTGTAAACACTTACATAAAAAAAACATTGGAAACTTACTAGACAACCATTGCAGACATTCCAATTAGCCATTCTCTGCATCTGGGCGTTTTTTGCCAAGTCCCACATCGTTGCCTATGCGGCGATATGGTGGATCGGCTTGGCTATCACGGACTATCTTGCTACAGAAGCGCAAGGCGGATTAGCCAGTTTGAATGAAATCATTCATCGGGCCTTTGTCAGTGCCGGCGTTCCGTCAATCTTAGAACCAAACGGCTTGATGCGGGACGACGGCAAGAGGCCTGATGCTATGACTTTAATTCCTCGGAAGATGCGACGGCCTTTAGTTTGGGATGCAACTTGTGTTGATACCTTGGAGAATATTCCAGAAACAACAATTCGGGCTGGCGGCGCTGCAACCAAAGCAGAAAACCTCAAGCGGTGCAAATATGGGAACCTTGACAGGGGGTTACATGTTTGTGCCATTTAGGATTGAAACTTTGGGTACGTGGGGGCCAGGCGGCCACGAAATTTACAGGGACTTGGCAAAACGTTTGGTGGAGGCGACATGTGACCAGAATGATGGCTCCTATTTACGGCAAAAACAATAGTATTGCAATACAGCGAGGCAATGCACACAGCATTCTGGGCACTTTTCCTTCCACCGAAGGACTTTTAGATAGTTTTAAGCAAATAGTTAAGTATTTATTTACATTTTAAAATGAAAATGTATGACTTCCAAATGAAGTTCAATGACTTCATTGAGGCAGGAAAGAAGCGGTTACTACTGTTATTTAATCAGGAAATCTTCTAATACTATAAAATACTATTAACACAAAGACTACTTTTTATCCCGGAAAATGTTCGGTTCCTGAGGGACGCGGGTGAAACCGCGTGGCACAGCTAGTATTTATATAAATGTAATGTTTCTTATTTACCTACTTACATATTTTACTTCACTTTATTATAGCAATTGCAACATTAGACTGTTAAAAAAATATTATTTATTAATTATTATTTGAAAATGTTGTCAGAACTTTATAAGAGAATTGCTACTGTTTATATAAATTATATATTTTTGAAATAGTCTTTTAAATATCTTCACTATGATACCTCACTTGATAGGTTTTAGTCATTTTTTAATCCGCCAGAAATACAATATGGCAGCTAAAAGCAACCATATGACACTTCATACATTCTATAACATTCATGATACCATATTTATCAAAATCTATGAAGCCCTTTAGGCTGTAGGACGCGCATAAGAAACGTACAAACAAACATACATACAACCCCAACACATAACCCTTCCGTGCAGTCGGGTAAAAATAAAGTAATTGTCATTTTGTGAATCGTATGTAATTTGGGTGTAACCGGTTACCTGCAAGGGGTAGTTTACATTTGATTTAAGAGCACTGATGCATAATGTCTTTTGTTAAACCGCTACCCGTACTCATATATGGACAAGTTGTGAAGTTGATGGATTTGAATCATAATATTCATTCACATTAACTTGTCTAGTAACACCCAAAAAATATTTATATTTCTACGTAGTTTTACAAGTAAATTATAGTTGATAGAATCAGGCGTTACTTTGCGGAAATCCATATTTAAAATGAACAAAATAAAAAATATGTAGCTTACTTTAGCCAAAATTGTTAGTCAGACAAATGATAAATGGTAAAAATAAACAAAAGTAAAACCCCACGCTAAACAAACCCTACCCAAATTGAACTACTGTAAAATATAAATGAAATGAAAGCAAAGGCCTGGCCACAAAAAAAAAAAACAAAAAAAAAACTATATAATAAACAGTATAAAACCCCACGATAAACAAACCCTACTGAAATACAAGTATCGTAACACTTATATATTTATATACATATATTAGAAATACACAACAAAAAACATATACCTCAATCCAAATACCAAACGTCTGACATCAATACGACACTTGTTTCGCCTCTGCACGAGACATCTTCAGGTGATGTTGACTCGTCGAGTGCTGGACTGAGAGTGACTAAGCAATGGTGAAAAATTCCCTTTTATAGGTAACGCGCCTAAGCCAGTGCGTCTGCACTACTGCATCGACGCGAACCAGTCTTCAGCCGGAATGATCTCACAAGGTCGCGCCACTATTGCACCACATTTACGATTACGTCATCGCCGCCTGTTACTTGTGACGCATTTCCAGTAAAAATACGCAACAAAGGTGATGAAACTAAGTTGGTTTGATCGTACAACAATGTAAACCTATTATTGTTATGTCTTAAAAGTTCTAATTGTTCCAATACACACAAACGGAAACCCTTATCACAAACGTGTAAAACATTATACGTATTATCACTCCTCATACGTATATTCAAATTTGCGGCCAGTCTGACCCACATACATCCCGCATAGACACCGGAAGATGGGCAGCAGCGTTCCCCGAGCACATATTTGCTACACTGCGGTCACTATGGCCAACCCCCCCCCCCCCCCCCACCCAATATGATAGACACACCGCAAAGACGGCCCCCAGTCCCCGGCGGCTCCGTTATTGCTCGCATCGGTAGCAGCCACAGTAACGGTGGAGCAGGGAGTGCTAAGAATCCCCGGCAGTGACCCAGCTACCAACCCCCATGATCTCTGGACCTGGCAACTTATAACGCACGCACCTTGAGGACCGATGAGAAGTTGATAGAGCTGGAAGAAGTAGTAAGTAAGAAGCGCGGGGTATTATAGGGTTATCAGAAGTCCGAAGAGAGGGAGAGGATACGATAACCCTCAATCCCGGCAACTTACTTTATTACCGGGAGGATGACCAGCAGTCCCAACACGGTATCGGGTTTCTCGTCCACAAGTCCCTCGTCAACAACATTGTGACGATCGAAAGCGTTTCGAGCAGGGTGGTATACTTTATACTCAGAATTACCGAACGGTATTCGTTGAAGGTCATACAGGTGTACGCCCCACACTCGAAGCGCCCAGATGATGAAGTTGAGGCTATGTATGACGACATTTCTAATGCCATGCATGTCCCGAAAACACACTTCACAGTGGTGATGGGGGACTTCAACGCACGGCTGGGCATGAGGAATGGCGATGAACTGAGAGTGGGCAGTTTGGATTTGGACAGCGGAACCAAAGGGGTCAGCGATTGGTCGACTTCATGGAGAAGGAGGGACTCTTTATGATGAACTCCTTTTTGAAGAAGCGCCCGTCCCTGTTGGGTTAAGACCAGCAGTGATCACCGCATGGTAAGAGGCTCATTGAGTATCAACGTAAACCACGAGAGCTTTCAGTTGGAGCTCTAAAATCACTTCCAAATCCTTACCGAATGCAATACAGTAGTGAGTAGACGAACTAAACAACGGGCTGGTGGAAATTGTTCACGCGGTCGGGTTGGAGTTCTTTAAGACCCACCGCAAAAATAAAACACAGAAACTATCTGAGCATACACTGAAACTTATGGCAGAACGAAGCGAGATGAGGCTGCAGTCTTCAGTGGATATGTCGAGTTACAGCTTGCTTAATAAACAGATCTCCAAGTCAATGCGACACGATTTGCGTCCCTATAATACTACTTGTATTAAGAACGCAATAGAGCGGAACAAGAGTTTTCAAAGTGTTCTCAAGAGATCTGTCTATATGGCATAGCCTGTTGACGAAGCTGAAAACTGTCAGTGGCAGCATCGTTTCGTCGAAGCCAGAGATATTGAGTGAGCTTGAGAAGTTGTATGGACAATTATACACCTTATCGCGTATTCCTCCTAGCACAACTAGCGATGCAAGAGCCCGTTTGACGCGACATTATACCGAAGATATCCTGGACGTCAGATATCTTCCTATACGAGATCAGAATGGCTCTCAAACAGCTTAAGAGCAATAAGGGATCAGGGGAGGACGGAATAACGACAGAGCTACTGAAAGTGGGTGGAACACCTGTACTTAAAGTCCTTCAGAAGCTGTTTAACTCCGTCATCCTCGAGGGTACTACGCCAGAGGCGTGGCACAGGAGCGTGGTTTTGTTCTTTATGAAAGGTGATAAAACCATCTTGAAGAATTATAGGCCAATTTTGCTGCTGAGCCACGTCTATATGCTGTTTTCGAGAGTAGTTACAAACCGTCTCACTTGTAGGTTTGACGACTTTCAGCCTCCCGGACATGCTGGATTCCGGAAAAGCTTCAGCACCGTAGACCACATCCATACGCTACTGCAGATTATACAGAAGACCAAAGAGTGTAATCGGCCACTATGTCTAGCGTTTGTGGATTACAAGAAAGCCAGAGACACCAACTTTCGGTGATTCAGTCGAGACCTGGGCAGTGCTACAGTCATTACAGCGGTGCCATATTGACTACCGGTACATCGAACTGTTGAAGTGTTTGTACAGCAAGGCCACCATGACAGTCCGTCTTCAGGATCGGAGCACGAATTCTATCCAGGTGCAAAAATGGGTGAGACAGGGAGACGTTATTTCTCCGAAACTGTTCACCTCTGCACTGTAAGATATATTCAAGATTCTGAACTGGAACGAATATGGTGTTAACATCAATGGGGAATACATCACTCTTCTTCGATTTGCCGATGATAT
This sequence comes from Alsophila aescularia, assembly GCA_946251855.1. Lineage (NCBI taxonomy): Eukaryota > Metazoa > Arthropoda > Insecta > Lepidoptera > Geometridae > Alsophila > Alsophila aescularia. The sequence goes on from OX276375.1 coordinate 31,175,830, forward strand.
AATCATCATGGTAGAAACCCTGGAAGACCTAAGTACAATGCTCAGTGACCTCAATATTGTTTCCCAACAGGTGGGTCTTAAAATTAACACGGGTAAGACGAACATCATGTCAAATTCCCATGTCGTACCCATGCCGGTTTATGTTGGGAACGATATTATCGAAGCTGTTGATCACTATGTCTACTTAGGTCAGAAGATCCAACTGGGTAGATCCAACTTCGACAAAGAGATCAACCGACGAATCCAACTCGGATGGGTAGCGTTCGGGAAATTACGCCATATCTTCTCGTCACAGATACCGCAGAGCCTCAAGACGAAAGTTTATAATTAGTGCGTGTTGCCAGTGATGACATACGGCACTGAGACGTGATCGCTAACTCAATAGTTAGCGATCATCTCTGAGCTTGTATATGATCAGTCTCATATACAAGCTCAGAGTTGCGCAGCGTGCAATGGAGAGAGCTATGCTCGGTGTTTCATTACGTGATAGAATCCGAAATGAGGAAATCCGTAGAAGAACCAAGGTCACCGTCATAGCTCTCAGACTTTGCAAGTTGAAGTGGCAATGGGCAGGCCATATAGTTTGCAGAACTGAAAACCGCTGGGGAATAAAGTTTCTTGAATGGCGGCCACGAACAAGCAAGCGAAGTGTAGGGAGGCCCCACCACACGATGGACCGACGACATTGTAGCCATCGCAGAAAGTCGGTGGATGGAGGTGGCACAAGATCGCTCGTCATGGCACTTTTTGGGGGAGGCCTATGTTCAGCAATGGACTTATAAGGGCTGACATTATGATGATGATGATGATGACCCTAAGAGAATAAATACAATGACTACGTTTTAAGAGTCCGGATGTGCCCTAGCCAATGAAATCAATTTTCCAAAAAATTATTGACAACTGCAGTGCAAACAACATACTATAAAATTAAAGTTCAGACGTTACATTTGTCTATCTTGACAATACTAACGACCTAATTAATAAGTAAATAGTGTTGTTTGCACATATTCTTGATTTTTATCGATGTCGATAAAACATGCATGACGTCATCGAGGCTTCATATTAATCGATTAAGCTCCAATAAGCCTAACGTTGCATTGTGGTTATACAGCGCTGGGCTTATTGCAACACGTAATGCCGAGACATGAAACAATGAAAGACTTTTAAACGAGATTTTTATTTTTATTACTTTTTTACAAAATACGTGGTTTTTGCATATAATGTAAGCTATTACTAGTATTTCACTTCGAACTTATTCTGACGTACACACACTCATCAATGTATATTTCGACTAGTATCTATAGGAATTTACGTTAGATCTTTATGTTCAGCAGCTGGAAATAAAATGATGATTAATGAAAATAAATTATTATAGGCAGACTGGAACAGGTTATGATAACTTTATCGATAATTATAGTTCCTTGATATTGCGCATACCTAGTGAGAAACAAAATGAAAATTATTTGAATTATCAACAGATCATCACGTTGATGAGATGTGGCAAAAAAAATATCTAAATGATTGCTTACCTTGAATAAAAGGTGTCATATAAACTTTCTTTAATTATAGTTTTCACAATTATGAATGGCTCGAATTCCATGAATCACACGAGTTCTAACATTTTATCGCTTCTGTCACTATTGGAGCCCATAAAACTTTTTTGTCACTACGTGTTCATTATTTATAATTAAAATAAAACAATTCTCTTAAAACAGTTCAAACATTAAAAAATCTCAGCACGAATTTTTGAACTTCCCTGTAAGATTAAACTTCTTGGCATCTTGAAATGCGACAAAGAAAGAGCGCGCTGTACACGTGGGATTTCAGTACCACAAAGAGACTAGGCAAATTACTTTAGTAATATAACAAGATTGAAATCTTTAGTCCAAACTTTTTGATCCACCGCTGGGATCCGGAATAAATAACTTAATTTTCTGCCAAACTTTACATATTTGTGAATTTCTTTGCAATTGCGCAGGACTGAGTACCAGTGCGAGTTAGAATCCAACAAGTCCTTGGCTGACTTTTCTAAATGATGTGCGGATTTCAATCTGCTTCGGAGGGTAGATTTTGTTGTCAGTCTCGGCTGTTACTGATTAATAGCAGTCGTTAAGCCATCTCAGAAGCCCTCGGGCAGCCTGACTAACTTTGTCACCAGAGGCCAGCACTACCCCATACGGCAAACAAATAAGAATATTAACTAGAGTCCCAGCTATTGTCCACAACTGAGCTCCTTAAATACAAGTAGAGTACAAGTATGTATAGGTTGTTTTTTTCATTTGTCCGGTTCTGCTAATATCACCGCACATACCCTTCTAATAGATGCTTAGGGAAGGATGTCTCCATTCCTTAAGGAAGATTCGGCAGATATTGGTTTATTAATAGCGAGTTGTTGTTTTGAAAGTAGTGGACAACTTCGTTCGTAGAAGGTACGGTAAGAGCATATTATCTTGTGCTATTGTTTTTTCTGCAAATGTAACGGGATTTTTATTTTTCTTCTTGGGTGCCATCTCCTAAATTTGGCTATCATTAAGGCTATTTTCAACCGACTTCAAGAGGAGGTTCTCAATTCGGTCCGTATGTTTTCATACTGCTTCTTTAATAAATAAAATAATTTTAATGGAACAATCTCCAGAGGTTTTTGAGCAAGTACATATTTTTATAGTCATAAGTATGTAGGTACATGTACGTTTTCTTCCATTTATTTTTTTGAAGTTGATGTATTAAACAGTGGGACGTAAAAAAATAATAAAATATCTAAGTTAATTTTCGCGTTAAATCCTATGATTGATTATCATTTCGGCTAATGAGCTTCAAATTTATTTTATTTGGGTACGCAAGTCGCAGGCTTAAAGCGTATTTGTTTTGTCTTCTACCGAAACATTTTTTAAAAGAGCATATTTGGTGGGCTGAGGAAGACGGCGTACTTAACAACTGGAGAGTAATAAAATGGTTATTTATACAATATTATTTATTTATGAACCGTTCATCGCCTCTTTGCGTATTTGTCCTATCTACCATTGGTTAAATTTTACAGTAGAAGAGATGTTTCACTATGTTAAAACAAAGCTTTATTGTGTAGATTTGAAGGTATTTCTTAATACATGAGTTACCTATGAATTGATAGTTATAATTTTCATATGAAATATAATATGGACATAAAATTACTAATATGGACTTAGAACATTACCTCATAAGAGATAGGACAAAGTGACTGTTTCATTTTCGTGCTAATTTGTTCTATGTTCCAGATGACATGACGTCGCGGGCTGTGATTGGTCGATTGAGTAGACAGAACACTGAAGCATCTAACTTAACATCTATTACGAATTAGGATATAAAACAAACACTGGATAAAGTACAAATAACCACAATATTTCTATTACGATGTCGTATCACGACTAAAATGTATATGTTTTTTTGTTATTTTAATAGAAAAATGTTTTAAATCTTCCTTAACCAACAGGATTGAAATTAATACTGCATATAAAGATAATTTTCGAAAAATTTGGTAAATAGAACAAGATAGCACTTAGGTGACGCGTTGGTAATCAGTATTTAATAATTACGACCATTACGAAAGTAGCATTTGTCACACATAAAATAAACAAAAATGCAAATGATAAAACCACATATTGCCCCCTAGGTCGGGGTACACAAGAATGGGGTAAACAATATGGGGTACACAAGAATTGAGCTACTCTTTTTCACAAAACTCGCAAGTATATCTTGCTTGTGCTCATTTTCCACAGATAATACATGCAGCCCATCCTTCATCATCATCATAATCATTTCAGCGTTTAGAAGTCCACTGCTGAATATAGGCCTCCCCCAAAGAGCGCCACGACAAACTGTCTTGTGCCGCCTCCATCCATGAGGCAGGAAGGTGGATAATAGAATCCTTGAGTATGGGCTAATTTTTTTATGGTTCTTATTCATTCATTAATGAAGCGATGATAGCCTAACGGATCAATAGCGCAAGTTAGAATCCAGCGATACCGGGTTGGGTCCTAGTCTCCGCACCAATTTAATTTCTAAGTTATGTACGGTTTTCCATCGCTCCGTGCTTTAGAGGGCACGTTAATCTGTTGGTCCCGGCTGTTATAAATTAATAGCAGTTGTTAAACCATGTGACCCTTACACACTCTGACACCACAGGTCAGCACTACCTCATACGTCAAACAAATAAATATTATACATGGTGACGATGGTCTGATGATGAAGTAGGGAAGCAGTTAGTGAACTTCCTACAAAATTGATATATTTTTGGAAACTTTACGTTTCTTTTATTAGTTCCCAACTGTCTACTATTCTACTATGTTAGTACCGCAATAAATACAACTATTAGGCTTTCAGAAAAAAACCTTTCAGAAAATATAATTTGCAAAAAGGTTTTTTTCCCTTTTTTTTTTAATCTCTCAGCCAATAATATCAAGTACTTAGCGAGCCTTACAGTATGATGCATGATGTATGATGTTTTGCATATGATGTGTAACATCTGATATCTCAACTTAATAATATAAGCAAAATTAACATACTCTGGCACCGCATGCGCTCATTGGTCACACATTTGACTTTTGACATTTGTCGTTAATATTTGACGTTTAACGTTTTAACATTTGACGTTTGACTTTGATTGGCTTTTGGACGTTGGACGTTGGACTTTGTCGGTGTCTGTGTATTTTGTCTGTGTTTTTGCCCCCGGACGGTCCCCAGCTTCCAGTTACACTGTTGCACACTGTTGCACACTGTTACACATTAATACACTGTTAACATTGTTAAATTTTCACGAAATCACTACCAAAATAACGCGCTCTTTCCTAGCTTCCAAAATCCCATAGATTTTAGGAAAGCGAGAGGATAGATGTTACACTTCAAAAAGTTATTAGCTCGCAAGCGTCTTTCACTTGTGTCGTTCTATTATGAATTATGATCGGTTTCCACAATAAGTGCATAAATAGGGGTCGAGTGATGGCCACCGTTAAATCAAACCATCCATCACTCGAAGCACCCATATCAACACTGTTGTATAAAATGTTGGATACAGACATCGAGCCACTGATCAAAATAGACCAAAGCGATGGCGGCGGCGGTTGTCTTTCGTCATATCCATAATTTAGTAATATACATGAAATCACGAGGCGCAGCCGTGTTTTTTTTAAATTTTTTTTTTTTTAACCAAGATCTCACCCGTTTGTAAGCGATGATGTGGTCGAAGGTGTAGCACGCTGTAGGTACCTATTCACTCTTGAGTTGAACACACCTGGGTTATATAATAGCAGAAACACTGACGAAGGCAGCGCATTCTACTCCTTTGTAATTCTTATAATTAATGAAGAAGCGTAACGCTTCGTTCTTGTGCAAGGTATTTCAACCATAAAAGGGTGGCGCTTTGCCGATCGCCTAGTAGTACGGTGCTGTGCTTTCCTTTTCCAAAATTACGACACTTGTTCAGAAATATCGGGTATTTAAATAATGCGACTGCTTCTCAACGTATGCCGAGTTTCCGAAAATATCTAGTACGCGATCTTTTGGTGACGTGCAAATTCATCTGATTCTCATTCAGATAGAGACACACACCTGTACTCTTTCTATCTCTCTCTCTCTCTCTCTTTCTCTAAGTGCGTGTGTGTGCACTTTGAGAGAGAGAGAGATAGAGTACAGGCACAAATCCATCCAATTGTTTGATCATTACATAACCTATAACTTTTTTGAAGAAGAGTGGAGACCCTTTCTCACAAACACTTGCTAACTGTAATAATACTTATCCTCTTTTCTATTGTACTCTTAAAGTCTGGGCCAATTTCACATTATTTTCATCTACCACCAAAAATTCTCAAAGAGGAAAGGGGTAGTTACCCCTGAGGGTAGTTCCCGCAAGTCGTTAATTTCCGCTAGCAGGCTACAAAGTGCTCCGCTGTGCAGCTAAAGTGTTGCCTTTGTGAGTTTTCGCTGTTTTGTTTCTGCAGAGAAAGGCAATTAGGCGCTTAATATTTGGAGCTCCGGCAAATAGCTCAGAAAGATTGTCGTAACTGTTTAGGGTTCCGTAGATATGATTTTAAAAACAGGAATCCTTATAGGATCACTCATGTGTCTGTCTGTCTGGCACAACCAATTTGCTCTGAATCTACTGGACTGATTCATTTGAAAAAACATAGGCAGAATTTTATGCGATAAATCTTGCAGCGTCTTGACATATAATTTCTACAAAAAATAAGTAATTATTTTCCTACGTTTTTTCAACATAGCATGTAAGCTAGAAAAATCCAGGTTAACTAATCAATTTAAAAAATCATGAAATTGTAACTTAATTGCCCAACGGGTGAAAAAATATATATAATACAATGACGTTTCCGGTTTGGACGTCAAAATTGTCAACACTTCCCACCGCTTCCCACACAGTTTTTTAAACCAAAGGAGGTTGAATTAAGCTTAATGGCGTTAAATCTTTTAACAGTAAGCGTAATTCAACCTCCTTGCGATAAACAGAATAATAATATAGACTGTGCTATAGACAAAATGGTACGTCAATATAAAACCTCTATACAAAACAGGTCGTGAAAGAAATAATAGTACATAGGACGTGTTGGTTAAAGTATTGAACAATAAATACGAAAGAAACAAAGGTTTGTGTAAATAAAATATTTAGTTTAAGAAATTGTTGCAAAATATTTGTGCTAATATGGGACAACTGTTTCCCTGCACAGTGAAACAGCAGCAACATATCTAAATATATTGTTATGTAATCTTGCCAGGCAGTAACAGATGGAAAATAATTCTTATTCAAAAGCCTAGTCTGTTACACTAGATAGGTAATTGAATAGGTAGGTACCTACAATATCTTGAAAAATTATATTTATCACGCATAAGTAGTTACTTGCCTACCTAATTCAACGGATAACATAATTAAAATCTCTAAGACTTGTTTCAAAGGTAACATAATAACAGTAACATAACCTACAAAACTTTGAAGCCTAATAACAATTATACCTGGCCTCCCCAAAAAAATAACTTAACGAATAATCTCAGGAAATTATGCTAAATTACTAGCGATATTTTTTGTCTACAGATGCCGTGAATTTGACTGACATAAAAGTATGTATGGGAGTTTGCCATTGTTCTTTGGTATACATATGGTTAGACTTGGAATTGAAAATATTATAGGTCTAAAGAATATGGCTTGAATTAAAAGAATTAGATGGCAAAGAAGCAGACAAGTGGATTACAGGACAATAGGAGTAAATGATAGAAAAGTGGGAAACTTACCCCGGCCTTTGATCCGGAGTTTCGATCCTTTTGAGTCCGTCGTTCACGTTTTATAATATATATTTCCACACACGAATAGAAAGTACTTATTCAAATCACTTCACAATGTTTATGTAGGTCCCATAAAGTATAGATGCGATATTTTTGTAAATAAATGTAATAATACAGGAGCACAGCGGCTTGCTCGCAAATGCACACGGTACATATACAGTCCACTAGCGCCATCGGCGCCTGGAAGAACTTTCGTTTCGGTCGTCGTGTAGTTTGGCCGAGGTGGAATCAGGATGTAAAGTAATGTTAGACCTAAACATGGACGTGCAACTTAAATAAATAAATTTTGAATATCGGGGTGACTTTTGGAGGCAATTAGAAAATTATAAAATAAAGTATTGCAAACTCTACCGTGTGACGTCTATACTCATAATAAAGCAGTACGTACCAAAACGACTGTTAAATGAAGATAATAAAAAAAATGCTGCTTAAAATAAGCTAGTAAACAAGAATTTAACATTTTAAAACATTATGTGTCTGCTTGTCTGTTCGCGTATCACGTAAAAACTACAAGGTCGATTGCAATGCGGTTTCCCCTGTTGGATAGCTTAGGATTTGGCTTAAAAACTGGTGTACTTGATATCTAAATTCGATGAGTAGAAGCTGCGCACTTAATAAAAAACTAATTGACGAATGTTTTTTAATGTAATCTAGTATATTGTCTTTTATAGGTACTTTTGGTACAGGAATAACACATAAGTTACTCTATTACCAAAAAAAACACGATCAAAGCCTGAACTGAAAGGGCTTGTTGTGAGGGTCGCAGATAGATATATATATATATACTTTTTAATTTAAAATAAATAGTCATAAGTTATTGAAGAAAATATACGAACGTTGACTATTTTCTACCCGACCCCCTTGTCTTCGAAACTAAAACTACTGTTCTCTATTATAAAAACGTAAACGAAATTTATGGTCCCTAAAAGACATTGTAAATCTCTGAATATTGTGTGATAATTTATGATAGATATTCTTCATACAGAACCCTCTCCGCGCGAGTTCAACTCGCACTAGTTCCGTTTGTTTTATATTTTGTGGATATTGTATTGATGAAGATTGTATATTGTTAATCATCTTCCTACCCTTACCATTAGAATGTGAGGTAGTTACAGCATCTATTATTCTTCGATTTCTCTCTCTCTATCAGCCGTCATCTCAGAATTCACTCTCTTTATTATTAGGTAAGGATTTGGAAAGGTTCAAATTCGACCGCGATTGAGACTTGACCTGTGACCCAGATCAACGGGTTTTACTTTACCTAATGTTCCTCTGGTGTGATGATCTGCTGGGCCTTGCCAGGTGCTACCTTAAAAATATACTCAAAGAATACTTACTACCAATACTTTGGAATCGATTTTGAGTTCTAAGCAGCACTGCAATTTCATTTAAAACATTTTCAATATGTTGAATGTGCTGAGATTGTTAAGATTCCCAAACTTCTTTCACGTTTCACATAAAGTATATGTAGACATCGTGCACTATACGCCAAAATCATTTCTAAGAATAAATTCTACCGGAAATAGGGAACTAATAAACCTTGCAACTTCTCCAATGCAGTTTGAGGATCTCTTCAGAATATTGAGGTCGACAGTAACATAGCTGTTACATTTTTGGAGGTTAGATGCTGTGTCCAATACTATACATACACTCTGTCATATATATGAAAGAGGCCGTAGATTGCGTTAGAGGAGGGAAGGTACGACGCACGGCGGGCGGGACTCTTTAATATCACGTAAGCAAAACTGGACTAAATACAACTACAAGCAATCACACCCTCACAGCTTAGTCCGATCCCCGTAATCTAGGCGACCGTCCAAGCCGAGGACCGTACGTAAAGCCAACGAAGGTAAATTGTGTCCATTGCACCTAATTTATGTGGCCCACGCCCGAGGAGCTGTACCTCAAATTCCCACTTTTAATTAGATCTATGAAAAGGACGAAGGTTTGCCTGATAGACAGCAGTCACCGTCGCACTTCGCCTCTCACCCACGCACCTCACCTGCAGCAATTGGGGTACTTATATAAATATATCCAAGAATAATAAAAGAGTTCTTTATTAGGTTTTCGCTAGCCATCTATTTCGAGCAACGCTATTTTTATAGAACGACGTAGGGATAACCAAATCTGCCATCAAGCTACCTTAATTTTACTACAAATAAAAAGGTATTATATTTTTGAAAAAAAAAAACAACATTGTAATAAATAAAAATTGTGTACGTCTCACACCTTAACAAAGAACATCTCTATCCGGTCTACTGGGCCCATGAAACGGTTTATACCCGAATGATCACTTCCACAAAGCTTTGATCACGCAGCCGAGCTTTCCCGATGATATCTAATTAAACCCGGCTCAAAACGCACTCGCGATTCGTTACTGACAATAATGAGCCATTATGAACAGCTTAACCGCCCGGAAATAATCACTGAACTCGTTTACAAGGTCTACAGGACTTTAAAAGAATAAAAAGACACAAAAATTATGTCTCAATTCCCATATAAATTTAATTTTAAATCTGACATTCTTATTCAACGATTGTATTAACACTAAAATATCATTTTAAATGTACGCCATGCCGCGCGCGGGTCCAACAGACCACCTTGTCAGTTAAAGCGTAAATTAACATGAAAACGTCACACAAAGAAGTAACCCTTCGCCGCTGTATAATAAAGTAGTCTGAGATGTTTCCCGCGGCGCTCGCAGGGACGTCTATTCAACCGCTGGACATTATCGTAAATATTGTGGTATTTATTCAGATTTGAGGCACAAACAATTCAATTCACGCACCGGCTGCTAATTGGGCATAAATCGAGGTAAAAATATTCAATAAGCTTCTCGCATCGATTCATATTATAAACAGAATGCCTTCATTTGAATTGGATTAGACCAAGCGACGCGTAGATAATTCGATATGTCGATTTGTCGTTGTTAATTGAAAGGGATCTTATTTTTATTTAATCGAAAACAAAAGAATGTTTTGTCTAGGGGAATAGTTCGCGGCGTGATCCGAATATTTTGATATCGCGTGATTAATTTGTTTTGAGCGTCTTAAGAATTTAACGAATACGAATATTATTCGAGTGGAATTAATTAAACGAGTTTTACTAACAATAAGCATGAATTTCATGCAAATCACCACTCATAACTCACGCGGTCGAGATAGCAAAACTGGACTATAATAGCGGGCCGTTAACGTAACGAAAGGTTACAAAAAAAAGGTAACACGCCAGACGTTAACACGAAAAACGTCGAGTTGAACACTTTATAATAGAAATAATAACGCAACAGCCGCTATGAATTATTGGCCACATTTCATGTTAAATTGTATGTAAATGCGAGGCCACGGCGACACAGCTCCCACAATAACATAATAATGGTGGATTTGTGAGTCACGTCAGGTTGTTAGTGTGTACTTAACCCTTTATCGGGCCACGCACGCGGGACGTGAGATCGTTACGGGGGTCACCCGGCCCGACAAACCCGCACAATAAGAACGTACCGGCCCGTCGGCTTTACAGGGTTGACGTGCTTCTTACAATTTCGTGAGTGAACAGTTTAAACGTTTAACATTATACTTTATTTATTTTCATGATTGTTCGATACCGGTTCTCGGTTGGTGCTTGAATCACAACGGTTTATGATTGGGTAGTGGTTGTAAAGAAAACAAGTCATTAGTAGAACTGAAAATAGGTCAGCGTACAGAGTGTGGATTAACTTTTACTTAAGTATGTACCTACCTATTATTTCTTAAGGCCTTGGTCCCAAAATACTGGGACAATCAAGAAAATAGATCTTTAGGTGAAGTGATCACCATTTGTAATGTAATTGTAAGCCTAAGCACCATTTATTTTTCAACTACATTTAACAATCCGTCAACGTCGATTCAAACGTTCTCACCATCGATTTTCATCACCAACACCAGATTCTGAAAGCATTTTGGAAACTAATAGTAATCCAGACGAAAATTCGACTTAATTTTTCAACAATTAGGCACTCCTTTCCTTTTAGGCACAGTATTTATAGTTTCTACTCCGAATATTGAATCCAAATGTTGGGTCGAAATCAGAACTCTAATTTCGACCTTAGTCCAACTTAACTGTCAGATCTCGTAAACTCTGAAATGCAGGGATCTACACAGCCGGCTACAACCAACTAAAACAGTTTTTTTTTTTTTTATTACGTGCTAGGCAATCGTTTGACCACGATCTCACCTGATGGAAAGCGATGATGTGGTCGAAGGTGTAGCACGCTTGCCTAGTAGATACCTATTCACTCTTGACTTGAACACACCGGGGTTATAATTTACCGGAAACACTTACGAGGGCAAGGCATTCCACTCCTTTGCAGTTCTTATAATAAATGAAGAAGCGTAACGCTTCGTTCTTGTGCGAGGTATTTCAACCATGAAAGGGTGGCGCTTTGCTGATCGTCTAGTCGTACGGTGATGGAAATGTGATGGGGGAATCAGGTTGTGCAGTTCTTGTGCACACTCTCCATAGTGCAATCTGTAGAATATCGCCAGGCTTGCTACCTCACGTCGATGCGCCAGACTTTGAAGCTTACTCTTTACCAGAGTGTCATCCCCAATGAGCCTGATAGCACGTCTCTCAATTGAATCCAAAGACTCGAGCTGATACTTGGCAGAACCGTCCCAGAGGTGGCAGCAGTACTCCATACAAGATCGGACCTGTGCTTGATAAAGATTCAAAAGCTGTCCCGGTGTGAAGTACCGCCTGACCTTAGACAAAATACCAGGTTTTTTTGCAGCTACCTTGGCTTTGGACTCAATATAAGACCCAAAATTCAGGTTTGATGTGAGTTCGACACCCAAAAGCTCCAAATGGTCGCCTATTGGTATTGTTACACTTTGGAAAGACGGAGATCGGTTTAGAGGACTCTTTTTAGCAGAAAACAAACACGCCTGCGTTTTAGTAGCATTAAACTTAACCAGGTTAGCATCGCTCCAATCAGACACGGCTTTACACCTGTTTAAAAGTTTCCCTACACAATCTAGTGATTACAAAGTACCTCGTTGAGTTTAACGTCTCCAAAAAGCTGCATTATTGGATAGTGCAGCGTTTCAAGACGTTTGCGCTCGTTCTCCAGCAAATGGATGCAAATATTCCTTAGGGAGGAGTCGTCAGTGTTTTTGTTTGTTTAAAACACAATTTACTGTGGTAGATTATGACATTTTATTGGAAGGGCTATCTACATTATTTTTAAGTTCTGTCTTTACGTTCTTCGAGTCTTCAGTTCTTCTAGTATCATTAAGCCACTTCAGTGTGCTTGTAATGCCACTAACTGCCAGTAATGGAGACCCATCGCTAGAGAGACAACCTTTGGAAACGACAATAAAGAACTCCTTGTAAACAATCTGCGCAACTACGACCAGACAAGAGCATCGTATGTTTTTCTAGGAAATTAAAAACCAATGCAAAAGTATAGCACCAACGCTCTTTCGTTTCTATGGCAACCGTTCCGTACAGCGAGTAATCGACATTTTCCAGTTTTCCCGTAGAAACTTACCATTTTTCGAGATAAAAAGTATCTTATGTTGATGTCTATATTGTATACAAAGTTCCATCAAAAAACGTTATCGCGTTACAACACCCCAAACAAACAAGCAAAAAGACAACGTTTCACTTTTAAATATTGGTGTGGCTGTGGATGTGTGCCTCACTTTAGATCACATCGTCGCTATTATCAGTTTCAAATATTAAAAATAAAGAGAAAAACCCACAGTGCACAGCTAGTCTCCCATCTTATCTAGTCTCATGCGTCGACTCCGGATTACACTGATCCGACTCCTGAGTTAGCTAATCCCACGTTGTAGGAACAGATTAGCGCTGATTGCGCGATGCATTCTAGAGGCTTGCTGCTGTGCTTACGGCTTTGCAGTTGGTTTCCGCTTCTTGGTTCAAGGAAATTATCTGGATTAATCATTAAGCTTCTATAATGAAGTCAATGGAAGTAGTTATTTATGTATTGATGGATTTCTTGTCAGTAGTATTTCAATACATTATCATGTTCAGAGTTCCGTATGTGCGAATGTAAGAACGGACCACTCAGCTCACTCACCAGGATCACTCGTGTGTCTGTCTTTCCTTCTGTCACAGTCAATTTGCTCCAAATCTACTGCACCGATTTAGTTAAAATTTGGTATACATATGAATTTCTGTGACTTGGGCTTCGGTCAAAATTGTGAGATTCTTCGTACGGAACCCTCTCCTCGCGAGGTCAACTCACACTTCTCCAGTTCATATTGCCTATGAGTGGTCTCGTTTGGTCACTGTTCTATAGAAAATCGCAAGATACAGAGTAACAAGAGAATAGATGAAAGAGCACAAAGAATAACAAGAATATCGTTCTCCTGATAGTAAACGCTACACTTCCAGATATCACATGTGTGTGTGACACACTTTCAGATATTTTTATAGGAAAAGTATCTATTCTTTTCTTTATTATTGTAAGCACATTGCAATCAAATTATTGAGAGTCTACACCATCTCTGTACATTAGTACATTGATGCTTTGACTAAATGTTTCCTCGTGACGTGTGATGATACGTCGATGTATCTGATTAGATTCGTGCTTGCGGACATTATTAAACCTGCACTAGGCCGCCATCGTAGACTTATCCTTTTATAGCTTATCCTTTCTCTCTCTGATACCAGGCCAACGATAAATCGATGTAATTAATATCACCTTTTCTTATAATTGTAGCAATAAAGCAATGGCAAAGCCTTCTGTCCTGCTTTACTTTAGCAAAGCTTGGGCTGGCCAAGGAGGTATGGTATCTAAGTTACACGTTGTAACTCATTGCGGCGTTGTAACACTATGATTTAAACGATATAGTTGCTAAAAGAAACGGGCACCGAGTGTTCGAATGTGCGTGAAAGCCTAGAACATTCGCACCTCGTGACATCTCTGACAACATGCAGTAGAGTAGGCTGCGATGGCATGGACTAGGTGGACACCACTGACTACACAGGGGACTTAGCACTACAGCTTTCTGTCCCCTGTGGAAGATCAATACAAGTTCAATAGACGTAGGGTAAAAGACTTGAGTGAATCCCTGTAATCTAAATATTTAATTATATATTTTTATTTTGGTCTGTTTTATTGTAAAGAAGTGAAATAAGCTAAAAGCTAATAGTAGTTTATGAAACAGTTGCATAACGAGGGCTGTGAAAACACGTCTCGTTTTTTAATAGTATCACTCCAGTGTTTTAATACCTAGCTAAGTGCCATTTCATAAACTACTTTATCTACACTCAAGCAACAGGAACATACATATTATGAAGAAAAAAAATATTACGTAATATTTTCTTGATTAAAAGCTCGTTTGTCATGTTCGTTGCTGTTTCCGTGATGTCAGATGGAGACAAATTCTCCTTACTAACACTTCGGTCGGACATTTTTAATCAGGATAAAACTTTTGATCAATAAAATGACTTTAAATTCGGTAGGTGATAATGTAAAGTAAATTATGGCGCCAAAATCTACTGAACAAAGAACTACGCATACGGTCTAGCATGCACCACCATGCCGCCATAGATAACAATTGGCCAAAACTCTCGTAAAGTATGTCATTATGCCACCATGAGTTCATCATCCGCATTTTACGATATGAGAGTAGATAAAAAAAAAGTAGTGCGAGTCAAATTTCTATTACTCAGGTTACGCTACGCCCCACGATTTTATTTTATTTAGTCCCTTTTAGTACTTTTTCATCTTGATACATAATAATAAAACTATTTAAATTAAAAACATACTATATTATTTTCATGTTTTTAGTTTATTTATTTATTATTTCTAATGTGTACTGGTTCTACTTGTCAAGCCCTGTCATTTGATACCCATATTGAGAGGAATGAATATTAAGAAAAGTAATCCACCATTTTGTGGTGTTGTCACCTTGAGTTTGGAATTTTCATAACGTACTTTATTCTACTAGTAGAGTTCTTTTATTTGATACCCATATTGAGGGGGTTGAAAAATTATATGTAATTTGCCATTTTGTGGCAGCGGCCACCTTGGATTTACAATAATACTGAATAAACATAATGGTATTCTCATCAGAACTAAAGGTGTGTACCAAATTTCAAATCAATCTGTCGACAGAAAGGGGGTAAAATTTCAATTACTTACAAGATTTCACCCAAACAAACAATCAAAAAACAGCAAACAGGGTAGATGTCTAGGACAGAGCGAAGTGGAAAGAAAAGATAAAAAAATCTAACCCCTACGATTGTATGGGATTAAGTCAAAATTTGGGATACCCAGGAAGTGTGTGTGTGAGAGAGAGAAAGTTAAATACATTTTTTTTTTGTTTTTTTTTTGGTGTATAATAAAGAGTTATATATATCATCATCATCATGTCAGCCTGAAGAAGTCCACTGCTGAACGAAGGCCTCTCCCAAAGAGCGCCATGACGAGCGATCTTGTGCCACCTCTATCCACCGACTTCCTGGGATGGCTACAATGTCGTCGTTCCATCGTGTGGGGGTCTCCCCACACTTCACTTGCTTGTTCGTGGTCACCATTCGTTCGTGGAACCTTTATTCCCTAGCGGTTATCGGTTCTGCGAATTATATGGCCTGCCCATTGCCACTACAACTTGCAAACTCTGAGAGCTATGTCGGTAACCTTCGTTCTTCTACGGATTTCCTCAGTTCGGATTCTATCACGTAGTGAAACACCGAGCATAGCTCTCTCCATTGCACGCTGCGCAACTCTGAGCTTGTATATGAGACCAATAGTTAGCGATCACGTCTCAGTGCCGTATGTCATCACTGGCACACTAATTATAAACTTTCGTCTTGAGGCTCTGCGGTATCTGTGACGAGAAGATATGGCGTAATTTCCCGAACGCTGCCCATCCGAGTTGGATTCGTCGGTTGACTTCTTTGTCGAAGTTTGATCTACCCAGTTGGATCGTCTGACGTAAGTAGACATAGTGATCAACAGCTCCGATAATATCGTTCCAAACATAAACCGGCATGGGTACGATGGCATGGGCATTTGACATGATGTTCGTCATGCCCATGTTCATTTTAAGACCCACCTGTTGGGAAAAATATTGAGGTCACTGAGCATTGTGCTTAGGTCTTCCAGGGTTTCTGCCACGATGACTATATCATCAGCAAATCGAAGGTGAGTTATGTATTTGCCATTGATGTTAACACCATATCAGTTCCAGTTCAGAAGCTTGAATATATCTTCCAGTGCAGAGGTGAACAGTTTCAGAGAAATAACGTCTCCCTGACTCACCTCTTTTTGCAACTGGATAGAATTCGTGCTCTGATCCTGAAGACGGACTGTCATGGTGGCCTTGCTGTACAAACACTTCAACACTTCGATGTACTGGTAGTCAATCTGGCACCGCTGTAATGACTGTAGCACTGCCCAGGTCTCGACTGAATCAAAGTCTTTCTCATAATCCACAAACGCTAGACATAGTGAACTATTATATTCTTCAGTCTTCTGTATAATCGGCCGGAGCGTATGGATGTGGTCTACGGTGTCCACGGTGTACGAATCCAGCTTGTTCGGGAGGCTGAAAGTCGTCAAACCTACGAGGAACTCCGACCCGACCGCATAAACAATTTCCACCAGCCGGCTGTTTAGTTATTCCACTGTATCGCATTCGGTAAGGATTTGGTAGCGATTTTGGAGCTCCAACTGAAAGCTCTCGGGGTTTTGGATTTGGGCAGGACTTGGGCGTAGAGTATATCTCATCAAACAAGACTTCTCCAGCTTTACGTTGATATTCAATGAGCCTCTTACCATGCGGTAAGAGGCTCTTACACTGCCCGTCTTAACCCTGTTGATCACAGATACATCATTGAATATATGCTTATTGGTCTTCAAAATGAAATCTATCTCGTGCTTATGACCACCGGGGTGCAGCCACGTCGTTTTCCTGGATAGGCGCTTCTTGAAAAAGGAGTTCATCATAAAAAGTTCCTCCTGAAGTCAACCAATAGCTGACGTCTTTGGTTCCGCTGTCCAAATCCAAACTGCCCCACTCTCAGTTCATCGCCATTCTTCATGCCCAGCCGTGTGTTGAAGTCCCCCATCACCACTGTGAAGTGTGTTTTCAGGCATCTTTGGCATTAGAAATGTCGTCACACATAGCCTCCACTTCATCGTACGGGGGTTTCAAGTGTAGGGCG
Organism: Alsophila aescularia; assembly: GCA_946251855.1. Taxonomy (NCBI): domain Eukaryota; kingdom Metazoa; phylum Arthropoda; class Insecta; order Lepidoptera; family Geometridae; genus Alsophila; species Alsophila aescularia. Next base: position 31,193,326 of record OX276375.1, read on the forward strand.
TACACCTGTATGACCTGCAAAGAATACCATTAGGTAATTCTGAGTTAAAGGTATGCGACCCTGCTCGAAACGCTTTCGATCTTCATAATGTTGTTGACGAGGGACTTGTGGACGAGAAACCTAATACCGTGTTGGGACTGCTGGTCTCCCTCCCGGTAATAGAGTAAGTTGCTGGAATTGAGGGTTATCGCATCCTCACCCTCGCTTCGGACTTCCGATAACCCTATAATACCCCAGCGCAACTTACTTACTACTTCTTCCAGCTCTATCTACTTCTCACCGGTCCTCAAGGTGCGAGCTTTATAAATTGCCAGGTCCAGCGATCATGGGGGTTGGTAGCTGGGTCTCTGCCGGGGATTCTTAGCACCCCCTGTTTCGCCGTTACCATGGCTGCTATCGGTGCCAGGAATAACGGAGCCGCCGGGGACTGGGTAGCCGTATTTGTGCTGTGTCTATCATATTGGGGGGGTTTGCCATAGTCACCACGCTTGGCAAGCGGATGGGTGACCTCAGTGTAACAAATATGTGATCGGACGACGCTGCTGCCCATCTTCCGGTGTGTAATCCCTTAGTCGCCTCTTATGACATCCACGGGAGGATTGGGAGGGGTCTTATGCTAAGCCGAGACCATCACACCAATTGCGGTTATCGATATACATGGTTATATTTATTTAGTGCAAATGAACATGGTAAAATAATCCCCCAGCGAATACCGTTCTACTTCCAGTGTACATTCACGCATGCTTATGGCCCATAAATCATAAACTAATGGATAGTCTGATATAAATCTATTTATGCGCAGTTTTCAATGCATATTTTGCATGCTAGCAGTCCGTTTGCGTCATCAGTTAACATTGAATATCACGAGGTATATTGTTTTGTGATACCTGCCTATCTACGAGTGTAATTGAATTGCTTTAAATTGCGGATATTGCTTCAGATATAATATTTCAAGTTCAAATGATTTGAAATGAAATGTTTGAAAAAAAAGGTGATGATTAAGAATTGCCTTATTTAGTCAACATACGAGGTTTTAAAATAAACAAAAAGTGCGAGTTGAACTGGTGTGGAACACATTGGAGAGGGTTCCATACGATAAATATTAAAACCTCACAATATTGAGATATTTACCATGTTATTTTAAGACCACAGACTTCTTATAGGTTTTCCTGTAAAGAATTAGATACCAACGTTTTTGATTTTCATTTTTACGTTTAATAGATATAGAGGGTGGGGGTTGGGAGGGGCCGGTTAATTTTCATGTATTTTCGTATGATTTTATGAAGGTTAACTTTTCACTCAGACGTACGAAACCTTAAAAAAATATGTGTGGATTTCAATACCAATCAATTTTCAGATTAGAAACATTCAAACTTCTTAGTTTTTTTCAAGCAAGAGCACATACTACAAAAGACACTTAATTAACTTCTACTATTAGATAAATTTCAAAGTAGATTGGAACTGTCAGAAACACAAAGTTCTATTACCATCGACGTCGATAACCTTTGCAGCAGTATTAATTGGATCCTTTGGATATTCAGCGACATCTGCAATCCTGCATCACGATACACAGAAACAGAGGACGTCAAAGATCACTTGAAAGGCGAACCTGACGCAAACATCCACGTACCAGTGCCACGGACAAGTTTCAATCATCCTTTGCTCACAGGCTCGCCGCAGACGTCTCTCAATTCAATCGAAACTGCAACTGCATTGCCATTCCTTTGATACGTCCATCGGTTGTCTGTCCAAACGATTGTACCGCAAGCCCGATCAAACTAGACCCCCCGTACTACCAATCAGCAAAGTAGCACAACCACTACCGGGGGTCTTAGCAAAATGGACGCCAAGAATATACAACTATACGCCATCATTTCAATTGTCAAGCTGTAACTCGTAAACAGGGGGAGGTGATAAATTAATGCACTAGTACATTAGACGCCTTGTGATAATAAAACACGCATTAAAATGTAATTGCCGACAACAGTATCATTCCGCTCTACCACAATTCCTAAAACCACAACAACTTCCTTCCGAACGCTCAAACCAAATTTCAACTTCCTAACGAAAGCAGCAATGTAATAGCAACATACGGGAATAGTCGTGACGTCAATAGGACAAGCGTCTGCGTCACGGGCGTCTAACAGCAGAACTCACTCTAGAGGGTAATCGCGCACGAAAGCGTCTAGTAATAAAAGCGGTCGTAAAAATGTAACGTTACGAGCTGTGAGCGGGAGTGCACTGGGGTACACTGATACGTTTTCGGGAGTTGGTGGCTCTTTATCCACTACACGTCGGCTGCTGATTTACGCGTAAGTTTTATTGACAGGGTTATTGATAGGTCTTTTTTGTTTGTATTGTGTATTAAATAGGTATAATAAAAATCATGGGACGAGGAGGAAAAAAATGTGCGGGCTATTTCTAAGAAGTTTTAAACAAACAACACTCTACAGATACAGGATAATTGCATACAGCTATAAAAAATACATGAGGTGACTATTTTCAATTCCGATGTAGATAGTTTAGACTACTCTACACTATCTACACTAATATTATAAAGAGGTAAGATTTGATTGTTTGTATGTTTGTTTATTTGTTTGTTTGATTTACTCCAAAAATTCTGAACCAATTTTAAAAATTGGATACGAAAAAATATAAAATCTGTCAAAAAGCAACAGGAGCGTTCCTCATAGTAAGCGTTGGCGAAGATTTTGAATTACGCTTACTGGCGTTCTTTTTAGATCTTTTTACGATGGATATATAAATGCTAAAAGTAAGACAAATGCCGCGGTGTGAGCACTACCCGTTTGATGCCGGGGCGGGTCACTAGAAATCAATAAATTAGGTAAACATGGCTGAATAATCTAAAAGTTTCAAGATGTAAGCAGATTACCCACAGGACTTCCAATACAAATCCTTCTTTAGACTTCTTTAAACTATATTAAATTAAACATTCTTCTCTTTCACACGTTCGTTGACTCCCATCCATTGCTTTCCTAAACAAATAACTCCACTAAAAAACCCTAATAAAAATTTGTAGCCACACCAAAAACATAAACTGCTAAGTTACGGAACCCCCATATCTTTGTCAGGAGCGGAGCCGCGTTTCAAAGGCTTTATCTACCGTAATTGGTCGTAAGACGGGGGTTTTATAAGTCTTCGTCGTATTTTAGTAGAAGGGGACTATCACAGTGGTGTACAATTTATGAAGGCGCGTTTTTTTTTTAAATATATTTTGTTATGTCTCTTACCATAAAGCGAATGATCTGCTCGTCTCGTCACGTTTATCAATAAAATATACCTGATAATAGTCAAAAAGCTGCACTCGCACAAAACTTTTTGTCGCATTTTTGTGGTTTTCCTCTTGTGTTTTCCCGTGAAGTTGTGTTGATTTGTGTGCAAAATTTGAGAAAAATCGGTTTAATCAATTAAAAAATTGAACTTGTCACTTTTATAGATAAGTAACTCTTGATTGACACCAATATAATTATACTATAAAAAATTACATAAATATTACTTAATACTTAAATAATCCCTACAACTATAAGATGGAAGAAATAGGGTTAGGTTGGTTGACAACACTGTCATGTATGTATAAAGAATAGGTATTATAAGTCGCTTATTTCTGAAATTAGTGCACAACTGTTGAAAGTAACTGTGCCATTTGGAATATACACCATACGCAAACCTGTATTCCATTTCCATTGATGCCTGTCTCGAGTAACTGTCGGCAATTTTTCATATCCTTCTCCCAGTGCCACTTCAATAATAATTATACCAATCACTGTAAATTCAAATGTAATAATTACATCTACAAAAGATATCAATTCAAAATTGATTTTTAATACAAATTGAAATGTTTAGTGCAACGTTTAAGCTGAATACGCGACCCAAGTTTGTAGAAAACGTCTATGTTTTTCAGGCGCCAGTGCAAAAGCCCTTCAAAACCTTTTGTACGCGACGGTACCTAGACGTGATTGTCAGTAAAATGATTATTGAACGCCGTGATAAGGTCGCCTCCGCAAACGGTTGTCGCTTATTTCACGTCTTTAGACCATAGATTCTTATTAGGCCTATTTCGTATTTTATTTTGTTGGTAAGGTTGTGCTACGTGTTGCCTAAAATATTGTAGGCGTTAAAATGTTGAAAAGTTCAAATAAATACTACAAAATATATTCAATTTTATTATTATTATATCTAGTTAATCATAATTAACTAACTTAGTAGGTACTATATAGAAGTATAGAAGGTAGTTGGATAACTCGTACGTTATTGCAGGCTTAGGTATTAGGTAGCTCAAGAGTTCTAGCTTTTATTTAACTAGAACTTAGATAACTCGTCTGAGTTTGAGAAAATATGTTACCAAACGTATCTGATACTGGGATAAAAAATATACCTAAGGGTTATATAACAATTGAAGGGGTCAGATCAAGAAGTGTTTAACTGACAAAGTTCGTTCGTTCGAAATAATTGACTTAAAACGTCAGAGTCTTCAATTATGTGTGGAGTGTGTAATAGATAATGGAAAAGATTTATATAACTTTCAGTTGCTTGAAAATACCATAATCCCACTTTATGATATAAAATATAGCAATAATTCAAACTATAAATGTAAAAGTATGGACATTTTCTGATATAACCACCGAACGCATCAACAAGTGATGTGCTTCTCGATTGTAAAAACGGTTTATTGGAGAACAAATCTTTTTTTGATTTAGCGTTTAAAAAAATATTTTAAGTTTATTTTACATATAAATTTTAGTGTTAATTATTGAATATTTAAAAAATATTTAATCAAAGTAGTAATTAATATTAAAAATATAACTTTCCTTTTTGTTTGGGTTATTGGATATAAAACCATTATTATTAAGAAAATATCACACCTCTTATTTCTTATTGTAGGTAAATGGCTGATGATGAATAGAGTAGTGCTTCTCTGGCAGATCGCATTATTATGAATCATGTCCTTCAGAGTAACTCCAAGCATAGCTCTCTCCATACCTCGATGAGCGACCCTAAATTTGTGGACTAATCTGACTGTGAGTGTCCACATTTCGGCTCCGTAGGTATGAATGCTCACTGATTGAAGACTTTTTGTCTTGAGGCACTGTGGTATGGAAGATGCGAAGACTTGATAAAGTTTTCCGAATCACCAACCCAGCTAAATTCTTCTAATGGCTTCATTCTCAAAGCTGTTCTTACTCAATTGCAATATTTGCCCTTATTAGGTAAACGTACTGTTGGACAACTTAGGTACACCATTGACTGCATTCGGTTCCAGACCAATAAGATCGTTAAACATGAACTTTGTCTTATATATATATATATATATGTGCATTCCGAGACCGATGCGTCGAGAAGTATCAACTAGGCTGACCAAAGCTTACATTATGACATTCAAAATTCCAATGTATTATTGTGTTAATTTATTATGATTTCACATGCCAGCTAATGGCAAAATAGAAGGACTATAGTTTTAATTTAACATCATCATGTAACTCTATTTGTTGTGGAATAATATAATTTCATTTCATTGACATCGAAAATACTGCAGTGGCTTCGCCACAAGGATGCGCAAATCGTAAGTGTGAGATATTCTCTCCATTGAAAATTAATGATCATTTCTTTCCAACCAAGAATCTTAAAGATATTTTTCAGGGCATTCGTGAACAGTTTTGGGGATATAGCAGCCCACTCACCTGGGTAGTTGGATGTGTTAATACTGCTGGTTTTATACTATTAGACATCATGATTGTGGCGTTATAAAGACATTTCAGCATGTCGATATACCGCCAGTCTACTTGGCAACGCTGTTAGGACTCTAGAACTGCCCAGGTTTCAACAGAATCAAAGCCCACCCATAGCCCACTAAAGCAAGACACACCCCTGTGTCTTTTGCTGGTTGTACTCTTCAGATTTCTGTATAACCTGCCTCACTGTGTATATATGGTCTATGGTGCCAAATCCTCCCGGCCTATTCAGGAGGCTAAAATTCGTCAAGTTTTCTTGCAAGAAAATTTGAGATGACCCTCATAAACAACTTATAGACGTGGCTAAGTAGTTAAATAGGTCTGTAGCTCTTTAAAAGGGCTTTGTCCCGTTATTTAAAGAAGAGTTCTCAAACTCCTACTCCATGCCTCTGGAGATATCCAATCGTTGAGAAAGTCGCTAAATAACCCCTGAAGCTCCGTACGGGTGTTCCTCTTGCTTTCAAGTGCTCCAAAGTTATTCCGTCATCTGTGGTTCTAAGTTGTTTAAGAGCCATCTTAATCTCGCCTAGACTGGCGTTGGGTATTTGTTTGATAATTATAATGTATTGATAACGGCATATCAAATTTAAGAAAAAAAACGGCCAGGACGAGTCTGACCAAATAATTGAGTATTTAATTACGTTACTTCCTGTTGTACTTTTTAGGTAATATAAGGCACAGGATATTACGACGATTCCTTTTTTTCAACACCTTCTATCCGTGTACACATCTCGTCATGATTTTTGTCTTTTTTTAGGAAGGATATATGCTGTTAGTCTATAACTGACCTCTACAGTGTTACCGGGCGGTGGGGCGGGAGCAAAAGCACTACGCCACAATGCGTGACACAGAAGGCGCACGCCAAAGTTAAGTATTGGCGACTTGCTCAAGGGCAACCAGGGGGTACGAACCTCGGCTTGGACAGTTACTTGGGTCTGACTTAACACCCCTGGATCGCTACTTTTGGTAGTGATCGAGGGGGCCCTGAGAAATGGCTGAAGCCCTTTGAATTATTTGCATAACTGACCAGCGATTCGGAATACATCTTCGAGAAGAATCGGCAAGAATCTCGAAGGCGAATAAAATAGACTTTTATTACGGGACCTTCGACCTCGCCGGCGAGGTCAATGTCTGTATCTTAGTGTGTAGGATTTCTGTCTTTGCTTGCCAAGTGTGTCTAAACATTTTTCACTTCCAATTTCATAAAAAAAGTCATTCAATTTTTAAAACACAACGAAATTTTTGCGCTTAACACTGGGTCACACACAAGTTCCGACGGCAAGTGCACAACAGCTGTTGTTGATTGTTATAAACAAATAAATTGCGTGCAGCTATTGTATTCATTCTACAGAAAACGCACTATATCCGTCTCTTTCACATATACTTTATTCGCGGCGCTCCTCTTTCCCTCATAATGTAAAAAGGATTTATTTTCGCTCAAAGCGCGACTAGTGCATGTTTAGCAGTTTCAAAACATAAAGTTAAAACAATTTAATAGCCTTCTAACCTGTTTTCAAACAACTCACAAACTTATTTAAACATACTTGTGAATATAATAACAGTTTTAAGTTATTTAATTCAATTTTTTTAAATAAATTAGAATGATGTATTTCACAAAGCTTTATTTTTCTTACAGAGCAGAGCATAGGAATATTTTTATCACGCTTTTATTAGTTCCATCTGTAGGTATGTTTGTTTGTAACAGAATATTTTAACCCACTTCAAAACTTCAGATTGAACTAAAACTTTGCACACTTATCAAGGACGGTGGAGGTTTGGCACGCGGTAAAACGGTGGCTGTCAGAAAATCACTTTCTGGCGGATGCTGCCTCCATCTTGGCTGAGGGTTACACTGCGGTGCGACGAGGTTCCTTGGTGCGGAGACACCGTGATGCAAGATCTACTACCAGGTGGTAACGGTCGAGGAAGGAACGTATCAGCGAATTGGGTTAGCCCTTTCCTGTAAAAATCATGTAAGTGCAATACAAAGGCGATAAAGGAAGTGTGGACCCTTGCAGAAGGGTTATGAGGATTCATGCACCGAAGGTACGATACACGTTATACGTTACCGTAGACGGTGAGTTAACCTTATATATTGCTGTTATTGATAATTGTTACCGCAGTGGCTTGTACTTTATGTAATGTTGAGTGAACTGAGACAGTGGCACTGATCCCGACCATATTGATATTACTTAGGCCAATGAGTTGGCAACAACAAGTAGAATGCACTTAGTAAGGTGCACGTCCGCGAGCAGGCCCAGCGCCGTCCTGGGCTGCTTCCATGGCTGGTAGTGTACCACCACGATGGATGGATACCTCCATGATCACCCGTGGAGAAGGTTTCTGCGGTAGGTAGTACCTTCTCAATCTGTAGGGAACGTGCGCCAAGTCTCGGAGGAAGAAAGGCAGGCTGTAAGGGGTGTGTGGAGGCCTGTTGGAGGTACCCCCCAAGTGCTGATCCCAATGAGGGATCTTGAAGTGCAGTGGTCGGTGAGAGAAGTTATTACCTAGTCATGGATAATCGAGCTCAATCGGCAAGTGTGGCCCTCGCCTGGGAGAAGGGGGGGAGGGAGGTGGGCGCCAAGAATCAGGGTTAACGTACCGTGCCATTACATGTTCACACATCAAAAAATAGCTGTAACATTATTCATTCTGTAGTCGGAGGGCACAAAATTACCCATAGCTTCTAATTTATTTTCATGCTATTGTTTGCATTGTCATATTATTTAGATGGTACCAGGGACCGAGAAAGTACTTACTCCATGACGGAAGAGGGAGGACTTCTTTGGTTACGAGAAGTTTACCTCCTCCCCCCCAGGATAATAGGACAACCAAATCAATCAAATTATTGTAATTGTCATCGGTCCTCGATAAGTGTGCAAAGTTTCAGTTCAATCTGAAGTTTTGTTACATAAGGCTTGCCACCTGCGCCCCGTCATCCGTGGCATCAAATGCGTAATAAAATATATTCTTATGCTCTGCTCTCTCCGGTTTTTTTTCTTATGCGGCGCTTTTTCATTTAAGAAAAAACAAAGCTCTGTGAAGGATAGCACAGAGAAACCTACCAGGTAGTAAAATTGGAAGGGGCGTTTGGCTCCCTCTACTCCACTTCTGCGGTCCCTGTATGGTACTTAGCTACTACAGTGTTTAAAGTAACTGTCCACTTTCACAAAATGTATCCAGTAGAGCTTCAAGGTTTACGCGACGCGTAATTAGCACTATGTTATATTTTTGAATGTGTTCGCAGCAACACGGTGAACACCAGCTCAACTTGAGCTGTAGTTTTTACCGCACCCTGTTATTTCACAGGACATTACTAATTCCGTTAAAAGCCTTGTTAATTGGTCAGCGCTAAAACGTTTTTAATTTATAACGGCTTTGCATTTCGGTCAGTGTTTTTAAATGTCTCTGTGCAGTAGAGTTTGTATACCGGACAAAGTGATATTTAACTAAACGAACTAACGGACTGAACTAGACTAGTCGTTAGACTGACGGTAAGCGCCGAAACTGCACACATAAATGAAATTAACTAACGTGGCGCCGCGATACTGATTCTTAAAGTCTCATAAATCTGCTAGTCGATTTGCTTTCAAACTGTTGAATGTTATGTACGTGAAATTTCAACAAAGTTGGTTCAGCCTTTCGGGTTTGAAAGCTGCACAAATAAATAGACAAATATCACTTTAATAAAAGTAGCAACTAGACATTCGAGCATATAAAATCGCGCACTAATAATAAATTGGAATGCAGGGCTTCTCTCAGATTCTCTCTCTGAGAAAAGCTCTATATCCCAGCCATGGGAACGAAATAGACTGATGCTGATGAGACACTTTCCTCATCATCATCATCATCAGCCTATATCTGTCCACTGCTGGACGTAGGCCTCTCCTAATGCACGCCACTGAGCTCGGTCTTCAGCTCTTCTCATCCATTCTCTTCCAACTGCTTTTAGCAGGTCATTACTCCATCTGGCCACAGGGCATCCTACACTACGTTTGCCTAAACGTGGTCTCCACTCGAGAACTCGTCTACCCCAACGGTTATCGGTTCTTCAGGAAATGTGACCATCCCACTGCTACTTTAGCTTGCTTATCCTTTGAGCTATCTTTGCTCGTCCTCATATTTCATGTAAATTTACCAGGCCCGACCACTGTGAAGTTTAGGTACGGATGCGTTCTTCCAACCTTGAATACCGATAGCGACCCCTAACATCAGTGAGTGTAGCGCGCTTGCCTTGACTGCATTTGGTCACGTGATACACAATCTACTGGGATGCAAATATTTATATCTTTGTTTGCTTACTTCATATATATCTTTAAAATATGTGGAACGATTGTAGCCTACCGGTATACTAGTGCGACTTAAAATCCAACGATACCGGGTCCAGTTCTCGGCTCCGCACCAATGACTTTTCTGTGTTTTACACCGGCCCGTGGTTCGGAAGGCACGCTAAGCTATTGAAATAGCAGTCGTTTAGTCATGTCAGCGGCCCTCAGACGGCCTGAGAAACTCTGACAACACAGGCCAGCACTACCTAATACAACAAAGAAGGCAGGAATATAAGTTGGGAGTAGGAATTCTGGCTTAGACTGCTGTTACACTGTGTATGAGTTTGTGCACTGCGTCCGTTATTCTGTGGCGAGACGTCCCGGTTCCTCGCCGGCCGCGCAGAGGTAATGACGCGCGAAAGATTGATGGCTCCAACCTTGAATCTGAGTTATTTAATGGCGCATTATTTTTCTTTCTGTAGCGTCTCTTAAATCGTGGAGAATGGAAGGGGACTCTGGGTAACACACAAGGTTACATTTGCTGATTTAGACGATATATACTAGTTGGATTTTTGAGATGGGCCAGTAAGGAAGACTTAACCGTTGTAGCTTCAGGAAAACGTTCTTATGAGACTGCATTAACTTACTGATATTTTGAATAGCAAACACAGATTTTGTAAAAAAAACAGTCAACATTAAAATGTACCATGTATACACAAACTTTGATGCCATGTTTATAATGATCAAAATTCTCTATAGGATAAACTAAGCTTGGAATACTAGAAAAGTCAAAAATCGTTAAAATCTTTTCCCATACATTTGGTACGAAATGAACGTGGATAAATAAAATAATATATTCAATAATCGTTTGAATACAAATTTTACATAGTTTACTTTAATTAGGAAATAATACTGGATAAACCTCAGGTGGCCCGGACTAAGAACTGTTGACTTTTGAAGAAACAATCCATTGGCATCAAAAAAGTTTTTGTATAAATGGCATATTTTTTTGTTGACTGCAGTATTTTTTTCAAAGTATGTATCGTCATTGTCATCCTGTTTGTCCACTGCTAGATGTAGGCCTCTCCTAGTGTACACCATTGAGCTCGGTGAAGTAGAGATCATCTTAAGTCAAACGTAATGTAGGACGCCCTGTGTTCAGGTGGAGTGATGACCTGCGGCAAGTGTCTGGACGAAAATGGATGAGGAGAGCGGACTCTCTATATATTATGCAGGTTAAAATATCTCCTAAGTTAAGGACGGGCTTGTAAAACCGTTTTCTCATAGATACTACGGTTAAGGTACTTGCCATTACTGTCCCTTCTCAAAAACCTATCATCTCATTTTTCATGTTTTTAAAGGCTGTTTGGCTGGTGCAAAGGTGTAGATCGATGGTAGGCGAGGAGTTTACTAGTATCTTTAGAATCCAATTTATTTTTGTGTGAATTTCCATCGCTCCTTGTTTTGTAGGGCACGGTAAGCTCCCGGCTGCTATTGATTGATAGTTAACTCGTTAAGCCATGTCAAAAGCTCTCGGGCGACCTAACTCTGAAACCACCATTGTGTCACAGAATAAATAATTAGCTGTCCTAGCTCCCAGTTGTGGGCTTCTAATAGGCAGAGATGATATTTCACTAAATATCCTAGGTACCTAAGATTACGTCTCGATAGTTTTTTTGTGACTTTCAATGAACATATATAAAGTAATTTATATACTTTTATCATATTTTATTTGACACATTAGCAATAAAATAAAAATTGTTTGATACAATTTTATCGTAGCACAGGTATTTTATTAAATTGATAGTTTTATGGTCACGATAAATCTATCATCAAAATCTGTTCAGCTATATCATTGGACACTGGCTAACAGATTAACGGTAATCTACAGCAATAACATTAGTCACACCTGTCATATTATTATAAACCGTCTGTTACGCGGGATTTATATCAGAGCTGTCATAAACATTCGTGACAGTCGCATCTATTTGTCTGCTTGACATTTGAATGTCCTCGGAACAATGTTAATCCAACTTGTATGCTTGCAACCCAGCCAGCAAAAAGTAATCAGATATAGCTGTATATCACTAATACGAGCAGTCGCATATCCATGATAGATACGTGTCTATCACTGGAAAGTGGCCCCAGTTTTACAGCTATTTGATGATATTATACTGTGTGTATATTCGCACTACCTATTACTTTATTGATACATATCCGTGATATTTCAGTGTTCTTTGAATCTGTTTGGTATTATATCAATGATATCCTGATCACATATATAACTTAATGTTGATATAGTAGCTACTGTGACGCTGATATGAAGCTTTTTCTTGTTATTTTGGTAATTAGGATTCTGTTTTATCACATTTCCTCAATGCTCAGCTATACTTCATGCGTATTGTGATTTTGAAAGTTTTACAAAATAGGTTAATTTTTTATTTCATATTTTATAAAGGAATAACATAAGATTAGGAAATAAGTAAGGTGTTCATATTTGTATCAAACTGAGATGTGCATAGTTATGACGTATATTTTTGGTGCGCTTTAAATTATATTGTTGAAATAATACTGCATTACACACTGCATTGTCCACATCCACACGCTCCGGCAGATTATACAGAAGACCGAAGAGTATAATCTGCCACTATGTCTAGCGTTTGTGGACTACGAGAAAGCCTTTGATTCAGTCGAGACCTGGGCAGTGCTACAGTCATTACAGCGGTGCCAGATTGATTACCGGTACATCGAAGTGTTGAAGTGTTTGTACAGTAAGGATACCATGACAGTTCGTCTTCAGGATCAGAGCATGAATTCTATCCAGCTGCAAAAAGGGTTGAAACAGGGAGACGTTATTTCTCCGAAACTGTTCACCTCTGCACTGGAAGATATATTCAAGCTTATGAACTGGAACACACACGACGGACCGACGACATTGTAGCCATCGCAGGAAGTCGGTGGATGGAGGTGGCACAGGATCGCTCGTCATGGCGCTCTTTGGGGGAGGCCTATGTTCAGCAGTGGACTTCTAAATGCTGACATGATGATGATGATGATGATGATGAATACTGCATTATAAGTGTTTTTTTCATGCCCCTTAAATCTTTAACATTTAATCAAATAATCGTTATTTAAATTATCAAAATAATTTGAAGTCACCACAATATGGCCAACATGTGTTTGAGTTACTGATATATAGCTGATTTACAGCTTTTTGCCGCCATGATAAAATTTTAGAGTTCCTCAAGAAATCAGAGGTATAATCCTAGTGGCGTATCATGCTACCTTTTTTTTTATAAATTCTTATTATCTTTTGAGTTTATTTTAGTGAAATGAAACAGGCGGAATATTTAGACGTTGACTGTTTTTTAAGAAAAAATGATTTTGTGTGATAACTAGGTATTCAAAGTTCTCTTAAAGAGATTATCTTTCCATAAAAGCATAATTTGCAGCTATTATGCGCCATTTTAGAGTTATATGTGAGCAAAAAATTATTATATATAACTGTTGATATACGGATCTTGTAAAAGTATATTTGCAACTTAGTGTTATTGTAGATTTCTTAAGATGTTTATGGCGCAGGCGTTAAGGAAACACCAATATACGATAAATTAGTTGCATATCTGCTACGGTGTGTTGTTTTATATCACGGATTAGATCCATGCGTGCCAGATATATCACCAGCGCTAATACAGCGACTTGGAATAGATCAATTTTGCTGTATATATGTACCGTCAAAACATGTTGTACAACATTTTTTCTCTAAGCCGCTGTTATGAGAACCTCTTTACAGCTGTGTTATAAATGCTGTACAAGGCGGTCGAGTAAATGTTTATATTTTCATTTATTATCACAATTTGACTATATAAGCTTTTACAGCTAAATTATGTGTTACGAATCATCAATATACAGCATCGCTGTGACAAGCAGTCACCGCGTTACTTTTATATCAGTTTTCTAACACTCTTTAGTGTTAACACATTTTTTTTGTCACTATTTTGCTGAAGTTTCGGGAAGAAATACATTACGTATTTACCTCTAAATTATTTATACTTAAGCAAGATTTAAAAAAGACTGAGTCTACGCTGCCAAACAAACGAGTGAAGCATGGCGAATGGCGGCTGCGTATGTGTGCGTGAGTGAATAATTTCTAGTGTTTTGTAGTTCATACACAATTTCATCACAAAATTATGTATTCTTTCCTGTATTTCGTGAGAACGTGATATAGTTAACACGACTAACAATGTGGCGGCCGATTGGCATAACATGGTGTAAGTAGGTGCAAGAGGCTTGTGCGTATGAGCGTATGGGATGAGGTAATAGCGAAGGTAAAGAAACCACGATGTATTATAGTCGGCTGTATTCCCCATATATATATATTTACAATATTATCTTTAAATGTAACTTTGTACAATAACTTGGTTTTTCACTCATGACGGGTGTGTTAACGGTAGAGATGGTTGTGACAGAAGTGACATTTGGTTTTTCTTCCTATTTGGTTTTCACCTATTCATGTTATTTTCTAAAGGCGTGATTCCATTAAGCAAGTCTTGCATGCATGTATGACGTCACATATTCGTACAAGTTGCTTGCATAAGAAACATGTTTTCCAGAGTGTGCAAATTGCATGCAGGCTTTACTTGCATACAAGTGCAGATGTTGACAATCGAGTAGGTTTACAGACTACATCATGGGCGGAAGACGTGCTGCTGTGGTCGGTGTTGCTTGCCGATACATTTCTTAGTTTTAGAAAAAAATAAAAGATTTTTTCCCTCCTAGCAGTCATAATGTTTTGCTAACTTGTACAGCCAGAGACACCATGCGCGTGCATGTCAGTCGTTCGCAATTAGAAACGTGCAAGCAACGTTTGTTCGTTCAATTTGCGCGTCACTTGAATAAAAATATACAAGATCAAACTACTACTTACAATTTGTAGCTTGTGTGCAGGTTTGTTCAAGTTGCATGCAATTTTCAACTTGCCTAAAAGTAACTTGCATAATGGAATCGCGCCTTATGACGTTGTGTAGTATGCGCGGTATGGTGCGGGGTGAGCGTGGCGCAGCTCGCTCGTCGCTCGGCGCACAGCTAGTGTTCATATCGATAATACGAGCATACGAGACCTGTGGCCCTATTACAGAACTTGGTTACAATCGGATTATCACTTTTTTCATAGCAATTTCGACTCTATCGCAAGGCATTAGTGATAGCGATATTGACAATCCGATTGAAGCCAAGTTCTGTGGTCGGGCCCCTGAACGTAGCGAGGGGGTGAGCGAAGCGAGCCGCCCGCCTTCCCCTGAAGCGGAGTGAAGGTCGAGTGTGCAAGAACTAAACTTTTCACTTTTTTTTCTTAATTTTACCCGTACGGGACTCTAGTATTTAAAACTATAAAATAACTATAAGGTTTAAAAGACAATATTAAAAAAAAACTTTGTTTCCTATTCTAGTCAAATAGTGAAAAGTGAGATAGCCTAGGTGTTATTATAAATTACTTTTGCAGGTCAAGCAGCGATCAGTTAGTATGAAGCTACATATATAGACGCGCGCTGCAATTACGTTGACGCCTTGAAGCTCGTTAACTTTTTACGGCTGGCCTGTAATTTTAAGGAAACTATTTCTTGGTTTTATCTCAAGATTAATTTGAAGTTGCCTTACTTTCCTCGTTTCCTTGTATTTTTATACAGTTTTGTGGAATTTTCCAACGATAGTTATTTAGTACACTCGTAACCATGCTCAGCGACCACAGTTGTCTCCCAGGTAAGTCTCAAAATTAACATGGACTACACAAACATCATGTCAATAAATGTCCATGTCGCAACTATACCGGTAATTGTTGGGGACGATACTCTCGAAGTTATTGACGAATACGTTTCTATGACAGGCTGTCCAATTAGGTCCAACTTCGACAAGGAGGTCAATCGAAGAATTCAATTATATATATTTTTCTCATATATTTAATATGGAATTGTTTTTTTGATGATATCTCGAGAACGGATTGACTGATTTCGATGAATGTGGTTGGGAGTTAGGAGTTGTTGTTAGTGGTTTACAGGGGACGGGTGTGGGGAGTGGAAAGAGGGAGTGGGAGAGAGGGAGGGGGCAAAAGGTACGGTTACAAAGTTGCGGGGCGCAGCTAGTATGATATAAACATAAATATTCAATTACATACATTATTTCAATTTTTTTCAAGTAGTCATTATGAAATGTTTACATTAATTACTTATCTAACTAATCCATTAGAAATAAGAAAACCACTGCTGATTTCAAGGCTCAACTCAATAAACCGCGGTCGCTGTGGCAAGCGAAACTCAGTACAGTCACCGCGCGCGGTGTACTGAGTCCTAACAGCATGTGACAGTCCACGAAAGGGACGTTTGAGAAAGATTCATTCTGCGAAAGGGACGTTTTGGGAATGTGACATTCAAAGAAAGGGACGTTTTCCGACACAACCAGAGAGTTTATCTGCGAAATAAGATCTGAAATGAGGAAATCCACAGAAGAATTAAAGTTACTTATATAGCTCACAGAATTATCAAGTTTATGTGGGTACGCACCCGTGCTCCACCCAGGTGGAGAAAGTAGGTGGAGCATAATAAAGCATAATTATACGTCCTCGTGCTCCAACTGATAATATTTTAGTACAATCATAATTATTTCAATTATATATCACTTTAAGCAGACACTCCACACTCTTAGCTAAAATATTATTAATCGTTTCCTGTGGCAATGTGAAGGCTACCATATAATAGGTCTGCCCACCCACAGGTGGACCCACAACCTGGTGGAAGTCCGGAGACGCTGGGTGCCGACAGCGAGCCACCACTCGTTGTGATATTTTATGGGGGGCCTTATGTTCAGTTACAAACTGGCAGTAAGTATTAAATAGTCTTTACAATAAAGTAAAAAAATGGTATAAAGAACTTAAAATGAAGTAACTAATGAACAAGATCATAACATTTTTCAAAATTGTGTCTGTATGTCGGTCTATTTGCGATAAGTTCATTTTAAGTTCTTTATACCATAACATAACGTAGCATAACGTAAAAACTTCTGGACCGATTTTGATGCGGTTTTCACTAATGGATAGCTTAGGGTTTGACTTAACTGTTGTATCTGGCATCTCTAGTGAGTAGTAGTCGAGCGATGGATAAAAAGCCTTTACAGGTCTGAACGAAGTTTGATGATATCGGTACTTTTGATTCTGGAACCCATAGAATCCTTATGTCCCCGAAAAACTATAACACGGGCAAAGCCGCCTAATAATATTTTTTGAAATTCCAACACATGTTCTTGAACACATTAAAAGGTTATTTTAGACAAGGTACTTTTTGCAGAATCACACGGTGCATCAAGCTTGTTTACGAGTTATCCGTCCCGGCTCCGTCAGTGTTTTAAATTGAATAAGAAATAAATCTTGTCAGTTTTTAAGGGCTTATTCATGGCGTCTCAGTTTCGCTTGTCAACGTCGCCGGATGGTGTATTCGTCCTTTTATATCGCCTATGAAGGGAGCGTATGCGCATATTATTGAATTTTTAATGCATCCTGATACCTATATGTATCAAAGCACGTCATTCTGACTGTCTCTTTGCCTTTATGAGAATTTACGACTTCACAAGCAGGAATCTGGCGCGCAAGGAAGAAAACGCAGAATACTCCATTATTATTTAATTATTATTTATCACGATCTTCATTATTTATTTATTAATTTAGCAGAGGTTTCTATATAGATAAATTTTAGAAGGAGGTTTCTATTACATTTTATAGTTTGTTGGTGAAAATCAAGTTTACTATGTTTCGTGAATAACTTATATAGCTGCGCTTGCGTAACATTCAATACAACTGTACCATTTGATAAAATAGTATTATCTAATGGTATTATCTTGTATTTGTCTGCAGGGTTTCTTATAGAATGTGAACTGACTATGACTGACTAAACTATTTCAGTCTCTGCATGGTTAGTTGTCTCACGTAGTTCATACGTTTTAATGTCATGAAGAAAATGTAAGTGTGTCACGAAGCGGTCCCAGGGTTTGGGCTTGTCCCACTAGCCCAGGACCCAAGCCTCAGTGGATAACACAGAATTACAGGAACAGGAACAATAGGGAGCAATTGGAGAATATCGTGGTGATACAATACGGATGAAAATAACCTCTTATGTAGGTATTAACATATATATATATATATATATATATTTAAAAGAGTAATTCAAGTTGTTATAAACTTATTTATGAATTTTATAATGTTATTTCGGTTTTTCCAAACATCAATATTCGAATGACAGGTTATTTGTATTTAGAATGAATCAATGATGACCAACTATCAAAAATGAAAAGAAATGGATTATGAAAGAATAAAGAGATCAAATGAGTATTATTATGAAAGAGGTTTGGACCTCGTCACAATACCCCGCCTCCCCGGAGTTTTTTTATTTTATTTTTTATTTTAGTAAACAAAAAATATTTTTTTGTAATATGGTAAGTAAAAATTTTGATTTTATTGGGTTTCCAAAACATTACGTTTATTTTAAAAAAAGGAGAAAAAAAAACTAAAGAAAAAAGAAAACAAATTAGTAGAAGTTAAAAATAAAAATATAATACAAATATATATAATAAGGGTAATAAAGTTAAAATAGTAAAATAATTAATTAAAATAATGGAAATGCTGAGAAGTCTTTTTAATTTTTAGGTGAACATGTTTATTTACAATGTCAATATACAATTGATTGGATTCCTAGATGCATTCAAATTCATAAATCACACATTCATTCATCATCATTCATAGATTTATTCCCATTCTTTGGAAATAAAACTCATTTATAAGAAAGATGAACCTTATATAATATAAAGGTTACTCGTGAAGCCAATACAATATAGTGTAGGCTTATTTATACAGTCACTATCCTCTGATTAGGGTGATTATGTGAGTGCATGTGTGTATGTGTATGTGCATGTGTGGTGAGTGATGTGTAAATGTATGTATGTGTATATTTATATACAATTAGTTTGGCAAAATGGCTAAACGTACCTTAGGGTACGACGTGCCTGTAGCACGTATGTATGTACGTGTATGTACATAGTAAACGTTGTGTTAGAACGTTAAAATAATATAAGTAAGGTAGGTAGGTAATAGTATATTAACTATAAGATAATACTGGGTTTGTGACCTAGGCTTGGTTTATAGAGTAATCACATTTGCCGCTCTTTTCAGTATTGGAAGTTTTGTGAGTAGATGTAGTAAATAATAATATATGGAACTGGTTTCGCTTTAGGCTGAACATTATGTTTGTAAATAAAATAAATAAAATACATAGCTAACAAGTAGGGTATTAGCTACTATAAGTACCAAATAATTAAGTCATAAGTAGGCATTTAAATGTATGGTAAGGTACCGGAATATAAAAGCAATGTATCTTTCATAGTACATAATGTATGTATGTATCCTGTTCAAATGTATACGGGCTTTGAAAATCTTGAGTATTCGAGCTATCAAGTAAGGTCGATAACCTTGATTGTAAATTTTGTACAGTTTCTTTTGTATGGACCTCAGCATTTCGACATTTTAATTCATAGATCAATTCTGGTTTATTTAGATGCGCAGGGTCCATTTTTATTAATATGAGACCAGCGAATAAAATTAAGTGTTTACTCTGTAAAGTTTACGTTAAGTACGAAAATAACGCTTTAAAAAAAAAAAAAAAAGGTCAGAGTGAAGGTGTACCCTTAGGGGCTCTATGGGAAAAAGACTTATTATATTAGAAAATTTTTGACGAAAAAAAATAAAAAAATACCATAGTATCCGTAGTATCCGTAGTCTTTTTTCCATAGCGCCCCTAAGAGTACACCCAAACCAAAAAAATAATAATAGCGTTAATGCAACTACGCGTTAAAGCGTCACGCATAATCACGCGTCAAAGTTTAGAGAAATACGGAACTAGGTAGGCCGATAGTGAAATTCGGAACAAAGTACGTATTAATGAAAATGACTTACTTACATGAATGACTGGAATGCAAATATAAAATACACTTGAGTATAAAAAACTGTTCTGGGTTTGCCAAATAATCCAATCCAAATTTAAATCAAGATGGCCTAGTGCCTTTTAGAATTTTGTGGGAATCACTGCTTCGAAAAAATAGCACACGGATTAACAAATTAATTTAACACTTTAATAAAAACCTGGAACTCGAAGGTAGGTAGAGCTGGGCTGGGTACGGACATGTAGAGGGCGCCAGTGTCGCGAGGCGGTCCCAGGGTTTGGGTTTGTCCCATTAGCCCAGGACCCAAACCTCAGTGACACAGAATTACAGGAACAGGAACAATAGGGTGCACTTGGACAATTTCGTGTTGATACAATACGGATGAAAATAACTACTTATGTAGGTATTAACATATATATGTTTAAAAGAGTAATTCAAGTTGTTAAAAACTTATTTAAGAATTTTATAATGTTATTTCGGTTTTTCCAAAAATCAATATTCGAATGACAGGTTATTTGTATTTAGAATGAATCAATGATGACCAACTATCAAAAATTAAAAAAATGGACTAGGAAAGAATAAAGAGATCAAATGAGTATTATGATAGAGGTTTGGACCTCGTCACAAGTGGCGTACCAAAGATTGAAATTGTTCGTTTTCGTGTTGCTTTAGTTATTTAAAATATTACCTCGAGCAAGTTATCACCCATACAAATAGCTGTAGGAGGTATATTCCATACAAACATTATCAATATTAAAACATACATTTTCATTGAACTAGTCACAATCGCCTTCCTGCAACTGATTTGTTCAATGATTGATTAATTCATGTTTCCATGTTCAACACGATAACAATAATAAAACATTGTCAAACCTCACATATTATTAATGTATCTAGCCTTTATCACAAATGAATAAGATCTTGAATCGCTAAACTGTTTGTCATACAGAGCGCAAAATTTATGGTAAGCGATAGGACACAGCTGTTTCTAAATTGTCAGTTTCATTGATTATGTTAGTTGAATACGTAATGTATTATTGTCAATAAAGTTAAAATTACATTATATTATTTTATTGTATGCAGGTGTTAAAATAAAAGGCATAGGTAACAAAGAAATAATAACCTCATAATAGGTATATTGTGGTTGTGGACGAGAAGTGTTATGTGCGTTTAACAATCCAACGGGTTCGATCCTCAGCGACCAGTAACTATTGAAGTTATGTTTTACGTTTTTTAATAGCAATTAACGCCTGCTTAGCTTAAACATAAACCTATAATGATTTTCTAATGGAAAAATTTCGATCTCGGATGAGATTCGAACTCGCATACTGTGCCTCTGCGCGGCACATCCCTCTACCAATTCGGCTACCGTGACCTATGCATCGCCATCCAAATTTTCCACTACCTCTCACCGTCAAAGAATAACAATTACAACGTTCTAAGGAACGTTAAGGCATCGGTCCCGGTAATTTATTGCTAGAAATTGATTGGTGGAGACTGCACCATAAATTAAAAAAACAATTGACAATTATTTACTTACCAAAAAGGTGACGTGATGACCTAAATGTTTACAGAATTGGTTGGCAAGACATAGCCCAGGATAGAGACGTATGGAAGGATATGGGCAGACCTTTGCCCAGCAGTTGGACAAAATAAGACATAAATGATTTCATCTCCTGGCCAGGAAAAGAGACCCGTGCCTTTCTTTGTCAGATGAGAAGATGGTAGCTAGGCGAAGTGGTAGCAATGAGTCGGTAAAATCTTCACAGGGAGGGAAAGCCAAAGTGGAGTTGCTGAATTGAACACCACAGGTACCGCAGAGCTGATTATTATGAACGAGACATAATAATCAGCTCTCAGACACGAAAACCCGACTGCGAACAAAACAAAATAAAGGCAAAAAATTAAGTGAGAATGCTAAGTTATAGCATTCTCACTTATAACTTGGACTGCTAAGTTATAGCAGTCCAAGTTATAGCATAGTTCGTGGACTGTTTTTTTACCATTATTTGGCGAGTGGTTGTTGCCATATTGAATTTTGATTACTGTCATGTCTTTAAGTAGCACTCGCAACATTAAGAAAAATCGGTTGACGTAAGAATCATTAAAATCGGTCCACGCGTTTGGTCTATCTAGTGCCAAAAAGGAACAAACATACACAAATACGCTGATAAGCACATTACTCTCCACGCAGTCGGGTAAAAATAGCTACATACCTATACCAACTTTAAGAAAAATACGCATTGAAATAGGTTCATCCGTTTGGGTGCTGCGCTGCCATAGATGGACAGACATGCTCCAAACTTATACTTAAACGCTCATTGTGCGTTGGCGCTTCTCGAGGCACGAATTCTTGTTTTGAATGAAAACATAGAATTAAATCTTTATAAAACTCGCAAGATTTAAAAACAATCGCTATTAAATCCGTCACTAGTAGGGGACTTACTGAATGGTCTACCACAAACTACAACTTTATGAGTTTTCATATTTATTTATAGTGTGTATACACTATTTGTAAAGAACAGAATGAAGTGGAAAAGTTTGGCGAGATGTCAATTTTTAGGGTTCCGTAGTCAATCAAGGAACCCTTATTTTATTATAGTTTCGTCATGTCCGTTTGTCCGACTGTCTGCCCGACCCGTTCTGCCCGTCTTATGTCACAGTCCTACTAATAACACTAGATACTAAGTTGAAATTGGCACATATATATTTATAAGCGCTATATACCTAGTTTAATAAAATATAATATCTGTGTATGGCAAAGGAAGAAGAAACAAAAAAAAAACTCAGAGAGTGGGGTTTCATTTAAAAGGTTTTTTTTAAATTATAATTAGTCAAATTTTAATTAAAAAATAATATTTAGTTCCTGCTAAGAAATATTAAAGCTCTAATGAGACCTTTTTGCTTGAGTTGCATGCCCCCCTCTCTATCTTTTAAAGTAAAGAACTAAAAAGAAAAACTAGGTCATTAGCGCATATTAATAAGAAATTACGAACAAAATTATCACGGCTATCTAGGATTTACTTTACGAGATATGCCCGCGCAAGATAACGCATTTAATGCCCGCGTCAATTCTGAACAAATTCCATAGTAAGAGACATAATCCAAATGTATAAACAAATTTTTGGCGTCTGGTGTATGTTAATATTTACTGGAACGAGTGCAATGCGGTTTTCATTTTTGGGTACTCCCAGCTACAGAATTCTAAGTCTATGCGTGTCTGACACGCACTTGGCTGGTTATTATAATATTGTTTTTCTTTAAATACTGTGAACTATAGAGGATATATCAGGTCGTAAATCGCCTTATATTAAATTGTAAAGGTCTCAAGCATGTCAGTTAAACTAAGTTGTCAAGCTGCGATAAAAGCTTTCTATCTCAGTTCCATTGCCAGTTTCATTACCAGCGATAATACGGCGATGGTATCGACCATTGTGGTTGCTGTCAATGTTATCTTGACTGATATATCAGACCTGTCACACGTATATCATTCGTGAGTGCAACCGGTTGCGGCCCCGATCACTTTATACTGAGCACCTAAGTAAGGTCAGAAAATAAGTAAACATGATGAAAATTGAAGCAGTAAGTGCAAGAGTGGCCTATCATTTCGAGACAACACAATTGATTTCTGTTGTCTCAAAATGATAGGCCACTATTCCGCTGACCGCCCCAATTAGGGATGGGACACAGAATTGCATAATTATTAAAAGCTTTTATTTAACTTGCAATGATCGTATGCATGTCTGTTAGTTTAGGTCAAATCTTGCAAGCTGAATTAGAACCACTTCCTCTTATTCTATGGAGTTGAATTTTTACATGTTGGTTCAGTTCCAATGATATTGCATTTTTATGGTAAGCATGACCTTTATCAACATCTAGGATTAGCTCCAGATACATGAACTCTTCTACGGAAAACAACACAAACACGAAAGGGGATATTATCCTCCTATTATTATGGGGGGTTATTTTTGGCTCCTAGTTTTTAACTAGTTTAGGAGCCTTCAATTTTTATTCTGTGTAATATATTTATGTCAATAAATTATTATTATTATTTATTATAACCTCGCTCGTCATGGCGCTCTTTGGGGGAGGTCTATGTTCAGCAGTAGACTTCTAAAGGCTGACATGATGATGATGATGATGATTATAACCTTTGTGGCATATCCACCAGCCGCTATTTTAATATTTTTTTCAAAGTTTCCACGCACGGTGAAAGTAGTATATATGGGTAGGAGACACTTTTGGATATTTAAAAGATGCTATATTTTACAGGATGCCATCAATAGAATTATTTGTTAGATTTGTTTTTAGAGATATTTAGTTATAACATGAATTTAACTATTGAAAAATAGCCACAGATTACATCAAAATTACGAGAAAAAAGCATGAATTCATAGGAAGGAAAAATTCGTAGGAAGTTAGACACTAAAACTGAAGCTGAAACTGTACCAAAGAGGTAAAATGCCACGACAAACAAAGAGACAGAGAGAGTCCAGATTAAGTAGTGGCTTACAGTCGTCCATCAATTATGTAGCAATATTATATTGATAATAATAATAACCTCAAAGTCACATTCCTCTTCGGCAAGCATTGTTTTAAATCCGTTTTTTTTTGTCACAACTACCATTTATCAGAAATTCCGTGTAAAGTTCCGTGTAACTTATATACGAAACAAAGTAAATTTACAAGAAGAACTTTCATGCAAACGCTACAAATTGTCCATAATTGGCTACTGGATAAAATTTAACGAATCACCCGCCATAATACCGGCGCTATCGTAATGAACGTAATAAACGAGTGGTTTCTATCTCGAGAATGAGTAGCTTATCGATTACTTAGTACTGGAACTTCTACAGGAGGTGGTCAATTGATTAGTGGTTTATTTTTTATTGGCTTTTGCAAGTTGGCCTTAGAGAGAGCTTGTGAAATTGAAGAGAGACTAGAGAGAATGGAAGTGTTGTATAAAAGTGTTAGTAACCCAACGAAAGTAAGGTTTTTGGATTTAGTAATAAACTTGATACCATTAGCAATTCTAGAACCAGTTTTTGTATGGGCTACTTGTCGTCTATGTCAAACCAAAGAGAGATCTATGCTCAGCTCTGGGCATTGATAGGTTTATAGTTACGAGAGGCTTGCTGTGATGTCAAAGTAAGATTAGAAAGACTGTAGTTATATGCAGGAAAGTGCAATAGAGATCTTGCAAAATAGAGGTTGGCTTAGCATAAATGACATGACCCAGCAAACAAACACCTCATACATAAACAAATAATGATGAGATTGTGGCATTTCCTATGCATGTCGTGCTGTGCCATAGTGATAAGTATTATTAAATTACGATAGATCAATCAGTGTTAAAAGTATTCTACATTAAGTGTTAAACACAGTAAAATAAATTAGATTATAGTGCAGAATATCCATTTGCACTAATTCTAAATAATTTACCATCACACTAACTCAGTGAATTGCCCATTATAACAAAATGCAAAAAGAAGGGAAGTCCGAAAGTAATGCAGCCGACATACCGGCAATTTATCTCCAGTGTTGCCAGCGCAGGTATTATTTACGGCAACTGCGGTCGGCAATTACACGGCTCTAATGTGGCAAAACCGCAATATACGGCTGACCGGAGACTGGGAAAAATTACAGAGCATGATACAAAATTGCGGAAAAATTGTATATTGGATAAATTATTGTCTTGTTGTGTGTGGTCTGTTTTGTTTTAGGTTGCCATTATCAAACCATCGTTAGTATTTTCGATGGATTAATTATAGTATTATAATTATTAGAACGGAGTTAACATTACTAACAACTAAAGTTACATAGACACATAAATATAATATACTAGCTGTACCCGCGGCTTCGCACGCGTGTTCGTTTTTTTAGGTTCAAAGTACCATAATGTGCTATTCTTCAGCCGTCAAAAATACTTTATCAATTGCTCGGCTTCTAACTCACCGGATTGAGATACCAATTACATCAGATTTAAATCAAACCCTAAGCTATCTAACAATGAAAACCGCATTGCAATCGGTCCAGTAGTTTTTATGTGATGCGTGAACAAACAAACATACAGACAAACAGAAACAAATACACGATTAACAAAAAAAATATGTTCAATACCTTCTTTAACCACCCAAGAGCATTTTTTTCATTTCAATTAATTTAGTAAAACGTGTCCTCAATTTTAACCCATCATATAACTTAAGACAGTGCCAAGTTGCATCAAAACCCCGTCCATTACTTTCAGCGTGGTACGTGTTCTTTTAAATAAGTTTCAATCCCTAAATAATAACCCATACATTTTTCGATATGTAAAGACGTATCCTATGTCCTACCTCGTAGTACGAACTCAAATCATACCAAGTTTCTTTTGAATTCATCCAGTATTTCCGGCGGCGTGATGCGCGGCTAAGATATAGACTGACAGACATACAGACAAAAATGAAAAAACATACAGTTTAGGCATCATAATAGAACAAAGAGTAACTTCCAAAAAATAAACACTTTATCTTTAATATACAGTATTTGGACCCACAGGAACCCTTTAGTTTTTCGGGACAAAATGTGTCCATAATTTTCCATCCATAATCTTATAAACTATGTCTGTGCCATCTTGCATCAACATCCGTCCAATTGTTTCAGCGTGCTAAGTGTTCTTTTAAATAATATTCCACTTCTATCCTGCAGGAACACTTTATTTTTTCGGGATGAAAAGTATCCAATGTCCTACCTCGAAGGGTGAACTCAAATCATACCAAATTTCATTTGAATTCATTAAGTATTTTCGGCGTGGTGCGCTGCCAAGGTACAGACAGACAGACGGACAGACAGACAGAAAGACAAAAATTAAAAAAATACAGTGTTGGCTTTAGTATTGAATATAGAACGGCCTCCAAAAAAATTACATAATATTTTCAATTTACAATTTTGGACATTATCCCGAAGGAACACTTTATTTTTTGGGATAAAAAGTATCCTCAGTTTTAACCCATTATATAAACTATCACTGTGCCAAGTTTCAATAAAATCCGTCAAGTAGTTTCAGCATGATACGTGTTCTTTTAAATAATTTTCAACGCCTATCCTGCAGGAACCCTTTAATTTTTCGGGATGAGAAGTATCCAATGTCCTCGAAGTATGAACTCAAATTATACCAATTTTCATTTGAATTCATTCAGTAGTTTCGGCGTGATGCCTAGCCAAGATACAGACAGACAGACAGACAGACAGACAGACAAAAATTAAAAAAAAAACAGTTTTGGCTTCAGTATCGAATCTAGAGTAAAGTCCAAAAAAAAAACTAAATATCTTCAATGTACAGAATTGGACCCGTTACAGTTTTATTATAAGTATAGATAATATACATTAAATAATAACAACTTACCTTATTAATAATAACATTAACTTTCATCCAAAATGTACGCTTTCTTAATGTCTTTAAATAAAAGGTGAAATGATCAAAATAAAATGTTGGATTTTCTATATATATGTAGTATATCAACAATAATTTTCCGACAAAATACACAATACTTATTTCAACAGTCCGTAAAGAGACACGAAATAAAACAAAAATAGAATTGAAATACGAGGCGACCGTTAAAACGGAAAGTAAAAAAATCAACCGACATAAAGCATGTTTTATTGGCGCAATCAATAATGTTTTATGGCAACATTCAATAACATGTAGGACGTGGTTGCTCACGCGAATAAAGTAATAATTACGGAACATAAATAAGATTTACGCTAAAACAGTGAGCCAAGTTCCCCCCCACTATAAAATTTGCTCAAGCTTTCTGATAAACAAAACCGTGAAGACATAGAATAGAAAAGTAAGAGGGTATCCGTAACTATATATGCCTATTGTTGATGTTTGAACAAATGTTCTTCTTGCTTGAGGTGGTTTACAAATTCTTCGGTACCTAGGTTAGATCATTCACTATTTAATTTTCATTAAAATTCCTCAAGAACCTTGAAAGAATAAGTTTTTTCGAGATCATGATAAATTTTTAAAGACACTGACATCATATGGAATATCTTTTTTACGAAAATATTACACCAATTGTACACTGGCCGGAAATGTTAAAAAAATTACATAAATTGTATTTAATTTAATTTTCCGCCTCATAGATTAGTTTTTATATAATTATGCCTGCTGCAATATGCCCCTTACACAAATAGTACCAGATATTGTCTATACTCAGCACAATTCTACTCCTGGTGATGCTCAGTTAAACCAGTAATCGCATCAGGCTACCAGGATTCCGTGGTACCGTTTTTAACAACCCACAGACCTTACCCACTAATCCGCACTGTTCCACTATACCACCCGTCGGATAAAGCCAAAAGCCTGCGTATATCTCGCCGGCAGTAAAATAAATCCCACTTCCTTCCATAATAACATTCGGAGAGCTGAATTATTTTCTAATCCGACGTCGGGAAGCTAATAGTTCGCACGTGTCTGCATTTACCGAGAGTTACGGCCGAAAACAGCCCAAGAAAAACATGAATTTCCTCTGGATGGTTTAGTAATACGCCCCTAATGCGGACACCTTAATAATTGTCAAATAAATTCGGTGGTAAAGCCGGGGCTGCAGCCGAGCCGTAAATGACGTCATAAACTTGGTGGCTGATGTCTGCCCACGCCGCTTCAAGACAGCTTTTTTTGTCTGATCGGTGGCTAGATAGCTAAGTCGGTGGAATATTGCCTCGGTTTTTAGTTTCTAGAATTTGTGCGTATTATGCATAGATCTAATTAAAAGTGGGTAACTAGCTTAGGTAGTAGCTCCTCGGACACGGACCGCATAATTTAGGTGCAAATAATTGGCTATTTTTGGCCTTAGTCACAATCGAAGTTAGTCGAAATCGTGATAGCAAGGACTTTTATTCGCGCTACAGTCTGCGTAATTCTTTCTATCTGTGTTGTTGATGCACATGAAGCATGACGCGACCGCAGTAATGTAGCTGTGTGGGTGTGTTTGCCTGTAGTTGTATCTAGTATAGTATTTGTTTACGTGTTATCAGAGCGTGCCGTATCTTCCCCCTATTAACTGTATCTATGAACCAAACCCTCAGAGAAACTCTGAGACCATAAACCCTAAAAGTGAACCCTAATGTGGACTTGTGTCAACCGGAGCTAGCAGTCCTATCCAACCCTGTCAGTCTTTCTCATAGATCTAATTAATAATATACTCCTCTTTAACTAGAACTATGTTATTTCTAGATAAAATGTATCGAATCCTGCCGAAGTCCGCAGCGCGCAGTTATTAAGCTAGATACCACTCAAAATGTATCCCAATATTAATCAGACCATCCATGCAAAGTCCATTTAACAGAAGAGGGTGAAGTGATCCATTGCGCAAAACAAAGCACCTCGCCAAAGTTTCATCTCAAAGCCGACATGCGACATAAATTACGAGTCATATTTTCACGCCATTTCAACTCGGCTCCACAAAGAATGCGCGTCTCTTTGGATTAATGTACCTTCATACATTTATACCCGGCTCTTGAGCTCAACAAGACTTGTTCTTGTCGGCTGTCACCTTTAAATCATACAAACTGCAAGCAACATTCAACCTAGAGCAGATCATGCCAAGGTGGAAGATAGAATGGAGTTGAGAAGCTACTTGTGGCATTTTGCCATGTGCTAAGTGATGAATTTTCCACAAACTTCTTTCCGTGTCTATCCGAGCACTTTGTAAGATAATAAAAACTGGTCAAGTGGGAGTCGTACAAGTGTGAAGTGTTCCATATTCTATAACACTGGATATTTTATACTTTTTGACAGAACTTTAAAACGGTAAGTAGCCTGTAATTAACCGTAATGACTTTTCTATACGTTTAATTAAGAAACGTTTGAAACTTAACCATTTGTATATTTTTTTTTCATATATTAGAGTCGTAAATTCGAATGTTTGTGTGTATGTTTGTAACCACATGACGCTGAAATAGCTCAACAGATTTTGAGAAAATTATGAAATAACACATAGGAAAGGTATTATTCGTCATCATTATCACCCACGCGGGTTAAACTGCGCCCTTGGGGCGCAAATAGCTAAATTATATTTTTATACTAGTTTGTTTGTTTGTTTGTTTGTCGTATGAGGTAGAGCTGGCCTCTGCTGTCAAAGTTTGTCAGGCAACCCGAGGGCCTCTGACATAACTTAATGACTGAACTCTGGCTTAACTTTTCCTCCGAAGCACAAAGCGATGGAAAACCGCAAATAACTTAGAAAAGTAGTTAAAAACGACTGTTAAACCTAATAATAAATCATTTAGTACTTTTTTGTGCCGAAGCGTGGGGTTTTTGTGTGTTTTGGAGTGGAGGCAGCTATGGAGTGCAACTGTTACCCATTATTAATAGTGAAAGTAACGGATTGTTATTCACTATGAGTTATTATTATTCGTACTTTATTCACCAACAAATCACAATGTTGTTTGAATAAGTAGAAATACCAGTGTGGATTTCCACTAATACTTTTTCGTAAGGATCCCTAGAGGAGACGAGAGAGCATAGATCAAGAGTGTCTGCCACAGTCGACAGCCGACAAAAAGTTGCCGGCAACGCGAAGACAGGTGCTATTTGGCTTCGTGGTGTTTAGTTGAATTTACCGTTAGAAATGCGATTTTTGAAAATCTCCTTTATCTCTATGTTTCAGGCGTTATTCATAAATTTTATAATACAGCGGTAGTGGGCAAGGAAATTGACTTGGGAAACATCTTTAAGTGTTATTTGAGCGCTCGGTATTATACATAAACTTATGTTTTTTTGTCTGGTTGTACTAGGACAGGTTACACAGGCTTTTCACCTTACGTACCCAAATTTCCTTTCCTTGTTTTTCCATTTGATAAGTACCCTGACATTTTGACTTTTGAACAAAGATGCTATGTGATATAGGTTAAAAATTATCTATAACCCTATAAGGTACTAATACTCAGTATAGATGTACATACGCAGAGCTAAAAGTAGGTACTTACCTATTTTAAACAGTCTCAAATACTAAATTCTGTGAACTATCTTCACAGAATTTAGTAACAAATACTAAATTCTGTGAACTATCTTCACAGAATTTAGTATCGCTTCAATTATTAATCCTCATTACACGCAATCGAAATCACAAGACAGTAACAGGTCACTGTGCCAGCAGTAGGACAACTCATACGTTTTTCAAATAGAAGGGACTGGGAGCTCATAGTATTTTCAAGACTTTGTGACAGCGCCTGGTCTATGCAACGCGTAACTAATATGCTAGGACATAAATGGCTCATTTGAATCAACACTTTAACATTAGTACTAAAGTATACATATTCTGTTCTTAACTCCATTTTACTAGGGTTTAGAATCACGTCACTGTCTGTGTCTATCTGTCAACATCTTTTTTTCTCAGCAACAGTAAAGGTATCAAGTTGAAACTAATATCAAATACTCAGCTCAATCCCTTTCAGCTGTTTTAATAAAAAGATCTTAAGTCAACGCAATTAAAAGATATGCCGCATTTACTGACACTCGCAAGGGAATCAAAACCTATAGGGTACTTTTCGTTGACCTAGAATCATGAAATTGGGCAAGAAGCAATGTCTTATAGCACTAATAAAGAGAAAAATACAAAAACCGTAAAGTTGTAGAAAAAAAACAAACAAAATAAACGAAAAAAATATGTGTGGAATCCTTGGTGCGCTGGTCCAGCTCGCGCTTGAGTGGTTTATATTATACATAATAGATCTACGTTTGACCAACATCTTGTCTGGTAACGATGACCACGATGACGACGACGATATATCCGAAGATAGAGCTTACTGATCTAGATTGTTTATTTTCGACTAAAACCTCCCAAAAAGATCTGCAATACCAAAACCAAGATCAATACAAAACGTTACCACCCAAGATATGCCGATCCGCTCGTATGCACCACCATCACGCACACACTTACACCATGTTATGCCAATCGGCCGCCACATCGCAGCAAGATCTCAAGACCTTGTTAGTAGTATTCTGTCAAAAAAACATAAACAATCAAAAACTTGGTTTGCTGTGGCAATTTGATATACTGTAGGTAAGTAATAGATGTCTGTACTCCACAACGTCTTAACAAATAAGCGCTGCCAGCGATACATTCTAACGATAAGCGCTAAGTGGTGTGCGGTGCAAATATTTTGCGTCGCGCCTTCCTAGCGTTAGTTAGCGCTTGCACTCCGCTCACGCTACTTCCAAGTGATGTATGGAAACTTGCGTGGTTAAACTTATAAGCGTTAGAGGTTCAATGATGATACTTTTTTTAGCAAACTTGTGTCACGCTTTCCTACTTAAGTCATCGTCGTTTAGTCGTTAAGCTGTTGGTCCCGGCTCTTATTGATTAATAGCAGTCGCTAAGCCATGTCAGAGGCCCTCGGGCGGCTTGTCAAACTTTGACATCAGAGGCCAGCACTACTTCATACGACAAACAAACAAACAAAAACTTAAGTCATCATGGATGATGATCATCATCCGAAAGAATGTACTTCCACGGCTGCGCCTCCCTCACAGAACGCCACAACGATTGTTTGCTCGTTTATTGCATATTTCTTGCGTGATCTGTAATTAATTTGGCGGTCTAATTAATAAATAAGCTTATAAGAAAAAACTATGCTAATATTATGAGTGACGATTGAGTGTTTGAGAGTTGCGATTGAGTAGGTGAATTGTGTTGTGTGATGTTTTCTATATTACTAGCTGCGCCCCGCAGTTTTACCCGCGTGGATTATAATGATGGATGATGATGATGATGATGAAAAGTAGCCTTTAAGTTAATCCAGGATATAAGCTATCCTGATACCAAATTTCAACCAAATCTGATCAGCCGTTTGAGCGTGAAGGAGAAACAAACACACACGCACACACAATTCAAAAGATAGTTGGGGCTAATCGGTTTGTATGCATTTTATGACTTTTTGTGTGGACTGTCAGTACTAAAGTATTAGTTCTGCATCGCGCATACGAAGTCTTCCGCTTGATAAGAAAATATTAATATTTACGATAGTAGCTACTCACACTCTGATCCACACCAATATATAAAAATGAAACGTTGTCTGTTTGTTTTTTGTTTGTTTGTTTGGGTAGCTTTCACGCCAAAACGGCTGATCCGGTTTTTTTGAAACTTTAACTTAACTTTTTTAGGTGCTGTACATTAACGAGACCATTATAGAATACTTTTATCTCAGAAAATGGTAAGTTACCACGGGACAACTGGAAAATGTCGATACGCGCTGTATCTAACGGTTGCCATGGACACGAAATAATAATAAGTCAGAAGTGGTACGTGTTCTTTTAAATAGTTTTCAACCAATATGCTGAGGGAACCCTTTAATTTTTCGGGATGAAAAGTATTCAATGTCCTACTTCGTAGTATAAACTCATATCATACCAAGTTTCAATTGAATTCATTCAGTAGTTTCGTCGTGATACGCGGTCAAGATACAAACAGACAGACAGAAAGAAAAAACAAATAAAAATGTTGGCTTCTGTATCAGTATAAAATATAGATTACCCTCAATTTTTTTTATTTAATACTTCAAAATTAACATAACATAACTCTAGACCCCTATCCCGCAGGAACTCTTTTTTTCGGGATAAAACGTATGCTCAATTTTAACTCGTCATTTACTATGACTGTGCCAAGTTGCATCAAAATCCGTCCAATAGTTTCAGCGTGGTAGGTGTTCTTTTCAATAACTGTCAACCCTTATCCTGCGGGAACCCTTTATTTTTTGGGATGAAAAGTATCCAATCCAAACTCAAATCATACCAAGTTTCATTAAATGACAATTATATTAGTTTTTATTGTAAATTAGAGTTTCATTTGAATTCATTCAGTAGTTTTGGCATTATGCGCGGTTAAAACATACATGCAGACAGATAAACCGACAGAAAGACAGACAAATATGAAAAAAAAATGTTATGGCTTCAGAATCGAATATAGAGAAAAATCCAAAAATAATAATATTTAACTCATCATCTAAACTCTGACTATGCCAAATTGCATCAAAATCCGTCCAGTAGTTTCAGAGTGTGTTTATTTAAATAACTTTCACCCCCTATCCTGCGGGAACCCTTCCATTTTTCGGGATGAAAAGTATCCTATGTCCTTACCTCGTAGTAAGAACTCAAATCATACCAGGTTTCATTAAAATTCATTCAGTAGTTTCAGCGTGATGCCTAGCCAAGATACAGACAGACAGACAGACAGACAGACAGACAGACAGACAGACAGACAGACATATAGACAGACAGACAAAAATAGAAAAAATACAGTTATGGCTTCAGTATCAAATATAGTAAAAAAATATATTCTAATTATCTTCAATGTACAGAATTGGACCCGTTAGAGTTTTATTATAAGTATAAATTAGGGGCGGAGACAAATCCAACAAATCAAATATCATAAAAATTGTTCCAGCCGTTCTCGATTGACCAAGCGAGCACGAAGCGCGAACGAAGCGTCTCTGTTTCAGATTCGGCAAAAAAAAGTTATAGTTAGTCTGTCCAGATTCCCGGCTGTTCTCCTCTACAGGTCGCATTTCTCAACCGATCTAGACAAACATTGGTATACAGGTTATATTTAGATATTTTTTGTCGTCGGGGATTTTTTATTGGGGGGGGGGGGGGGGGGGAGTACTTTCACCAAAATGGGTAAAAAGGGGGCTACTGAATATCTGTGCGCCATATTAAATCCAATTTCGATGGTTCTTATTTCATTTGAAAGGTAGTAACTTTAAATTGATGATCTGATGAGGATTTTCGGTGTGATGAGCAAAATAGCACCTCAAAATGCAATAAATTTCTCACTTCTAGGTTTCTACCAGTGGAATCAGCCCTTTACCTACTAGATGGGGATTGATGAAGCATCTTGGTTATTAATGTTAGTGTTACAATAAGGTAACTAGATGGCGCTACTGTGCACCACGAGATTGTTAGCATAAAAAAGTTTGTAAGCGCGAGGTCTACAGCTCACAGAGCCAATAGTTGATACATGGTGTAACTCGTCTTTTTTCATATATTGAAAAAGATATTAATTTTAAAGTGGAATGAGCGATTTTTTCGTTCTGATTTACGTAATCCTCAAATAAGAAATCGCTGCTACTTTTAAATTGGATCAATGTAGTGATGTCTCACCAACTCCTTATTGGTTGTCTTGAATTTACGGTTTAACGGTCTAAGCTCTGTAACTGAATGACATGTGAATGCGGTCTGATATCGAGTAAAATTGAGTACTAAACTATTCTAAAATAACTAGTATCATAGTAAAACAGAGAACAAGGCAAGTATAAACCAACATACACGGAGCTTAGTTCGTAACAGCACTAAACAAAAGTTGACAACCGTCTGTAGTTTAAACAAAATAGTTTTCTAAGATAAAATTAACTGAGATTGTAGTTGCCAAACTATCAGATAAACAGCGAATCTGCGCGGAAAATACTTACACTTAGGGCTGTCATATTTAAAAAATAAGGTAAGTGCATAATATTTTCAAATACTTTTATGTTTTTAGGTTCTTACTGCTATTGAATCATTGTTTCATCATAGTCCAGTATTTTTTTCTTGTGTCTTCTATAATAGCCAGTGGTGCTTGAATACACGTGGTGTTTGTATTGGTTGTAAGACTGATCACATTGATCTCGTTTAAAATATTTTATCAGGCCCTTATCATGTCATTTGTTTTATTTTAAACATTTTGAAATAGACGATCCGTAATCAAAGGGACGACCGTTTTGTATTTATATCGAGTATATTAACAGGCATTATAATATTAGTAAATTCATATAAACGAGTTCGTGTATGCATGTGTGTGTGTGTGTGTGTGTGTGTGTGTGTGTGTGTGTGTGTGTGTGTGTGTGTGTGTGTGTGTGTGTGTGTGTGTGTGATATAACTCAAAACTTCAAATTCTGTAAATAAATTAATTATTACCTATTTTCAGTATTACCCACATATTTTACAGTTTAACCCACCAATAACGCTTGACCTAAACCACAAACCTCGAACTCTGTCCACAAATCATAATAACCGGCATTATAAGCGCAAATTAAGTTCTAACTGCGACAACCCTAATCCGGTTAAAAGCAGATACACGCTCGTTTTGAGCTGGAAAAGCGGATTAAGCGAGCGCCCCAATAACATTTACATAGAAATGGTGGTTTATACAGACACATTTTTACTGACCCTGTTTGGAGTATATTTTTCACGGGTATTCTTGTCGCTTTTATGTTGGATTTTGTAAGTTTAAATCTAGTTTAAGCATGGTTTGGTCCCCTTCTTTAAGCTCTAGACTAGAATGGTTTAAGGCGAGCGAGTCAGTAAGAAAAAAACAAAATAAACGAAGAGAGGTTGACCAAAACTGACATGTATAATGGAGACGTATTTTGGAAGAACTCAAGGATCCTGTATTTTTTTGGCAATAACTAGAAATGGTATGAAGCACACAACGGAACGAGATTTGGATTCGCTGTGGTCATTTTTAATTTGAAAAACCGGCTGAAAACTCAGTTACTCAACGGATCTAGAATATAATATGACATATTGAAATTTATCAAATAAGTTATTATAAAACAAACATAAAACAAAATGTCCGACTCCAATTGAATGAAGTTTCTAAAAATAGTGATAACAATGTCAACGCCTACCAACTCAGATATAACTCCGGATTTACCTTTATAAACTGTTAATCCCGGACATTCCCCCAAATCCTACATAAACCCTGTACACGACCGCCCATCCGTGGTCAAACCAGTGAGGGTAGCGCACTAAGGTCCCTTTAATATAGTCCTCTATCCTGCGACTCCCTGATATATAGCCGTTGACCGCACGTATATTGGTCAACTATTAAAACTATAAATCTTGCTTTGGGTCCGGATAGGCTAGGAAGGGCCTGTAAATGCCGCATTGGGAATTAAGGGACTGTTTTATTCATTGCTGAAAGTTAAGGTTGTTTAATTGCTGTGCTAGTGGGGAGTTAATTAGAAGAAAGCCTTATTTTAATGGTTTCATGGCTGTTTGGCGTGTCTGCTCCTCTTTCTCTTGCAATAAATAAAGCATCTTATTCAGCGACAAATTCATATCTACAGTCACGTGTCGCTAGAAATGTCGGGTGACGTCGTCGGGCGATGTCCACCAACATCATGCCTCGCGTTCGTTAGAACGAAAAACGTCTCGAGGTAAGGTGTCCCACAACGCCGGTCTACTTTGCCCGATGGCGTTTCCTGATATGTCTAGCGACACGCGATGCGTGATATTTGTCGCCTAGTGAATACAAGACTTTATTCTCCACGCTTATCCATTAATCACTACGCAATACGCTTTTGCACAAGTGAGGGCGTCCTATGTCGCTTCCGAGTTGGACTTTATAGCCACCAAAGCTTTTCTTCAAACATCAAGACACTGCCTTAAATAGTCTGCAGAAAACGTAGAAGGCTCCTAAGTAAATGATGCTGCATTTTTTATGTATTTTCCTCTTTGGTAATCATCCTTGGCTTATAGTCTTTCACAGACAGCTACACTTGTTTACGTATACTAATGCGAGATTGTCAAAAAGGCTAAGAAGAAATAATTTAGTTTCAGTTCGACCGTCTACTAAACCACCAGATTCGCTAGTTTCGATGGAGTAATTATTTTGAATTGCCATAGAATAACTATAGCTATATGTAAATTTTTATTTATTAGACTGATGCTACCTACTTCTTGGTGTGCAAGAGTTGTAGTGTTGTTATGTAATGATTGTTCGTATCCTGAAAAGATGTGTGAATCTATATATTGAATGAGATTATCATGACTGATACTATTTTGTTCATCCAGTAATATTAATCGGGCTTCATCGTGGTATTTCCACCCTATTAAACAATTCTTCAACATTGTTCTAGGATTTTTAAGATTTTTTTATTGGACCATAGGGCCCCCAAAAAGTTCAAGGAGGATAAGTCTCTCCTAGCTTCCAGACCATGTTATGCTTCCACCATGATAGCTAGCACAGTTACATTGGAAATTTCACTTTAAAGCCCTTTCAGCTCACCGTTATAAACTACCCTGAAAGCAAGCCTCAAACTAAAGCCGCCTCCACGCCACACCACACGACAAACGTACTAACCTGACAAGTTTATCCTGCGGCCGGCGGGATACAAAACAATGGCCACGTGTTAACTACCTCGGGACACCGCAAGACGGCGCCAGATTACTGTTAGAACGAGAGGGCGTTAGGATAGACTACAGGAGGGAAAGGGAGGGGTAAATGCAAATTGAATTAAACGGTCGAGGTTAGGTTAATAGCGGGCGACGCTTGGCTCGTTGTTTAGTGTTAATTTGTTTTGTTGGTGGTATAAGTTTGGGATACATTTTGATTACGAATATTGTAGAGGTCCTCTCTATTGCTATTAGTCTTAGAGTATAGATAGTACAGTTAATACAGGCTAGTTAAGGTGGATCGTTACGGCCCACTAGTCAGTTCATGCTAGCAGATGGCGTTATGGCGTTGTATTTCGAAAACGAGCATTTTATTTTTTACAGATTTTTTGTTTTAAATTAACTTGTTTAATAATTCATATCGCGCATTTTTGTGTATGGTTGCTTGCTGATGTTAGCTCTCATCGCAGCTTGTCGGCATAACACTGCCAGAAGAAGGATTACAAAATAGTCCGCAACTGTTCGGAGCATATAACTAATATACCTAACACATAAAGCATATAACTGATCTGAGTTTTTAGCCGTTTTAATCATATTTTCATAATGAATTTCACTGGCATTAGTTTTTTAAGTACAAGAACGATAATATGTTGAATAAAAAATCTAATTCTAACAGATTTACTTAAATAAGTAGGTACTTACTCACAAACCAAAATTGAATAAATTTAGTTTGGATACACAATAAATTGAGGTTATACTTATCGCACCAAAATTATGTTTATTAAATCTTCGACAAACGTGTACATATTTCTAATAAAAAAATCATCATCATCATCATCATGTCAGCCTTTAGAAGTCCACTGCTGAACATAGGCCTCCCCCAAAGAGCGCCATGACGAGCGATCTTGTGCCACCTCCATCCACCGACTTTCTGCGATGGCTACAATGTCGTCGGTCCATCGTATGGGAGGTCTCCCCACACTTCGCTTGCTTGTTCGTGGTCGCCATTCGGGAACCTTTATTTCCCATCGGTTGTCGGTTTTGCGAACTATAAGGCCTGCCCATTGCCATTTCAACTTGCAAACTCTGAGAGCTATGTCGGTAACCTTCGTTCTTCTACGGATTTCCTCAGTTCTGATTCTATCACGTAGTGAATCACCGAGCATAGCTCTCTCCATTGCACGCTGCGCAACTCTGAGCCTTTGTATGAGACCAATAGTTAGCGACCACGTCTCAGTGCTGTATGGTATGTCATCACTGGCAACACGCACTGATTATACACTTTCGTCTTGAGGCTCTGCGGTATCTGCGACGAGAAGATATGGCGTAATTTCCCGAACGCTGCCCATCCGAGTTGGATTCGTCGGTTGACCTCTTTGTCGAAGTTGGATCTACCCAGTTGGATCGTCTGACCCAAGTAGACATAGTGATCAACAACTTCGATAATATAGTTCTCAACATAAACCGGCATGGGTAAAAATTGGAAATAAAATGGTACAATCAAAAAGAAGACAGGAAGGGAAAGACGGGACATGCAGCACGTACCTCGAGTACTATGTGTGGTTAACATTATTATCGTAAGTTATAATGTATTATTATTAATTTGCATATTAATTTGTTTGTTGCTGATACGTCCTCATCAAGACCATTTTTGTAACCCCCGTACAAAGAGACGGGTCTTATAAGTTTAGGGTGTGTATCACTGTATGTTTGTGTGTGCGTGTGTGTGTGTGTGTGTCTGTCTGTGGCATCGTAGCTTCCAAACGAATGGACCGATTTTGATGCGGTTTTATGTTTGAAAACTGGTGTGATCGAGATGCTTCTTAGCTAATAATGGGGGGTCGGGGGTTATACCATATTTTATTTGTGCCTGATAATTCTTATATCTCTAACAGCTCATTAATTTAGCGTCGAAATCTTAGGGCGCATCCATTTTCAATTCCTAAAATGTTTACGCAAGTAGGTACCTAAAACCGCTTCGTACTTATAAACGCTTCCAGAAGTTGAATGTGACAGTATCCTCAAATTTATAATATGTATGTTGGTACCAGCCACCGCGGTTACCTATTCGATTACTGCGTTGAGTTTGTAATGTAACGATGCCACTGTACTTACTCCCATAATAATGCTAATTTTCAAATCCCTGCCACTACACTACTCATCTATCTTGTAAATTTAATCAAAATCGATCCATGTTTTTTCCCCCATTATTCACGTTGGCCTCCAGGCACTATAAATACGTAAGCATCGCCTTCGCCCCCGGCGCGGCGTATGAATTAATCACCCCGCTGTCAACAAAGTGAAGTGTCATCGAGCAAGCAGGGCGGGTTCGTAGTTGGGGACTTGGTTTTATATATAATATTAGTAGTATACATATATATATATATATATATATTAGCTTATATTTTTTTGTAATTTTGTGTTTGTATTTTTGTATGTTTGCTCAAAAAATAAACTGAACCAATTTTTTTTACTGCCTTTCCACCTTTTTTCTTTTAACTTTTTTGCTACAGTGTCAGCGAGTAACATGGGCAGTATTTTATTTTTCAAAACATAATAGATCCATACGAAAATTGCAATAATGTAACACAAATATGTAAAATACAGAACGGAATGACCTGTTGCTATGGAAACAAAATAACAGCAAATCTGTCAAATACGTGCAAAGGTTTTGGGTTACGCTTCCTGGCGTAAAAGTGCGTGAGTAATATTGCAGGTGTCTATGGTCAAAAACCACCATGGTAATTGCTGCCAAAGATTTTAAATCACGCTTACTGGCGTATTTTCTCTATAAGTTACGACGGGTATAAAAATGCTAAAGGTAAGAAAAATGCCGCGGTGTGAGCGCTACCCGTGGCACAGAATAAATAATAGTACAAATACCCGTGTGAAGCCGGGGCGAGTCACTAGTTTGGCTTTTTAAGTCTCAAATCATTCCAAACTCAAAATCATGACGAGACAGCAGGATATTTTCCATTTTCTACTTGTTTTGGGCACGTTTAGAGCTTAGCAAATGCTTCGTCTAAATAAGTCGAAAGTTATTATTTCGTACTGGAAGCCTCCCAGTGCCAACAGTGCCCAAGAAGGGAGCCGGCGGCGGGTAATTACCGCCGGCGTCATACAGCTCATACATAATGTATGCGATGACTACAATTTTAAGCTAATAAATAACTAGGAATTACACACGAAAATATGATAAAATTGTTAACGCGTTAACTTCATCAGTCTATCTTAGTCTATTCTATGTTTCAGCACTCGAAGTTTATTCGGTTTGCTGTTCTGGTTCCGGTAGTTACGCAAGCTATGTAAATTTAGTATTGTTTTAGACTAAGTTTTAATATCTCACTGCTATGTTACGATGTTGCCATATGTGTTTAGGAGAATTGATTATTAGAGAAAAGACACGTGTGTAGCACGATAACTATGTATTAATAAAATAAATATGTTTCCAGTGACATTAATACAAATATAAAACTTAAACGGTGCCAAAATATCGAAAAATGTATACTAATTTTAATAAACATATTAAAAATCCTGTCTTAGTACATTTCTGTAGTGTCTTTCATTTGTTTTCATTCTTTACTTAATGAGCTGCCATTTCTACAAGTAGTTATAAGGTCTATTTTTAGAAAGAACAACCGCAGAATCTATTCCTAAGTTCCTACTTACATATCAACGCAATGAAGAAAACAATGACGTGTCTTCCTTGTCCTGAATGATTTACATGCCGAGAATCAAACTAAAGAACGTGTCATCTTCACTTCAATACTTCCGACAAAAAGTAGACCGCTCATTTCCCAAAACATTATCACCCCAAGCCAGGCCTATTTGTGAAGTAATGGACTCATTCCACATTCATTTACATCGCTAATGACACCCTGACAGTGTCACTGAATTAGCCTGTCAAATGTAATAACGTCACCCTCCTTAGTCATGACACCCTTCATATGAAACTAGCTTTCCTCGTGGGTGCATCCGTATTTTACTTGCTTTTCAGTGCCTTTGACATTAAAAATAGTTACATGTAACACCAAACTAAAATATATAACACCCGATGCCACAGACATACAGGATTATAACACCCCTCTCTTTTCGCGGTCGGGGGTTAAAAATGACTGGTAACTTGTGCAGTGCAGTCCTGCACAAAATTATGTAATGCAAAGTTCTGGGCACTGCAAGTGTTACGAGCAGGCGTGGCTCTTACCATCAGGAATAACACCCAGCTCGTCCGTCATTCGAAAGTATGCACATCATCTTATCATCAACTAGTAAAGGTCCACTACAACGTTGACATCAAAATCAGTTCCGCTCGTCTAAACGTGAGAGCCATACAAACAAACAATGAGACATCATTTCTCTCTAAGTATGTTTTAGTTAGGGCACAGAATAAATAATAGTACAAGATTAGGGGATGTCTCATTATGAAAGAGATGGCTAGACAAACACGTTCCATCTCAGACTGACATGATCCAATTTAGTCCAATTTGAATTTTCGCCTTTCAGATTTTGTTATGTCAAACTCTAGTTAGAAATTAGCTTTTTGGTTATGTGGGCGCACTGTGTGCGTGGAGGGGCTCAAGAGGAGGGTGGGGTAGGATGGTAGAGTATTTTATAATAAGTGTGTGGTACTTACGATGATTAAAAATTCGAAGAAGTACATACTATTTTTCGAAGTGCACCGCGTAAACGTTAATAGGAATATTTTAATATTTTTTTTTGATTAGAGTATTGTCTTGATTTCAATTTTATGAACACACTTACAGTGGTGTATGCGAAGGCGGGAAGTAATGATACCTCAAAAGTTGGTAAACAATCTAAGGGCCGTATTAATAAACCGACCTCAACTCTGAGAGCGCTATTGAGAGCGAACTCAAGATGCTAATCTAATTAATAAACATATCTTATGCTGTTGATTGACATGCCGTAATCAGCTGAGTTAGTGTTTAATAATAAATCAATCTCGACTCTCAAGAGTGCACTTGCGATGTGCTTTGAGATGCAGAATGTTGTGTTGAGTGCAGTCGATCCGTGACTTGAGAGCGTGATTGCCAGTTGCTAGAAATCAAGGATTTCGAAAATATTATGTCAGAAGTTGATAATTATAATTATATTAACCATCATTATAGGAATATTTTTATATTCCTCTGGAAATAAACAAATTTATTTGGCATGATTGCGAAAACATCCGAAGATTTAGTAGATATCAGAACCTGGCGAGGATTCGCTGAAGTCTAAAAAGATCCTAAATCGTAACCAAAGGATACGCGCTGGAAATACTGCATGGCTAATCAACGAATTTTTATTTTCATAAATTATAGATATTTGTTGATGAATTGCGTTAAGTTCTCTAATAGATAGTGTAACTTTGAAAATATAGACAAATATTATGGCTTCCATCCTATTTACAAAAAAACTAAAGTAAGGTTATGATAATTATGTAGAAAATAAACATTACGTTTAATATAATCGCATTTAATATAATTCAACTACATCGAAGTAATAAATTTTGACCTTATGCTATGTCTTATTTGAGCAA
Organism: Alsophila aescularia; assembly: GCA_946251855.1. Taxonomy (NCBI): domain Eukaryota; kingdom Metazoa; phylum Arthropoda; class Insecta; order Lepidoptera; family Geometridae; genus Alsophila; species Alsophila aescularia. Next base: position 31,236,994 of record OX276375.1, read on the forward strand.
AAACCGAACTTTCACTAAAGAAAATAAATCGTTCATTCGTAGTTCATTCAATCTTGCTCTCAAGTTCTGGTTCGTGACGTAGCATCTTGAGATGCGGCTCCTGAAAGCGACATGATCTGAGATGCTCTTGAAATGTCTTTATTAATCAGCGACGATCTTAAGATGCTGATCACAACTTGAGAGCGTATCAGTTGATATCGCAATTGAGAGCTCAACCAAGAGCGATTTATTAATACGGGCCTTGGACTTGTTGTATTGTAAGTCTGACTTGTTATTCCCACCCTCGCAATCCGTCTTGCAGTGCGGGGCGCTTATAAATAGTCTGTGACGAGTTAGGTTTGGAAAATTGATCAAAATTCAATACTAAACACATTCCTTAACTGTGAATTAGCGAACTGAACTTAAACTGAACTCTTTCGTAATCGAGAGGCAGGACTATATGTACTTTAAAATCTTGTTATCTGAAGATATCTAAAGATGATGATCTGGATTAGTACCTTTCGTAGTTTTTATATTGAGAACTGTCTGTAAAAGAGCCGCAAACAGAAATGTCTCGGGATTTCTGATCTAGTTCCCAGATTATCCATGTCTGGATAAGGGCAAGAGTTACTTTTCGATGGCAAAAATATCAAGCAAAAGTGGTTTCAAACTGAAGTATGTATAAAACTTTATCACAGTCAAGTGCCACGTCAGTGCATCTCAATAGGGCCTCGACTGAGCATGTGTGGACCGCCATCCATCTTGTCTGCCATTAATCAGTGTCGAAAGTCTCGGAGTGTCAGACACTTCCTCACCTTGCACCTTTATGGTCTAGACTGTGACAGCTCTTGCTTTATTAGATTGGACCTTAACGATAGCAGCCCATTATATATGTACACCTATAACATATAATCATACAAAATAGCAGTTATTTAATTTAAACTACAATCCGATAACCTTAAATTGAATTATAAAATTGATGGATTTGGTATCTAAATCATTGGATTGAGATATCAAATCCATAAGTTTGTAAGTCAAACCCTAAACTATTCAACAATGAAAACCACATTGCAATCGGTGCAGTAGTTTTAACGTTATGCGCGAACAGACATACATTATAACTGTAGTACTATGTTTTGAAGGCCAGTGTAGTATGTGGATTTGTATATAATGGCATGTATGTATATATATACCTAATTAGTTATCACTTTTTTGATTTAATTGTTTATACCGCCATGCTCTCTCACTCCATTATTTCTTTCGATCTAAAGGTAGACTGGATATCCATATCTGGATATGGATGCTTTATCGATAAGTCCGATCGTTGTACTTTTTAGTTATAATATTGTTGGTATGTGCAATTAACCAACAATATTATATTCAATACAAAAATTTATAATTCAATTATATGTTAGTAAACTGTTATGTACAATAAAGTATTATATATCTATGTATTGTAGTAATATTGAATAAAAAGGGTACTTTCTATTTATTTTTATCTACTTCATATTAATATCACTCCTTTTTCACTCCATGGTTATATCATGAGAGAAACGAGACAGATGCAACTTCACATTATAAAATCGACAAGTTGTCTATAAAATTAATCGAGCATCGTCACACACAGTGCCGACAATGTGTTTCAATAAATAAATTAGGTGTTTATATGTCAGTTAAGTGTCGAGGGATACATTTTTTGTGAAGTTATATGTTTTATTTTGATATTGTAATTTATTTAGAAGTCGAAACTCTGTATTTTAAAATCTTTATTTAACTTTCAATGATTTTATGTATTTACTAGATGTATCCGAGGCTTCACTCGCGTGGTTATTTCTCTAGGTTAACAGTACTCTATATACTATTCCAAACCTAAAATACTAATATACCAATACAGCAACATTCGATCAAAATTCCTTCAGCCGTCAATAAGTTTTTATCGATTACTCGCCTCGGATTTTACTCGTTGGATTGAGATACCAAGTGCACCAGTTGTTAAGTCAAACCATAAGCTATAGAACAGTAAAAACCGCATCGCCTACGGTTCAATAGTTTTATGTGATGCGTGAACAAACAGACATATAGAAAAACAGACAGACAGACATGATTTAAAAAAAAACTTGTTCCGTAGCTTATTTTTAGTACCATAACTTATTTTATTATCTTCTTTATACAGTCTTTTTCGTACCTATTGCTTTATCTGTGCATATAATAAAATTGTAACCAAAGTGAAATCTGTACATGGAAGAGAATTTTGAAAAAACATTTTTATTTCGTTCTTAATTATTCTTGTTTGTAATTATTGTAGCAAAAAAACTTATTTCTTCTTCTTCTTATTTGAGTATAAGAAAGTAGTAGAATCCAAAAATATATATTTTTAGAATTTTTGACAGTCTGTCTGCCTGTCTTTGTGTGAATTTAACACGCACAAACCAGTGGATGGATTTTGATACCGTTTCACTGTATTCCTTGGAGTCTTGCGGAGGTTTTTATCTTAGTTTCATCAAAATCAGTTCATCCAAGAAGGAGTTACACTCATTTTTATATTTAGTTGCGCCACAGAATAAGGAATATTCTTTATTCTGTGGCGCAACTAAATATAAAAAGGTAAACGTTAATACTTTGATAGTACCGTTATATCCGCCTATCAACTACTATAGTTGCTATAGTATATATAGTAGTTGATAGGCGGTAGGTTGAAGACAGTAAGTAAATACAATAATTAAATGTAAAAAAACAAAGTAAATAAAAATATATTCATAATAAGCTTTAATTAAAATTGTAATTTATTTAAATAGATTTACTTTTCACCTTATGTACCTATTTATTTGGCTATCAGTTCAGTATTTAGTATCAGTTGTTGGCATTGGCGATTCTTAAAACGCGCAAGAATTTGTCGCACAAGTTATTTACATATTTAAAACACAGTCGTATTAACAGGTGCGTTCTTTGAAATCGTACTTTTGGAGAGTAGGTACTCGTTATATCAAAAAAATAGCTACCACTTACGCTTATGCATTACACCAGAAGTTCAATTGCTTACACCAGCACAGCGACACTGTAGGCACAGAATAAATAATAGTCTATAGGTGGGAAATGCGGTGGCACGTAAAAATACGAGGTCGTTACGAACGGCAGTTTGTCATCCGCAAGCAGTTTTATGGCTTCCGTGGTCATCCAGCCGCCATTTTGACCGTTTGCCGTCGAGCTAAGAGCTGGGTAGGTATGCAAATGAGTTGATTCAAAATGTTGGTGCATTTGGTTGGGTGTCATGTGCATGAGGGTAGTCATATTTTTTATTTGTATGCGATGTTTGTGAGTGCCATAAATAAAGCAGCCAGTGATGTTATGAGATCAGAGATTATCAGCCAAGAACTTTTTAAATTATCTGCCTCAGTTCTGAAATGTACTTACAGATGTTGAAAATGTTTGATTTATTGAAGGAATCATAAAAGTATCCATTTACGCTGGAGGCTAATTGATGAGACCGAGTTGCTGTAGTTGTTCCCATCTCGGCCTCATAAAATTGGATTACGTGTCCGAGTTGTCACAATAAAAAGCTGGTATGAACTATGCTGATTGTTAGAAGGAATTTTGCTCACAGACTTATGAGATTTCACAACATGGTTATTTTGTCTCTATAAAATCAAAATGTGCTACCCACTTAAGAACAACATGCTTTACCAGTTCCCACTTAGGTCCATTCAAACAATTCCGCCATTTGCAACATCATTTGATACACAACGTACTGTGACCAAGCATCGTGCTGTCATCAGACATGCTACAACATGGTTTTACAAATTAAAAAAAAAAAAAAAAAAACATTCTTACATTTTCTACTTTAACCCATGAGCATTAAAGTCCATAATTTTACGGTAAAGACATACCGCGGCATGGTTTCACTATCAAACATAAAACTGCTCTAACACTTCAAATCATATGCGCTTCTTTTTAGGGGCCATTATATCAAGCAAATAAGCAACAATAATTTTTCGTTAGCCACGATTCATTAACATGAGGGGACAGCCAATTATGTTCGCCACATCAATCACGTCACCCTATCTTTTGATGTTTTGTGATGCCATTGTGTGAACAGGACAGTTTTAAATCTTAATGGCTATTTTTATTACCTATAAGAATAAAACATACTGGCACTTTGTATAGATTGGTCTTCTCCAATCTTATGAATTCAATAAAACAAAATAGCAGTCGTTAAGCCATGCCAGAGGCCCTCGGGCGGCTTGATAAACTCTGACACCAGAGGCCAGCACTACCTCATACGACAAACAAACAATATATTTCAATTCATTGGGCCAACATTTTACTTCAGTGCCTGTTATTTTGCCCGCAGTCTTTAAATTTCCTATAGCAATAGATGGACCATAAATTCTGTCGCGAAGAGACAAAGAAAGAAGACATAGTTGATTTGTTCCCCGATTTCAATTGAATTAAGATTAGTCTTTGTTTGCTAGCGAAAACTACTTTATCATTTCGGTCGTAACTCAAAAAAATACGAGGGTGAAAAGCAATAAAAAGGACGAATAAATAAAAGAAAAAAAAAACGCGTTACGGGGCATTACATGCGAATTGAGAGAGTGGGTACATTAGTTATTATAACACGACAAAATATGTGTAATAAAACGTAATTTATCGCGCAAATAAAATATAACAGCGGTTAGGGGAGGCAGATGGGGCGAGAGCAGCAGGGGTGCGGTGAGACTGAGGGCGGCCTTGGTTGTTGATGATTTTTTAATCAAATTTTTTAGTAAAATTTACGAGAAGGAAACAGAGATGTATTTCCTTTCAAATTGAAAAAAATAGTAGTTCGTTAGTAGGCTTAAGTTTAAAAAAGTAGAGTTTAAAAAACGAGCCCTAGGCGAGTTTTTTAATAGTATCACTCAAGTGTTTAAATACGGTTAAGTGTTATAATAATAGTGTAAGAAACGGCACATAACTAGTTATGTGCCGTTTCTTACACTACTTTATCTACACTCATGTAATAGAAAATTACTTTTGATGAAAAAAATAATGTCTTAATATTTCCTTGATTTTACTGGTTAAAGCTCGTTCGTCATGTTTGTTACTGTTCCGTGATGTCAGGTGAAGTCAAATTCTCCTCACAAACACTGTTAACACATGTTTAACACATATTTGTCACATTTTTAATCAGGATAAAACAATTTGATTAACAAAAAAACATTAAATTGTTTTGGTATGGCGCCAAAATCCAGTCCACAGCGAATTCGCACGCATACGGTCTAACACGCGCCACCATTGATAATAAATGGCGAAAATCCTCGTAGTGCGGAGCGAAACCGGTACTTCTATAGAAAATATATATTATAACGTTGTTTAGTTCAAAAAACAGTGTTATAAATAATATATTTTTCTTATTAGAGACGTAATGTATGTCATTATGCCACCATTTTTGAGTTAATTATCCAGATTTTATGATATGAGTGTTGATAATAATTATTAAAAACATTTAGCGTGCATATACCTATAGTACATTATTATTAGGAATGCTTTTGCTAAAGTTCCTGCAACCACATTTCAGGAAAATTTTCATCCAGAATAAAGTCTAACCATCACTAACACGTTTCTAACATGAAAGTTATAACTTATTCATATAACTACTTATTGTATTACTTATGTGAAGACACTATAAAATACACGTTATTAGGAACAACAAACAGCTAAGTACATTATAATGTAATAAAAATATATTATATAAAGCAAGTTTCTTAAAATTAATAATAATGCAGCCCACTGAGCTATAGGACATTCACATAGAAACATCAAAATTCTTCTACCACTATAACCACATGACAGTAACTTGGCTATAATAATTTCGGTGCACAATAGCGCCATCTAGTGACCTTATTGTAAAACTGTCATTAATAACCAAGAAGCTCCATCAGGGATTGATGGAGCTTCTTGGTTATTAATGACACCTAGTAGGTTAAGGGCTGATACCACTGGTAGAAACCTAAAATGAGCAATTTACTACATTTGATTCATTTGCTGCTTGTACTACCTTTCAAATGAAAATATAACCATATAAATCGGATCTAATAAGGCGGAGATATTCAGTAGCCCTCTTTTTGCCCCTTATTAGAGGAAGATTTTTATCAAAAATTCGTCATAAAATTCTGGGTGAAACAGGTTTCAAATAAACTTGTACACCAAGTTTCATCCAGATAGTTTATAAAGTACGACCTGTAGAGGAGTACCAACAAACTGACAATGAATTCAAATTGACTGTACTTGAAGCAGAGTTGAGCTCGCTTCGCTCGCTCAATCAATTATTCAGTGTCATTCCGCTGTCACTCCGCTCCCGCTATAACTCCAGCCACACCCTACACGGATATATTGACAGAGTCCTCTGTTACGGCTCTCGGAGAGAAATGGTGGTCATTTGTTGGCGTCACCATTTTGTTATGTTGCTTCGAGAGGCGAGATAATAGCTGATTTATGTGAGCGATTACATCGGCTGTAGCCCGCCTTACACGCCGCTGGGTGAGTAGTCTGTAGGTTGCCTTATTATAGGAATGGGACATTCTGTATGTTTGGAAGTGTGACGTTAATAAGCATGCTAGGCATGAACCTAAGTTAAATTTGGGATAGCTTTAGTTGGCATATGGATATAGCACGGTATCCACAGCCCCCGGTTCAAATTCTGCTTTGTTTATGACGTGAAAAGTCTTTGTAATCACGCTGATACATACGGGTACCAATAATAAAAGTGAATTGTAACGAAAAGGTATATCGTCCCACTTTTATAACTCTGTAACTATAATCTCCAGTTTTTTTTTCTCGATGCTCGATGATGTAATAATTATTATTTGTTAAAAGGCAGAGGGTAGGGGGCAGGATGTACAGAGCAAAATCAACAAAACGTATGTTTTTGCGATCTTTAATTCGGTATTCGCGGGTTTCGGTATTTGTACGTGGCGTAGATGACAAAGGGCCGTGCACCCTGAGATAGCCCCACCCGGTTTTTTCTTTTGGCTTTGTAGAAATTGATGCAAAGTGAATTTAGGCTATATCTATTCAAGTAAGCATGGTTTCGAGTTCAACGTAATAATAATTGGTAACGTGGGTGCTAAATAAATAAAAGTAGGTACTGACATGGGTTTTCTTTTCGGTCAACGCGACCAAGATGATATTTAATTTACCAAGAACGTTAAAACTTATTAGGCTCTAAACAGCTGTGGCTGTCGTTTTGTTCTCATTCAAATCCTTCATTACAACACCACTGTTGTTCATACCGAGCGGCTGTCAGGACTCAGGACGAATGTTCACGTACAAATAACCGCTTAAAGAGATGAGCGTAATTGCGATACTTCAAACCCATTAGCCGTGAAATTGCAGGGTCTGAAGATGGGCTGTGATAAACAATCGCATATGTCAGTGAAATTGAACAGAAAATATGCTCGCAGCCTCGCACTGAGTCAGCTCGGAGGATAACAGTTCATACTTTTTCTATCTCTCTGAGAGAAAGTCGGTGTGAAAACGGCTGATTATGGAGGGTGGCAGAGTAATCTGTGGGTTACATAATTTCGTTCTGGCTCAACATGTTCACGAGACGAGACTTTGCCACCTGTACCTAGTAGTCATACTCTAGCTATCAAGAAATTAAAAAGAAAAATGCCAAAACCTACTTATTAACTCTAATACTAACACGTGAAACCATCACTATAATATTATAATACTAGTTACATCCGCGGCTTTACCAGCGTGGTCATTTAGCGGGGTTATAAGTGTCCTTTGTGTTATTCTAGGACCAAAAGAACCTACAAATTCGAGTTTCTGAATTAATCAGATTTTAAGTCATAATATACTATTACCTACTATCCAACAGTGAAAACCAAATTTCAATCGGTCCAGTAGTTTTTACGTGATGCGAACTTCCAGAGAGACAGACAGACAGAAACGACTTAAAAAAAACTTTCAGTACTCAGGTTTTTTAAATTATATTCTTTGTGTACAGACTTTTTGTTACTTACTGCTTTTTTATAAATATGTTTATATTTCAAACAGATGCCTTTGTCACAAAATAAATATTAGTATATAAGGTTTATTATTCTAATAATATTTCAGATTCGACAAAAATCCAAACTTACAGTTAGTAGCATAGCAGCACTGTTAGATAAAAATATATATTAGCTTTAACTAAAACATATTTATATTTGCGCTGATAGTCAATTTTTATGTTCCTTCGGTCAATATAAATTGTTCGAATGTTTCAGACACAAAATCCGCACTTCGTAATTGATTTTAATAAACCACTATATCTCACGAACTGCACAGATGCCCGAAAAGATCAAAGTTCAGGAAGTGCAACGCCGATGCCGATACCACAACTCGATTGGAGCGCACTTGAGCGAGGCGAGCGAGCTGGTCAATGACTTAGGCGGACTGGGCGAGATTTGGCGAGGAAAGTGCATGCGGTAGGTATAAATCTTTATCAGTTCGGCGACGGACTCGTGGTCACACCGTTTTGTCACACTAGTGTGACCACGAGGAATTATTTTTACTCGTGGTCACACTGCTTGTTGTGACAACGAGCAAGCAACACAATATAAGACTCGTAGTCACACCAGTGTGGGAAACCAAAATATCAATTACTTATCGACATAATTATATGCAACGTACCTTATAACGACGAAACGAGGTTTAGTTGGATTTCATCACTCTACGTATCGCTAACGCTTTGGGGACATGCGTATTTACTTACACTTTAAAGTATGATAAATGGACCTTGCGATGTACTGATTTTCGTCACATTTTGTTTTTTTATTCTAAAACTGTGAAGCCTACAATTAAACAATAATAGATTTAATATGTACAAGCAAAGTCATTTAATATAACCCCGCACTTTAACCTGACTGTTATCATCATCATCAATAACTGCCTCTTTTTTTTGTTTTTATTTTCCACTCCAATTACCCAGCCCTAAACTAGGATACCCTGTACTATGGGCACTAGATAACCCCAAACTAGGATACGCTGTACTATGGGCACTAGATAACGTATAAACACATATATACAAATATTACATCCATAACTCGGAAACAAACATGTCTGCTCATCACAAAAATGATTGCACCTTGCAGGATTCGAACCCGCGACCGTTTGATTTCATACCTAGGGTCTCTAGCCACTAGATCAACTGGTCATCTTTCATCCACTGCTAGACATAAACTTCTCCCAAGGCGCACCACTAATCCCGTTCTTCGGCTCTTCTCATCTAATGCTAGTTTGTCAGGCCGCCCGAAGGTTTTTGACATGGTTTAACGACTGCTATTAAAATCAATAACAGCTGGGACTGACAGAAAGCTTCGAAACACGGTGCGATGGAAAACCGCACATAACTTTGATAATTCATTGTTGAGGAGCCTAGGACTCACCTAATAACTGCCAGCACTGCCTCATACGACTAATAAACTGCCAGTCCTGCGCAGCCAGTCAGCTGCACCTAGCCAGAAGGCGATTTACGCTACGTTTGCAGATTCGCGGATTCCACACCAGAATTAGTCCCATCGGTTTTAAGTTTTACAACAAATGTGCCTCTAATCGTATTAACGTGCCAGGTAGGCAGCAATGCTATATATATATGTACCTAGGTATGGAGCTTTAAAACTACCTAATCATTTCTTGAATCAACTTCTCCTTATTACTTACGAGTGATTTGTACATCCTCCCAAGCTAAGGAGCCGAGTTTTTGCCCGATTCATGCATTATTAACGCGATTGTGATCTCAACTGCCGAGATGATTGATGGGTAGCCTTACCCATATTAAGATATACATAATTTTAGCTCGATTTATGGCCTGGTAATTGCTATCAGGTTCTTAACCCTATACTTTATTGCTCACATTATTTCTCTCTTTTTATTTTATTGCTTCTTTAAATTAATGATTATGTACCTGTTACTAATAAGAGTGGCCGGAGGTAGTTCACTGTACAGTATGCACGCCTGCTAATTAAGTGCTTTCCAGTAGTTGCAATATACCTGGTACCACAGAATACATTTTACGGCGATGCTTTTAATGGTTTTAGTATTAACGCCTGCATAGCGAGAACCTTAGGTACATAACTAGTGATGTAGATGTCACTGTGCCCGAATTGGTTAAAGCATGTGCCACGCCACGCATGGTTGGCAGACAATTTTTTAGGCTCTGGTTAGTCTAAACTAGTCTGAATCTCTGCATCCCTGGTAAATTATATTATATTATGTATATCCTTAAGAAGACAAAACTTCACTACTTTCAAGTGTTATTTTTTAATTCGCTTCTTATAAATCAAATCTCAGTTACATAACCTTTTTGAAATGAAACTTATTATGCGACTTCCAACAAGGTTGGTAAGACTGATGAATTGTATAAACTTACACAAGAAAAATACCAAAAAGTACACATATTAAAAGTATAACTAAACAGTTAACAAAAGATTTAAAGGTAAAGACTCATAAATATTACGACTATTATATATTAATATTGACGACTGGTTGGTCTATTGGCTAGATACCCTACAAGGAAATCAAACAGTCGTGGGTTCGAATCCCGCCAGGTGCAATTATTTGTGTGATGAGCAGAAATGGTTGTTTCCTAGTCATCGATGTAATATTCGTATCTATGTATGTTTATCCATTATCTAGTGCCCATAGTACTGGATATCCTAGTTTGGGGCTATGTAATTGGTGTGACTTGTCCTGAATATATTTATATATTTAAATGATAAAAGTTCTGATACATGAGTTGGAAACTCGGAAAGGAAGCATCTAGCGATATAAAAGACTGGAAAAATGAGAAGTGATGAGTAACGAAAATGAAAAGAAAATATAATTGCGATCCCCATCATAAAGACCACATTCACATAATAAAGAATCACAGTATATGTTTTTTTTCTAATGAGTATGGATATACAAGTAATGACCCAGCATCAAACGTATTATAGAAGACGTAAAGAACTAAATTAAATTGAGACCCCCCCTTTAAATAATAATTTGACAAATGTATAAAACTGCCAAATACTCGAGGCGTTTACATTGCCGGCGAGTATTTGAACGAGTGACTCGACTACCACGGTAGCCGGCCGCGGCAGAGTGTTTTGTTTGCGCCGCTGAATAAATAAAAGTTGAGAGCAAGTGAATAATTGTGAGGTATTGTTTGAATAGACTGAAGCTGGTAGTGATGGGTGTGTGTAGGTAAATTCAAAAATCGTACGCCAAAAAATCAGAAAATGAAATTCTAGAACTAAACTACCACTAACAATCAGTTGCATCCTGAACTTCCAATTGAATATTAGGAAAATTATGAACACAATAGTATATACCTAAGTCAAATTCCGATGGTAGACCGTTTAAATTTAGCTTTAGAAGCCGTATGAGCTGGGCGATGGGGTTGAATGCTACTAAAACGCAGACGTGTTTGTTTTCTGGTAAAAAGAGTCATTTAAAGACAGAGATCACTCTGTCTTTTTCATAGTGGGTAACCATCTGGAGCTTTTGGGTGTCGAACTCACATTGAACCTGAATTTTGGGTCTTACACTGAATCCAAAGCCAAGGTAGCTGCAAAGAAACTTGGTATTTTGTCCAAGATTAGGCGGAACTTCACGCTGGGACAGCTTTTGAATCTTTATCAAGCACAAGTCCGATCTTGTATGGGGTATTGCTGCCACCTCTGGGACAGTTCGAGGCTTTAGCTTCAATTGGAGACGTGCTATGAGACTCATTGGGGTAATGAGTAAACTTCAATGTCTGGCGCATCGAAGTGAGATCGCAAGCCTGTCTGTATTCTATAGATTGCACTATGGAAAGTGTGCACTAGAGCTGCACAATCTAATTCCCCCATTACCTATCCATCACCGTACGACTAGACGATCGGCATAGTGCCACCCTTTTATGGATGAAATACTTCGCACAAGAACGAAGCATTACGCTTCTTCATTTATTATAAGAACTGCAAAGGATTGGAACGCCCTGCCCTCATCAGTTTCCGGTAAAATAAAACCCAGGTGTGTTCAAGTCAAGAGTGAATAGGTATCTACCAGGCAAGCGTGTTACACCTTCGACCACAGCATCGATTTCCATCCGGTAAGATCGTGGTCAAACGAATGCCTAGGCAGTAATAAAAAAACACTGTTTCAAATACATAATAATTTTTGGGTAGAATTTATCTAGGTCAAGTATTTGGTAGAATTAAATTCCTTTTCATGAAACAAGTTTGACAATAAAGTTTTTCATAAATTTTTCTAATATATTTTGGGAGAAAAACGACTGTTTTTGGTGGTAATATTTTGAAATTGTGTCAGTATTATTTTAAGTTTCCCAGTAGAAATAATAAACTAAAGTGACTTTTTGGAATCGATACATCTCCTCAACAAGCGCCATCTCTACTTACTAACTCAAACACTCGATATCTTGAGTTCTATGATCGATGATCGGAACGCGCCTCACGTCTAGTTAATCGTGTTGACTTTGTTAACACTCGACGTCTACGTTTTAAAAATTGGTAGGTGGCCGGCTGGCCAGCTACTGTTTGCTTTTTACCTACGATTCAAATGCACTAGACAGTAAGTGGAACGTCTGAATATGGCTTTTAGAGGTGTTTCCATAAGGGTGGGTTTTGTGTAATAGCATGTTTTAGAGATCTGTTTGCGGAAATGAAAACGTTTATGCTGCGGTAGACTATATAGATAGATAGATAGATTAAATCTTTATTGGACACAACAAGTACAACGAGAAATTATATCTAAAAGTAAAGGATATCAATGAGTGTCACAAGGGGCGGTCTTATCGCCCAGAGCGATCTCCTCCAGACAGCCGTGACTTAGTACTTATAATAAAACTAGCTTTCCCGCCCACGACTTCGTCCACGCGAACTACAGTTTATCGTGAAAAAAGCATGTTCTTCTAGGATATTAAAATGCAAAGTAGGTATAGCACCAACACTTTTGATCTTTTTGACAGACTTGTTATTTCGTTTCCATGGCAACTGTTCCTTAAGGCGAGTAATAAACATTTTCACAATTACAATTTTCCGGGATAAATAGTATCCTATGTTTTGTTCCAGGGTATAAGCTATCTCCATTTCAAATTTTATTAAAATCCGTCCAGCTGTTATCACGTGAAAACTCCCCAAACAAACAAACAAACAAACAGACAACAATTGACTTTTATATATTGATATGGATAAGCCTTTACTTTCAGTCTGCATGTTCATAAACTTTTATTTTAAAGTTTGTTCAACTGTTATTAACTATGTATGTAACGTACCGTTCATAATAACTAAGATAAATAAGGCGGCCACTAGACGCTCATATTAGATACTGATTGAAGTAATACAACTGATGGCTTCACGTAAGATTTATCGTCTATCTGTAGTATGACGTATGGTTGAGGCCTTATATATATTACTATAAATCGTCCATCAATAATGCGTGACTGAAAAAAATACTGACCATTTAAACACGCAGTAATCACACGTCATCAAAATTTTGCGTCTGTGATTCAGTTGCACAATTACGGAGAAACACGTGTCTTTTCAGACACGTGTTTTGTCGTGCTTGCTCAGGCAAGTGTCCTTGTCACAGAATAAATAATAGTGCAGGTCCTGTGTATTGGAATTCTAAAAACACCCACTTAAACAAACAAACAAATAACAAATCATCACAGAATCACAGAATAAATAATAGTACAAGATTAAAGTTTAAACTGAGCTGGAGCTTCCTAGCTGATTAATTGTCTCAGCATGTCGTCAATCCTTCAATGACACATTAGTTATTTTCTTCAGTGCCTTCCGTTATGTTGCATGTAGTATTAATCAGGTTGAGCGTCTAACGGACGACTCGGTAAAGCAAAAGATGTAGATTCAAAGATTAACACGCGAAGTTTAGTGAAGACACACATAACATTCAAAGTACTAACTGCATTTAATTTTCTATAAAATAAGTAATTATAACAATATATAAATAAAGTATCTTGCCGGCCAGTTGGTCTAGTGGCTAGAAACCCTAGGAACGAAACCAAACGGTCGCGGGTTCGAATCCTGTAAGGTGCAATCATTTGTGTGATGAGCAGAAATGTTTGTTTCCGAGTCATGGATGTGATATTCGTATTTATGTATTAGTGCCCATATTACAGGGTATCCTAGTTTGGGGCTAGGTAATTGGTGTGGAAATGTCCCGAATATATTTATATATATACACCTTCATATTAAACACTTCATTTTTTAAACTGGTAGTATCTGCAGAACCTCGGAATCATTGATCTACCTCACACTTCAGCCTTGCTGTAAGTAATAATAAAAAGGTTTTACGCCCGGATGTGTGGGCCAGTATTTGGTGAAACAATACCCAAAGTAAACACAAGGAAATAACAATGTGTGTGTGAGTACTTTTTTGTATGACTAGCATAATTAGGAACCCGCAAAAAGCTTTCGAATGTAAAGTGTTTTTAGGTCAAAATGCACTGGTAATGTATATTAACCTTGTAAGTCCGTAGGTAGATTCTCAAACACGCCGTAAATAAGGTTAATTAACGGCGACTTAAACAGTGTTTTTAACATAAAACGACTTAATTACCAGCGCAGGGAATAATCCTAAAACATCCGTTAGGCATTAAAAAGTGCTTGGCTGGAGCTGTTTGTGTAGGGTGACTAATTGGAGGAGCAACTGTGGAATGAGTTTTAAAAGTGTGTTAGCATTTTTTTTCTAATTAGTTTTTTTTTGTTAGTGATAAATTATAAGCTACCTACATCACCAGCACGGGGATATAAGTAACTTATAATTTATCACTTTTTTTATAGACAGAGAAAAATAATACACAGAAATATATAAAATAACATAGAATATCAGAATATAAAAAATAAACATTAGCAGCTAGGAAAGCTTCCCATGCACTTTAAGAAAGGGTGAACCAACCCTCGTTTGAATTTTGTTTGGCGTGTCCAGATCAGTGAGACCTTTATGATTTACTGCCTCCACTGATCAGCCCTTCCATTCAGTCCATGATGGTTCAACTTTCTGTACGAAAAAAAAAGAGGAATCGAAAAAGATCGCATTATTGTCAGAAATACCTACCTGTTCCATAACAACACAATTAAACTTTTTCCAACGCACATAACACATATTTTTTACTTCAAGTAAAAGAAAACAAAAATGAAATACAGTAATTACGGACATGTGACAAGTATAATCGACGGAACGCCTTTTATGACTTTGTATATTCTGGACGGTCGTTACGCGAGTTGGCTTCTTACGGCATTTTTATTATATTATTATTATTTTTTACAATCACTAGGTTTCAATTTAACATAAACAGATACAGATAAATTATTGTGTTTTTTTACTTTTATCTATCAATAATTTAATAGGTTTACCAAATATATTTTTAAATTTTACTATCGCTTACAATTACACATAATTTTATTTATTCGTGATAGTAATACTAGCGCAAATAAAATAAAAAACCCTATTTCTCCTTCCCCCACCCCGCCTATTATAGCTAAGAACCATCTCGATCACATCAGTTTTCAAACAGAAAAAAACGCATCAAAATCGGTCCATTCGTTTGGGAGCTACGATGCCACAGACAGATATTCACACACATACACCACTCAATTTTCGCGTTCGGGGGTTAAAAAGAGAAAACTATGATAGTACTCGTAACCAAAAGTATATTACTGCTTATCTTGAAGTACTTACTGAAATTTTAGTGGTCGCTTATAATTATATTGGTATGTTTAAATTCATATTTGAATTAAGTGATATTATGATTATCGTCAAAATACATTATTATGGACACCCTTTACATGTTCAGCCACCATGTCTTATTTTATAAATCAGTTAAACCTCATTTTTTTAGATAACAGCTATGGATGTGCTTTTAAAAAGATAACTTTCTGCTTGTACTGTTATTTATTCTGTTTCTCTGGCTTGTTAAAAAACCCTTGTGTGGCACCGCCTTGTATCTTATCTCGTTTTTTGAGCATAATTTAAATGTTTATCGATATATCCACACTGCAGCCGTTGGCGGCACTTTGTCGCTAAATTATCGATTATTTTTTTGTTAAAAAGTTATGTTCCCCGTATTTTTTTTTCCAAGCTGTTTTGTTAGTTTTGGTAAGAGCAACGGTGAATTTTGGGTTTACCGCCTCTGGGAAGTTTTAATAATGTGTTTATTTATAGTATTTCGAAGCAATTTAGATAACTTTATACATTTCTTTGCAATAATATAAATCTTGTATGGTTTGATTCGAACATCTCCTCCTTTTGAACTAGTTTATTCAATGTGGTGAAATAAATCATAGAGTGGAAACTATAGGCCAGTAAATAGAGAAATTTGCCTTGCAAAAGGTAAAAGGTGGTTTAGTAATGATTTTTATATTATGTTGTAAAAATCCAAGTTTTCGGCCTTGGGAGCGTAAGCCACCATCTTGAATTGAAATTTTGCATTCACAGTTGTTCTGTAAGTCTCATAGGTAAAAGTTGCAAGAAGCGAAAAAACATCTTTACTAAAAATGGTCCAAAGCCGGAACAACGCATATTCTTAACCGCTGAATGTAGATACTTTATATTTGGAGAGTGTGAGAGAAAGAAATAACAACGCACACCAAAAGTAGAATTTTGACAAATTTCAAGGGTGACTGATAAAACCAAATTTTGAAGATAAAAACAAATTTCAACTGGACTGACTGACCTTTTATTTTCGAAAATTTTGAATATTCCTGATGCACGTGTAAGTTTATTTTATTTCGGGAGCTTACACTCAAAATTTCGACTGTCTAATGTCAACAGTGCCATCAAAATAGTTTTATAATTTTGTTAAAACTTTGACCCCCCTTTTAAACCCCTTGAAATGTATTTTTTCAAAATTCTTCGTTTGGTCTACGTTGCTACCTCTTTTTAAAAACCAGACGAGTGCGAGTCGTACTCTAATAGAGAGGGTTCCGTACCATGAATATATTATTATCTTGAAATATTGAGAGATTTATCATGTTATTTTAAGATCCTAGTCTTCTTTCCTAGGTTTTTTTTACTATCTTTAAGTGAAGAACTATTTTCTGTATTTTCTTTTAATATTTTCGGTTAAGTGATCAATTTTCTTAAATAATTTTAAACTGATTACGGATTCAATTCTAAAATTATTAAAAAAAATAGTCTCTTACAACAAGCCCTTTTTATTTGTAGCGTTATAGGTATCATTGCAGCAGCATCTTTCATTTTAGGTAATGTGCTCATAAGCGGATATTATGACACAAGTCACAGTATGCAAAAAAAAAACCAAATAAAACGTTTTTTTCCCAAAACTGACGTCCTTTATTTAAAATTCATTCATTTACGTTACACGTCTGTGTTTGGGTCACAGGAGTTTATATGTGTACCAAAATTTACCTTAATTGGTCCGGTAGATTCGGAGATTTTAGCATAGTGTAGGGCGCCCAGTGGACTAACACGGGCTGATGATGATGATGAGAATTGAAGCAAATAGGCTGTGACAAATGAAAAGACGACACACGAATAATGAACGATGTACGAAACCCTATAAAGACTTGCGATTTCCATTAAACTTATATTTCTTTGTCTCTGCGAGAATCCCAAGCGTGGGAATGTAATGATCTGGTTGAAAAATATGAAGTTGTGTTAAAATAAATTAAATTGACACTTTATTGCCTTGACAATATCTTCCACAAGATACAGATTTTTCATCACAATTTTCAAGGCCCATTATAGGGCAATGTATACAATAACCACACGCTTACAATCCGCACCCGGCTTTACCCGCCGTCGTCCATCATCGTCACGTATGATTGATACCATTTTTTCAGTCGCCACCGTGCTGTCGTGCCGACATGTGGATTGAGCACTTCGCCTTAACAAACTTACCACCAACCATTTAATTTACAACCATAACGCCAATTTGTTAGAGTTTAAATTGGATATTTGCTGTTTGAGAACTGAATTCATCATTTTCAAACTACACTCATTCAAGACTGAATTTTGCTTCGTATATATTAAAGTTGAAATTCGATTGAGTTTTGTTCGAAAGTTATTCTGTGGCGTGTCGACGTAAATTCGATTTTGTTTCGAAGCCTTTACGGTTCGGTTTCGGTTGATGGAAACGCTTTAAGGGGTCGTTTGCCGTTCACTTTGCACACAATGAGACGTCAGGAGTTGTCGTTCTTGTGGCTCGTTTGATGGATATCGGTGCGGTGTTAATGCCATATTGATGACTCCGTATCAGAGATCTCTGCGGTTGATTGTAATTGGAAGGATGTATTGAAGTGTGTTATTTCTACTCAAATTTTAAGTGGTTTTGAGAAGGGATAGTTGTGGTGTTGAGTAACATTCGAAGGTGAAGCAAACATATGATAACGAAACTTAAAACAAAATAACGAGGGAAATAGTTGGTGCAGTTCTAAAATACTTTATGCATTCTAAGATGTAAGGAAATTTTATATTCAGGATACTTTTCCATAATAAGATATATATGAAATAATAAATTTAATTCCTTTAATTCTTTTTCACCCTTTCTTCTACAATTATAGAAATAAATATTTCACGTCTTCTCTATATATTTCGTAAAAATGACCTATAAGGATTTATATATATTTTGTAGTTTATCGTCCTGGTAAGGCTCTTGTGTGCTCTTGTCTATATCATTCTAGGCTCAGTAAAATTGCACTATTTATCTGCAAGAATTGTTTAAAATGAAGCGATTAAGTTTAAGGCCAGGCTCCAAGGTTACTCTCTCCACTCTCCTGCCACCTCCCGTACAATCTGCCACCTGCTACCCTCAATAACCACTGAAGTGCCTGCGTAACCAGGTTGAATATCGCGAGCGCTGTTTAAACACACAATTTAGCTTGGAACTAAATGACATATGTCTCAAAAGTTATTTATTTTATGCTAATAATTTAGTTAGGTATTTTTTTTCTAAGCATTAGATAATAAACTATATTTTCTTGCTGTGAGATTTATTTTAGAGATAAAACTTAAGCCTTTGAGTAGAAAAATGTAAATAGTACCGAAAATAACGTAATTTTTGATAAGAAAATGTATCAAATTAGATTCTGTTAATCATGTTTTTGTCCTAGTTTTAGAGGGATAAAGCTCTCAAAAACATATATGTTAGGTTTCACATTTATCAGGTTTGTGGTTGACCCAGCATATTTATGGAAAAACCCATTAAAACGCAGAGTCTGGTCTTAAAATGTGGACTAGGGATAACCATCTGATGATTTCATGACACCAATGGAGAGACTATCATCTGGTCATGAACGACCTTGACCTCGACCTTGAAAGCAGACTCCATACCCAGATTTTGGATGCTGCAGGAACAACCTATGCAAACGGGGCATGATTGATCAGTCAAGAATGCAGTGTGACTGCGGCACACCCGCGCAAACCATGTCACACTTTCTGGGGTGTCCCTCATGTGCACATTGGAAGAACTTTGTCAGTGCACTCGTAAAGCCATAGACGTTTCCACTTACTGGTTTAAATGGATATAAAATTAAATGTACTATCGACACAAATAAGAAGAAGAAGTTTAAAATTAAACGGTAATTTGCACAATAAGTGGCATACTATTTAGTCTTTGTGATTTGGCAGTGGGGATCGACAGAAAACGCCTTTATTTTTGCATGCAGAAAATTGTACTTACAAGAATGGATCTGCTTGTCAATCAAGGTAGAAAAAGTTGCGACACAGGAGTTAAATAAAACGTTATAGAATAAATAGTAATAGTAATGCTAGAACTGAATCAATGAGTTCTGAATTGAAAAGTTCATGTAGTGTAGACCAGTTTCTGTTCAATTATTTAAACATCATAACGCAGGAGTTTATATTCTAGATCACTGGCAGGTCTACTTTTATAGCACCTCTAGTGTACCGTAAAATGCAGCCAATTATACAAATGACATCGAGAGTACAACAACAGCTTATACTCATTAAATTTCAATAGTGCCCTATACAGAGAGCAATAAATGCTAATATACCGTCAAAACCCACTTAAAGCCAAAACAAATAACAATTCCATTCTTTACCGCAACATAAATCTCAACTTCATGACATCGAATGATTAAGATTGACAAAAGAAACCGTTTGTGACCGACATTCCAGAATAGCCCTTTCTAAGCCAGGATTCTTGAAAATCGATTTGGCATTTCAAGCAGTGCCGCCGGCATGGGTAATAGGGCAAAACACGTCGGAAATATTCGCGGATCTTACCGACAAGCGAGCCGCCACGTCCTAAAATGTCAAGTTCGAAGTCCGAGTCCTCACGGGTGGGACTCACAAAAAGCGGAATGCTGGCTTTGATATTAAGTTTAACACAGTTACGGTACAAAGAGTAGGGACAACTGGACATCGCTGGACCGGCTTGGTAACATCTTTAGTTTTCATCCACTTACGTTGAAGGCTCTATGACCACTAAGTGCTCTGGGGGCCAATTATTTATTATACGAAATTCTTTATGCATATATGTTTTGTCAATGTGTGTATAGGAAAACTTAGGTTTTCAAGCGACATATATAAACTTCAAAGTCGTTCGTGTCTGTAACAATCAATGATCGTAAAATTTCATACTTCTTTGATTGGTTCGATGTAAGAGCAGATGTCTATCAAGAAAAGTTCATGAGTGAAGTGTCTTAGCCTGGTTTGTGTTGCAATGACATTGCAAAATCAATGCTGTACCTACAATCTAATGTGGATTCTAGCTAACCAAGCAATAATCCTTAACGACACGAATATTAGTCAGAGTGTACGTTAAATGCTAAGCTAACCATTAGATAGGCTCGTGTCCTTACTTTCACTCTCAGCGAGACTACCGAATGCTGGAAGCGCTGGCATCCCGAGCCATCTGTTATTATTTCAATCATCTGTAATTGGACACTTGTCGCCGTAAAAAGCGATTGAATAGCTGAGTAGCTGCGAGTCACGAATAGCGGCGTTTTTGAGTTTAGACAGAGGTTTTGCCACTCAAATTGTCTGAGGAAGTTCGATATAGAGAGTAATCGACCGACTTCTTAAAGGTTTATTTATGCTAAGGACTAAACTTCAAATGAATAGCTCATTAGGTGACCTGCATCATAATTAAACGTTTCTTTTACGTGTAAAATTTTTACCAGACTGTGCAACGCAATGGCCTGGTAATGTTTTTATCAGCCTATGCATGTATGTCTGTTATTTTATTGCATTATATAGACCAAACGCGTGGACCGATTTTGATGATTCTTACATCAATTGATTTTTCTTAATCTTGCGAGTGCAACCACAGAATAAATAATAGTACAAGGTGCAACTAAAGACATAATATTAATTATACTGAGTTGTATCCCTTTCTAAAACCTGATATTTTAGATATTATATAGGTCTTAATTTGACATGTACTTTAAGGTTCTAAAATAAAAGATTTTTCATTTCGTCTTTTTTTATATTAATATAAATTCAATATCGCGACAAGCAGACGCAATATTGTAAAAAAGAAAAAAAAACGACGAACTATGTCAAGTGGGGTACTATTAAATAGGTATTTGAAAATCGTCTTTAGGTTTCTCTAATTATTTTTCGTTTTGAATGACCATTCAGGATTAATAACTATTTAAAAATGGTTAGCAACCATTCTCACTAATTCTTATAAATATAAACTAAACAGTATGATATATAAATAAATAATTATAAAAAAACAAAAAACCAGACTGAGAATCAAACTTAAACAGGCAAATAAGCTTTAGTTTTTTAATTTTGAAATATAAGATGCAGTCGGAGGTACGAGTATGAAGAGTATATTGTAAACAGCGTACTATTTGACTTCTTGTTCCAGATACTTTGTGGAATGTTAGTAAAACATTCCATAAAGCGGTCAGTTATCAGACCATCTGCCTTAGGGGTTGACGATTGTCTGCTAATGGCTATATCTTAAAACGAACCGTTTTCGCTTACTGTCCGTCAGCTTTTGACATAAACGCCATACAAAAAATAACATCGAAAAGTAACGAGACTTTGGAAAAAATACTCGTTTCATTTTTATAGGAATGGGGGTTAATAGGTCGGAAATGTCAAATGTGACAGAAATGCTCAATACAGTAAAAATTAGCTAATTAAAGAAGAGGTTATGTACGAGAATATAAGCGCCGATGAATGATGACGTTGATGATAATGGTTTTGGGTAGGTTAATCCCTTTTTTACAACGCCTAACAAATTATATTATACCTACAAAACAATACAAGAAAAACATGCTGTTATCTTCAAACTAACACTCAAATCATCATTATTGTGTACAAAAGCCGCAAAACCCCATAAAAAAATTAAACAATATTTGAAGTTTCATTCATAACAACCACCCAGGAAGTTGTTAAATCGCCATTATTTACGCACAAAAGGTTTCAAAGGATAATTAGTTGTAGGTAAACGTTTGTAGGCGCCAGGCCGCCCTTGATCTATTGTGGGGGACTGAGCAAGCAGTGGAGAAAAAACCATTAAAACTCAAACTTCAAAGTGTATTGCACAATAGTTATCTATATTGTTAAAAACTCGTTATTTAATGTATATCAATAAATTTTCCGTGCATTTAATTGACTTCGTACTGGGTTGGTTGGCTTTAGCAATTATAACATAAACATTTTCATAGATGAGGTGAATGAAATGGTGGTGATGCTATCCAAAATCATATCGCACCTTCTCACTCGCTCTTCGTACTCCCCAAGTAATGTACCTAATTTATTGCAAATAAAACATACAGGGTTTGATCCTCGGCCCAACTTTTAATCATTCATGTTATGTGCGAATTTCCTATCGTTCCGTGCTTCAGAGTGCATGTTAAGCCACGATTCCCTATAGCTAACAATTTAATAAGTCGTTAAGCCACGTCAAAGGCTCTTGGGTGACCTGATGTACTCTGACTTTTAGTTAGAACTATGATTTCAGCCATTAACACGAGGAGGAAGAAGAAGGGAGACATCTTTCGTTATATATGCTTCTATGCTTTACTGTACGACTTACAATAAAGCAGTTAGTAATAAAAAGTATGTACGTAAAGTATGTCGAAGATAATAAAAAAAATGGTCAAGGGTAGGTACAAATAAGCTACTGAACAAAAATAATCATTTTTATACATCGTTTCTGTCTGTTTGTCAGCTCGCGCATCACGTGAAAAGTACTGATCGATTGCGATGCTGTTTTCAATATTATATAGCTTAGGGTTTGACTTAAAAACTAATGTACTTGATATCTTAATCCGATGAGTAGAAGACGAGCAATAGATAAAAAAATATTCGACGGCTGAACGTTTGGTCTTTTGAACCTTATAGGTACTTTTGGTTCTGGAATAACACATAACACAAGGGCAAAGCCGCGGGCACAGCTAGTTAATTATGATTAGTATTTAAATCTTTATGGACAGTTCAGTTCAAGAGCTACAGACTGATGGATGGATGATCGGTCATCTGTGTTTGTCGGTCTGGTCACAGAATAACAAATAGTATGTGATCGAGTGTAAGCTTTTGTAATTGCCGGCACAGATTCGATTATATAGACTTCTAGGAGAAGTGTAGTTACATTAGTTAATCACGAAACACCATCATCGGGGATCAGATTTGTTTGTAGTATGAGGTAGATCGGGCCTTATATTTATTCTGTGCTCTTAACTTGCCCTCCGAAGCATGGAGCGACGGAAAACTGCTAATAACTTCGAAAAGTCATAGGAATGTGCGGAGTCTAGGGCCGAACCCGGTATCGTTGGATTCTAAGTTGCACTATTGAACCGTTAGTCTACCACGGCTCTGCCAAAACTTTTGGGGCATTACCAGCTTTTTGAGTCGGATAATAACTAGTTCTACGTGCTATGCATTTCACCAAAAATTATACAAAAACATTTTTGTTCATTGCATGAGCTATTTTAAGGAATTCGTTTTTACCAAATTGAACAAGTATTAATTATCAAAAGTAATTCAATCTATCAAGACTTTTAACTACGAAGTATTTTTAGAAGTGCCTTGTACTATTATTTATTCTGTGGAAGTGCTCCATCCGTAAAAATTGGAGATCGTAATCGTAACTGGCTCAATTATTTTGGCAGACGGCATTTGCAATGTTTTATCAGAATCAAAGCATTACGTTTGAAAGAGTATTTCACTATGATGCTGCAGATTTCAAACGGAAACCTTATGGTTACATAAGTAATCAAACTGAACATTAGCACCCACACTACCTTTGGCGCGGAGACGGATGTAAACGGCGTGCGGAGCGATTGTCTGGTCCGGCCAAATGATATGTAATTTGGCCGGAGCCGAAAGCCGAAGTTGGCGCCTCGTTGCGGCTCTGTCATTACGTTATTGACGGGTATCTGTAGTGGTGAGTCAAGTGCAGGGAAGGATTCAGGAGTTTTTTTTTCGGTTATGGATGTGACCTAGTAGATACAGCTTCACGTACTATCTTTATTTTTTAAATCTATTAGTTTTCCGAGAAAATGTGAGGAAGAGAGAGCCCAGGGAAAATCCCATTCTGAAAATATTTGTCAAAGAAAAGTGTGAAATAAACTCTTTGATGTATGTGATGAGTTGTGAATGTAAAGCTACAAATACTGTTTTTCTTCGGCAGCCAAATTACCAATTATAAGATGAACTATCTGCGTGGGGTAGTAAAGCAATCAAGAAATTAATCTTGTTATGTACCTATCTCATTTTTTTGTAATATATTTTATTGATGAAAATCTACGGTGTCACAAACACTTTACGTAACTCAACACACCCATAACTTATTCTAAGTACCATTAAATATACACAGTTCATAAGTTACATGTTAATTTATTAGATCCAGATACAGAACCCTTCATTACCATTCGAGAATAGTTCCTGATCATGGATTTGATACATCGAGGTTTTCTCAAAATATGAACTTGAATTTGCTGTTTTAATACAGCGTACTCTTTGCTGATATGTGATATTTCATCAATAGGTATGACATAAAACATGTTTATCTACACTAATAACGTAAAATCTGGATTATGAACTCAAAAATGGTGGCATAATGACATACTCTACGCACGGCACGTCTCTAGTAAGAAAAAAATACATTATAACACTGTTTTTTGAACTAAACAGTGTTATAATAAATATATATTTCCCATAAAAGCACTGGTTTGGATCCGTAGTCGTTAAGTTTTCGCCATTTATTATTTATGGCGGCCGAGCTAGACCGTATGCGCGCAAATTCGTTGTGGACTGGATTTTGGCGCAATAACAAGTACGTAACCAATTTAATGTGTTTTTGTTGATAATATGTTTTATCCTGATTAAAAATGTCCCACAGCAGTGTTAGTGAGGATAATTTGACTCCACCTGACATCACGGAAATACCAACGAACATGACAAACGAGGTTTTACCAGCAAAATCAAGAATACATTACGACAAATATATTTTTCATTTAAAGTAAGTTCCTACTGCATGAGTGTAGACAAAGTAGTGTATGAAACGGTACATAACTAGGTATTAAAACACTCTAGTGAAACTATTAAAAACTCGTCTGTGGCTCGTTTTTTAAACTCACTCTCGTGTTTTAATAGCCCTCAAGATGTAACCATTTTATAAACTACTATAATAACATTTCAACTTGGGTTATTTTAAGTTTACGTTAGCAATAGACAAAGAAAGCGCCCAAAATTTATATTAAAAATTATAAAATTATCTTAATAGTTATAGTATAGCCAACATAGGTTATCTATACTATAACTATATTCCAAAGAAAGTCTGGAAGAGATTGACTTAGCTGATAAAGCCACCTAAAACGTAACATTAAGGTAAAGTTCTTGATTTTGTAATCCACTTACGTACCTACTGTGAAATATTCAATGAAATGTATATTTGTTATATCTATATTTTTCCATGTAGGTACTTGATGTTCCATATGAATGGTCAGGCACTGTAAGTATTTATGTTACTTGATTATCTGAATAGATAAAATGCCATTAACGCGTTAACTCCTGTTTGTAACTTAATGGGAATCAAAATGGTGTGAGACAACTATTTATTATGTTGTTTTATGTATTTTCTTAGCGGAAACATAAATATGCTTAAGACAGACATGATTGGACATAGCTGGATTTATAAATAAAGTAAAACATGTCTGTATTTATTTATTGGATAAGAAAAGTCTATGTGGCTATCCTTGACTTAATATCTTATCAGTTGACAAAACGAAAGTTTGTCTGGTAGAGAATTTTCAAGTTATGTATTATTTTGTTGATATCATTAAAGAATAATAATAATAATTTATTGACATAAATAAGTTAAACAGAATTTAAAAAAAACAGGAGCCAGTGGCAATGATCTATCTTTCATGCCATGAGTTCGTCTGTTTCTTAACGTTACTCGTTGCATCATAAATGTTCACAATATTTAATTATTTAAAAACTAAATAAAACATATGATAATAAATATTTTTAAATAATTATGTTTACTGCGATATATGTTATTGTTATTAAACATAACTGATTTTTGGTATTGTATTTTGTAAAATGACTTATAAAATTTGTTATGAATAAAGATGATATCATATGATATAAAATTTCACGTATTTGTTATGATGATGCTCTTAGTCCATACCTGTATTCAATCGAAATCCAAAATAATGACTAGAATTACGTTATTAGACGCCAACGTTAGTGTTTTTACTTAAGACCTCAGACCGGTCGTAATGACCGTTACTTACTGACGAAATTGGTTTTAAGTATAGCTTGAGCCAACTTAAACATAGCTTAGTCTCGCCTAAGTATAACTTGGATGGGCATAAGTGGGATTGCCATCAGTTTGTCTGTTACTTAAATTGGTTCACGATTTGTGTTGGTTATAACTTATATCTTGGTGTAATTTTGAGTTAAGTAGGTGTGGTCTAGTTTAGTGTACTTACTCGTAGGTACTTAACTTAGTAGAAAACAGAAGAAATTGTCTTGATTATACTTTAACTTCAGTTTAAACAATACATCTAGTTAGAGGAGGAAAGATACGGCATGCTTAATTAACACGTAAACAAAAACTGGATAGATCACACACCCACAAAGCTACATTCCATCGTCGTGCTGCATGTGCAATTATTATTAACATCAAAGATAATTTAATTAATACACGACTGTAGCGCGAATGAGAGTCACTACTAACACGTGTTACACAAAAGGCACTTTGATTGTGACTACGGCCGAAGAAAGGCAATTTTGTGCGTTGCACCTAATTTATGCGGTCTACGCCCGTTCTACGCCCGAGGAGCTGGTACCTAATCTTCCCACTCAATAAGTTCCCAACAAGCAAAAAAAACCTGAAACGCATGTATTATAGGAGTATTGCGCTTATAAAACTCTTATAATAATTCTGTTATTTGCTTCAGGATTTTTAATGGCATAAAGAGAGCCTGTTGCAAGAACATTCAATCCTATATTTAAACTTATAAGCGTTCATAAGTTTTTTCGGTTATTATACACTCAATACTCTAATAAAAACCAAGAATAAGAGTAACCATACTGAGGAAT
The DNA here is from genome assembly GCA_946251855.1 of Alsophila aescularia. NCBI lineage: Eukaryota > Metazoa > Arthropoda > Insecta > Lepidoptera > Geometridae > Alsophila > Alsophila aescularia. The sequence continues at coordinate 31,264,498 of OX276375.1, forward strand.
AGTTACTTTGATTACTTAAAATTGTAAGCGCATAGAAGGTAATAATGTATGGCCAAGTATAAGTAAAAGCGTCCTATATGAGCATAAGACTAAAGTTAATTGAAACCGTTTACACTTCTAAAGTTACCAAAATTTGTATGGTTCGGTCGTCCTACTTCGCACCCTGCGACAGAACCTTTGGTTTTGCAAGTGATTTACATTCTCGCCTCTGTTTCTTAACAAATTACAAAGCAGAATATACATAGAAGACAAATGACTTACCTACTTATGATGGATCGACTTTAGTCCTGGGAATCTACTTTTTTCATAGGAATTCTTTTTTCAGCTGTAAGCTGTATTTCTTCGGTCTATTATTTTCCCAACTGCTGGGACTACCCAGAAGGATAGAGCAGAAGCTCTGTGATGAAAACTAAACCGATATCAGCTATTGTCGTTAACCAGGAAAGTATAAAACTTATAAAACTAAAAACCTTATAAAAAAATACAATTAAAACTTTCTGATAAGTTGATATCTAGTTTTATCCTCGTTTAATTAGTCATATCCACATACTTTTAATGTCATATCACTACCTAGTCTGATGGGTGTAGTCGAAGACAGTTAATACCAAAGATTTTGAATTACGCTTACCGGCGTAAAATAGATGCCACGCTAATCAAATTTTATTCCAGCAAAATGTCGCGTTTCATTTGGTCTAGATGATCACTATGCACCCAAGGAAAAAAGTTACCATAATGCAAGAAAAAATGAAAGTTGTCAAGTATGACAAGCTGAATTCAATTTTGTTGTATAATATTACGACAGTGTTGTGTTATAGTATGAAATTATTTTGTGAATCGGGAAATATTAAATACCATATTTTTGCCAAAGCATAGCTTGTTTTTTACTGGTGTGCAAGTCACATTCATCAACGAAGCAAATTAATGCAGCATTACCGTTAATACATTTTTGACATTTTTATGTGAAATAATTCCTACATTCTGTACTAGCTGCGACCCGCAGGTTTGGATAGTTTCTGGGCTAAACGGATAAAAGTATCCTATAAGGTATTCCAAGACCAAAAGTAGTACCTATAAAGTCCAATATAAGTACTAGTACCAAATTAAGTTCAGTCGTAAAAAAAAACGATTGCTCGTCTATTACTCATCGGACTAAAATACAAGTACGCCGGTTTAAAGTGAAAATCTAATTTGTCAAACAGTGAAAACTGCATTTCAATAAAAAAAAATGTGGTGCTCGAACAGGCAGATACAATTTGTTTAATTGGTAAATGTTTTAATTGTTCTTAGTATCTTACAGACCATTTTCCAAGTTTTTTTAAGTATCCTATGTTTTATTCCAGGGTATTATCTATTTCCATTCCAAATTTCATCAAAATCCGTCCAGCCGTTATCGCGTTAAAACTCACAAGGAAACAAACAAACAACGTTTCACTTTTATATATAGGTATGGATACATTGGTCCATCAGCGTCACTAGGTTTGCAAAAAAGTGTATAACCTTTCAAAATAGATGGCTGATAATCCTACTTCTGTCTTGTTCTGTAAAACTGAAGGGTCATAGGCATGAAAAATTGAGCCATAGTGAAGTTGAGAGAAGCTTGACTTCCATATTTTCCTTTTCTCAAACTTTTCCGACTACAAATTTTCATCTGTGCCAATTTCCGTTCAATGCCAAGGCCGCAGAGTGCAAACAAGGTAGAACGGGCGCTAAGTGCAGTTGCATTGGCGGCCATGTTGCCACGTGACGTCACGAGGCGGGCCCGCGCAAGCCACGCCCCCCGACCGCCCAGCGAGGAGCTTCGTGCATGTTCAAGTTTGCAAGTTTTTGGTGATTCAAATTGGATTTGATTTGATTTTTGTGTTGTAGTGGTTTTAGAAATTAATATCCATTAATATATATCCATTCTTTTGTTTTTTTTTTTTTGTTTTTTAATTTGCTCTCCTTTGAACCCTAAAAAATTGTTACTATCATATATCTAATTTTATTGGAGTGAAGAAACTCAGGTTAGGTTATGACTTTGTTTTAAGTTGATTTTATGTTATTTAAAATACTTTAGTAGATACTCACTTTAGATTAATTCATATTGTATTCTATCCCAGAAAGCTTGATAACTTACCTAAGTTTCGAAAGTAATTAATATTTTCGAAAACTGCCAAGTCACAAAAGGCACCCCAAATCAAAACCAGGAGCTATTAAAATACATCAATGTCATAAATCAGATACTTCCATTATGAATTAAAAATATTCAAGTCACGGTAGCGGATAATAATAACATGAGTCAGAACTAAGAGCAGGTGATTGAGGTTCAGCCACAGAATAAATAACATGAGTCAGAACTAAGAGCAGGTGATTGAGGTTCAGCCACAGAATAAATAATAGTCCAAGATTCAGTCGGCGCCGTAACACGGTAATCGCAATTCGTCACAGGAGAATTCTATGGATGTGTACACAAATGGGAATTTTGATGGATAAATACCTAATTCCAGCTCTCTCATTCTAATAATTCTTTCTAATAATTAATAAACTGAACATATTTTTTTAATCGACTTCACATAAAGGTTATATGTTCGATTGAATGTATGTTTTTTTTTTGTGTATGTAGTAGGTACCTACACCGATTACTCCGTCAATAGCAGACTGTGTTTTTTTTTGTTTGAATGGGTACCCATTCAAACAAAAAAAAACCCTCGAGGTCTCATATAAATTTTATCAAAATTGCTTACAGCAGTTTTTCGAAATTAAATCGATTTTTAGTAAATTGTGTTTATATTGCCGTAAATCTCTATGATTTCTAAACCGATTTAGGTTATTGTTGTTTTATTCAAAAGGGTAGATTTTCAGTGTAGTCCCATATAAGCTTTATCAAAATTGGTTCTGTAGTATTATAAAATATATTTGTTTTAATGTTTATATTCTCTCATATCTTTGGGATTTCTGAACTAAATAAGATAATTATTTTCACATGAGAAAAAATGACATCCTGATATGACATGTCAAATGTGGTACTTACTGTGTTAATTTCATCATAATTGGGTTAATAGCTTTTTACAAGCATTTATTTAATTCACTGGGTTATTGAGCTTGGAACAAGTTTGCAAGTTAATTTTGAACCGTTTAACGACGTCTAATGATGATAAAATTATGCAAACGGGTGTAGTTTTGATGACAATACAATATTATATTACTATTGAGCTGCTCTGATGATGGAGCCGGAAGGTAACCACAGGAACTCCACAAAAAAATGATGAAAGCCCTTCGAGTTTGGGCTCATTTGGTTTGTCTTGATGAGTTCTCTGGTTTTATGTGGTATCCAGGATCTGACGGTGAATCCGGAAGGTAGTCTAAGGCCCTCAACAATTAGATGATGGAACCCCATTGAGTTTGGGCTCATTGGGTTTATTTTGGATAAGTTCTCTAGTCTATAGTGGTATGGAAGGTCTGATGATGGAGCCGGAGTCAAACGAACCTATTAACCGCAAATCAAATTATGAAACCTCTTCGAGTTAAAGTTTATTTGATTGGTCTCGATGAGTTCTCAGGCCTTAAGTTGTTCTGAAGATGTCTTGTAAAATAAAGTTCAAAAAAAAATTCTATGTTTACAACTTAATAAATCCATTTGTTGTGTGTATATGTTTCCCCATATCTACGAGATGTGTAACCATTTTTAATGAGTTTCAGTGAAATCATAAATAATTTTCGTCAAAACTAATTCAGTTGTTTTATATGTAGGTTATTAACCAACGTGCGTTTAACTATTTTTTTGTGATAGATTTCTTCCGATGTTTGCTTAGGCCACTCAAAACCAAAAAATAAAAATAACTCAAAAAAAAATAAGTCGAATTTATATAAAAAATGATCTTTTGTAAACAACCACTAAAAATAATAAAATAATTACAATTGAGCCAGAACCATATCACATTTTCAAATTAATCAATGTAAAAATAATGCAAAAATACAAGATAAGAACGAGTTTTTTGGCACCACCTTTAAAAAACTCGTTTTTAAAACCTAGGCATTATTTAAATCTAATATCTTACAAATCTTTAAATTAATACGCACCTATCTACGCACCCCACTGATATATTTGCTGTGACGTATTTTTGTTGGTACTGATTCAAAGCGCCCCGCCGAGTGTCCATGGTACTAAAATCTACATTGTTGAAACACAGATAAACACAGAATAAATAATAGTACAAAACTTTAATTCCGTGGACGCTCACTACTGTCAAACTACTGCTATCAGCGACAAAATGGCGATTATCAAATGCTCTCATTGCGACTTTCGTCTAGAGCCTGTCTAGAGTACGAAGTAATATGCAGTTGTCTATGACGCACCCTCATAAAAACACGAATCGCAGAAGAAACAAAACAAGAAGCTCACATGAACGGATTTTGAATTTCACATGTTCGTTCACAAACCGATTGACATGAATACAGCAATCTAGTGAATAACTTTTATAGCGTACGTATAACCCACTTTATTTAGCCGTTCTTTTTGAATAAGTTCAACCATATTAATAATGATGGCTCGGATTGGCACCGCCTTCAAAAAACTCTGTCTTAACTTATGTTGTATTTTTGCATTATTATTACATTGGTAATTTTGAAAAAGTGATATTGTTCTGGCTCAATTGTATTTAATTTATTATTTTAGTAGTTGTATACAAAAAAATAATTCAGTTTTTTTCTAATTTCTGTAGGTATTTGTGAAAACTGTGTGTAAAAACCCTGTAACTTATATCAATCATTTTTGTTTAATAATACCGTAAAGCTTTATAGACTGCCGTTATGGATTAACGGTAAGTTGCATCCAAAATAAAGAAAAAACTATAAAAACACTGAAGAACTGAAAGATGCTAAGAGAAGCAGAAACCTATAATCCAACTTTCTCTTTAATTTTATTAATAAAATATTGACCATCATAGGATAGCCTCTCATTGGTTTACCTCTCATGGCACAGTATAAATAATAGTTCTCTAAACCGGCATGCGCCGCCGCTGCCGGCTTGAATGCTCAAGAGGTTTTTCGTATAGGTACTTCAAACAATTTCACACATCATATTCCTCGTTCATCCATCCCCGTCATAGAACACATGTGGCAGGTGATTGAAATTTGGCGTAGCAGCTGTATTTCAATTCATTCTGTGGCGTAGCGCGCAGGTTGTACTATTATTTATTCTGTGGCGCAGTCTCGGCAGTCGCGACTCGTCAGCAGACATCCCGGTAATGAGTCAACATTCACACAGTGCAACGACCAGTGAAACTACTAATACAACTGCAAAATAGGTTTTACCGTTCTGGGCTTATTAATATGTTAATCACTTCTGGTGTAAATGTGTTTTAAGAGGAATACGCAAACTACAACAAAATGAACGAAAAAAATATGCATTGAATTTCACCATCACTTCGCTTCAGGTTAGTGATTAAAAGCAACAATTAAGTCATGTCAGAAGCCCTCGGGCAGCCTCACAAACTCTGACACTCATTATGACAAGCCATGCGATTGACCCCTATCAGGTTGAATCTGATAGTGGTAAATAGCTAAAATCTATAATAAAAAACTGTATGTTGGTTAATTGAGGAACCTCCTCATCCTCTTCCTCTGATCCGTTGTTTTTTTTTGTGTGTTATAAGTAGGTGGTGATTTATTGTGTTTGTCCGCATGGTCATTTCATTTAAAAGTACCCATATGTGAAATTCCAGGACCAAAAGTACATTATAAAGTACAATATTCAAATATATTTTTTTAATTCGTTCTGTCGTCTAAAAGTTTTTTATCGATTTCTTGGCATCTAATCATTAGATTAAGATACCAAGTAGCCCAGTTTGTAAGTCAAATCCTAATCTATCCAACAGTGAAAATCGCATCGCATCGGTTCTGTAGTTTTTATGTGATGCGCGAGGAAACATACAAACAGACAGACACGATTTAAAAAAATATATATATTCCTGTTCAGTAGCCTAAACCATTATTTTTTTATTGTTATCGTCGTACAGATTTTTTGGTACTTGTTTATTTATTATAAATGTAGATAGATAGACAGATAGAGTAGATAGCTTTTTATTTTTTCGTTCAATCTTCAACAGCCTGGTAATTTTGCAAGTCCGTTGAACTCTTTTTACCAGACTGCGTATCGCAAAAGCCTGGTAATTTGTTTATCAGCCTATGTATGTATGTCTGTTCTTTTGTGGCACTATAATAGACCAAACTCGTAGATTGATTTTGATGATTCATACGTTAATCGTTTATCTTAATCTTGCAAGTCATTAATCATTAATCAAAATTTAATGTGGCGTCAACTAGACGACATATTGTGAAAAAGAAAAACATGAAAGTCTACGAACTATGTCACGTGGGGTATCATTGAATAGGTATTTAAAAATCATTTCTAAGTTTTTCTTACCATTTTTCATTTTGAATTACCGTTTAGGATCTATAACGATTTTAAAGTAAGTATGTATTCCTGTTCCTTTGTGGCACTTTAAAAACCCAAACGCGTGGTCTGATTTTGATGATTCTTACGGCAATCGATTTGTCTTAATTTTTAGAGTGCTACTAAAGACATAACATTAATCTAATTTAAATATGGCGACAACTAGACGCCATATTGTGAAAAAGAAAAGAAATAAGGTCGACGAGATATATCAAATAGACTATCATTGAATAGGTATTTGAAAATCATCTGTATTGTTTGGTGATCATTTATCATTTGGAATTAATATTTAAAAATCTTTAATGATTTAAAATTGGTTAACATCCATTCTCACTAATTGTTATAAAACTTTAAATTAATAAGTTTAAAATAAAATAAATTATTATGATAACCCAAAAACCTTGCGAACAAATCTTAAATGAGGCATACATGCTTTAGATTTTTAATTTTGATCAGGCGTCTTGAAAATAAGGTTTTCCGATGACCTAAGAGACCAAGAATGGGAACAACTAAGACATTGGAATCGTGCCCTTAATAGGTAAGAAGGATTGAAAGGATTAAAAAGTAAGTTGTAAAGAAGAATACTTATATCCTCAAGGATATAACTATTCCGGCTATATTTTCCCTATCTTCTATTGAACCTATATAAAGATTATTTTTGAAGAGATAACCAGTTATCACAAAATTGACACGCATGGAGCCAAAAAGTTAATATGTCAATTTCTAAAACTTACAATCCCTGCGGTGACACAAACAGAGCTTCAGCTTAAGTCTAGGATTACAATTATAACTGCAAAAGTCATTTCATCGTTACGAGTCCACATCTCTCAACTGTGACCCGGCGTGTCGGCTATAACTCAACGTGGCGGCAAAAAGCGTGCGCGGTGAGATCAAAGAGGCGGCGTGATCACACGCCGCTGAAATGACTTGTTTCTCAGTTAGCTTAGTGTAAACATGGTGGAACATCAAACGAACCGCCGGGAGGGCTCGATAGCACACGGTGGCGGTTTTTGACTGCACCACCGTTGACGGCAGTAAACTTTTGCAAATTGGGATTCCGACACAAAAATGAAGTAACCAATTTTAAATTGCATTTATTTGATGAACTTTTTAATCTTATTTCCTTCAGCCAAGCTGTTATAAGCAAGCAATTTTTAGACGAAGTTGCCATCAAATGAACAATTTTACAAGAATAGCAGTAGGTACGTCGGGAGGTGCTTTCATTTATTATAAGGTAGAAAATAAGTAAATTAAAGGCACCAACTATCATCAAAAGATCTCACCATCACTTAACTTGGCAACCACTTTAGCGAATTTAGAAATGATAATGACACGTCTAAAATCCATCATTATTTAACCGATCACAATTCCGTACCTTATATTTATGCCAATCAAGTTTACAACCCAAAATTGCTTCAGCAATTACCGTCCGCAAAATCAAAAGAATCCAAACCAAGCGTGTTATTAACAATTAACTTTAAAAAAACACTTCAGAAAATCACGCACCAATCCATCATCGAAACTGATCATTTTTCGCCACAAATCAGCACAAAAAACCCTAACCGGAAATCATTTGACCAGTCGAAACGCCAACCATGAAATTGGACAAAATTAGATGCGATAGAATGTGTAATACTGTGTAATCACTTCAAAACTTAGGCGTGTTTTTAAAAGCATTCATCATCACATTAAAGGAACATTTTTAAAAGGCGCCGATTGTTGGCGCCACTTAATTGATAGTTGGTTTCTCATTAAAGTGATCACAGGCGGCGGCCCCCCGGCTTTGGATAAATATTGTATTTCTGACAAATTAACGGAAGACAAGAAAAAAGTGGAGCCGGCACGAGATGGAAATAGAATGGGTGGGGCTGTCGGTTTGGTAATGAGTGACGTGGCGAACTTCGATGAAATTGTAGCCTGGGGTGCTAGGGTTTGAAGTATTTTTATAGCCTGATGATTACATAGAAATCGTATTTTAATGAGAGTCGCAGTCGCAGTCTCCATGTTACGTTCTGGTAGCCATGCTTTTTAATATTCCTGAGATATTAGTCAAATTGAATTCGAAATCTACTGCAAAAACACTTCAATTTAAAAATAAAATTCGAAATCATGACATAGCTTTTACTATAATTATTATCTTTGAAAACAGTAATATAATTATATGCATGTATTTTACTAATTACTTTAAAAATACCAAAAGCCCGACTGCGAACAAAATTATTGAATACGAGCTGACCGCCTGAAAAAATAATCACACTAATATTATAAAGACTATAGTTTGTATGTATGTATGTATGTATGGGGTAAGGGTGTGTGTTTGAGGGTGTGTGTGTGTGGGTGTGTGTGTGTGTGTGTTTGTGTGTGTGTATATGTTTGTTACTTTTTCACGGTTAAATGACTGAACGGATTTGGATGAAATTTGGTACGGCGGTACCTTATAACCTGGATTAACACATAGGCTACCTTATATTCCGGAAAAATGCGTGGTTGAGGGACGCGGGTGGAACTGCGGGGCGCAGCTATATTTATATAAATTTAATGTCTTTTTTATTAAAATATTTTACTACATATTAATAGTTGTAATTGCAACATTAGACTATGGTATTAAGTATTTGTTAACTTAAACAGTCATCCGTTTAGGCTGTAGGACGTGCCTAAGAAACGTAGGTACACACATACACCCAAACACATAACCCGCAGTCGGGTAAAAATGTACTTCACTACAAAGAATGTTTAGTAGGGAAAAAAAAAACAAAACAAAAACTACCTATTACATCAACAATAGTCGGGTGTATCACTGGGAGTAGTGATACCCCATGATACACCTAGCAGTACTTTTCTGGCTGTGCTATGGGGAAGGAATGCTCTTCTGTCTTCCGTATGGTGATGATGATGATGATAACATATAGCCTAACCAGGATTCTTAACCATTACACAAGTGTGATAGCTGTGTGAAGGTTTAGGCGGTCGTGGTCAGTCATGAGTGTGAACGTGAGCAAAAAGAATAAGCAACAGTGTTAAGGTCATGAAAGCGAATTCCTATTCTTAGTTCATACTAGTGTGATGGTTATGAAATTTTCTTCCCATAACCATCACACCAGTGCGTCAGAGCAGTGTGAAGGATAGTAAGTCGTGGGATTTCCAGTATTGAAAGAATAGCAGGAGCGGTGATCGTTAAGGTCTCACAGAACTCGGTTAGCAAAAAATAATTACAGCATAAGGCTTCATTACATACCTATATTTCAGGATGATTAAAGCAGCACAGTACTGCGATACACTAATTTCACAATTTCAAGTACAATTTCATTGCTATCACTATAAAAAATGTGTCTCTTTCTGACCATAACTCCCACTCCGATGGATAAAAAAGGCCAGATATTTTAAACTAGTACCACCTAAATCTAGTATGTAGCCTATTGCAATTCAACTAAGTACGCAATACTGCCAGCAAGTTTGGCACCCTGCCTAATGGTAATAAGCTAGCGCTAATGAAATGGCATATAGGTTATTTTACATTACTGATCAAGTAGTAAAAGTTTTACTATTCTGTAGAAGTAAGTAAAGGCACTCCCGTAAAAAAAAACATGTGTAAATGTGGGAAAATAACTGATGACCCCATCAATATAGAATTTGTCATGAAATCAGTTCTTTTTTATTCTTTTGAGTGACGAGTCGAGCAAGTCGCTAGCCTGATGGTTGAACACCACGCCTGCCCATAACAGTTGCAGCGCCACATAACTTTGGTTGCAAAATCTTGCGCTCGTCACCTGCTCGTCGTTGGTTTGTTGTTATTGGTTTTAAGTCTCATAACAAAAATCTCAACTTCATAGATTTTGAAAGGATGCTTCGTCGTGTTCCTTTCGGTATGAAGGCATGCCAGAAATCTACGGATAGCATTAAAGTGACATCAATCCTAATTCTTACCGCATAGCTAACCACTGCATCATCATCGCGTGACGTACTCATATAAGCAGCGTGCGTGTCTTGTCCGTCCGTCCTCGCTAAGTGATTAACGGAACAGCAACAGTTGGAATGATGTATAATATTATGTAGAGACAAGACGACATATTTGATCTAGAGTTAGGTATTCTACTAGATGTTTAAACATAACATGCTTATTATAGGTTTTTTGTTTTAATAAAAAGTGCATATTTAAAAAAAAAACTCTGACATAATAGCTAAGAACCATTACGATCACATCAGTTTTCAAACAGAAAAAACGCATCAAAATCGGTCTATTCGTTTGAGAGCTACGATTTCACACACACACACACACACACACACACACACACACACACACACACACACACACACACACACACACACACACACACACACTAAATGATGCGGTTTATTCTGTTTGAAAGCTGATGTGATCGAGATCTTCTATAACAAGGGAAAGGAGGTGGCGAGGGGACGGGGGTAGGAGGGGAGGGGGTGAGGATCGTGTCTTTTTGATGATTACATGCGTATTAGACGTCAATCGATTTTAAAAACGCTCGGCGCAACCAGGGCAGCTAGACTATCTATCACGCAAGTTGGCTGGCTAGTTTAGTCACAACGGTATTTTAACGAAAACAGTTCATCATAAGGCACAATGGCTGTAACATCAACATGAAAATGAATCCAATTTAATAAAATAAGTAAAATATAAATTATAAATTAAACGATTTTCTATGTACAACAAGATAAAAAAGTAGGCGAGTTGAATTTCTATTACCCAGTTGCTTGCCACGCGCGCACGCGCATGTATGCGCTCAGTACTGCGCAATGTTAGAAATAGCGCCACCCGATGATCATGTACACTCAGGTTACGCCACGCCCCACGTTTTTTAAAATGTATTTTATTTATTTCTAAAGTGTACAGTGTTCTACTTGTCAAGCCATTTTATACCATTTAATACCCATGTTGAAATGATTGAAAAAAAGTAATCCACCATTTTGTGGAGGCAGCCATCTTGGATTTGGAACCTTTTCATTCTGTTTTCTACTAGTTAAGCCATTTTATTTGACACTCATATTCAGGGAAACGAAAAAAAATATGTTATCCGCCATTTTGTGGTGACCCGACGGCCATATTAGATTTCAATGATACTGAATAGACATAATTGTATTGTCATTATAACTAAAGGTGGGTGTGTACCAAATTTCAGATAAATCGGTCAACAGTAAGGGGGTAAAATTTCAATTACTATATATGACCCAAAAACATCAACAACAAAAAACAAAGGGCAAGCTAAGTAAAACCTCCTAAAACCCATATACATATCCTATCATTCATGTCCCCTAAACTTTCACCTCCCATGATCGTCATGTCGCAACACATCACCCTCGACAGCACCATTACCGCTCCATCAGATAATAAAAACAATCCGAAAATACGCCGATGAGATCAAAGCAAGCAATTAGGTCGATGATACGCGATACGCCTTCAAACGCCACCGCTGCCGCGCTGGTATGCGTCTGCAATGGTGCAGCCATGTGGTGTCAAATCCTTTCGGGTTTGGCTTTCAGGTACACCGTAGATTTCAATGTTAATGCTCTAAAAGACAAGTAGGTCATCAGCAATGTAGAAATAAAACGTGGTATGGTAATTTGAACGACTATTCTATCTTTATAGATATCTAGCATTCGCCCGCGAATTCGTCCGCACGGACTACAGTTTATCGCGAATAAAAGCATATTATGTTCATCTAGGATATGAAAAACCAATGCAAAAGTATATCAAATCACCAAAGCTCTTGTTGCTTTTTGACAGACTTGTTTTTATTTCTTTTCCACGACAACGTCATTCCGTTCGCGAGTAATCAACATTTTCCAGTTTTCCCGTGGCAACTTATCATTTTCCGGGAAAAAGTATTCTATGTTGGTCTCTTCATTGTACAGTACATAATTACAAAATTAAATCAAAATCAAATCAGCCATTTTGGCGTGAAAGCTCCCCAAACAAACAAACAGACAACGTTTCACTTTTATATGTTGGTGTGGATTGAAAGCGTAGACGGTATTTCGTCTGCGTTCTTCACACCCTGAAACTACATTGCCATTCATATAACACACAACATGACACGTAACTAAACAAATAGTAGGTTCATACCTGCTACACTAGTAGCCAAAACTAGTACTAGTGCCAAACTATTGGGATAGGATTTCCGAAGTAAGTTATCATTTCTTTAGGTCACTCTACAATAATTACTATTCGTAATCTAAATCAAATTGTATTCTAGATTTTGACGAAACACAAATACTTTACCAATAGCACCACAGTGCTAGTGTGTATACTCAGATCTACGCAGTCTATCCTCGATCAAATTTCGGTAACATTAGGATAGTGGGTTTACAAACGTAGACCTATCAAGCAATGTTAAAACTGAAATTTTGTTGTAGAAGGAAGTAAAAGTACACACATTGATCTTGACATGCCCTATATTTAAAAAAGCAGATAACTAGAAGCTACTCACCTACGTAGCGTAAGTAACTCGTTCATACCAGCATAAAAAATTGAATGTCAAAGAAATCCAACTCGACATCAAAGTAAAGACGTGGCCTCACTAATTTCTTTCGGCAAGTGACGCGGCGTCAAACCCTTTTAGCCCGTCATGTTTTTTGACGCGCCACCGCCACCCGCGACGCATGGTTGTCAGTTTTTGTGACACGCGTTGATTTATTTAGGGAATTATTTGTGTTTGTGTATGAAATATGTTGAATGAGAGTTGGTAATGGATTATGTCACTATATTTTTGTGAAGCTGTTACGCTGTGATTATTTGGGATAAATTGAGGTTGTTATTGAATTGAATTGAATTAAAACGAAATGTGATTAAGGAGATGCCTATAGCCAGCAGTGGACTGACTCAGGCTGATAATGATGTGAAAGATAATAATTCAAGAGGTAGCCCTGTCGGTGTACATAAAACCAACAGGCCCCTGAGTGCAGCAAGCGTGAAAACGCGTCTAATTGGAAAACGCGCCGCGATCGCCACCACAATGAGGCTTTTGACGTGCTGATAGGAATTTTAATGACGCTTCTTGAATTTGGACTGACTGGCCCTTTGTGTATTTATAAGGTTATTAGTCCTAAAAGCTGGAAGGAATTTATAATGTTTATAAGTTCTGAGCCTTTAAATCCAGAAAGATGAATTATTTTTACGCAGCTGTGTTAATTTTGCATATACAACGTCAATGGTCCGTGTTGGTCACCATCAAGTTTAGAAAGACTGTTCGGTGACTTGCATGAGGTATATTGCCAACTTTATTCAATAGAGGCTCAGTTTATATGGAAGTCTTGTTTGCAATGGGCAAACTGATAGTGATTCTACTGTACCTGACAATGTCAGGAACTCGTAGAACAAAACCGTTATTATCCTCTTTTTTCAACAGAAAGGCAAGTAAAAAATAAGCTAATTTTACTCAGATACTTTTTATTGCTATGTATCCAGTTGCTTACCACGCGTGCGCACGCACAGTATGCGCGCAGTAGTGCGCAATGGTAGATTTATCGCCAAAAAGCATCCAAAAAATGGGTGGTATGACGTGAGTTTAAAAAGGACACACGCGCGGAACTGTGCCGCTTGTCAGGCTCGCTGACGAATCTAAAAATTATTTACTTTTACTCGTATATCATTGCACTCGCATCTTTAACTACTTACGCGTGATAACGTGTGTGAACCAAAGTTGTTGTGCCTTGTGCTATAACCCCAGACTGAGTAAGTGCTGTAAGACTTATTGGTGTCTAGAATTTGGTAGCTTATGATTTGTATCTACCCTCGAGGTAAAGTGAACAAAGCGAACTCTGTAAGTTTGTAATTATTACGTTGCGTTTACCATTTAGCCAACTTACTGAGAATTTGAATCTTATCATTGGACTTATTATTTTACTTTGGCTACAACATAACTGATTTGAATCGTTAAAATGTAGCACGTACCCTAACAATAAGTAACCTAGCTGTGTCCGCGACTTCGCACGCGTCGTCATTTCTTCAGGTTAAAAGTACTCTATGTGCAAGACAACCACGTGACAAGACACTAAAGCGTGGTATTACAAGACCTAAAATACCAATATACCAATATCACATCAAAATTTCTTCAGCCGTCAAAAAGATTTTTATCGAGTGCTCCGCTTCTACTCATCGGATTGAGATATCAATTACACCAGTTTTAAGTTAAACCCTAAGCTATCCAATAGTGAACCACATCGCAATCCGTCTAATAGTGTTTACGTGATACGCGAACAAACAAACTTACAGAGAGATAGACTTGTTTTTAATATATTCTTGTTCAGTAGCTTATTTTAAGTAACCTAGACCATTTTTCACGGAAAATTTATATGTATAGATCTGATGACGCAACCCGCATCAAAATCCGTTGCGTAGTTTAGGAGGAGTTAGCGGCTAAGCATACAGATAGATACACGCGGAAAGCGACTTTGTTTTATACTATGTAGAGAACATGAAGATGACATTCCAGGGTTCCTAGTACTTACCTACTTCTGCTACCTACGTCGTCGTGGAGGAGACTGGAGTCTACTAAGACTGGAGTCTACTAGACTCCGAACGCTGCCCACCCCTTGCAAACTGCGTGGCGCTGGCCAGATCAGTACATTTTGTACAAAGAGCGGGACACAGGCTTATGATGACGATGATGAAATGATGATGATGTCTTTAACTGCCTTCTTTTGTCCTCACGATTGAATTTTTTGAACTGTAGTCCATGTTAAATATACCACTTTAAATTTTATAGTTGTAAGTTTCTTTAGTGTTTGTCATTCACCTAATAACAGTAAGGCAATGTTGTATGGCTCAGTTCAACTCATTTGCGTTTGTCCGCTATTTCCCCTAGTGTTAAGTGAAGATTTCGTCGAAGGTGGACAAGCATGCTTTGCCTAGAATGAGACTGACTGTGGATTACTACCGAAACAGCCGGAACGGGGCTGGCGACAAGTTCTCAGATTAAAATATGCCTAAGTTTAGCAGTGCACTCATGTAATTATACGTACTGTAAGATTATCAAAACCTAAGTTTTGTAATGTTAGCCTTCAGTTGGTCAGGTTTGTCGAGTAGGAGATAAAACTTATCTACACCTAGTATTAAAAGCAAGTTACTATATACTATTGTTGGTATCTATAGTACATAGTAGCTACAGGAGGAAGGAAAGGAATATTTAATAAAAACAAGGAAATAGGTTTGCCATTCTGTATATTGTTTACTCATTTTAACACCGGATTCGGAATACACCACTATAGAAAAAAACTGGCAAGACACCACGTGGCGAATATGTTTGTAATATTATTAAACCAATAACTTTTTAGATACATAGTTATTAACAATTTAAATGTGATAATTGGTAACAAACATTTATATTTGCCTTAGTTATACTAGGCATAATAACTTCGGAAACAGCATTTAAACACAATCAAATGGATGATAATCCCGTTAACTATAATCTTATAGATTATTTCATCACCCCACAATGAAGTGATACACAATAACAAATACACAGTAATAATTACACGGTTACAAATAAGCAGCATAACAGTATAAAAGAAAAGCACTTAACTTGCCAAGGTCCTCTCGGTGCGGCGGCCACAAGAACATAAAACATTTCCAAGTCGAGAGATCCTTTATATAACATTTTCGAACATCCGACGCTGTCAGAAGTCATCCGAGGCGAAGACTACCGACATCATCCTAGCCATTTGAGTCGTTTGAAAACAGATCAACGAATATCTACCATTTACTTTATTAATTACATTAGTCATGTCTGATAGTTGTATTGGAATACATTATAATAATTATTGCATAATAATACAGATATTTCATAGTGATGGATGACATACATCGTAAGTTTACACGTGGTACTTTACTTTTCTTTAAAGTAGTCAATACTTCGCTTCAGAACGAATACTTCGTCCTGAAAGCTGGATACATAACATTTACATGTACCAAGTATTATTTTTACACATTTCTATATTTACAATAAGTAGTAATCTAACACAGGCAGTTGATGATAATCGCTATTTGGATATTTCGGCTGTCAGCATAAACAACAAGCTTTTTTTTTCAAAAACTACCAGTTCATGAATAAGACGTTCCTTCCCATCAGGTGAAAATATGAGAACCAAACTACTAGTTCTACTTAGTACATTCTTCTTTAATTACCGTGAGCTGGCTTAACACTAGCAAAACTATGAAAAAAAGGTGAAGACACTAACTTGGCGTTGTGTAAAATAAAAATAAAAGCATTTTGTAAAACTTTGAAGTCGTAAATGCAACCATAAGTTAAATATAAACGCACATAAAATTATCTTGTCCAATACACGACGACAAAAACTATGAAATGTACTGACAAGACTCGAACATCTCCATTTAAGTTTACTAATGTATTGAAATGTAAACTCTTTATAGAATTACCAATTCATTTTTAAACACTTGATCATCAATAAAATGTAACCAAAAGGTCATCAAAGATAAAAACTGTTGAATTATTTAATAGTTTCATAATTTAACGTTAATTAATACACCATCCTCTAGTATTACTATGGTACTCGAGAACATCTTCATAAACTAAGAAAATTCAACAGTTTTTGCGAATTGAATTGCATAATATTTTATAGTTACCTATATATGCAATTGATCCAAAGAATTCCTTGTTGAATTTTAATTATGACTTTTGAAGTTATAATATAGTGCATATGTTTGTATGCTGTTTTTCATGTTGACATCAAGAATTTAAAAGCAAATTATGTTATCTACCAATACAAACAGGACCAGAATTTTATTCGAGACAGCTTTCTCACTCTCTGAGAAAATATACATGGGTACAGATTACAAACGTTCTTTGTAAAGCCCCTATTGAAACAACTAAATACCATTTACACAAAACAAACAAACAGAACTAATCAAATTAGACTAACGTCCATCCGTCCCTATTAGTAACGACTGATCTTCCTATTAAGGGTGTCTAAAAGAAACTAATTTCCAATTTGTTTCCCATTATGTACTATTACCATACTGGCCGTGGCGTGGCAATTAATATTACATTATATGGTCAAACGAGGTGTGTTTTGCACTGCACTGTATTCAATTAATTGAATAGGTAATAGGATGCATTCACATGAGTAGCGAAGGCTGGCATCATTAGCAGTTTTTGTAAGTGCTAATAATGTGTTGCCATTCGTTTTGCTGGCTATAAGGTAGATGGCGGATTTTCTGTCACCTTTTTTCATGGCCTTATTTTTATTCTAATGCGAATCTTTGAATCTCTAAGCATGCGAAGATTTGTATAATTCTGTATAATATTATACTGCATAGTGCATCTAGAATGAAGAATGTTCTGAATAACTGTTCCATCTTAAGGCGCGGTGTCGTTATTTCCATCGTACATCTCGTCACCGCAAATAAAAAAGCTCATTTGCATATCGTTGAAATTACTACACTTCTCAATATGTTTTCCGTGTCTTTGCATTGGCGAAACTTCGAAGCTTTTGAGTGTAGTGTATGACGAGAAAATGCCACAGAATAAATAATAGTACAATAACAAATACAATGAGATATTCCTACGCGATTAAGGCTATGCATTCACCGAAGCATCCGCTGTTACGAGTTTGTGTTAGGATCCGGTACCGACCAGCTCCTACATGTGGTGCGCAATGAAGCATAACTCACGAGGATTTATATTACTAACGTTATCGTGCTAGTAGCATTTAATTACAGAGACAAACGATAGGAAGGGTTTCGCCCTTGAGCATTGGAACTGTGATAGCGATAAAGGTTCGATCCGTTATCGCTTGCACCTGGTATTTCTGAATTGACTATTAATGAGTTATATAAATGTAACTAAATCCTAGACTTATGGCATTTTTCCTTATTTATTAATTTTGTAAACATATGATGTTATAATGTTAACGGATAGGTAGGTTCATCTAGTATTTAAATAAATTAAAAAAACAGTATGTCATCGCTTTCATTTCCAAAATACGTTTTTTTTCTGAAACTTGTCCCATTTTTGGCTTCATCATTTTGCCGCGGTATTGCTGCTTACATAATAATTTCATAACACTTTGGTTCGGTTTGTCAGTGGCTACATATATTCAGCCAATCACAGGCCGAGTTTTGTACGGATCTGCCAAACCGTTGTGGAAGGAACGGAAAATAAGTTCTACTCGGCAATAATATTTTCGCGCCATTTTACCGTCTTGCCACAGTGATGTCTTGGTCATGTGGTCGGAGTGTAGAGTCTGGCCAACGAAAGCTGTCCAAGAAAAAAGACGGGAATTTAAAAAAATCAAGAGCTGTTAACCCTGGCTATACACTGCTTAAACGGAGTTGATACTATTTATTACTCGTAATCAGCAAGTTTTTTTTAAATGTTTTATGAGCTGTAAATTTCGAGTGTTTTATGAAGAATATTAAATAAAAGAGTACTTTTAATTCAGCCTTTTTATTATTTTCAAATAATCCATAATTTTATGTACAGTCGAGGACTTTAATTGATGAGCACTTGCCACTATTCGTAATTTAGCTGTACAAAACATAGGGGCTATGAGTCATAGTTGAAATTGGATTCCAAAAACTCTACACCTGATAATATTGAATCAGCTTCATCGCTTTCTTCGCTGCAATGGTTCAAGTTCGTTTACTCAAGCACGAAACGTCAATGTGTCAATTTTGACAGTTTTAAATTATTGCCATATCAAAACTTCTGAAAATAATGCGTGGACAGCTTTCGTTGGCCAGACTCTATTTACAAGGTTGTTTTTTTTTATAGCGGGGGCACTGAGCGGGTATCTTGGGTATCAGTAAATATTTGGTCAATACTACTTCATAAATTGTTTTTGTGGCCAAAATATTTACTTTGTTGTATTTAGGTCTTATTTGCATATTAATATCATCGTACTTTTATTTAACCTTACTTAATCTGTTAATTGTGTAATATATGTGAAATTGATTGAGTTAATTGATATTATTTTAATCGATATTATTTAGTGAGTTATACTGTCATACTTTGACCTACTTTAACTAGTTGATTGTGGAATATTAGTTAATTTGATTGAGTTAATTTGTTGAAAGCGTTTCAATTTTGCCGCAGAAGGTGTCTGCGGTAATCTTCTGCGGTCTTTAATTTTAACAAACAAGCCGATTCCAACAGAATTACTTCACCAGTTTGTCACCACAATTTATGTAAATTATTATAATTGCAATCAGTGTCCATTGACGAAAACAGAATACACTTAATTCGGTATTTCACGCACAAATAAAATTTAATTGCATCAACTCTTTGAGAAAATTATTATGACCAGTAAAATTGATGGTAATTGGTTTCGAATACGTTTATGTTAAATAATTCGTCAAATTATTTCACAATTTAATGGAATAAGTGACAGTTTAAGTATTCAATAAATATTAAATGAAATTATGGAAAGTAGACAATCAGTGAAGTAAGTAGATAAGGTGTATTTATACCTAAATTAACTTCCAAAGGACTGGCATGGTAATTTTGTTCTAAAGCTCTTTGTTTATTTATTTGTCGTATATTGTAGTGCTGGCAATTGGTGTCAGAGTTCGTCAGGCCGTCCGAGGGCTTCTGACATGGCGTAAAGACTGCGGGTCCGACAGCTTAACGTGCCCTCCGAAGCACAGAGCGCTGGAAAACCGTACATAACTTAGAAAAGTCATTGATGCGGAACCGGTGTCGTTGGATTCTAAGCTGCACTAGTATATTGCTAGGTAGTATACACTAGTATACCGCTAGGGTACCATCGCTCAAACAAATAAAATAAAGTAAATCTTCACAATTCTGAAAATATTTTATTGTTGTGTCTCATTTTATTTCTTCTTTGGACTTAACTCAGAGGTTTACTGCACGTAGGAAAATGAATAAAGCATATAATTATTCAAGTATCAATTGGTAATAAACAATGTAAGAACATCACACCATACAATAATGCAAACCAACACATTATCACATCAAGTAAGACAGTGGGACGAGTCTATTGTTTACCAATTGTCAATTGAGATTATAAAGCAGTATGGGCAAAACAAGTACTATGCCAAATATATTGAAATTTGCCCAATTGAGGCATTCACTTGATAAAAGGGTAAGTGCTCTGCTCGACAGCAGTTTATAGTAATGGCTCTCTATTTCCTATTATCAGCAAGCTTGAGTTAAAATAAAAACTTTTTTTGATGTGTAATATCTTTCCGCTCGATTTCCTGCAATCTATGCGAGTTATTTTGTGAAAAGTGTTAAACAATGTGTTAAACAGTGAACAACGTTAACAAGATGTCAGATATTACACATCATATGTGACTACTGTAAGGCTCGCTTGTTTTTTCTGCAAAGTAGTTGATTCATGTCTTTCAACTGCTTTCAGGGACCTAACTACAAGGTCAAAGAGTAATAAGACTCTCATAACAATTGCAGTACTACTGAATACATTGAATTGCAAAGTTTCCCGAATAAAATTGTATTATTCACAAAGAACCCATACTGTTCATACGCTCCACAGTATTCAATGATAATTTATAGCTATTGATACGCCAAGTTAAAGCTGTTTTCACATCGTATTACAAAGTAAACGCTACGCCTTCCGTCACTCATAAATCTCAGAACTCACGCTGTAAATCCACGTTGATTGCGCAAAAACGCACGTCGTCTGTTAGTTCGTGATATAGTGTCGTCTAGGAAACTAAATAAAAAGTAGGTTACAATATTATAGTTGTATAAAGTGATGACCGGTCGAAAGATAAAGTAGTATAGTTAGAAGAAGAAGTATATTCTAAGCAAGGGTGCTCCACCTTTTCTTAGAATATACATTTTCATTCTTGACGGGTCCTCAGATAATAATTATCAAAAAAAACAATTTGACAGTTATTTGCTCAAATCAACGCTAAATTTGTTATTTCAAAACATCACATAATAGTGGGGGTTTCCATACTCACTATGCTTGGCAGGTTTTGGTGATCCAGTAGTTGGTGATAATACTTGAGAAAATCATCATGATCAGCCTATATTTGTCCACTGCTGGACATAGGCCTCTCCTAATGCCATTTTGCTCGGTCTTCAGCTCCCCTCATCCTCTTCCAGCCGCTTTTCGCAGGACGTCACTTCACCTGGTCACAGGGCGTCCTACACTACGTTTACCTAATCGTGGTCTCCACTCAAGACCCCAACGGTTATTGGTTCTTCTGAAAATGTGACCAGCCCACTGCCACTTTAGCTTGCTTATCCTAACAGCTATGCCGGTCAACTTGGTTTTCCGTCGGAAAACAGGCAAAAAAACAGGAATATGCTTCTGCCCTTTACGTGTATTCCGTAAATGGTTCTCGCGGTACAGAAGTATATTTTGTTTAAAGTAGAGAAGCTGTGTTAAGTTAACGGGCGCGCCGCGATTTTACGTCTCAATGTACACATTCATGTCAAAGCACAAAGGTACGTTTGTAAAAATGCGTAGGGAAACATCCATATTGTATATTCTCAAGACACGAATAGCGTTTATATCTTTTGATAAGACAAGCTCAAATTATAAATTTATCCCCCGATCCCTTATTATAACTAAGAACCATCTCGATCATATCAGCTTTCAAATAGAAAAAAAACCGCATCAAAATCGGCCCATTCTTTTGGGAGCTACGATGCATACACACCCTAAACTTATAACATCCCTTTTCTTTTAAACTTATATCATCTCTTTTCGCGTTCGGGGATTAAAAATAGTAATAAACATTATAAAAGGGAAACTTATATTTATTTTGTGCAATTTGTGCGTCAAATATGATATAACCACTATTCGAAAATGCAACAGTTGACGGATTTGATACAAAATTTGGTTCGCGCCATTGCGATCCTATTCCCAGATCGGTAGTTTTCACATACCTTCGGGTGAGAAGTGGCAGTTCTATTAAATGGTAGAGCACTGTATGAAAATCTTATAATAGGTCAGGGTGACGAGAGTAGAGCAGTGATACGTAAGACATTGCTGTTCAAAGTATTGCAATAATTATTGTCATTTTATAAACAGGAGTGTATATTTACCATCGGGGCAATAATGCAGTTATTTTTAGGCTTTAATGTGACAATGTGGAAAATAAAGACATGTTTGCATGGATAGTAATGTCGTACAAGGCATAGAATTGCCCCCTTGTTAGTCACGCAAGAAAGTTGTTACAAAATGCAGACAAATAGCAAACGCACGCTTGACAAACTTCCCACCCGTACGTCTTGAAACTCCTGAACATAAAAACCAACACCCACTCTGCCGTAAGGCCTTGCGCACACGGCATTCGATCTCTCGATTTATTGCGATTCCCGATAAAATTATAATCGTTATTTATCGCAGACGGTTGGAGCGTGTACTTGCATTATTCATCCGATGGCGGGTTGCGATGCTCGACGATTTACTATGCATTGTTGGTTGTATCGACATATTTCAGATGCAATTTTCGCACGATGTTTCTTATGATGCAAGCGTTCGCTGATTCTTGGTACCGTGTGTCAGATGGGCTGATAACATTTTTATTCGAAAACTTAAGCGTGGAATTAATTATTAAACCACTTTTCTTGTACACTGTAGATTGCAATTTTAAATGTGTATGTTTGAAATTTCGAACAGCATGCGTCAAGTTGGGCGTTTTGGCTATTAAGTTCATAATTAGATCTACATAATTAAAACTACCACCACGTGAAGGTAAAAATATCTATCAGAGTTCAGACAATTCAACATAATAATATGGGTATTAAAACAACTGCAAAAAAAGTTGGATTGCTTTGTCCTCCTCAGTGATTTCCTTAAAATACATCCCAGGGTGCTTATTCGCTATGCCACACGTCATTCCTTGTCAAAATTGTGTGACATCATTACAACAATTGCAGGTATATGTAAGGGAAGATTGAATACTTTCCTTTCCATTACGTAATATCGTGGTCAATCGCAGCTCCATCCCGATCGATAAAAAATAATTAGGTAAGAAATTACACAGAAGTTCAACCAACAAACTGCACTTTCCTCATGATGAAACAAATGCCGTAACAACCACTAACCTACTCACTAAACATCCACTTAACCTCATCACGTCCTGCTAAAATAAATCTTTGCTTAACTCAGTTAAATAAAATACTAGGCGATTCAGCTACGGTAGTGTGTTGTTTGTCACAGTATAAGAAGAGCAATAAGATATGTAAACTCAATGAATTTAATTATTTGTATTTATTCTGTTCCAACGTCTGAGAGAGATTGCTTTATTGAAAAGACTGCTGCTCTATTTTACCAATGATCTGTCCTCTACTTTTTTTCTTTTTCTTGTAATGTTTGGCGTGCAATAAAGCATACAAATCTTCAATAGTATTTGACTCGGTGAATGCTGAAACGAGTTTGACACTCGCATTGTCTCATTTCCTTGGACCATAAACATTCGCAATACAATGCGTGTATGTCAGCAGCAATATGGGGCTTGTAAGGCAAATCTGGTGATCAGCTTAATTTACGGACGGACTACTCACACAAAGTCTTAAAATACATCCCAGGGTGCTCACGCAAAGTTCAAGCCCCGCGCTCACGTGCAATATGAACGTACTCTTGTGACAGATATGCATGATTATTATCATTATGATAACGCACGTTACAGACTATCGCTGTGTTGTACTTTTTATTCTGCTCTTCTCTTGCACTACGGCCGCCAGCATACATTACAATCACGGGGTAATTAAGATGTCCAGCGTCGGACAAGCGGACACGCCGCAGCTTGTCGAAGGAAGCACGCCTGCAGGCAATTTGCACGCGCCTGTTTGTAAATGCAGGAGGGCGAGGAATAAATAGCTTTAGACTTGGTATTTAATTAGATTTCGCTGGGTAAGACATGCTGACAAAATTTGTCGTGGTTTCATCATAAATCATAAGCTGGAAGCTGTTTTTCTTTTCCAAGCTGCCAACTATTTCGTATCTCTCTCTCCCTCTTCTAATCTTATTTGTGATCGTGCGTAATTTTTTTACGACTGCGCGGAGGGTAATGTGTTTTTCAGTCTATATATGTATGTATGTATGTATGTATGTATGTTTGTTCCTTTGTGGCACTCTAGAGACGAAACGCGTCGGCTAATTTTGATGATTCTTACGTCAATCGATTTTCTTGCGAGTGCTACTAATGCATAGACAACTGGACATTACTCCGTACTTTAGACAGGCTGTTGACGAACGTCACAATGAGCGCATGTGACTATCGTCATTTTGGTGCTGATAGCAGCTATTTGGCAGTAGTGAGCATCCACGGAACTAAGGGTGACTTATAATGTCAGGAGATGAAACAATGTCAATTTTACTACCATGGATTCAAAGCGCCCCACCGAGCAGGTGGGGCGCTTTGAATCAGCACAAACGAAATTATAGCAGATCCTATCCAATGTTAGTAGTAGAGATCAGTGTTTTATTGTCATGACAGTAATGAAAATTCAAACACCATGTCAAAAACCAGACGCCATAAAAAGAAAAAATTAAAGTCGAAGAACTAATTGAATAGGTATTTGAAAATCATATTACATATTTCTGTTATAATTTTTCATTTCGAATGCCTATTTATCATCTATAACGGCTTAAAGTTGGTTAGCATCCATTCGCACTTCAAATTATTCCCTCGTTTTAGTTTTGTTCGCAGTCGGGTTTTTAGCGCTTTCGATTGTTTCGTTAAGCTTGTAGCTAATCTCAGATATCTGTAGGTAATCTCATCCGTCCCGTCAAGTATGTTATCACTTTAACAGTCTGTATCAGTTCAATTCTGGACGTAGGCCTCTTCCAAAGGCTTTTAGTACTAGCACTACAAATTCAACTTCCAAATAATAGCTGCATTTATTATTGTACACATATCGTGCATTCACTTCTTACACGTGTCGTAAACTTAAATGTTATTTACTACAATGACAGATATTTTTGCTTTGGACTTTAAAATGTTACCCACTTTCTGAAATTAATCTCAACGTCATTCCGAACACTCTAAAGAACTGCAATTATCACAAAGTATCCATAAAACCAATTAATCACATCAATTACTTTAATCACCACACCTTTACCGTAAGAAATTAAATATCCATTCAAGTATCCGTAAAGTGCCCAATAAAGAAATGCCAAAGTACCTACGAGAAATGGCAAGGTGCCCATTATAGAATTGACAAGTGTCTGTTAAAGAAATTCCAAAATGATTTCAGACTTTTACTGCACACTTGGGACCTTTTTATTGGCAATCGGAAACTTGTCTCTTTTAACTTACTGTCTAGAAATAGGGCATGTATGAATGTCTATGTATGTATACCTATGTATGTTTGCATGTATGCAATGTATGTTTGTATGTATGATTGTTCAGCGCATCTTATTTCTTAACGGCCTGAAGGATTTTAATACATGATGATGTCATTGAATTCGACGAAAATAATAAAAATCATCAAACCCTATCTAGTGCGTTCTCAAATTAACGGAATTATAATGAGGATACCAAAAATATAGTTATACCTAATTTAGGTCAAAATAAAAATGGTGATCACCACGTTTCATATTATAAGCTACAACACTAATTAAGTTAAATAAGAAACCCGACTGCCTAGAGAGATGGAAACAAGGTTAGAAGCATTAGATATTTCTCTTAATCTTTTTACAATGCCTACGCTTTCAGCTGCACGCATGCTTATATTTTTAAATTTTACCTTCTTTAGATCTTTTTAGGCAGTCAGGATTTTTATTCATGAATTTATTTATTTTATTTTGCCTTAAGTGTTCGACCTAGTGCGTAATTGAGTGCTGGCAATGTACTCGTAATGAAACGTTTACCAAACAGTAATGTCGATTTCGATATACCGCACTTTAAAGCGCGAAATCGATGGGATGGAGCAATCAAACGTTGAAAATCCAGCTCAAGGCGATGGTTCGCAACAGCAAATCAACGACGTCAAAAGCATCAAGTCTGCAAAGGGCATTAATCAAAAGGATCCACAACTAAAAGGACAAAAGCCGCCATCGCTAATTGTCTGATAATTACCGGACACCTCAACGTCATCCATCAAATCGGTGGAATGGAAAAAACGCGGCCAAAATGAACGACACTTTTGCCGGTGTCATTAAGGTGACACGGCTTACGTAAGCAGATAAACTTTTGAAATGTTAAAAAGGGAGTAAAAGGTAAAGGGCAGAGTGACTTGATAATTATAGACAGGGAGGCACATACTAATTTGCTTATGATAAATGTTCAACTGTTTAATTATTCAACTCGTAATTTAACTCCACGGCCTAAATAATGGATAGAAGGAAATGAAGGCCCCACAACATCGGAGACCCTTTCTTCAGCAGTGGACGTATTTCCGGATGATGATGATGACGATGATGATTTTATGTATCGTTAGGATTTTCATCGTCAACAACACCTTTTTTATCTTGTTACCGG
Organism: Alsophila aescularia; assembly: GCA_946251855.1. Taxonomy (NCBI): domain Eukaryota; kingdom Metazoa; phylum Arthropoda; class Insecta; order Lepidoptera; family Geometridae; genus Alsophila; species Alsophila aescularia. The sequence continues at coordinate 31,291,347 of OX276375.1, forward strand.
GTATTAAAATTTTGGTAAAATATCGGATAAGCCTTACTAGGCTACAGGGCAGAGCAACGTTGAATGAGACAACGGTTGTACTTGGTGATTGTTTCTTTATTACAAAAAGTTGAAGTGTTAGTACAATAAAGCTAAAATTTACAGTAGGCTATCTAAAAACCACTTTAAAATAATATAGGGTGCCTTATAATTACTAAAATAGGAGAGTTGGTGGCTAGGGCTAAAGGCCTCCACCCTCAATGTTCTTTTTAAAATGCAATATTCTATCTCAGGCGTGAGCTACTCAAACTTGCCTGCGACCAATACCTTTATTTGTTTAACTTTGTTTTGGGTAAGGTTGACTGCAGAAGAATTTAGTAAAAAGGGGAACGGGCTCTACCGCTGTTCTCCCCATTCCATCTCTGCAGGCCTAGCACGGGGGGTGGACATATTTTCCCCGGAGAAAGGATAAAAATTGGTGGATATACAGCGGGAGTAGCGTTCTCTATGGTTCAGTACCATTGAATTTTACTTTTAAGTCTTCAATATTTTGACAAATCCAAAATACTTTCAAGAATCACTCGTTCTTTTGATGATAATTTCTGTGGTTTATAGATTATATTTCCAAAAATGTTCGTGCGTACCATTGACACACCCGGACACTTTCCTAGATCTTTATAAAGAAGCCGCGTTTTAACTACGCGTTAAATAGACAGAGTAGACACAGTCGTTTAGTATACTTCCTTTTTTTTTGTTCAGAAATTCAACGTTTCATGAGCATATACCGCCCACGCCGGAGTTTTTTTTCCATTGTTTGCTTTTTTCGCATCAAAATATAATTATAAAATGCTCGCGACATTTTGGTTGTATGAAGATAAACTTTTATACCCACCTTCAAGAGACGGTGATATATATTCCCCGTCTTATATCAAACGGAGAGTATTTTAATATATGTTTTTCAAGTCTATGCTTTTAAGAAGGAAATAGCATGGGAGAAGCGATGGATAGCGGCACATAATGTCTATGTCAAACGTCAATAGATACATTTTCTTTTTTGATTTTATCCCTTTCCTCGTTTTCCGTGCTATGTAAGGTAGAGAAGAGAATTATTTCCACTGAGAAGTGGATAAAAACGGGGGAAAGAGATTTGTCCACATTAGTCACCACATTGGTGTGTGTGTGTGTGTGTGTGTGTTTGTGTGTGTGTATAGCTGAACTCCTCGTTGCTTTGGGCCCAGCTGACCGCTAGGTAGGACTCCAAAGATCCAACGGAGTGTCACGTAGGTTTATATTGGTTGTCATAAACAATACAACTAATAAAAAAAACTTGTATAGAAAAACTGAATGTAATGAATTAAAAAGCCCTGTTTATAGAATCAAGGGTTTATTCCACATGACATGACATGATAATTGACATGAGCATAAAATATAAATCATAGAGTTACACACAAGGAGGTTCTATATACAATACAAAACCTGCATCACAGAAATAATACCATGAGTACTTCAACAGAAATTACTAATCAACTAGCGAAAGTGGGACATGGAGTTTCTCAAAACTCACCCAAAACGGGGTTAGGGCGTTCACGAATTTCCTCCTACAGGAAGGCGGGTTTAGCGCTATGGCCTTCAGAGGGCCAGGGCTCACTCGACGATGCAGATGTATTCTAATAACAACAAGGGCGAGTCAAATTGGGCACACGTGGCCCTAGGGCCAAATCCCTACTGCACGTCACCACGCTATAAGTACTCACCCGAAGACAGCCTCGTTCCAAACAATCCATTGTGCCTAATGAATTCGAACTTCACTTGAACAGCATCAAACTATTGATGTTGGAAGACGATTGTCAACTTTTACCCCTTCTATGGGTAGGAAAAAATCAAGCTTTTTAATTTGTTATTGATATTCTACGTTGTTTTATTTTACGCTATAATTTCGCCCAAACCTTTTATTGATTTTACTTTTTGCCTAATTAGAAGGCTCCAGCACTCCTTTTTACCCCAATTATCGGTTTTTCTTCCGGTGTCTCAAAAACTGACAGCATTCGTTGTCAATTTGACATTTAATTTTCGTTCCTTCGTCATTTGGTGGATACATACCGAATTCTGGCGCTCTTTGAGTGGTGGGGAGCAAACCAAGGGTAACAACCTACTGCTGGGCAAAGATTTAAGTACTATATTTTGCTTTGCCACATTGAACATCCTTTGCTAATCATAAACCACTTATTTCTCATTAATCCAACTTGGAGCCTGACGACCATTATAAATTTCATCTTCTAACTTTAGATACCTAATAATAAATGAAATGCATGCCAAGGGAAGATGACCTAAAATGCTTCAAATTCAAAATAATATATTTTAGGTGCATTAAAATCTAGTCGATTCTAGCAATTCCTTCACTCCACGTATAGTCTTTCACCATTATTATTTTTCAACCCCAAATAATGAAAGACAAATGAAATATTGACCCGGATTAAGAAACTTTAAAGTCTTTGTCGTATGGTTCAAATTCCCGCGTTTTCTATCAAACGATGTAGTAAAAACTGCAGATAACTGTCTGCGGCATACATCACGCTGATCTAGTGACTTGATTATAGAATCGTATAGAGTAAATATACTATTAACACATGAAACCGATATTGAAGTCAGGAAAGAGACGAAATAGTACCTATTGGAATAATACAACATATATTATAATATGTTTATCAATAACACATTTGTCAGCCATTTTATGGTACATTTTATGTGAAAAACCTTATATTTTGAAATAAGCATAGGTAAATTTTAAGATCAATGCTAAAGCTAATGAGATTATCAATTTTGATATGTAACATAAAAATGTTTCCCAATACTAATATATTAAAATTATGGTGTCAATTGCATTGATATATATTATGTCTTACTAACATACATAATCATGGAAGTATTTTATATGTAGGTACTTCATGATAGTAATATTTTAAGAAAGAAGATAATTAATTAATAAAACAAATGAAACCATTTTGAAACGTAGACTGAAACAAGCATCTATTTCGATATTCATAATTAAATTCAAGATCATATTTTCATTACGGCTCAAATTGACCGAATATCAAATAATGCAGCTGCACTGACGCAGTAACTCTGTCTCTAACAACCAAAGTCAAAAATATTCCTAAGAAATCACTTACCATGTAAAAAGAACATGGACTACTAAATGCCCAAATTATGCTGCAAACTGCATATTATCTGTACAACTATTCATCAAGATCGAGTCGCCCATACATCCGTTTTGATGACATTCATGAAATTTTCATAAGTTTTTTACTTGGGTGACTTTGTTACCATTGTCTGTATAATAATTCCATCAATAAAATCCGAGGTTTTGTTCCATTGCAGACGTTAAAAAAACGTTATTTTTGTGGGTTTGAAGGTCTTAGAAAAACGTCTGGAATGGAATGAGGTCATGGTTTCATGAATAGGTATATATGTCATATTGAATTATGTTGATTTATTGATTTTAATTAGAGCGTAACCATATTACCCAAATTATACAGTTACATGACCATTTTCTGATGATAAAATATCTGTTCAGTGGACGAATGAAGAAGGCTGATGTCATCAAGACTGACGTATTGTAAAAAAATGAATAAAATGCTGCAAAAACGAGACGTAAAACCATATTTAATTCTAAAATCTGGTAATCTATTAACTAGTGGCTCTGTGAGCTGTAGACCTCGCGCATACAAACTTTTATGCAAACAATCTAGCGGTGCACAGTAGCGCCATCTAGTTACCTTATTGTAACACTAACATTAATAACCAAGGTGCTCCATCAATCCGTTCCTAGTGGGTAAAGGGTTGATTCGAATGGTAGAAACCTAAAAGTGATAAATTTACTGCATTTTGAGAAGTTATTCTGCTCATCACGCCAAAGATCCACGTCAGATCTTCACCAAATTTTTATGAGGCCAATTTAAAGCTATTACCTTTCAAATAAAAAAAGAACCATCAAAATCGGATTTAATAAGGCGGAGATATTCAGTGGCAAATAGTCATTCATTTTTTGCCACTTTTTGGGGGAACCCCACTGTTGATGATAGGAGCTCAATAAAATTACGTCTTTTGTTGGTGAACTCATTTATCTCTCTTTTTGAAATAAAATATGACACCTTCAAATATACATTTTAAATTAAGAAAATACAGTTCTTTCCTTTTTAATATACTGGCCAGTGTCGCCAATACCCACCAATCAAAAATCCCCGACGAGTAAAATATTCAAAAAATTAGTTTAAACTGTATACCAAGTTTCTTGTAGATCGATTGAGAAATGCGACCTGTAGAGGAGAACAGAGATCCAACTGGATAGACAGACATCCAGACCGACGGAAATTCGGACATACGCAAGCAATTTTGTCCAAGCTGAAACGAAGACGCTTCGCTCGCGTTTCGCGCTCTCTCGGTCAATAAACTAGCTGTGTCCGTCCGTGGCTTCGCATTCTATTAACTAAGATACCAATATATCAAATATTTGACCAACATTTCTTCAGCCGCCAATAAAGATTTTTATCGACTGCTCGGCTTCTACTCATCGGATTGATATACGAATTACACTAGTTTTTAAGTAAAACCCTAAGCTATCCAACAGTGAAAGCGCATCGGTCCAGTAGTTTTTACGTTATGCGCGAACTACCAAACATACAGAAAGTAATAAAAAATTATATAAAAAAATTAAAGTGCTCTAGTCCATTTTTATTAATTATCTTCTTTGTACAGACTTTTTCGTACATATTGACATTTTCGTATTTATTATAAGTAAAGATATTTATTACTTCAAAATTAGTATAACTTTGGACTCGGTATGAACTGAATGAGTATGAACTCAAATCATACCAATTTTCCTTTTAATTTATTCTGTAGTTTCAGCGTGATGCGTGGTCAAGATACAGACAGACAGACAGAAACATTAAAAAAAACAGGTTTGTCATCATATCGAATACAGAGAACACTCCAAAAAAATAATTCTAAATATCTTCAATGTACAGAATTGGACCTGTTACAGTTATAATATAAGTATAGATAAAGCTCATTATTACCTGTGTCAATTATTAAACAATACAAATCTTTTAATAGACGGTTGGAGTGGCAACACAGATGCCACCTGAGATTGTAAGACAGAGCCTCCTTGCGTGTCGATGGGTACTTCATTTCATCCCTATGACACAGAATAAATAATACTTCTACCCTATGATTTGAAATTGTACGAAGCTCCGCTCTTGGCAGCTATCTTTAACTGCAAGCAAGATTGCGACAAAATCTTGTGTTAGTTATGCAAGAGACCACCTGGTGAAGTACCACACATTTGTCGGATATTCAACCGCCAAGTTGTAGTGTGCAAACATATAGAGGTTTGAAGGAAAATGTTTCCAGCGAAATTAATGGCCAATGAGGCTTAAAACCAATGTCTCTGGTTGTCGTAGTGCTGCGCAAGATTTTGCATCCAAAGTTCTGGGTGGCATTGCAACTGTTAGGCTACCATCGCTCTAAATTCTCTTACTGTTCAATAGTGTAACTTTGAATCCAACGATACCGGGTTCGGTCCTAGGCTCCGCACCAACGACTTTTCTAAATTATGCGGTTTTTCATGCAGGTACGTTAAGGCGAGTCACCGGAAGCAAAGCGGAGAAAAACTGGTTTTCTAGATCAAATGTTATAGCTATTTTCTTTCAAATAATGGTGTTACAAAAAATACACGATACACCTAAGGATATTGTCTTAAGAATGTGCTAATTTGTTACACGATAGGATGTACTTTACTCGATCAAATAAAATCTTATATTCTTTATTGTACACATAAATCACATAAACAGTAAATAAACTTTATAGAAGATGTACAAAGGCGAGCTTAACCCTAAAAAGAGTTTTCTTCCAGCAAACCCTTGAAGAAAGAGAACGTTCAAACAAACGTAGGTTTCTGTGTAAATTAACCTAAATTAGCAAGAAAATCGCAAAAATATATATGTATAGTATGTATATTAGTTTTTGGGTATTTACTTTATTTTACAATTTATTATATATATATATATATATATATATTATATATATATTATATATATATATATATATATAATAAATTGTAAAATAAAGTTAATAAAAATATATATGTATAGTATGTATATTAGTTTTTGGGTATTTACTTTATTTTACAATTTATTATATATATATATATATATATATATATATATATATATATATAATAATAATATATATATATATAATATATATATATATATATATAATATATATATATATATATATATATATAATAAATTGTAAAATAAAGTAAATACCCAAAAACTAATATACATACTATACATATATATTTTTATTTACTTTATTTTACAATTTATTATATATATATATATATATATAATAAATTGTAAAATAAAGTAAATACCCAAAAACTAATATACATAAGAAATATAAGTATACATATGGCTACATATATATACTTACATAAATAAATAAATACAAATTAACATGTCAAATATACCGGGTAAGATAAGAATAGTTTATTTATAAAGAAAATGCTCTTTTATTTTCACTTTGAAGACTTCAATAGAGGGACTAGCACGAATAGAATGAGGAAGTGAATTCCATAACTTGACTGCTCGTACAGTGAACGACTTACTGTAGGAACTAGAAGAGTGAGTGGGTACTTTAAGGAGGAGGGATTTTGTGGTCCTGCATTGAATGTTGCGAGGCACAAGATAGTCAAAACGCACGCGAAGGTAAGGAGGAGAAAGTGGATTAAAAAGGATAGAATAAATAAAAAATAACACATGAAAGTCTCGACGCTTACGGATAGGTAGCCATTTAAGTTGAGATCTGAATTCTGATACATGATCAAATTTACGCAGACCGAAAATAAAGCTGATGCATAAGTTTTGGAGGCGCTCTAATTTGTTAAGAAGTTCCTCAGTGACGTCAAGAAAACAAACATCAGCGTAGTCAAGGAGAGGAAGTAGAAGGGCCTGAGCCAAAGTTACCTTGGTTTTAAAGGGTAAAAACATCTGGAGGCGCTTGAGAGATTGAAAAGAGTAATTCACTTTCTTGCTGAGTGCGCTGATGTGAGTAGTCCACGACAAATGGTTGTAAAAGATAACACCCAAGTTCTTTGCAGTATTAGTATATGGGATCAGAACTTTTTCATAAGTTACTACAGGAATTCTAGAATGGTTTAAAAGGTTAAGCATAAAAGTGCTGCCTATTATGATAACTTGGGATTTGGAGGGATTAACAAGAAGACCAAAGGATTTTGTCCAGTTACTAATACTACTCAAGTCAGTATTAATCAGCTCAATGGCTCCGACTATATCATTAGGTTTAAAGTGGCGGTACAGCTGCAAATCGTCCGCATAAGGATGGAAGTGAGAAGAAAGAACAAGAGTGATAGCATTAAAGAAGACAGAAAAAAGGAGAGGCGAGAGAACACCACCCTGAGGGACACCTGCAGTGAGATCGCACCAGTCAGAGAGATTCTCATTATGTCGGACACACTGTGACCGTCCTCTTAGATAAGAGTCAAACCACGAGTTTACTGAAGGAGAGACATTAAGTAATGCAAGGATTCCAAGAAGGATGTCAAAATCAACAGAGTTAAATGCACTGCTAAAATCCAGCAGGGCCAAGACTGTAAGAAGTCTGTTGTCAATGGCCCAGTGAATGTCATCAGATACTTTGACCAGTGCACTGACTGTGCTGTGGCCAGGACGAAAGCCTGATTGATAGGAGGTCAGCAGATTATGGGAATTCAGAAAAAATGAAAGTTGCCTGTACACTACATTTTCAAGGATTTTTGACAAGATCGGGAGGATAGAAATTGGACGGAATTGCGATACAGATGTAAGGTTAGAAGTTTTTGGAAGAGGAATTACGAAGGCTTTTTTCCATTGAGCAGGAAAGAGGCTCGTTTTCAATGAATAATTGATGAGGTGAGTGATAATAGGAATAAGCTCAGAGGAGACAGTTTTTATCATTTGAATACACAGGTTATCAGAGCCAACAGCTTTAGTGGAGATGGATAAAAGGGATTTCTTAATGTCACTTTCAGTAACCTCTTTAAAGATGAAAGGAGTACACTGCGGCTTAGATATGCTAGAAAGAAGATTCAGAGTAGAATGTTTAACAGAGTCGTTAAGGATAATAGGAGGTTGTGAAAAATGTTTGTTCAGTATGTTTAAATCAAAAGATACATCGGAGCCACTATACTAGAACAGCTGCCAACACCAAGAGATTTAAGAAATTTCCACATTTGAGCAGAATCAGAGTTTTCAATCGAGGTGTGTATATGACGTCTCTTTGCATCACGATACATCTTACTGCAACGGTTTCGAAGTTTCTTGAACACAGATAGGTTTTCTACTGTTGGATACTTCCTATAACGTCTCTTAGCTTTGTCCCTTTTGGACATCAGTTTTTTAATAGAATCAGTAAGCCAGGGAGCCGGAATGTGCTTAACCTTAACCCATCTAAGAGGAGCATGTTTATCAAATAATCCAATTATAATACTATTTAAAGCTGAAATCTTAACATCCATGTCACCAGAACAAAGAACAAGGGACCAGTCAATTTTACTCGCATCATCGCACAAACGATATTCTTAAAACTACGTAGGAGAAGGAACTTAGGTTTGCGCTTGGGACGCTGAATTTTATAGGAGAGAAACACAAGGTGATGGTAAGAAAATGGTGCAGACAGCTGACCATATGTAGCAATATGGTCAGGGTCAGAGACTATAATGAGATCAAGAAGAAAGGGAGTACAGTTAGGAGAATGGTGAGTAGCAGAAAGAGAAAGAATATTCATATTAAGAGATGAAACCAGAGACATAAGTCGGTTGCTACGCACATCCTGCTTTAATAGGCATGTGTTGAAATCACCGAGGATAAGAGAGTGATCAAATAGAGGATTCATATTTTGGAGCTTAGTTTCAAGAGATGTAAAAAAGTCAATATTGCGAGAAGGAAGATAATAAACGCCAAGCAAAACTTTAGAATGATAGACAACAATTTCAATAAAAAGGTGTTCAGCAAAATTAGAATACACACTGGGTGACTGATCCACTATTTTGTATGGGATATCAGCTCTCAAGTATATAGCCACCCCACCGTACCCCTTTCCAACCCTATCATTACGAATGAGAACAAAACCAGGTAGAGGGTATTGAGTAGAAGGCAGAGCTGGTTTAAGAAAAGTTTCAGAAACAAGAATAGCATCAATGGATTTAAAATCAAAAGAAGATAGAAGGTCAGCATAATGAGCATGGATTCTTTGAGCATTAATATGAACTATGTTAATATTTTTACTAAAATTGGAAAACACTGCCTCAAGTTGATCATGCAGATGGATTGAGTCATCACTAAAAGCACTTGCATAATCCTTATCGGTCGTACAAGATGAAGAGCAAGAAAAAACTATCATATATTTGGATATCAGACATGTATATAAATATATCTAAATATTTTTTCAATATATAAAATATAAATATATACTAATAAGTTATAAATAAAATTACAAAAGTTTAAATTAACTTTTATCCAAAAGTCCACTTTGCACTCGCCGGCAAGCATTGAAAGAAAGAGCAGCTTTAATTTAATTTTTAACACCAGGGCCCTATTTCACAAAGTGATATATCATAATAAACCTACAAATGTCAGTCGAATACGCAAAACCTGCGTTTCATATAACAAAAATGTACGACATTTCTATAGTTTGACTGACAATTGTCGGTTTGATTGACATTTGTCAGTGCACTATAGTTTTATGATATAGGGCCCAGGAATTTAATACATGTAACATCACTGAACAGTTTTACTGCATAATAATACTAAAATATTTCAAAAAAAACATAAACCATTACTGCATGATAAAATAAAAATATCCAAAATACAAGCTTAACACAAGTTTGAATAGGTGGAAGTTTAGAAACACAACAATCATGAATGCTTTACAATAGTAACGTAGATTAAATTAACAGATTTCACTATTATACTATAAAGAGTTAAAGTTTATTGTAACATAGTTTGTGTAGCTATAATTCAAAGATATATATATATATATCATGAGTTTAAAAACACAAAATTTGTGAAAAGATTCACACTACATAGATAGTAGATAACAACATAGATTAAATTACAAATTTCACTATTATGATAATATAAAGCGGAAAAGTTTGCAGTAAGTTGGTTTATTAGGTATGATATAAAGACAAAATATCTGATGAATGAATAATTAGAAAAAATAAAATAAATAGTAAAATGAAAAAATAAGAAAAAATAAGGTAGCAGGATGGGTATTGAAACAAGTTTACAAAAAAGTTTACAAAATCTTGAAAACAGGCTAAAATAAAAGTCTGAAACGAATGATTTATTCATAAAATTTCTGACCTTGCACATAATTTTTATATGGAAATATTTATTTTTAAGTACTACAGATAACCTGCTAAATTTTGGTTTTCAACTGAAGTCCTATATTTATTAAATAAAAATTTATCCCAGAACTTGAACATTACCCAGCGGTTTCAGAACACGCCGCGCCACCCGCTACCCCATCAGTCACAATCGGGCGCTTGCCAACGGTGGTTATGTGTCAAATTTTCTCCGCCCGAAATAATTGAAAATAACTAATAAAAAAATAATAGGAAGAAATCAATGTACATATCTAAAAGAAGGACAGGAAAAGATAACTATAAGGAAAGGTATGTTAATTACTCTCTTTTTATAGTAACATTTAATTTTATTTGATTTTGTAATTACTTGATGACACAGACTAAATATATCAGTATGACCAAAAAGTTGTGGCTAGTTTTATTTTAAAAACTGCATAGTAACTGAGTAAGTATAGTCAATTTGTAAGTACTCTCGAGTCGTTCAAGCGGTTGCGCGACAAAACAGGTAAATTAGGATTATTGATTAAACAAGAGTTTATTCAGATAAATACTTTCAAATACTATTTTGGTATTTATATTATTTGTATGAGATAAATGGAGATAGATCAGGACTGTGGTAACTGGACTAACGTGATGGTAGACTTTGAAAAATTCCACTGTAACTCCTAGAATGGTTGGGCTAGATGTGCCGAGTTTGAGCTTTTTTGTAAGTTGTGATGAGATCTTACTTATGGGTCAACTGGCCTAACTTGACAGTAGACTTCGAAGACTGCCACTGGAACTCCTAGAAGAGTAGAGCTAGATGTGCCGAGTTTGAGCTTTTTTTGTAACTTGTAATGAAATTTTACTTTTGTTTCAACTGGACTAACCTGATAGTAGACTCAGAAGACTTCCACGGGAACTGTATGTTGTGATAAGATCATACACGAGGACTGATTGGACTAACCTTTAAAAAGGAAACGAAATCAAGAGCAACCCACAAAGAAAATACGAAAGATCAATGAAAAAACCATTCATCAACGTGATTATGGACCTACAAGTTTGGCCCCGGATAGTACTTCAGAACAGTTGGAGAAAGCGAAGGAGCTCTTCCTTTAGTTATTAATAACTTGAAAAATCTAACTGCTGATAGAACGGAATAGAATCCTTTCTATTAGCATATTACAACAAGATAGCAGTGACTGGACAGAAATACGAAAAAAATATGATGGCTTCAAACTTTGGACTTATTTGTAAAAGACAAATTTCTAGAACCACTGCACCGTTAGTTCAAACATACTTTTTTTTTAATATTTGATCATATCGCGTCAGTGTCTCATGGTGTTGAGCACGAAGAACAAACTTTGTTACAAATGGAATTGCAAGAAGGCATCAATATTGAACCCTGTGGACTTTTCATTGACAAACATTACCCATTTATAGATGCAGCACCCGATGGTTTGCTTGAAGATGACAGAATTTGTGGAAATTAAATGCCCAATAACAGGTTTTAGAAAAGGGATAGAGATAGCTTTATAATAAAATACAACTATACAAGTTTGCCAAAAGAAACAATAAAAGATCAGTTAACAAAACAAGTAATTGGTATTATCAAGTGCAGGGTCAGCTCCATGTAAAGGGAAGAAGTAAGTGTATATTTGGAATTTGAACATGGAGAAAATGAACCAGTCGTTATTGAGCATATTTATAAAGATGATGAGTTCTGGAAAGCAAAAATGGCGAAAAAAAATGTGAACTTATACTTGAAATGCTTATTACCAGAAATGATGGATTCACGACAAATTTGTGGCATGACCCTAAGAGATTTATGTTTTATACATTAGAAGACATAAATGAAAATGTTTCCATCATTTTGCTGAAAACTACACCCATAGAAGCCGAGTACACCATACAGCATGAAGAATATGATGCAGAATGCAACCTAGATATTTAGATTTTAAAGAATATTGATAAATGTATTTAAAACTAGTCAAATTTGATTAAAATGCCTCAAAAACTTCAATTTGTTCTCGACATATCATCAAAAAACCGTTCGATACAAATGTAAGAGAAAAAAAACTTAAATTATTTCGATTTTTTAATATTTATTATCCTATTCGGGATGGATACAAATGAAAACAAAACAAAGATCATAAAAATCTGTCCGGTCGTTCTTGAGTTATATAATGTTAGTGTTAGTTACGTATATAATAGTGTAACTAACACGTTTTTGGACTTTAATTTATATACATTATTATAATTATTTTAATGTGTATTTTTTGGACGTGTCCTCGAGTGGAGACCACGTCTTGGCAAATGTAGTTTAGGACGCCCACCGGCTAAGTAAAGTGACGACCTGCGAAAGGCGGCCGGTAGAAACTGGATGAGAAGAGCCGAAGATCAGGCTCTGTGGCGTTTATTAGGAGAAGCCTAAGTCCAGCAGTAGACGAACACAGGCTGATGATGATGATGTATATAGATTTTAGTTTTAAGTATGTATAGAATACCAAACTACTGACATAATTATGTAAATACTTATCTAAGATAATAAAGTAATAAATAAATACTTACACTACATTCTTATTTTTTATATTTATAACCTGATAACAAACATTTTATACATTACATAAGTAATAAAAGTTGGTCATAGTTTTCTACTGAAATATTTTATACTGTGGCGTAACGCTAAAGTCACGAGAAACGAAAAGCGCGCGGAGAGAGACGCGCGAGCGGCACCCCACACCTCACCTCCTAAAATCTTGCGTCGCGTTCCAATAACTTGCCTTAAACTGTTGGTCCTGACTGTTATTGATTATAAGCAGTCGTTTAGCCAGGTCAGAGGCTCTTATGGCAGCCTGACAAACTGACAAAAGAACCCAGCACTACCTCAGAAAGTGGGAGACAGCGGGAATAGACGACTCATACGACTACAAATAAACAACAATCGTTATCTCATGACTCAAACGAAAAAAGGCGTAAAAGCTAAGGCGAAGGCTTCTATTATCTAATTCTACCACCACGATTTTTTAACCGAAACCGCCCTTCACAGTTTACAACGGTTCATTATAGATTTGAAAAAGAAGAATAGCTACGTCTCAACCCGATTCAATAATTCCCAAACTGTTACGAACTCAAAAACATACAGCGACACCTCACTACGGCTGCATTGAATTCATCGCGTGAATCATTCATGAGATTCTGTCGCCATAAATCTGTTGTCTACAACACTTTTCGGTCGAGTTTTTCACTGATATTATGTGGAAATTATCATATTTATCGGAATCGTATAGTAACAGTAAGGACAATACGTAGAAATGGTGAAATGTGGTATCCACACGCTGCTTCTATATGTTACTAGTGCGATTTAGAATCCAACGATATTAGGTTCGGACCTCGACTCCGCACCGAACCATTGTCTTTTCTAAGTACGGTTTTTCATCGCTGCGTGCTTCGGAGGGCACGTTATACCGGTCCCGGCTGTTATTGATAGATAGCAGTCGTTAAGCCTTGGCGGAGACCCTGAGACGGCATGATAAACTCTGACACCAGAGGCCAGCACTAGCTCATTCGACCAACAACAAACAACCATTTCTTCCTTTCTTTGTGTACTTCAAGTGCTTTCATGGTCCAAAAATGTGTTTTGATCATTCAGAGTTGACTCACGACTCGAAGAAATTCTTTCGGCATTACCTAACCCTTACTGGTTTTACGTTGTTAGGTTTATTGAGTTGCAGATTTTATAAATAAGTGCGTCTGGACTGAAGTGTCCAAATTATACGTGACGCTGACAGTAAGGATAGTGCAGCGTCTGTCTCATTTGTCAAGTGCCGGCATGCATATTTCATGTTTAGCTGATTTCACGAATTTTTCAGATGAATAAAATGGCTAAAACTCACGACTTTTTCAGACGTTTTTTATTATGTCTAGTCTCTAATAGTGTAGTGTATTCAGGGAGTGGCAAAATAATGGAGCATTAAGGAAACCTTTTCCTTTGTAGTTAGAAGCTTTTGTAAAGGTTTTTTTTTTCATTAACTAATATAGTAAAACTCACTTTAGGAAGACGCTTGAAAATTAAAAACAAAGATACCTACGTAGTACAATTATTTATTCCGTGCCAATGATGAAATTATCTATACCTATAATTAATCTGTAGCAGGTCCAATTCTGTATCTTGAAGATATTTAGTTTTTTTGGAGGGTTCTCTATTTTCGATTTGAAGTCATAACTGTTTTTTTTTTATTTCTGTCTATCTGTCTGTCTGTCTGTATCTTGATCATCACGCGAAAACTACTAAATGAATTCAAATGGAAACTTGGATTGATTTGAGTTCATACTACGTGGTGGGACATTGGATACTTTTCATCACGAAAAATTAAAGCCTTCCCGCAGGATAGGAGTTGAAAGTTATTTAAAAGAACACTTACCACGTTGAAACTACAGGATGAATTCTGATGCAACTTGGCACAGTCATAATTTATATGATGGATTAAAATTGAGAATACGTTTATCCCGAAAAAATAAAGGGTTCTTTCGGGATAGAGTTCCAAAGAAATGTTAATTTTGAAGTAATAAATATCTTTACTTATAATAAAGCAATAGAGTTCCTATGACTACCTTCCAGCTCCATCATGAGACCACCTAAATTGTACCTTAGTATTGTATTTTCATCAGAATTTCATGCAAAACTTAAGCTTCATTGGATGTCTGGTTAAATGGTTCAAAATTTTTTGGAAAACTTATCCCGGTTTTGCTTTATTTCAGCGACACCCAGTTTTTTTGAGTATTTTTCAATAAATCTTTATACTTTTTCTATCACCTTCGAAGTTATACAGCCTAAAGCTCAGTTTGTAAACAACTCTTTTTTGAAAAAGAAAACTCTTCAAGCTTTTTCCATACATTAGAAGTATAAACACTAGAAGGTTTATTGTTTGCTCGCGTCCGTAGGATTCAGCCCTCAATGTCCTATACGTAACCCTCAGGTGGTGCCAAAAGAGCAATAGAATCACCTGGTGGTAGGCTTCGGCCGCCGGATTTTTATTTTATCACCCCCTGGTCAAAGTGTTGGTGCCAAACGACACGTCGTGTTCCATCATTATGTTCAAGGAAGCCGTCCGGATGAGTTATAGTATACAGTTGAGTTGGAAGGGTAGACTGTGATCGGGATCATGGTGATTCTGCTGATGCTTGAAAGTGCAAATCTTCTGATATTCGGGATAAGAAAAGAAAATTCAACGTTGCCGCTAAGACCTACAAGAAGGCCCTTAGGAAGGCTCATTTTGATCACTTAGGTCAAATTGGGGCCAATTTGGCTTCATACCCTGCGGGTAGCAAAGCTTTTTGGTCCCTGGCCAAGTCGGTCGAAGTGAACTTCTGCCGCCCCTCACTGCCACCATTGCTGAAACCTGATGGATCACTGGCTCACACTGCTGGAGACAAAGCGAATTAATTTGCTTCTCTTTTTGCAGAAGCTTCGCATCTAGACGCTACCGGCAAGATACCCTCCTGCCTTCCTCATTGCGGGGTTTTTATGCCCGAAATACGCATTCACCAGAAAGAGGTTATCAGAACGCTTCGAGCTCTAGATGTGAACAAGGCCAGTGGTCCTGATGGCATTCCAGCGATTGTATTGAAAAACTGTGCGCCCGAATCGTCTTAACGCATTTGTAATGCCTCTCTCTTCACTCAGGTAAAGTTCCGAAGAGTTGGAAGCTTGCCAATGTACAACCATTACCAAAAAAAGGTAGTCGTGCTGATCCAGCCAATTATCGTCCCATCTCGATAATGTAAGTGTATGGAGCGTGTCATAAACATTAGGCTCTTAGCATAGGTACCTTGAGGACAATGATCTCGTCAGTGACCGGCAATACGGATTTTAACCGGCACCCGAAACCGGTCCACTAGGGATCTTCTCGCATATGCCACTCACGTACTGAGCGAAGCCATCGAGATGCATGGTGAGGTGCTTGCCGTTTTCCTTGACATATCAAAGGCATTTGATCGGGTCTGGCACGATGGCCTTTTAAACAAGCTTCCCTCATATGACTTACCTGTTGGCTTATGCAATTGGATAGTTGATTTCTTGAGGGAACGATCTATTCGAGTAGTCCTAGAGTAGTCCTAGAAGGCTGCTCGTCTGATCAAATGGCTATCAATGCCGGTGTACCTCAGTGATCGGTTGTCTCGGCTACACTGTTTTTTTCTGCATATTAATGACCTTCTGAAGCCCGGTAACTTTGGGTATGCTGATGACAGTACTGTAGTTGAGAGATACACTTCCAATGCTCAAGCCAGCTGTGACGCTGTACAGTTTCAGAGAGAGGCTATGGTTGTCCGTTTGAATTTAGCCTTAGCAGCCGTGTCAAATTGGGGCGATGCTAACTTGGTTAAGTTTAATGCTATTAAACGCAAGCGTGTTTGTTTTCTTCTAAAAAGAGTCCTCTTAACCGATCTCCGTCTTTCCAAAGTGTAACAATACCAGCAGGCGACCATCTGGAGCTTTTGGGTGTCGAACTCACATCTAACCTTAATTTTGGGACTTATATTGAATCCAAAGCCAAGGCAGCTGCAAAAAAACTTGGTATTTTGTCTAAGGTTAGGTGGTACTTCATACCGAGACAGCTTTTGAATCTTTATCAAGCACAGGTCCGATATTGAATGGAGTACTGGTGCCACCTCTGGGACGGTTCTGCTAATTATCAGCTCGAGTCTTTGGATTCAATTGAGAGACGTGCTATCAGGCTCATTGGGGATGACACTCTAGTAAAGAGTAAGCTTCAAAATCTGGCGCATCGACGTGAGGTAGCAAGCCTATCGGTATCCTTCAGATTGCAATATGGAGAGTGTGCACAAGAACTGCACAATCTGATTTCCCTATCACCTTTCCATCACCGTAAGACTAGACGATCAGCAAAGCGCCACCCTTTTATGGTTGAAATACCTCGCACAAGAACGAAGCGTTACGCTTCTTCATTTATTATAAGAACTGCAAAGGAGTGGAATGCCCTGCCCTCGTCAGTGTTTCCGGTAAATTATAACCCAGGTATGTTCAAGTCAAGAATGAATAGATATCTACTAGGCAAGCATACTACACCTTCGAACACATCATCGCTTTCCATCAGGTGGCATCGTGGTCAAACGATTGCCTAGTCCGTAATAAAAAATATATATGAAACTGGACATTTACCATGGATACTATTTGTATTGAGTTGCCGATATTTCGGCACTGTTGCAAGCGCCATGATCACGGATACTCGTAACTGAAATAACTATGGGTGGATGGCTAAGTTTTTAAAAGCAGACATTATGGTCTACCCTCTTTCTCACTCGTTTCTTGTGCGTCTGTTCTTAAAAATTTATCCATCTACCCGCAGTCACTTCAGTTATCCGTATTTATGTGTTCATGGCGCTTGCAACAGTGCCGAAATATCGAGAACTTCGTAAAAATAGTATCCATGGTAAATATCCCATTTCTAATGTCTAATGATAACTTCTAGTGTTTGTGACCATGTTAGTTTTAAACCTTTTGTACCCTACTACGTTAAAGCAAAGGAACGGTAATGAGTTTAACAGTCTATGTATGGATGTTTGTATGTATGTATGTATGTATGTATGTATGTACGTATGTATGTATGTATGTATGTATGTATGTGTGTATGTATATAATGAATGTGGGTATGTGGATGTTCCACCATAGCGTCTCCCCTATTGGTCCGATTTTGACAAGCGATAGGTCAATCGATTCGTCTTCAGGTATAGAGTGTCATAGGCTAATTAGTTTACCCAACTACGGCGAAGCAAAGAAAGGGTTATATGTTCGAACTAAAAACTTGGTCTGATAATGACAAGTGAGGTATCAATCGTTTTTCTTCATCGCAAGAGTGTCATAGGGTATGTTTTACCCGACCGTTGTCAGGTTTTAGATTTTGAACTTATGTCATGTTTTCCATACATTTTCTATTAAGTGCCATTTGCCACTTTCTTTTTACGTTTTGTACCACTATCAGGTCCATGCGCAAAACCTCACCATAAAAATTACTACTACTGTAGTAGTTTGGTCCTTCGAGTTTATTTTCTGAGTTGTAACGTAATCTAAACAATACAATACAATACAATAACTCTTTATTGAACACATTACAATAAAAAAAACAACATAACAGTAATTATATATAAAATCGAATGTTGTACAATAGGCGGCCTTATTGCTATTTGCAATTTCTTACAGGCAACCTTTGGATGGACAGGAATATAAAATAAACATTGCGGTCAGTGATGGAGACTTACTTTGGAACAAAAAAGGTTAATAGGTAAATAACAACTATATAAACTATATACAACTATATAACTTAATATTTGTATACATACTTACATAATGTGTTATCATAAATTTTCTTAAACACATAAATATATATACTATAATTAAATAATATAACATATATACCTATTGGCAAATTTATAATATAATATACATATACATATAAATAGCATGTCCACAAAGGAATAGTGTATAAATTATGTATGAATAACATAGTATCCAGCTTTATGACAGGTAGTGCTTCTTCACCACGTCTTTGAAGACAGCTATCGACTTAGCTTTTCTAATGTTGATGGGCAAAGCATTCCACAGCCTTACAGCCCGTTTAGTAAAAGAGTTGTGATAACACATCGTAGATTGGTCAGGCACTTTCAACTGCAGAGTATTGGTGGAACGAAGAATACGGGAATGGGAAAGATGAAGGAACTCAAATCGCTCTTTGAGATAGGGAGGGGTCGATGGATTAAATAGGACACTGTACAGAAGAGAGAGGGCATGAGTATCCTGGCGACGTCGGATTGGTAACCATTTGAGCTTTGTGCGAAAATCAGATACATGGTCATACTTGCGTAAGCCAAAAACAAACCGAATGCAAAAGTTTTGTATGCGCTCTAGCTTATTTAGCTGTTCTTCGGTTAAGTCCAAATAGCAGGCGTCGGCGTAGTCGAGTAAAGACAGCAGAAGAGACTGTGCTAGAGCAAGTTTGGTGGTAGTGGGAAGAAAATTGCGCAGTCTTTTAAGTGAACCCGCTGACGCATAAACTTTAGGGCTTACCTCACTTAACTGAGGTCCCCAAGATAATTGTCTATCAATAAGCACACTCAAGTTTTTAACAGTTCCACTTATTTTGATATGTGTTCCATCGAAAAGAACTTGTGGGAGATGAAACCAGTCAATCTTAGATATTACTCTTGAACTACCGATTACAATAATTTGGGTCTTTAAGGGATTTACACCAAGGCCATATGATTTACTCCAGTCTGAAATACGTTTGAGGTCATAATTGATTGTTTCAATAGCTGTATGCAACTGGTCTAAAGGAGCTTGTGTATAAATTTGCAAATCATCTGCATAGAGATGGTAGCAAGAAGATATTTGGTGAGAAATTGAGTTTATGAAAATAACAAACAGTAAAGGAGATAATACGCCGCCCTGAGGAACGCCAGTAGATGTACAACACCAGGATGATAAGTTATCATCAATGCGAACATGCTGCCGGCGACCATACAGGTAACTACGAAACCAATCAATAGCCGTTGGAGATACGTTAAGAGAGCGAAGAAGTCCAAGAAGAATGTCGAAATCAACGTTGTTTAACCTTACTGAAGTCAAGTAGTGATAAAACAGTCAGTTTTCCGTTACCCATGCCATATCGGATGTCGTCAGTAATTTTAACTAATGCGGAGACAGTGCTATGCCCAGGACGGAAACCAGATTAGAAATTATTAAGGAGAGAGTTTCTGTTAAGAAAGGAAGACATTTGCTGATGAACAAGGCGCTCGAGCACTTTTGATAAAAAAGAAATAATGGAGATAGGGCGAAATTCTGAGAAAGAAGAAGGATTAGACTTTTTGGGGAGATGAGTTATTAGGGCTTCTTTCCATAAAGATGGGAATGTACCATTGGATATAGAAAAATTGAGGATGTATAGGATAACAGGGATGACTTCATCGAGTAAGGATCATCTTACGACTAATGCTAATGTTTCTGGATACAAGTCTTTACAATGTGTTTAAATCAATTCATTTTATCGATGAAAATAATTAAAGAGGAGGTACAACCCGTTTTAATGTCAGCAAATTTTTCAAAAGTATTTGTTTGTTTGTCTTTAATAATTAATATATACGGGAAGTAAAGGCCTTCCAGACATTAAAATAGACTCCTTTGAGAGTTAAAATAATACTTTTAGATATAGGTAATAATAACATTTTACCAAAAATCTTTTTCGCATGGACCTTTTAATGGTACAGTACATAGAAACACTTAATAGAAAATGCAAAAAAAATATTTATGAAGATATTTTCCTAATTATTATGTTTTAATAAATTATACAATGTTGAAAAAAAAACTTGTTGGGAAATAGAGTTGATTGAAAACAACTGTTTTTCGAAAGAAGTTTTTTTAGGCTGACTGTACTTTTTTAAAATAAATGTTTTGAACTTTGTATATTCGTATTTTTCATCATGGGTGAAACCGCAGGGCACATCTAGTTCAATATAATAAGTTTAATTATCTACAAAGAAATTAGGTCAACTTTGTACATACAACATATTATATCTCTAGATCTTTATTATCATCACGTAGGTGCTTAAAAGAAATGTCTTGACAAACCGCGCGATATCCATGTTAATGGAACAAAGGTAATTAAAATGTCGTAAAAGCTTAAACAGACATGTTTTATGCATTTAAGTGATTTTAGGGGGATTGGCGTTTTTTAACTCATTAAATGCCAAAAATATTTGCAAATACTTATAAAGATTTTATGTTTTTTTTTATAAATAATTATTTTGTTACAACGTCTAGTTGTAACGGTGGAGTTTGAGAACAAAAAATCACTGCAAAATTGAAACCAGAAAACAAAAAAAAAACTGCATACCAATCCTTTTGCAGAATGTATAAAAAAAAGAAAAAAAAGATTTAAACCTAAAAGTGCCTCCTAAAGTAGAAGCATACCAAAGGATACTAAAAAAACTGTAAATTTTTCACCACGTCATAATTTTACAAAGTATCACAAATTCCTCGCCAAAAAGCCACTTCTGTCAGCTGTCCCGACATCATACACTCGCCGCAAAAACTCACCACATAAAAATAAAATAAACATCGTCATAAAATGTAAACTCGAATTGTAGCTCCATTTGCACTCGCGAGACGTCCGCGTTCCTTTTATCTCAATCGACAGGCTGTGTACGGCCACTTGAGTACGATTAAACTGATATGGGGGTATGTGGAAGTCTTATGTGTGTCGGTTTGTATGTATAATATTTTGAGACTGTGTATTTCGTTTTATGTAGCAAGTAACACAATTAAGTCCTAAGGCAAAACTCAAAAATGAAGTTAGCGACATGAAAACACATTCAACAAACACACATATAACCCAACATAACACTTCGTAGTCGGATACAAAGTGGATATTCTAGATGCAACGATATATATATAAGTACCGAATAGAATACAAATATTACGTAAGATGGGTTCAAGGATAAAGAAGAAAAGAGAGGAAAGTAAGAAGGAAGAGCGAGAAGAAACTGCAGAGTTTCTGCGGGGAGTGGTGCTTAATGTATACCTATTTATTTCTATTAGTAAATTTAACCCTTTTTCTATTAGTTTAACTTGAACTCTATTTAGTTATCCATTTAATGGACGAATGTTTGATTTTATTAGTTCTGCAGGAAAAACTTAACTTATACTATCATAAATATATTTTCATTATTTATAGTGGTTAGATCTAATAAGAAACACACGACACTATAAATATTTATTTTTCCCTGTCTTTCAAAAAGACATGAGTATTTGGAGAAGCAGAGCCACGCACAAAACTATACTATCAATTCATTAGAACACCAGCACATTAAATGTCCCAAAACTTGAAATAAAACAGGGATCGCGCGAACAGATTCATGTAACGACGGCTATAAAACACCATATCTGATGGGATAATAAAAAGAATTGTTATTAAAATGTTCCTTACTGCTGAAAATTTAACAGCAGCGTAAGTTAATGTGAAGTGTAATCAGGATTTTAATAGATATCTGAGATCAAACCTACCTCTTTGAAGTGAATAAGTTGGGTTATCTTTGGAGTGCACACAAAAATGTATTATTATATAATCATCATAACTTTCAGAGTACCTAATACGAGTATGCAGTTGCCTATGTTTCCAGCCTTACCTTTTACTACTGAGATACTGGAGTACTCGGATAGTGAGGATGGGTAATCAATTTTTTTAACTTCTAATAACCGGCCAAGTGCGTGTTGGACACCCATAGATTCCGTAGCCAGGATCCTAAGCTACATATCCATGAAAACCGAATTGCAATCGGTTAAGTAGTTTATACATGATACGACAACAAAGTTGTTTTCGCGTTTGGATTTTGTCTCTCATTAAGGAATTTGTACAGAGTTGACGCGGAGATAAATTGCGATATTTTGGTCGGCTATATCTCGTAAATTAGTATATCCTGGATAGACAATTATGACACGGAAAACGATTATCGCGGACGGGAAGAACATGGCAGCAAAAATAAAACTCGCGCATGTTATTGCGGTAGGCCTCTAATGCAAAAGTCCGCCTGGGGAAATACCACACCTTTGTCAGATATTCAATCGCCAAGCAGTAGTGTGTAAACATTTCCGTGTTTCGGTTTGAAGGGCAATGTTTCCAGCAAATTTTCCCGAATATATTTACATATTATTATCTCATATTTATATTTACATAACAACCAATGTCTCAGGGTGACAATTGCAGTGCAGTGACATGCAAGATTTTTCAACCAAAGTTCTGAATGACACTGCAACTGTTATGGACAGGCGTGACGCTTACCATCAGGCAAGCGACCTGGTTGTCTCGTCACTCAAAGTAACAAAAAAAATGTTCTCCAAAGTGTGCAATATTTTCTAGCCACTGTATTTCTCTTTTCGCGAGGGACGGAGAATACCTACTGTAGAAATGAAACCCTCGCGTGTCTATCTCCATAGTCACTTTCCAAAGTTTCCAGGTATTATTCTGCTTATATTTTTTCTATTATTAGTTCTCTCATAAACATTAAGCATCGCCGCAGGCCATAACACAGTCTAACTTACATAGAAGTTACGATAATCCCATCTAGGTAATATGAACGTTTCATTTCCTCACTTAACGATTCAAAAGATCGTAACTTAATAATTTACGATTATTGCGCGACTCTATAAAGATTATCGAAGACTTTAAAAGATTATTGAAGTTTAATTCTGGCATTTTATTGCAGTTTCGTGCTTATTTAATAATATTTTTATTTGTTGTTGAGCATCGTAAATGGTAATTCGATGGGGTTCAGTTCTCTTTTATTTAAAGGTGACATTTAGTCAGAGTATTTCATTTAAAGTTGTTTGAGTCATAGTTTGCGTGCGCAGCGTTTTTCAAATGCTCATGTAAAGATAATAATACTATAACTATAACTGTTGTTATGTGTTCCCCATAATGATTTCTTAGGGTAAGTGCAAGCACCAGACATCACTGCACAAAACATTTACGGAGTTTTTATAATGTATTTTTTGTTGCTTTGTAACTTTTTATGTTACTATGTTTTTTTTTCCTTTATTCTTTTAATTTTATTTTAGTCTAACTTTTAATGCTTTGTCATCGGTTTGCGAGCTACCCTGAAACTATCAGCCAGATAGTTGATCTGGAAGTGCTCATTTGAATTGCAAGACTCCAGGACAGACAAAATAAATAAATACATAGATACAATAAATAGATACATAGATAAAAAGATACAAAGATGCAAAGATACAAAGATACAAAGATACAAAGATACAAAGATACAAAGATACAAAGATACAAAGATACAAAGATACAAAGATACAAAGATACAAAGATACAAAAATACAAAGATACAAAGATACAAAGATACAAAGATACAAAGATACAAAGATACATAGATACATAGATTTAACAAAAGTAGAATCAAATTATACGACATATATTCTAAAAAAAATATGAATGCTAATGACACTAAAGTTGTTGATTACTTTAAAAAAATCTAAGACATTTAAATCCGTGTATAATACCGAAAAATCTCTTCATTTGAGTAGGAAAATAAAAAAAAACTGAAGATAACATCAAAACAACATAGAAAATAATAAATACAGAAACCGGCAATATTAAACCTTGAGACCGAAATTTTATTCTTAACATCGGCAATAAATTAATTTCCAAAGATCACGAAGTTGCCAATGCATTTGAAGATATCTTTACATGAGAGAACAAAAATACCAATTGTAACTACTCAGTCTTTAAAATCATCCTCAGTTTAGGCTTCTTGTATGCTCTCAAGCAACGTTGAGAATTGTAATGTTATATTTAAATTTAAACACATTAATGTTAATTCGATTGATGACATTTAAATTGCTTAACATAAAAAATACAGAGAATCTCTGGGAAATATCTACTAAAATTTTAAGTTCTGTTATTGGTATAATAGCTCCATATCTAGTAATTATTTTTAATAAATGTGTTGATGAAGGAGTTTTTCCCGACATAATGAAAAATAGTAAACTTTTTCCCTTATTCAAATGTGGCAGTAAAAATGATCCGACTAACTACAGACCCATTACTATACTTCCCGCTCTAAGTAAAGTTTTTGAGAAAGTAATATTAAACCAATTATTGACACACTTGAATCTCAATGGTCTGTTTCATAATGAACAATATGTCTTCACTAAAGGGCGTTCAACTACAGACGCAGGCACAAGGCTCTTAAAGCATATATTCGATGCTTGGGAGAAGTCACAGGATGCAATTGGCGTCTTCTGTGATTTATCCAAAGCATTTGACTGCGTTTGCCACGAGACATTTTAACAATCCTCGTATTTTAACAATAGAATCCAAAAAGTGGATGTGAATGGTGCGAGGTCACCTGAATCTCTTATTACAATGGGAGTCCCACAGGGTTCAATTCTGGGGCCATTCTTGTTCTTGGTATACATTAACGATCTTCCCTTTTTCATAGAGAACTTATGTGATATTGTCTTGTTTGCAGGGCCCTATTTCATAAAACTATAGTAGACTGACAAATGTCAATCGACAAAATTCAGTCAAACTACCGCAATGTGTTTCATAAAAACCCAATCAATAAAAATTCAATCAATGAATTGTCAAAATATTACTAAAAAGAAAAAAGAAAACAAAATACATTTATTCAACACACACAAAAATAAAAGATACAAATAATTAGAAAAATTAAGTAGGAACAATAGAAAAGGAAAACAAAGAAAAAGTAAAAGTAGATAATTAAAGTGGTGATTAATGGGCCTTAACTCAGCATTAGGCTGTTTGCCGAAGGCACGCAGCGCTGGTTTTCAGCTAAAGCCCAGAGGGAGCGGAAAAAATAAACATAAGAGTATAAAAAATTAAATTAAATATGAATACATTTATAAATGTATATATATATATATATATATATAACAATAATAATAATAATTACATATAAGTAATTTAAATAAACATAGATAAATAAATAAATAAATAAAATAATATATATAAAATATAGCAACGACAAAGGAATAAAATAATGTAGTCTCTGAATGGTGCCAAATAACTGACGAAGAAAGTGTCGTCAAAATTGCGTAAGAGTACCGCTGACTATTAAGAATACCACGCACGTGGGTAGCAGCGAAATAACCTCTACTATTACGTGCAACTAATAAGTGAGAAGAAATGAATTTCAAGGAAAAATAATAATAATAATAATAATAAGTATATATATCACAAAAACGATATGTCTATATTAATATTGCCATGCGGCCTCTGCTCTGCTAAAAGAGTATAAATTTCTTAGCCCCCGGATTGGTGGCGGCAGATTATTCCAACACTTTGTCGCAGCATAGCGGAAGCAACCTTTGGAAGACGCAGTACGGTGCTGCGGTATTGACAACTGTTGAGAGCCATGCCTACTAGAATATTTCTTGCTATCAGATAACCACTTTATCTTGTCGTACAAATATGAGGGATCCTGGTAACTTACGACACCAAAAAGCAGGCATGCCATGATTTCATTTTCAAAATGTAATGCCGATTTAAAAAAGGAGTAACGTGACTTCGCGGTGGTATTGAAAAACAAATGTGTTTCATAAAACAATAGTAGTGACCGGCAGTCAACCGACAATTGTATAACAAAAGTCAAGAGAAAAACGTTTTATGAAACGGCAGTCACTTAAAAATTACCACGATTTGTAGAATTGTCGTGACAATTGTGACAGCCGAAGCTTTACCCATCACACTACTATGACTGGCATTGTGAAATGCAATATGACTGACGATCATCAGTCCCGTCGTGATTGTTGGTTATATGAAACGCCGGTTGGGCGTATTCGACTAAAATTTGTAGTTTTATTATGATTTGCTTTATGAAATAGGGCACAGGTGATACTTCTCTAATTTATAAGACTGAATAATTTTGAGGATGTTAACAGGGCAATCACGCTAGATCTTAATCGGTTTACAACTAATAATTTGATGTTAAATCCTAAGAAAACTAAATGTATTAAATTTTCACTACTCAATATCAGAGTGGTTCCTACGAATTCAAGTATATTAATAAATAGTGAGCCTGTAGACCTTGTGCAGTCGACCATGTTTTTGGGTATAACTGTAGATTCAAAATTACAGTGGTGTCCTCAAATATCGTTGATAGCTGGTAGATTGAGCTTTGCAGCCTATGCTGCTATTCTGCTGCTATTTTGCTGTGGGGTAAGGCCGCGGAAATTCAATCAATATGTTTGCTTGAGAGCAATTCGTTCCATATACAATATGAAATCCCGCGATTCTCTGAGGGAACGTTTTAAAGAGATCAATATTCTTACAGTGCCTTGTCAATATATATATATGAAAATATACTGTATGTTCGGAAGAATATCAATACTTTTGCTAAAAATAGCGATGTTCATAATTTTAATACAAGAAATAAAAATAAACTGAAAGTGTCTGGATTTTGGTTAAAAAAAGTTAGTGGTTCATATATGGGGAACTGTATACGCTTTTTTAATAAGTTACCTGACGGCATTGATCAATTATCAATGCATAGGTTTAAAAGTTTTGTTAAAGTGAATCTCATAAAGAAAGCATATTACAATGTAAATGATTACATTAATTACAGAAATGCATGGCCTGATGTCTCCATGCCCCATGATAATAATAAGTGAACTTCGATGTTAACGTTAAGTGAATAAAATTTTGAAAGTACTGTGAGATGTTTCATGACTACAACATTCCATGAAATCATGAATGATGTCACGTTGTTTTATACAATATACTGAGTAACAATTTTTACTTCATTTTTCCCATTTTGATTGTTTGATGATTGTGGGACATCTCATTGACACTTTCATCTTTTATATTTGTATTTGACATATGTTTTTCTTATAAATAATT
Organism: Alsophila aescularia; assembly: GCA_946251855.1. Lineage (NCBI taxonomy): Eukaryota > Metazoa > Arthropoda > Insecta > Lepidoptera > Geometridae > Alsophila > Alsophila aescularia. Next base: position 31,319,172 of record OX276375.1, read on the forward strand.
ACATTTGAAAAAGTTATAAAACATTAACAAATATGGAAAAAATAAATCCCCGAAGAGTTTCTTGGTGCTCTCTTCTCTAACGGGAGTATTTCCGAAGCACCGGTAAAGTCAGAAGGGTATTTATTTTTCCTGTGAGAGATTTAACTGCTGGCACATGAAAAGGAAATTTCCTTTACAACTTCAAAGCATACTTAGTTTACCTAAATTGTATTTATTGGATCTTAATATAATATTTTATGCATTTCTCCTTGTTCATGAGATATTAATTTTGACTTGTGCTATTATTTTGCCTATTTACAATAAATCTTTGACTTTGACTTTGACATAGATCCATACATAGATACACACAAGTGAAGTTAAATAAAAGCCAAAAAAAAAATACAGCCTCTAGCTATGTTAGATATTTGTTTATAAAATTATATTTTCCGGCTAGCTGTGCCCGCGGCTTTGTCCGCGTGGCCATTTCTCTGGTTTAATAATCCGCATAAAATAGCAAAATCCCGACATAGCACGTGAGTTGTTTAAAATTTTATCTAATAGTTTTTTTTTCCCAGTCGGGATTTTTATTTTTTATAATACTTTTTACTTGTAACTATCCAACAGTGAAAACCGCAACTGGTACGTGATTCACTAACAGATATACCGACACCGTTTAAAATAATGATTAATTATTGTTCACTAGCGTATTTTAAGTAATGCCCTTGACCTCTTTATTTAATTATTTTCATTGTACAGACTTTTTGTTACTTACTGCTTTATTAAAAGTCTACAAATGTAGATGAACCAACTCAAAATAGGGGATTTTAAGAAGATGCCATTTTTTTTTTCTATTCACCTATTTTCCGAGATTTCAGGGCTGATTAAAATAATTTGTTATTAAGTGAGTGTTTACCTCTGAAGAAGCCTAATTTAAATTCATGAAAATTGGTTCAGTAGTTTTTTTTTTTTTAACTGAACAATCTTAAGCCTGCGTTTTGGTTCAAATAATTATACCTACAAGACAATTACAATTACAAATACAATTACAATTTATACACATAGAAAAAAACCCAACTAAGAATGGTTGCAAACGAACTTTAAATCGTTTTAGATCATAAAAATGAAAACACAAGACTAAAAAAGATGATTTATAAATACCTAACCCACGCATAGTTCAACTACTTTCCTCTTTTCTTTTTTACAATATGGCGTATTGTTTACGCCATATTGAATTTTGATTAATGTCATGTCTTTAGTGACACTCACAAGATAAGATAAATCGATTATCGTAATACTAATCAAAATCGGTCCACGCGTTTGGTCTATAGCCACAAAGGAACAGACATACATACATACATACATACATACATACATACATACATACATACATACATACATACATACATAAATACATACATACATACATACATACATACATACATACATACATACATACATACATACATACATACATAAACACAATACCCTCCGCTTAGCCGGGTAAAACGTAGTATCAATTGTATTTTACAACTTTGTTACTTTTCTGACAACTTTTTAACCGAATTAAAGAGGAGGATGTTCTAAATTAAATGTATTTTTATGATAAGTTATGAAAGTGAACAAACAGACATAGCCGCTGCCCCTAATATACTTGTATAGATTTTTATTAGAAACTCATTCAGCTGTGCTCACCAGTCGGTGTCATTTACACTCAATATATTATTATCGTCATAAAATAACAAGAATAAAATATGCAACATACTTTTACGACCGACATAAACCTAATTTTGTCACACCAATCTGCTAGGATTTTACGCGGCCATTATGTTGAAATGCCAATATGATAATAAAATTACGAGATGATAATAAAATGATAAGATTATTTTACGGCTACAATGAATAACGCTTAGTTTGATAATCGTATCGATAATGTGGGCCAGTTTGAGGTTTTATTGAAGCCAAGTTTGTGACTACCTGGTTCTTTTGTTATTTTGAGTCATTAATTTAATTTATCATAAAATTATCTAAAAATGAATTCAACATTGTAGCCAAAAATTTTAAAACGCTTCAGAATTTGAAATACTCACAACACATTTATTTCTTCAATTATTTCATCATTGACTCTATCGTGAGACCCCCCCCCCCCCTCCCCGTCTTCATGTATAACAAGTACCCCTAAAAAAACAAATGTACCTATACTGCTTCCTGCTCCACCATCGTTAGATGTTACCGAACAATGATATGGTATCTTATAATGTAATGTATATAAGTGGTACCATAATAATTATTTTAATGGCATCAGAACTTCTAGTTTGTATTTTCAAATCGGTACGTCTCAATAGAAGTGTATAAAAAGTGAGTTGTAATTTAAGATTTGCTTACGCTATAAAATCGTATACATTTTATCTTTTTATTCCATGAAAAGTGCAGTTTCTCTAGAAATCGATATCGCTTTGACAGTACTCAGGAAGGGCGATGATGCGGTAGATGGGGCATAGATAGAAATAATAAGACCTATTTGTAGGTACTTGAACTACTCAAATCCCCCGCCAAAACCGCCATCTTGCACTGAGCGCGTCCTTTAGCGCGTGCCAAACGAACCTTCGACTAGTTCCGTTAGGATACTAGCAGCTGCTAGCTCTATCATTCATTAAAAATATAAACTGAAAATATTACGATTTCAAAAAAAAACAGCAGTGTGAAAATACTGCTTGTTGCAGTCGAGCGCGCATGATAGACAGAAAATCTCTAGTTTGAAAACTATGCTGGAGGAAAATATCGACAGCAGAAGGCGGGTGAGTCCAGGGTCAAGAGCTTGTCGTTTTTACCCGACTGAGCGGAGGTTATTATGTTTATCAGCCTGTGTATGTTTGTTTCTTTGTGGCACTAAATAGAAAAAACGCGTAGGTCGTTTATATGATTCTTACGTCAATAGATTTGTCTATAACTTACGAGTGCTACAAAAGACACGACAGTAATCTAAATTCATTATGGTGACAACCAGACGCAACAAAGTGAAAAATAAAAAATTAAAGTCGACTTACTATGTTAAGTGTGGATATCATTGAATAGTTAGGTATTTGAAAATCATCTTTAGGTTTCTCTTAGTATTTTACATTTCAAATGACCATTTAGGGTCTATAACGATTTAAAGTTCGCAGTCGGGTTTTTTCTTCGTGCGTAAATGTTACACAATATTTTGACGTTAATGAATACAATGAATGAAACATTTATATAGCGAGCCATCGGACGTACTCGCTTCACTTATGACTTCTGTTGTTATCAAGAAACACAGAAGTTTTAAAACAAAGTAGACACAGATTTGTTATAATAACAGAGAGAAAAAAAAAATTGTGCCACGTCGAATATTTAAATAACTGACATTAATTTTACAAATAATTATGTAAATACAGTAATAGTGTTTTAATGGCTAATGGTCGCGACTCAAATATTGATAAATATTCACGTTGCCAATAGGTACTCAGACAGCTGACGGAATGGAGTCAATATTAAAATGTATGTCAAGAATTTATTAATGTATAATTTACACAAATTATTCATAATGTTGTAGAAAATTCTCGGCTTTTTATTCACAAATATTTTCCCCTTCTTCCACTTGGATCCACAGCTCGGCTCCACATGTGGATCCGTGGATACCTTTATCTCCTCTTAAATCTACCATTGAGTGGATTAAATTCTAAATATAATTTTATATGCCACTTTGATCCACAAACGAGGGGATCTAAAAATAATAATATTTTTCTATTACACTTGAATCCACAATCCGCTAACTATCAAGACTATCAGGGAATTATTCCTGAAATCCACACCAGACCGTCCCCACCAGTGGGGATGTCGGGAAAAACCTAAAATAGTTTTCTCGAAATCCCCACTAACATATTCTTAAAAAATATTTTGGCCTTTTTCCCCACCACGGCTACTATAGAACTATGGAACCTTTGGGGGCTCTATGGGAAAATGAGTTAAGATTTTTTAAACTTTTTTTTTAATAACCTTCTTTACAGAAGTTCTAGATCTCATCGATATCTTCGTTTTGGATGACAGCTGTCAAACTTAAAAGGGCTATAACTCGGAAAATATTAATCCTAGACTAGTAGTTTCTTTACAGAAGTGATAGATCTCATAGATATCTTCGTTTTGGATGACAGCTGTCGAACTTAAAAGAGCTATAAATAAATATATAAGTCTGACAATACTGATCCTAGACTAGTAGTTTCCTTACGGAAGTGATAATTCTCATTGATATCTTCGTTTTGGATGACAGTTATCAAGTGCTCAAGTGCTTCCCAAGTTGCACTTATTAGAGAAAATCATTTAAATTTCAGCCATATTATGTAGGTAGATTGAAAAGGAATAAAAATATCCACGGATCCACATGTGGAGCCTAGCTGTGGATCCAAGTGGAAGGAGGGATATTTTCATGCAATAAGTTATTAAAGAGATTCATGTTTCATTTGGATCGGATTTTTATTAATAGTAGGACTGAAATATTTTTAATTTTTATGTTTAACTACAGTTAAATTATAACTTAAGGTGAGTAAGCTATTCTAACCAAAGCTTAAAATGGGACATTTTTATTTCGAGAATGTAGAATAGGATGTATTTTTTTTTCTTTTTTCTTTTTTAAGCTTGTACTTATTTTTTAAAGTTTTCTGATTATGATTTAAGCATTAATGACTGCTTAGCGAGATTATATCTAATAATTTTTAACGAAAAATTTGAGCCACGAACAGGGTTCGAACCCGTGTAGTTCTGTGCCTCTGCGCGGCACATGCCCAACATCCCAACGTCATCCAACATTTCCGCTTAGTTTTGTAAATCCGTCTTTCGAGGACGGTAACGCCACTATTGTCAGTATTCTGAACTGACCAACCGAACATGGCTAATATTGCAATTAACTTTATGTCGTAAAGATAACGCCCCAAATCTAATGTTTATATGATTTTAGCATAAACGCCTGCTTAGCGAGACCATAATCTAATAATTTTCTAAACTAAAAATTTGCACGGAATGATGTGGGTTCGATCCCCGTCCGTGATTAAAATTTTTCGTTTAGAGAATTGTTAGATATGTTCTCTGAATTATTTTTTGTATATATTTTTTTCATTTTGTTACTTAATCATCAGTGAGATCAGATGGCCGTTTTTAAGTTTTTACTCTTAATATTTATGCTTAGCAGTTTCTACTCCATACTTTTTTCTGTGACAGGCAGTATCTTGTAAACGTGTTGCTGTGTAATTCAGTGGTCGATTAAAATTTTGCAACCGCCTGATTTATGTCGCGACAAGTCCTTCTGTCCGCTTGTAATTTATAAATTCAAGTATAATGTGTTCCTTTTTATTTATTACTATTGCTTGATAGCGGATTTTTATCGTGATTTATCGCTGAGTCTTTTGCGAAATAAATTTAACACATTTGCATGTTTTATCATTAAATTGTGTTAATTGTGTTTGGAAACAAAAAAAGGTAAATAATTATACATTGAAACCATTTAAAATAGACTAACTATTAAAATAATGTTTAATTTATTCCCAGAAAAATATATTCTAAAGACAATTCTACTCAATTAAATTTTACTACTAATTTATTAAATTATTGTGCAACTATAATTATAATTAAATGGGACAATTCGTTTGGTAGCTACAGTGCCACAGTCAGGCACATAGATACATACATACATCCTAAACTTATAACACCCTTCTCTTTTCGTGTACAGAGGCAAAAATAAAATTTAGTTTTGTTGTGCCAACAACTGACGTAGCATAGTTAAAAATGTGCAGTAATCTTCTATATATACTTATAATAAAACTGTAACGGGTCCAATTCTGTACATTAAAGATATTTTGATATTTTCTTTTGAAGGGTACTCTATATTCGATATTGAAGCCAAAACTGTATTTTTTTTCATTTTTTTTCATTTTTGTCTGTCTCTCTGTCTGTCTATCTGTCTGTCTGTCTGTATCTTGGATAGGCATCACGCCAAAACTACTGAATGAATTTAAATGAAATTTGGTATGATTTGAGATCATACTTTGAGGTAGGACACTGGATACTTTTCATCCCGAAAAATTAAAAAGTTCCTTCAGGATAGGCGTTGGAAGTTATTTAAAAGAACACGTATCACGCTGCAACTACTGGACGGAAATCCCAAATTCTGTAAATTGAAGATATTTGTAATTTTTTTTGAGGCCGTTCTATATACAATACTTAAGCCAAAACTATATTTTTGTGTGTCCGTCTGCCTGCTTGTACCTTGGCAGCGCATCACGCAGAAAATACTCAATGAATTTAAATTAAATTTGGTATGATTTGAGTTCATACCGAGGTAGGACATTGGATACTTTTCATCCCGAAAAATTAAAGGGTTCCTGCAGGATAGGGGTGGAAAATCATTTAAAAGAACATGTAGCATGCTGAAACTATTGAACGGATGTTGATGCAACTTGGCACATACATAGTTTATAAGATGCATCAAAATTATGGATACTTTTTATCCCGAAAAAATAAAGGGTTCCTGCGGGATATAGGTCCAAATTCCGTACATTAAAGATATTGTGGTTTTTTTGGAGGTTTCTCTATATTCGATAATGAAGCCATCAATCACCTCCATCTTAAGTTATATGATGGGATAAAATTGAGGACACTCTTTATCCAGAAAAAATAAAGGGTTTCTACGGGAAATGGGTCCAAAGTTATGTTAATATTGAAGTAATAAATAATATTTTTTGGATGGTTCTCTATATTCGATACTGAAGCCAAACTGTTTTACTTTTTATTTTTGTCTGTTTGTGCGTATCTTGACCACGCATCGCACTGAAACTACTGAATGAATTCAAATGAAACTTGGTGTGGTTTGAGTTCATACTACGAGGTAGGACATTGGATACTTTTCATCCCGAAAAATTAAAGGGTTTTTGCGACACGTAAGTATCATGTTGAAACTACTGGACGCATTTTTTGATGCAAATTGACACTATCATATATCTATACTTAAAATGGAAGCCAATAGGTACGAAAAAGGCTGTACAAAGAAGATAAATAAAAAAATGTTCTTGGGTTCTTAAAAAAAGTATGGAACTTCTTTTTTTTTTTAATCGTGTCTTTTCTGTCTGTTTTGTCTGAATGTTTGTTTGTTCACGCCTCACGTAAACATTACTAGACCGATTGCAATGCGGATTTCAATGTTAGATAGTTTAGGGTTTGATTTAAATCAGGTGTGATTGGTATCTCAATCCGGTGAGTTAAAAGCCAAGCAATTGATAAAAGTATTTTTGACGGCTGAAGAAATTTTGATTAAATGTTGTTATATTGGTCCTGGAATAGCACATTATGGTACTTTGAACCTAAAGAAAAGCCCACGCGTGCGAAGCCGCGGGTACAGCTAGTAATTAATAAAACGTGGATGTAACGTCGAAACAAAAGGCACGTGAATATACAAAACAAAACTTGTTTGTTTGTTTGTACGTTTCTTAGGCGCGTCCTACAGCCTAAGCGGCTGGGCAGATTTTGATAGATAAAGAATCATTGGATTCATCTTGATCACGAGAGTACTATAGGATATATGAAGTGTCAAGAAAACTAATATGGCGGCGTACAGCTGCCATATTGTATATCCGACGGAACAAAAAATGTCAAAAACCTATTGAGTGAGGTATCAAAATGAAAGTATTTAAGAGACCATTTCAAATATATATATTTCTTGTAACTAAACAGAAGCATCTAACAAAAAAAAGCAGAGATTATTCAAGATAAGATAATGTAAAAAATCTTCCGATAGAACTATTCAAATAAATTTACAAATGTAAGTAAAGAAGAAACATTAAAATTTATATAAATTTTAGCTGCGCCACGTGGTTTCACCCGCATCGCTCAGGAACCGTGCATGTTTCTGGGATAAAAAGTAGGTCATGTGTTAATCCAGATTATAAGCTACATCCATATCAAATTTCATCCAAATCCGTTCAGCCGTTTAAGCGTGCAAAAGTAGCAAACATACAAATAGACTAACATACATACAAACTTTCGCCTTTATTATATTAGTGTGAATAAATTTGTGGTCAGCTCGTATTCAATCATTTTGTTTGCAGTTGGGTTTGTGTATTTAGATAATAATTTTACTTGTATCTATTACCCTAAAACTTACAACACTACTGGGGCCCGCAACTGCTAATTTAAGAACGCTTCCATGGAATCTCGCTGGCATATCGATGTTTACACATTTGGTATTCTACTAGCTAAATAAAATACATGATCAGTCTGTATTTTATTTAGCTAGTGATTTTCCATCGAATTGCAATGGTCCTTAATTGGTATTCGGCTATTCAATGGACAATCAGTGAACTCTTGATGGTTGTCTAAACGGTAGTCTCCTCATTATTTGACTTTACTGTGACATATAATTTAATGTTTTTTTTCTACAATTGAGTAATCATGGAACAAAAGTTACTTCTATGTGATTTCTTTGATTCGCTTGATACGCTACAGTTTTGAGGACTGTGAGACAAGTGACAGAGGCACTCAATCATCCCCCGTCACTGCAGGGAATATCTGAGGAAGCAGAGAAACATTACTTATCAGTCGTGAAAGAGGCCTTTACTCAGTAAATTAAGTTCCGTAGTTACGAATTCGATTTAACAGTATACAATAGATATTGAAATAATTATTACTCCGAGTATTGTATGTAAATCATTGAGGATAGTAATGATGTAAATTGACACATTGGCCGAGCGGCTTAAAGTCAGTGAAGCAAATATAACGCTGAGATAACATTTTCTTGAATACACCTACACCTTAGGGCAGCAGATTAATAGTAGTAGTACTCTGAGGGATAATACAAATCTCAGGAGCTCTCAAAGAATCTCTCTAGAGACAAAGGTAAGTTAGTTGTTAAGTATAAGTATACTTATTTTAAGTTATCTTATTTTGAACTTGTATTTTGTATTTTTGTAGCAAGGAGTTTTTCTCTGAACAAACAATAGGGTTTAGAAAGGGTCGTTCCTGTCTAGATAATTTAAGTTGTTTGATTTCTAATATTCAGATTGGTTTTACAAAAGATCTTATCACTGTAGGTTGTTTTCTGGACTTGGAAAATGCATATAATAGGTAATGTAGACATTGGTAATATCTTGTTTACTCTGGATAAGCTTGGAGTTGGTGCAAAATTCTGCAAATATCTCTTGTCGTACCTTAAAGAGAGATTTCTGAACATTGAAGGTATGGGATATAATATCACTAGGTGCACAGGGCGTGGTCTTGCGCAGGGGGATCCCGTCTCACCTTTGTTATTTAATGTGGCAACTATTCATTTATGTAAATCTATTACCAACGTAGGGATATCCCAATATAAAGTAGGGATATAACAACCTCAAGCAGCTTAACTGATGCCAAAACACATATTCAAACGGCACTCAACTCTCTGAATGTATTATTTAGCAATTTAAATTTAGATATATCTCCCTCTTAGAGCAAAGTGAGCGTTTTTAGAAAAGATTGCCAAAGGCTACTTACAGATTTAAACATTACCGTTAACAATGGTTCTCTTGAAGTAGTAGCGTGTGTAAGATACCTTGGTATATGGCTGGTTCGTTCACTTAGGTGGCGAAAACATACATGTGAAGTTTCAGTAAAAGTGTTAAAGTTTCTAAACGTATTTAAAGTTTTGGCTGGTGCAGGATGGGGAGTGCACGCCAAGCATTTGCGTAGACTTTATATTTCCATTATCCGAAGTCGTATAGACTATGCTAGTTTTTTATATGATAACAGTTCGATGATGTGTTTATCCAGATTAGACAAAACTCAAAATCAGGCTATAATTGATAATTGGTGGAGGATAATTGATCAGGAGGATAATTGGTGGTTTCATCAGATCAACTTCAATTCTCATTATGGAGAGCGAGCTTAATCTCTACCCATTATATTTACGTCGAAGATACCTTGCAGGGAAGTTTTGGCTGCGTAGTAAGACAACTTCCATTAGCCAATCCATTGAATCTATTCATGAGTTGACTAGTTTATGCTCATATCGTTATTGGATTAACAAAAAAAAACCCTTTGTTGACTATTATACATAACAGCTTCAATGATTTACCTATTTACTCTTGTAAAAAATTGGGAATGTTTTCCTTTGACACATGGGTCACTAATATTGAACTGTCTAAAATTTTAATAACTGATATAGAAGCTTTTTCGAAACCAAAACGTCACTTCAACCCTTATAATTTAAAGATAATATGTTGTAAATATCTTAATAATAAATACTTTTCATTTAAAAAAAAATACACTGATGGTTCAAAAAGGGAGTGGATATTGGAGCTGCCTTCTATGATTCACATGATGAACAGAGCATGACTTTCAAAATTAATGCAAATAATTCCATAATGGAAGCTGAGCTTGTAGCGATTTCCGAAGCTCTGGCATACATTGAATCAACCAATTTTAATAAAGTGGTAGTCCTGATAGATTCTAAAAGTTCGTTGCAACACTTGGCTCGATGCACCTCGACCTTTCGAGGTATTCCGATCGCCTACACTATTCTGGACACGGCCCTAAAACTACAAGCTATGAGAAAAACTGTAATCCTTCAATGGATCCCATCCCACATCGGTCTCGATGGAAATGAGAAGGTTGACAACTTAGCCAGACAGGCCACATCCAACGGTATTCCAATTGATTTCCCTCCATATTTTACCAACTATATTCCTACAGTAAGAGTTCAGTGCTACGACCTATTCAAAGAATACTTTAATGTAAGATCCAGAGAAAAAGTTATCTGGTATAAGACGATACAGCCCCTTGAGTTATCCTTGGATAGACAATAGTTTTATGAACAGAGAGGAAACTATAATAGCATTAAGACTTCGTTCCGGACACATTCCATGCAATAAATTTGCATTCTTAATGAGGAAAAGCCCCACACCTAATTGCCCGGTCTGTAAAATATTGGATGATGTTTACCATATATTAATGGAATGTGTTCGGAACGAAGAACATAGAAACAAGTGTGATATTAGAGTGCACCAGGTAGGCGGATGTAACAGCATTCTGGCTGAGCCTCTCTCAGATGTAGCCAGAATGCTGTACAAACCAGTTATTAGAGACTAGTAGTTCAATAGATTTGTTAATGCCACCAGGGCGGCATATTCGCAGTGTGCGAAAAAGCCCATTAAGATTGAATAAAAAAAAAAAAAAACATTACTTCCAAAAATATACATGGTTACTGAGTGCGAAACACTACCAATCTACCTTCTTTACAATTTCAACATCGTGATTACGTCACATCGATTTCTATTTCTCTAAATACGACTCAATTGATATAACAAATATTTAGTACAGCATTTCCGGCTAGTAGTTTTTTTTTAAATCAAAAAGTAAGCATTACATCGAAGCTAGAAGTCGTACTTGAGGCATAAATCGATATAAAATACCTAGGCGTTGTCGGATTACCGTTTGTCCGTAACTTTGTTAGTGCTGAACGAAATTAATGACCAAATGTACCTGCAGAATCAGAAAAATCTCAATTCAACGTAAATCAATCGATAATCATTTTTTCCCAATAAGATCACAGATAAAAACGACATACGAAAGATAAAACGACAAACACGGTGGAATGTATTTGTCTCTTTTTTTTGGCTGTGGGGAAGATAGATAGAAATATGTAGTGTGAAGTTCATTCAATCCATTGAATCGACAGGCAAGTGAACAGTCATGGAAGCCATCTAAAGTTTTAGCAGAGTCATACATGATCATGGACAGACGTTGGAATGTCATTTTGATGAAATTTTATTTAAAACTAGTTTTCCCGCCCGCGACTTCGTCCGCGCGGACTACTGTTTATCCCGAAACAAATAATCCAATATTCTTCTAGGATATTAAAAACCAATGCAAGAGTAGGTATAGCACCAATGCTCTTGATGTTTTTTGACAGACTTGTTATTTAGTTTCCATGTCACCCAACAAACCATTCGGCAACCGCTCCTTACAGTATGTAATCAATATTTTCCATTTTTCCAGTGAAAACTTACAATTTTCCGGGATAAAAAGTATCCTAAGTAAGTGTTTTATTCCAGGGCTTAAGCTATCTCCATTCTAAATTTCATCAAAATCCGTCTTGTCGTTATCGCGTGAAAGCTCCCCAAACAAATAAACAAACAGACAACGTTTCACTTTTATATATTGGTATGGATTAGCAGACTCGGGCCCTTGGTCAGTCGTATTGTGCGCCCCGCAACAGGGCCTTTATGACCAAATTTGGCTTTGCAAGCCATCTACGCTCTCACCTTCAGAGCTAACAGGGTTCGCCGTTGACGGACGTCATAGGAGGATATCGTCATCATCATCATCATCATCATCATCATCAATAGAACTACTCTTATTTATTCTGTGTTATAACGTGATAAATTCTCAAATCTTTATCTTCATGTGCCGTATTCTAAAGGCAACAGACATATATGCTAATGAATGGAATTCGATTGTCGATAATCGTAGTGTCATTATCACAGATGTGGCGTCGATTTGAATTTTACGATGCATTAAGTTTAACGATCGTGTCGTCCGAAGGTGGAATCGATTTACCGATTGATATTTTATCGATTTTTCAATGGTGGCACTAACGTCTACGGCTCGGGTCGTTTTTGTGGCAGATTTTATATGGAATTTATTGGATTGTTTGTCCATTGTTTTTTAAATCTACTTTGAATTCTTTTTATTATAGTTTCATATTGGCTAACTTTATTATAACATTTTGTAAAACTCAAAGTGTGATAACAAATAGTCTCTCCCGTGATGCTCACGTGGTTGCTTATACGAGTATAGTCACCAATATGTCTTTCACAAGCTGTCGTTTTGTTAGAACTGTTGATAGCGCAATTAATTTTATATTCTTTGGGTGTGACAAAAAAACATGGTAATTTGAATGAAATCTACTGAGACATGGCGGGTATGCCTCAGACTCTCCTTGAGAAAGCTTGTTTGAACGTTACAATCTAATGAAGTACAACAAGCTGATGAGATGTTGATAGTTGACATGAATACCAAATTGAAATGGCTTACTATACCTACTTCTTAAAGTCCTCACAAACTAAACGCCAACAAGATAATACAAACAAAAGTTCCTCGACGTTTTCTATCCCATCACGAGATATCTCAAGCCGCGCCCGTTGCCGTCATAACAGATTTGCGAGCATCCGTGTTGCGAGTACCGTAAGGCTCGCAAATGTGCCACCAGCTACAGCCACCGGAGTACACTACCGGATGTAGTCTCACGATGGACATCGAGACCGAAAGTTAACTGAGTGAGGATGAGAGGGAGGCAGAGCTGCGCGTCAGTAGCGAGTGTCGGCGTTTTGTGTGGCTCGTGGTGGCTACAAGTGGCGAGTCGCGGACACTGCTGCAGCGAGTGGCCGCCACAGGACACGCGTGTGCGGCGAGTCCCTACAAAATATGTGAAAAAGCGAGTGAACTGCTTGTCTCTGGCTGTTGTGGTTGTGGCTGGCGGCTCCTTTGTGTCGAGCTTTAATGATATGGGAGCCACAAATGAGCGGGATGCTATAATTCATCACTAATATGAAGTGGGCTGATAATTGTTATGAAGTTTTCTTACTAATTCAGGAAATGAGATACAGTAGAGTTAAATAATTGAACATATTAAATAATGTACGTTTATCGGCTGACTATATTACTTCTTAGTCAATCCTCGTGGATCAACAAGATAATATAAACACGAGTTATTACTTCAACGTTTACTTTCCCACCACTAGATGTCATCACTCGCGCTGTTGGCGTCATTTTACGCCGCCATGACAGATTCGCGATTATCCGTCGCGAGTGCCGTAAGTGATAGGAGCCACGAACGCGTGCGACGCGATAATTTATCACTCGCTTGTAGTGAGTGTTGGTCTTTAGTTGTTGGGGTTTTCACGATCTCGTGACTTAAATTATACGAATTCAATTTGTCATTTTCACTACAATGTTTTTCTATTATTCTAATACTAACTGCGCCCCCGCGGCTTTGCACGCCTACAAATTTCACCCCCTCCCTCCATCCTTCTCCCCTTCTGTCACCCTCGCCCTCCATCCTTCTCCCCTCCTGTCACCCTCGCCCTCCATCCTTCTCCCTCTCCCCTTCCCATACCCCTCCCCCCTTCCCATACCCCTCCCCCTTCCCATACCCCTCCCAACCCCTTTCTCCTCTAAAACCGGGAGGGAGGGGGGGGAGGGAGTTGTCTTTAACAACTCCCCCCCCCTGCCCCGCAAACGCAACTCTCAACTTTTCCAATAGGCGAGGAAACTTCTCGAGACAAAGACATAAAAAAAAAACGAAATCAGTCAATACATTCTCGAGATATCATCAAATAAGTGAACAGAACATAATATAAAAAAATGCAGTAACCATGTCGTGGTGAAATTTAAAACGGTCTATTAGCGGTCTATGTCATTTCAAGTCTGTGGCGTTACCCGTTGAGGAGTTCCCTAGTCAGGACCCAACCCTGAGTGCAGCAATTTTATCATGGTAAAACTTATAACCGACGGCCGGTTGGTCTAGTGGCTAGTGACCCTGGGAACAAAATCAAACGGTTGCGGGTTCGAATCCTGCAAGGTGCAATCATTTGTGTGATGAGCAGAAATGTTTGTTTCCGAGTCATGGATGTTGATATTCATATTTATGTATGTTTATCTGTTATCTAGTGCCCATATTACAGGATATCCTAGTTTGGGGCTAGGTAATTGGTGTGGAATTGTCCCAAATATATTTATTTATTTATTTATAACCGGCTATCATTGTAAAATACGTACACTAAATTTCGTATCTGTGCTGTTGACCGTTGAAGAGTACCTTTATCTGGAGACCATGTCATGGTAAATTTTAAAACCAGCCAAAATTTCGTATCTGGATATATATGGAGCTTATCCTCGATTTAGAGCATTTTTACCATCAAAATGCATAGTCATCATTATCATAAATACTCTTTTAAACAGTTTAGTGAAACAAAAGAAGGAACGAAAACACGTTTATTTCTCGCATACATGCAACATGCACAAGATCAGTGGTACCAGGCTCAGAAAAAACTAATCGCAGTTCCACTGAGGTACCACGGTTAGAAAAAATGAGATGAGATGTAGAACTTGCGATCAAGTCCCTTAAACCTAAACGCTCGGTTGGACCTGATGGTATTCCACCTTATATAGTGAAAGACTGCGGAAAGGTGCTGGCCAAACCGATGCATCATATATTTAAACTCTGTTACCAAAATGCATTTTATCCGGATGTATGGAAGCTGTCGCGTGTAGTGCCTGTTCCGAAAAATTCTGGGTCAGACGTAAGTGACTATAGACCAGTGGCTGTATTGTCAGTTTTCGGTAAACTGTTTGAGTCGATTCTGCAGTATCGAATTAGTAGGCAAGTGGAGAGTCAGTTGGCAGACGCTCAACATGGTTTTAGAGTTGGTCGTTCTACTACTTCAAACCTGCTTTCATTCTGGTCATACACAGCGGAGGCCATCGACACTGGCTTGCAAGTGGATGTTGCTTATTTCGATTTTCGGAAAGCTTTCTGTAGATAATGACATACTTCTTCAAAAATTCTCAAAGGCAGGATTCAGTTCGCATTTGCTTCGATTCTTTGCTTCGTACTTGCGTAACCGCCAGCAGTACGTGCAGTATAAGGGCAAAGTCTCGGAGCCATACTATACGTTCTCAGGTGTAAGTCAAGGCAGTAATTTAGGGCCTTTAGAATTTTTGTTGATGATAAATGATTTGCCGGAGAGTGTCAGCACAGCTCGCTGTCTATTATTTGCAGATGATTTGAAACTCTTCTTCAAAATCCATGACTACAGCGATAGTTTTATTTTCCAGCGGGACATAGATAGTGTGAAACTGTGGAGTGAGCGCAATAAGCTATATTTTAATGACAAAAAATGCTCTATTGTTACGTTCACTTGTTCTAAGCAACCAGTGGTGGTACATTATCGTCTCGGTGACGTTGTTATTCCACGAACAAATCTGGTAAGAGATCTGGGGATTCTAATGACCGAAGATTTATCTTTTAGGGATCACGTAAGGCAAATATGTGTCCAAGCTTTTAGAACTCTTGGATTTGTTCTGCGTCAGTCTCGACATTTAGATAGCATTCCGGCTATGAAAGCTCTCTACAATGCTTTTGTTAGAAGCAAACTGGAAAGTAACGCAATCATTTGGAATCCTTACGAGGCTAAGTACATACAGATGGTGGAAAAAATACAGAGAAAGTTTATTCGGTGGCTATACCAGAAAGAATATGGTTACTATGTAGGATATCCATACTTGTATCCGAGTGAGTTCTTACTTGGAATGGTCGGCTACAATACTTTGGAAGTGAGGCGTGCGGTCTCACTGATGGAATATGTGGCACGCATAATTGTTGGACGCTTGACCAATCCATCCGTTCTTGAACGGATAGCAATTGCCGTCCCTGACAATTATGTGAGAGCTCGTCGACATAAGCTGCTTGGGGAGCCGTTATGCAGGACCGGACTAGGGAGACAGGCGCCATTACCGCGGGCGATACGTCTACTCAATACTGTGCTTAGTCAGTTTCGAGATCTGGATTTGTTCGAGTGTACAACCAGTGAGCTTCACAGGGCGGCTATGGTTGTAGCTTTAACCTATCAAAAGACATAGGATTTTGTATATATTGTTATTTTACTTTTAATATGTGATTTGTGTAGATGATATATTTAAATTAACTTAGTTTTAGTATTTTGGGCCTTGGGTGGACAAATTGGGCCACTGTAATGCCCACCCAAAGGTATAAACTCTCATAAATAAATAAATAAATAAAACTAACCGCAGTTCCACTGAGGTACCATGGTTAGAAAAAAAAACTAACCGCAGTTCCACTGAGGTACCACGGTTAGAAAAAAACTAACCGCAGTTCCACTGAGGTACCACGGTTAGAAAAAACTAACCGCAGTTGCACTGAGGTACCACGGTTAGAAAAAACTAACCGCAGTTCCACTGAGGTACCACGGTTAGAAAAAAACTAACCGCAGTTCCACTGAGGTACCACGGTTAGAAAAAAACTAACCACAGTTGCACGGAGGTACCACGGTTCTACTGAGGTAACATGGTTAGAAAAAACTAACCGCAGTTTCACTGAGGTACCATGGTTAGAAAAAGTAGCTGTGATACTACTTACTGGTGGTACCACGGATACTAAACGAACAAACATAAGTACATAAATTCTTTGCAAGTTAAACAAAAGCTTTTTGAAAACCGTTCTATACAAAATGTATCAGAAAATGAATTTCCTTCCTTTGAATATTTTTTCGGATGTTTGATTTCTGCTATTCGGGGTGGTTACACTCAAGGTATCAAAAATAAAGAACGGAATGACGTTGCTATGGAAACGAAATAATAACAAGTCTGTCAAGTACCTACGTGAGTAATAATGCAAAAAACACCAGTTGTCAATGGTCAAAAAACACCACGATCGTTGCTTATATTTTTTAGATATTACGACGGGTATAATAATACTAAAAATAAGAAAAATGCCGCGGAGTGAGCGCTACCCGTGGGAAGCCGGTGCGAGTCACTCGTTTTATTTAGATAAACGCTTGCGTTTTTTAAGGATCGCCAACGACACCTAGTTTCATTTTGGGATACTAAAAGCACAGTACATATATATAGTCCTTACGGATAGTAGTGTATCGAAAGCATTGTTTTCAAGTTTGATTTCTAATGTCAGTCGGAAACCAAGGGTTGCTACTGGCAGTTCTTTACCCAGGTACAAAAAAGGAGGGTTATGATTTTATGAGAATACCTATAATTGTAATCTCCTTCATCTT
This sequence comes from Alsophila aescularia, assembly GCA_946251855.1. Classification (NCBI taxonomy): domain Eukaryota; kingdom Metazoa; phylum Arthropoda; class Insecta; order Lepidoptera; family Geometridae; genus Alsophila; species Alsophila aescularia. The sequence continues at coordinate 31,336,991 of OX276375.1, forward strand.
ATCGTGTCACTGGTTCGACTTAATACTAAATAAAAGCTGCTAGATATGTTGCCAGGTCTACAGCTCTTTGGGTTGCCTTAATTAAATCTTCCGCAGTGCAGGCAGTGGGGCAATACGGGCAAGAAAGCAGATGGTCCATAGTCTGTCTTGAGTCTCCACAGAAATTACACGTAGTTTGGGACTCGCCTATTATACCCCATTTGGCCATATTATGCTTACAACGGCCGACATTGGTCCTGAGCCGGTTCAAGGATTTCCAAGCCGGCCATTGCAGGTTATGGCCAGCTGGAAGTTGTTCTGTTGGCATTATGTAGTTGGTGGGAACAGGGTGCTCAGCTGCCCATAGGCTAAGCCTCGTGTTGAGTGGGTCCAACCTCTCCAAACCTTATGTCAAATGTAGGAAGCTCTTACGGCTTTTCAATCTACTTTGTGATAACGTGTGATTGTAAAGTGGGTGTCGGTGGTCATGTTCCTGTTTGTATTTTTCGACGGCTCACGCGACATCCCGTCGTGTTTCGGGTGGTGCTATACCTGCCAGTGGATATAGTAGGTTTAGGGGTGTGGGTTTGAGGCATCCGGTTATTATTCGGCAGGTATCGTTCAGGGCTGTATTTACTTTATTCGCGTGGGCCGAACGGTGCCATACTGGACACGCAAACTCACCAGCTGAAAAACATAGCGCCAAGCCATAGCCATGTTATGATTGTAATAAAAATTTTAAAATGTTATAACATTATAACATTTTTATAAATCGTGTCTGTGTCTGTTTGTCTGTTCGCGCATCACGTGAATACTACTGGGCCAAGTGCGATGTGGTTTTCAATGTTAGATAGCTTAGCGTTTGTCTAAAAAATAGTGTATTTTAGAAGCCGAGCAATTGATAAAATACTGTGTCGGCTGAACGAAATTTAGTATTTTGTATTTTTTGTATATCTTCTTTTGGTCCTCGAATAACACTTAGGTTACTTTTAACCCAAAGAAATGACCAAGCGGGCAAAGCCGCGGGCACAGCTAGAACTTGTAAAAAGAGGATAAAAAAAATGTCTAGGGGATTTAAAATATGCTACTAAACAAGTTTTTTGAATAGTGTCTGTATGTTCGCGCATGACGTAAAAATTACTGAACCGATTAAAATTCTGTTTTCACTGTTGCCTACTTTGTATCTCAATCCGATCAGTCGATCAATAGATGAAAAAATATTTGACGGCTGAACGAAATTTGGTAAATTGTACTATATCCCACTTTTGGTGCAGGAATACATAGGATACTTTTTCCCCAGAAAAATGTCCACGCGGACAAAGCCGCGGAGGATAATATAACTACTCGAAACCTAGATTTAGAGGAGTTTAGGAGTAAATGCAATCGGTGTCAGGTGGAAGTAAAAATACCATCATATTTTGTAAGTTTTTAGAGTCATTCAAACAACCATACACATTGTGATTTGTAGGGGCTATTTTGGCAAGGCAGGGTAGGGTATGCCAGGAAGCCCGCTGATGGAGAGAAACAAGCAAGCACAGCCTAAGAAAATAAAAAGGATGACAGAATCGCACACCAGTTGTTAAGTCAAACCCTAAGCTATCCAATAGTATCGCAGTCGGTCCATCACATTGTAATTTACATTATGTTTTATTATATAAGTTCTGAAATTAAAAAAATATATAAAGAATGAATAAATATGAAAAAAATTAAATCCCCGTAGAGTTTCTTGGTGCTCTCTTCTCTAACGGGCGTATTTAGAAAGCACCGGTAGAGTCAGAAGAGTGTTTCCTTTTCCAGTGTGAGATTTAACTCTGTTGGCACATGAAAGGAAAATTTCCCTTTCAAACTCAAAGCGTAAACTAAGTATTAGTTTACCTAATTTTAATTGTTGTGTACTTTTTATAATATTTGATGTATTTTCCCTTGTCCATGAGATGTTAATTTTGACTTGTAAAAGTGCTATTATTTTTGCCTATTTACAATAAATTCTTTGACTTTGACTTTGACTTTGTCCAGTAGTTGTTACGTAATGCGCTAACAAACAAACAAACAAACATACAAACAAACAGACAGACACGATTTTTTTAAATTTTATGTTCTTGTTCAGTAGATTATTTTAATTATCCTAGACCATTGTTTTAAATTATCTTCTGTGTACAGACTATTTCGTACTTAAGACTTTATTATAAGTATATATATCCCTACGAGTATATTACTAGGTTATCTACTCTTTGATGCAATCTATTTGTGGTACTGGCATCCTATTTGCACAATACTCTCTTATTTCTCACATTTTTACCCGAAGATACTTCATGCGCGGTACTCGCTCGTAGCTGTCATTTAAAAACTACTCTGAGACCCCTGCCTCCCGGCCCTCGTACCGCGAGCGTCCGTTCGGCCGTTACACCACTGTCCGTAGAACTATTATGTACTGTGCTAAAAGCCACATAACTAGATACGGCGAAAAGTATATATAAGTACATAAATTACAATATTGTTATATTGTTAATATTGTTTTATTTACAGTGATATACATTATTATTTAATTAACTAAAGTACTGTCTTACAACGTTGTTAGTACCCGACATATTATTTATTCTGTGATGCAACTAAATATAAAAATGTCTGTAACTCCTTTTTGTTGACTCAAAAATGCTACGCTTCAAATTTACTATAATATCTTATCTAGCGTTAATAATAAGCCCTAATGCTACTGTTCAGATTGGCCCTAGCTATACTTAAAACTATGACACGTTGCGTCCTGCAAACTACGGGGATGTACACGTACATAAAACCTCTGCAAGACTCCAAGGAATACAGTTCAGCAAACGGCATCAAAATCCATCCAGTGGTTTTTGCGTGATGAAGTCACAAACAGACAGAAAGACAATAATTATTCTATAAACGAAATATTTGGATTCTACTACTTTCATATACTCAAAATAACTGTACCCGCGGCTTTGCACGCGTGGCCATTTCTTTAGTTTAAAAGTACTCTATGTGATATTCCAATATTTAAATTACCAATATTCCAAAATTTTATCAAAATTCCTTCAGCCGTCAAGAAGATTTTTATCGATTGCTCGGCTTCTACTCATGGGATTGAAATACCAAGTAAAAACTACTGGACCGATTGCAATGCAGTTTTTACAGTTGGATAGCTTAAATTTTGACTTAAAAACTGAAGTACTTGGTATCTCAATGCCATTAGTAAAAGCCGAGTAATCGATAAAAAACATTTTGACGGCTAAACGAATTTTGAAGAAATGTAGTATATTGTACTTTAAATGTACTTTTGTCCCTGGAATAACACGTATGAGCTACTTTTAAATGAAATGACCACGCGGGCAAAGCCACGGGCACATCTGGTCTTTTATATATTTATTTTCATATTCAAGATTTTGTTTTGGGGTAGACGATTTCTCAAACGGAGATTACGTTTAGTCAGAAAATTTAGTGTGTATGACGCCCTGAGGCCAGGTGGAGTGACGACCTGCAACATGTGGCTGTCAGAAACTGGATTGGGAGAGCAAATGACTGAGCTCAGTGGCGTGCATTAGCAGAGGCATACTTACTGTCCCCATTGAAGGGGATATGGTAATGGAGACGATAGGTACTATTTTTAATGATTTTATTCAATTTTCACTGTCCCCATTCAAGGACACAGGGTAATTGGGACAATGGGAACTATTTTTAATTGTTTTATTCAAGTCCCACTGTCTCCATTGATGGGGTCAGGGTAATGAAGACAACGAGAACTAGTTTTAATAATTTTATTCAATTCTCACTGTACCCATTGATGGGGAGAGGGTAATGGGGAAATGGAAACTATTTTGAATTATTTTATTCAACTTACCCCTTCCTTATTAATGAGGAAACGGGCATTGGGGACAACGGGAATATACCTGTCCATTAGCTGCACAAGTCTGATGATAAATAGTGTCATGATGATGATGATGATGATTATTATTATCATTATAAATTAAATACCTAACTTGCTAATGTTTTAGTTTTGCTACAATTAGGATAATCTTTGTAGTTTTTGTAAAAGCAAGTACTAATGGCGCTTTATCCAAGATTGCCGTCTTTCAAGATTCACACACAACCAAAATTATATCTGACGTGTAAGACATCAAACAAAACCAATTTCTCTGCCATAAATTACCAAAAATCTACATTACCTTTGATGTAACCCCAATTGCTGAGCCGAAAACGATTAAGCTCGTACTACTGATTTGTTTTTCACCCCATCTCATCAAAGGGGCGATACGCCCGCGGTAACAAAAACAACAATTTGAAACGTTTTTAATACGGCACCCTGTATTGCTAAAGAAATAGGGTTGGGCGGATTTGGAGCAACGGGGTTCGTGATAGGATTTTTATAAGTTTAGAATTTGGAAAGGAGGAGAAATAATGTAGTTATTTAGTGTATGATTGCATGATTGTTCTTATAGTGCCGATTAAAAGATCTGTTACGTAAAAATAAAAGGTTTGATATTGTCTGCTCATAAATAAATTAGTGGCTCCGTGAGCTGTGACACCAGCACAAACTTTTTTGCAAACAATCTAGCAGTGCACAGTAGCGCCATCTAGTTACCTTATTGTAAAACTAACATTAATAACCAAGGTGCTCCATCATCATCATTTTCGCGAGGTCATTACCGGCCAAACGCGTGTTGGATACGCATATACTTAGGTCTCCGTAGCCGTTACCTTAAGCTACCCAACTGTGAAAACCACATTGTAATCGGTCCAGTAGTTTGTACGTTATACACCAACAAAGTTTTTTTTTTACGGTTGGATTATGTCTCTCACTATGGAATTTGTTCAGTGTTGACGCGGGCAAAAAATGCGTTCTCTTGGTCGGCTATAAATATTGACGGCCGGTTGGTCTAGTGGCTAGTGACCCTAGGAACGAAATCAAACGGTCGCGGTTTCGAATCCTGCAAGGGGCAATCATTTGTGTGATGAGCAGAAATGTTTGTTGCCAAGTCATGGATGTAATATTCTCATCTATGTATACTTATCCGTTATCTAGTGAACATATTACAGGGTATTCTAGTTTGGGGCTAGGTGATTGGTGTGGAATTGACCCAAATATATATTTATATATTTATAATTCGTTATTAGTAAACCCTAGATAGTCGTGATAATTTTGTTAGTAAATTCCTTTTATGCGCTAGTAACCTATACATTTTTTAAAGTTATTTACTAGAGCCGGGTGGTCAACAAATATCTCAAGCAAAATAATTTTGGTATTATAATGTTTAAAGACCTATCCAACGATACCTCACACGATGACCAAAACATATAATTTTTCTTTTTACCGCCGAGTACAAGTTTCATACGATTTCCATATCCAAAAGGCAGCCGTGGGACATGAGGGGTCAACTTCTAAAACGAGGCGGTTCTCAAGTCATCTGTTTTTTACCTCATCTCGAAAAACTATCGTTTTTCTTAAAACAAAGAGTAGGACCCCGATTAAGCACCATATTTTAATAAAAACTGGATCGCCAGTTTTTCAAAAATATCTTTTGTTTTTGTTTATTTTTATATTGTCTCAAATCTCTGAGATTGCTAAACTTTTGGATGATTTTTGTTCTATTCAAAAGAGAACTCTTTCTGTGTAGTCGAATATACACGTTATCAAAATTGGTTCAGTAGTTTTATTAGAAAGTTTATTTGTTTTATTAACCCCATATTTTTGGGATTTTTGAAACGTACGAGTATTAGATTATTATTTTACTCGAAATAATGAATAGACCTCTAGTGTAAAAATGTATTAATTTCATCAAAATTGGTTAAGTAGCTTTTAATAGTTTTTATTTAGTTCACTGGGTTATTATGCTTGGGACAAGTTTGGAAGTCAATTTTGAACTATTTACCGACCAATAAAGCTGTAGTTTTGCATACGGGCGTAGTACTGGTACAATATTATAGTAGCATTGAGCTGGTCTGATGATGGAGCTGGAAGGTACTTACATGAATTCAACAATCAAATTGGGCTTATTTGGTTTGTCTTAATGATTTCTCTGGATTTATGTGTTATCCAGGGTCTGATGTTGGAGCCGGAAGGTAGACAAAGGAATTAAAGAATTAAATTATTTAACCCCTTTGAGTTTGGGCTAATTTAGTACGTCTGGATGAGTTCTATGGTTTTATGTTATATCCAGAGATGATGGAGTCGGAAGGTAGTCAAAGGAATTCTACAATTAAATGATGGAAACCCTTCGAGTTTGGGCTCATTTGGTTTGTCTTGATGAGTTCTCTGCTCTTAAGTCGTATCCAAAGTCTGATGGTGTAGCTGGAAGGTAGTCACAGAAACCCATTATCCAACAATAAAGTGGTGAAAATCCTTCGAGTTTAGGCTTATTTTATTGAGTTCTTGAGAGTCTTACTGGTGATGGCTTTTAAAAGCTTGCTTTAAAAAAAGTAGTTTTAAAGTAAGTCAATTCGGGTTTGAATTTATGTTCCCTCATACTGCGAGATTTTAAACTGATTGGGATGTTTATTTTTTAAGAGTTTCAATGATAATTTTCATGTAAACTGATCCAGGAATTTTCGTAGCTCATGTTTGTTTTTAATTTGCCAACGTCTTCTTAAAGTAAGTTTAACAATTCTAGGTGACATACTCGTATATCCTTCCGATGTTTGTTGCCAATCAAAATTAAAAAAAAAAACAGTCTAGTATTATCCGCTTCGTACCGCGACTGACTATCGACAGCTCTTAAATTGTTATTCTACTGTTAAAACAGCTAAAAAATATTATAAAAAACAAATATCCGACTGTGTAACTGTACTGTGTGTGTCCATAATTTTAAACACCCACGAGTTTTGTCGGGTTTTTGCTCTTCAGCCCTGATAGCGGACGGACGTAATGCGATGCGAGTTGACCGCCCGCAATCCACAGCAATATATAAAAGTGAAATGTTGTCTGTTTGTTTGTTTTTTGTTTGTTTGGAGAGTTTACACGCGATAACGGCTAGACGGATTTTAGTGAAATTTGGAATGGAATGAAGATAGGTAGAATAGAATAAAACATAGAATACTTTTTGTCCCGGAAAATTGTGAATTGGGAAAACTGGAAAATATTGATTACTCCCTGTAAGGAACGGTACCCATGGAAACGAAATAACAAGTCTGTCAAAAAACTTCAAGAGCAACCGGCTATACCTACTTTTGCATTGGTTTTACGATTTACTTGTTTTTTTTAATGATCTCGTTCGTCATGTTAGTTTCATAGATGACATAATAATGGAGAAATACTCCATCTTCTAAAATAATTACGGAATGGGCAAAAATAAAGACCGATAACTTGTTTTAGTGTTTCAGAGACTTTACTTACCATTTTAATTACATCATTATAATTATCATCAGGCTGTATTCGTCCACTACTGGACATTGGCCCAATGAATACCACAGAGCCTGGTATTGGGCTCTTTGCATTTTCTACCATTTCCATTTTCTACCAGCCGCCTTGCGCTCTACTCAAGAACTAGTCTACTCCAGTGGTTATCTGGCCTTATACAAATCAGTGATCAGCCCACTGCCACTTCAGCTTATTAATCTATCAAGCACCACACCTCTTTAAACAAATAAACCAACAAATGCAGACATTTCTTTCCCCGCCGTACCCTAAAAGAGCTCGCAAACTCTGCCGCGATTTTCGCCGGCGGCGACACCACTGTTTCCGCCGGAAGTGCGCAGAGGGCCCTGCAAACACGAGCTCCATTTCCGGCCGGTCCGCGCATCCGGCCGGCGACTGATTGGGCCTTTATTAAAAACTGACACCTGAGGCGGTGTCTGTTATGTTAGGTTTTGTTTTCTATTTTGCTGGTGGCTGTTATTTGAGTATTTTTTTGTTCATTGGGTTTTGATCATAGGAATGAGAATTTCAAATTGTGGATTCATTTGGGCTGTCTTAGAGTCCATGTGGATATTTTATATATATTTTAACCATGATTTTATCTTAATAACGGAGCGAGCACGAAGCGCGAGCGAAGCGTCTTCGTTTCAGCTTGGGCAAAAATGATTTCGTATGTCCGGCAGATGTCCGGCTGTTCTCCTCTACAGGTCGCATTTTTCAACCGATTCTCGTAAAAAATTGTGAACAGGTTCAATAGTTTTTATTTTTTTGTCGATTCAGTTTTTGAAACTTCAAGGACCCGACCCCTCCAGCAGGATCAAAAAATTATGTGTTTAAATTTCGATTTGTTAATAATATAGTGGGATGGAAAATAACGAAAAAAGTATGCAAATTTCCTGTGTCCATCAAATTTTTGTTTCATGGTGCGCGGTGAACATTTATTCAGTTTTTAGCTATGCAAAGACAGATTTGCGAGGTCTACTCACAGAGGCTCACTGAGCCAATAGTAAGTATTTTCCAAGCCATTCTAAATTTGCTTCCGCAAAACGACTCTTCGAATCTATTTTCAGCACATATTTTTCGTTAGGGATGTTTTTTAATTCACGAGCAAGCGTATACACTGCCATTTGTACTACGATTGCTTCAAATCTAACATACAAGTTTGAAAAGGGGCATTCTAAACATTACTAGCATTTGCTGTCGATTTCAAGTAATATCTCATGTTTATTCACACTATTTTAACCATTAGCTTGACTTAAATATCATTTACTTATATAAATGTAGAATAAGCTTTTGCTATAAAATATATGCGCATGATATGCAGCTTTTATAAAAATTGCTATTAAAAGCATATTATATTCATATTACCCAATGTTTTCATTTAGGAGTTGAAAAATTGACGAGTTGGAATGCAGATGTTTTTTTTGACAGATTGTTATCGATAACCAAATAATAATAATTTTCAATCTGAATGGACTTTATTGAGTCACAAAGTTTAATATTTTAGACAAAAAAGTCCTAAGTTACACGGATTCAAACCTCGTCGTACATCAAAATAAAATAAAGTTTTAAAGTGCAAACCATATTCTATCATCAAGAAGTGCCCAAATCCTCAACATGCTGACAAAGCCAGCCTTCTCAAATCCCTTCCAAGAAATCCCCACAACACTTCCTGCAAAATCTCGCTCTACAGAATGTCACGCTACAAATAAGCATGAGCTCTGTGGCGAAAAGCATCGCGTCTGTAAATCCCTTGTACCGAGTGTGGTTCTGATAAGCTGACAGTTTGTTAGTAGTGTCTCAAAAACAGCTATCACTAGTACAAAGTATCGTTAAAACGACTAGTGCGTTACAAGACATGAGATTTATTTTATTTGGAGTACGTAGAAACGTGACGTGGATAATATTGGTCAGTTTTAAGGACATCACAGACGATTAAGATACCATAATATTTGATGTTACGATATCTGCATATAAAATATTATAGTATCTTACACACGGTAAAGATACGAAACGGTAAAGGCCGTCCTAGGTGCCACACGTATTTCTTCACCGCTTTCTATATACAGAATGATAAAATATGAGTTCACTATTAGATTTATTAGATAGCTCATCAGACTACAATTCTGATTTCGAATTTGATATGCATTAGCGCACTGTAAAAGGTGATCCATTTGGATAGAAAATCACATTAAATTAAGAAAAAGCCGCGGTGTTTTTTTTTTTCTTTACGCAGATGTTTCTACAAAAAAATATCAAACTTATTTTAATAAGTCGAAGAAAACTTTTCTCGAAATTCATAATTTGATTAAGAAAGATATAGTAAAACAAAATACGAACATGCGAGAGAGCATTTATACAGAACAACGACTTGCAGTATGCTAAGAACCATCTCGTTTACCTCAGCTTTCAAACATAAAAAACCGCAGCTAAATAGGACCATTTGTTTGGAAGCTACGATTTTCTCCCCCCTTTTCTTTCTCACCTCCCCCTCCCTCTCCTCATATATCTAAGAACCATCTTGATCATATCAGCTTTCAAACAGAAAAAACCGCATCAAAATCGGTCCATTCGTTTGGGAGATACGATAGCACACACACAAACACACACACACACACACACACACACACACACACACACGCACGCACGCGCGCGCGCGCGCGCACACACACACACACACTTAAGATACTGTAAGATGCAAATATATATTATCTTCGCCGTTTGTGATGGTTCATATAAATTGTATGGCGAGCGATATTTTATCTTAAGATAAAATATTATAGTATCTTACTATCTACTTTTCGTACTTTATAATAAATCAGTAGCAACATGTATAATGTAGACATTTTCAATGTTACAGTAAAAACTTGTTTTCAGTTAGAACGCAAATGAAATTAAATTTAATTAAATGAAATGATTTATTTTGCCAGAATGCACGTGTACAAGTTATATATGATGGAATGGTATTTTAACTACATGAAACTTCACTTAGTATATGCTTAACGCTTTGGTTAAAACTGTTTAGCGACGAGTAATGCTGATTCGTCAAGTTGATTTAGAGATCGCTTGGCTTGTTCAGCTTAACAGACCAGAATCCATACTCCACATCCGTATAAAACCACGACAACAGAGGATAATAAACTCCATCTCCCATTATTTTTCCACTAGCCATTACATTACCCACGACAGCTGTAAGTGGCCACCAGGGGCCGCCACTGACCATTCCGAATAAAATACGTATTTACGACCACAAACTAACTTACTGCCGATTATATTTTATAGCGAACGGCGCTGAAAATATTGTTCGCTCTTTATTGTTTCGGGGCGGGCAGATTTATGGGCTTGGGCGGGTGAAGTTTAAGTCGGAAGATGACACTGGTGATAAAGGTTTATGAATTGAGTCAGTTTCCTGCTAAGATCAAGTTGTAAAATATATTTTTCATGAGGATATTGAAGTGTATTTCAAAGATATACGTCCAATTTTAAGTCGGGCGACTTTGCGGCTAAATTCACTTGTAAAGCAATCGCTATTTAAGTCAAAACACTAGCCTTTAACAAAATATAAACACTTAAAATACCTTGAAAGATATTTTACAAAAAATACCTACACTACAACAAATACCTAACACATAAAATGGGGCCTAAAACGGCAAAGTTAAATCGGTTCTGGTGCCGACACAATTTTTTCACAAAACGTTACGAGCTCGCCCCTTCAGGCGTTTCGTTTGTTATTGCTGTTTTCAGGGTTTTATATTTGTTTTATTTTGTTTGGTGCTGAGGATTTAATAGGTTTTCGACGGTTGTATGTCAGAGGAAAGTTGGGTACCAATATGTTCGGTTTATTTGTGTCTAGAGAATCAATAATAATGAAAGCGCTTGTTACATACAAGCGCTTTCATTATTACACATAAGGTCCAAAGGAGATGTTCATTTTGTATGGGAGCCTGGGCTAACTACTGTACACCATGTCATAAAACAGCAAAAATATAACGATATTCGAAGTAGATTTATTTAGTAATGAGAGTATAATAAGCAAATCATTTTTTAACTCTGTTAATTATTGCAACACACCGACATTTTATTACGTAAATTAAAGAGTATATAAATACTACGTACGTAAACTGTCAGTGTCAAGATCAGCAATTGACAGCATGACAACACGCACAGCCCCCCGATTCAGCGAATGAACCGCAAAGTGATCGGTGCGCGATGGGTACCTTTCTGTGTGGACACTTAGAAAAAAACAAGGGAAATGTGGGGGAAATTGAGGTGAGGGTAGTGGGAAGTGGACGAATGGTGGAGGATGTCGGAGAAGGGTGCAGGAAGTTGGGCAGGAGGTGCAAAGTTGGGGGTGACTGAAAGAAAGGGTGGGGCAGAGTGGGAGAAAGAAGGAAAAGTTTTTTTTTTATTACTGACTAGGCAATCGTTTGACCACCATCTCACCTGATGGAAAGCGATGATGTGTTCGAAAGTGTAGCACGCTTGCCTAGTAGATACCTATTCACTCTTGACTTGAACACACCTGGGTTATAATTTACCGGAAACGCTGACGAAGGAAGGTAGGGGGAATTGACTTTTTTCCCGCACCTTTCTCCCACTTTCCCTCACCTTTCCCACTTTCTTCCTACCCTTCCCTTATTTCTCTCCACTTTTTTCTCTTTCCCACTACCCTTCCCCCCTTTTCACACTCTACTTTCAGTCTTGCCCCACTTCGCACCACCTGCCCCACCTCCCGTACCTTTCCTTGACATTCCTCACTATTCATCCACTTCCCCCTGCCCTCCCTTCACTTTCCCCCACCTTCCCTTACTTCCCCAAAAAACCTCCCCCCGTATCTCTCCATATTTCCCCGGTTTTTTATTTTCTCTAAGTAAATCGGAAGGTAAGTCACGTTGCAGTGCGCCCACGCTTTTTTTTAAATAAAACAATTTTTCTTATTTACACTATAATTCAAAATGATTAAAATTTATTTGCTATTTTTTAGTTTGGTTTTCTATATAAAGCGTGTTTTTTAGTTTTTTAAACTATTATTTATTTCAGTGCCAATCAGTTTTTTTTGAGAATTTTTAATCAATCTTTATATATTTTTCTATTACCTTCAAGTTGTACAGTTGTTGTTATTGCCTAGTTTGTGAACAACTCTTTAGGTTGTATTAAACAATACTTTCATTAGATTAGGTACAGTAAGAAAAAATGGTTCTTATGATTGGTTTCAGCCAGGCGGAGTGACGTCCTGCGGAAGGCGGCCGACAGAAACTGAATGAACCGAAAATCGGGCTCAGTGGCCTTCATTGGGAGAGGCTCCATTGTCCTGCAGTGGACGAACACATGCTGGGTGATGATGATGATTGGTAGTTACCTACTGAATGTGAACGCAAAAACGAGTACTATGTTGTTTTAACTTGATTATTTTGGACGCAAAAGCTGTCAGTAGCCCAGCCCATACGGTCCACGAAACCACGAAAGTTATACAAAAATTCGCAAATATGTGAAATAATACGCTATAATAATAATAAGTAATCGTTATTTTTTCTCTTTACAATGCAGATTGGGCATCAGGCAAACCCTTCATCTATATCAGACTTTCATCTTTATCCGACCAATATACTCTTTGAAAATGAAAACTCCAATTAACACGTTCATAGCGTTGGTCTAATTTGCTGACTTTCTTTTGGTGCTCTGAACGACCTAATGAACTGTCGCTTCACTTGGCAGATATGTTCTTGGCTTGTCGATATCAGGTCAATTAGATCTGGTTGACTTGTTTGCATTTATTTTATTAAATTAATATATTTAAAATACTAATGTTTATTTATTTATTTTAACTTGTTTTTAATGTATAGGCTGAATTACTAATAAAGTGGTAACTAAATTTAATAAAAATAATGGGTTTCATAATGCTAAGTTTGAAAAAAACTGACACAAGCACTGAAATATCATGATACTTATAAAGAATAATGGCGAACTCCCAGACATATTTTTATGTCATTAAAATTCACGGCGTCTTTAGACAAAAAATATCGCTTGTAATTCAACATCATTTCCTGAGATTGTTTGTATAAGATTTTTTCATAGGAGAGGCCAGGAATAATTGTTATTAGGCTTCAAAGTTTTGTAGGTTATGTTACTGGTAACGACTTTTGAAACAAGTCATAGAGATTTTAATTATTTTATCTGCATAATGAGGTAGGCAATTAAGTACTTATGCGTGATATATATAATGTTTAAAGATACTGTACCTATTCAATTACCTACCTAGTGTAACAGACTAGGCTTTTGAATAATTATTATTTTCAATATGTTACTGCCTAGCGAGATTACAAAACAATATGTTCAGATATGTTGCTGCTGTTTAACTGTGCAGGGAAACAGTTTTCCAATATTAGTACAAATATTTTGCAACAATTCCTTACACTAAATACTTTATTTACACAAACCTTTGTTTTTTATTTATTTATTGTTCAATACTTTAAGCCGCACTTACTATGTACTAAGCCCTATGTACTACTTTTTATTCACGACCTGGATGACTGGTGATAGTGTTGTTTAGCATTAAGTCGTTACTTGTACAATATTTTTGTGTAAAACAATTAAGTAAATGAACATAACCTAACAACAATTCCCTAAGCTAGGTCTACTGCGACATGTTACTAACAAAATGCTGTTAGCTTACCGTGTTATATAACATGTTAGTAACCACAGCCCGTCCACTGCGACTTGACAGCGATATGTTTTTAATAGCAAATATGATTCACTCAAAAAAGATTCGACGAGGAAGACGTGTTAGCTTAAGTTTTCTTAAATCCAATTCAATTGATTCTGACTCAAGAAAAGCTACACAGTCTCTGTATAATATACAATTACAAGTATTGTATGCTACAAAGGGAGGTTATGATTTTCATATATCCAGTAAAGATGTTGACGGCACGAATACTAACACAAAATAAACTACAAACCCCCCCAGAGGCGAACTCGGGTGATGTTTTCCATCCACGACGGATAACGTGTTAGCTTGATCTCCTTTTAGCTTACACCACAGCCACGCCCACTTTTCATGTTAGTAACATGTTAGTGTGTTAGCTAATACGAAAACATGGCGCAGCGGACCTGGCTTTACACTTCCTCCATAAACTACAATGCATTACCATTTTGTTTATAGCACAGTCTATAGTAATATTCTGTTCATCGCAAGGAGGTTGAATTACGCTTACTTTTAAAATGTTTAACACCAGTAATCGTAATTCAACCTCCTTTGGTTTAAAAAACTGGATGGGAAGTATGCCTAATTCAACCTCCTTTGGTGGAAAAAAACAGGTGAGAAGTAGGTACTCTGTGTTGACGATTTTGACGTCTGAACCGGAAACGTCATGGTATTATATATATTTCTTCACTAGTTGGGTAGGCCACAAGGCTGGTAAAATATTGTAGGAAGGAAATGAAGTTTCAATATCACGATTTTTTTAAATTAATTTGTTAACCAGACTTTGCCTAGCTTACATGTTTTGTTGAAAAAACGTTGAAAAACAATTACTTAAGTTCTGTAGAAATGATAAAATTTTGCCCTTGTTCTTTCTAGGACTAGGAAAAAAACAATATTAGAAATATCATTTGTTTTGTTATAGCATTATTGAACAGGAGGTTTTCATACAGACTGCACAAAATGTGTATATGTTTTGACTAATTTTAATGTAAAAGCGTTAGATTATAGAAGGAAAAAAGCCGCAAGCTTTCTTTTGCTGATTTTCTGATATCATCACATGACATAACTATTTCTGGGATCGCTACATTTTTATCGGCACTCATACAAAATTACTTTTGAAATTTTCGAATATGACTATACCCGAGCACTGCACTAGACAGAATACTGAAAAAGTAAGTATAATCTGGTGCGGCTATCGGGTCATCGGTATCGGATCCTTTAGACCCGATAAATGCACCTGACGTGAAAAAACCTTGAGGTCGGTGTCGGGTCGAAAGCACTTAAGAGGAAAAGGAACCCACGCGGCTTTACAGATTTTGTCGGATATTTGAAGCCAATCAGATTGAAATGCGAATAGATCATCACGCCACCTCTTTCGCGTCCGGCCACGACGTCGCCGACCGTCTGCAGGCACCCATTGTGTGATGATTATGTGTGATGATCTTCGCCCACCTCGCAGGGTGCATGCGGACCACGTGCCCAGCCCAGTTCCACTCCAATCTTACAGTTTCAATACTGACATCTATTATATCTATTTTTTAGCGTCGTAATAGTGTTGCTTAGGCATACCTACCAGCACGACCAATACAACTGTGAGGAGAACGTATCCAATCTGTTTCCGACTCGTGTGTGTCGGGATCGCATATTATAATCCTAGATTATATAAAACTAACGTATTACACCAGGAACCTATGCCATATGGAGACTTGTTAATGGCTTTTCTTAAATTATTTTGATTTAAGACTGTTTTGTAACGAAAGCTGTAAGCCCCCCAAATATAATAAAATAAATATATAAATAAAATATTTAAAAAAAAACGGCCAACTGCGAGTCAGAATCGCGCGTACAAACTTGTAGTTAAGTAAAAACTTTGGCAATCACGGGAATCGAGACTCGTAAGAAACCAAAAAAGTTTTTTTACCTTTCTATAAATTTACGGTTTTCAGATGATTTTTCTCTTTACTTGTACTATAAAACATTGCTTCGTGGCAAATTTCAACGGGAAGAACCCTATCCTCCTGCCTACAGAGGGTATGAAATCTTTCGGACTTTTATAAAATTTGGTGCGATTGATCAAATACGAGTGTATGTAACGTAAATTATGGAAAAATATTTAAAAAAAATGAAAGAAACGTTTTGGTTTTCTTAATTGGTTTTCTTTGTAGTACTTTGGGTGTGAAATAATAAAATATTAATTTATTGGGAAAATAAAATATTAAATAAAATAAGCCATTATTAATTGAGTATTTACTTATTTACTCAATTAATAACGCCGTAGCGGTCTCGGCTTAGAATAAAACACCTCCTCCCAATCCTCCCGTGGATGTCGTAAGAGGCGACTAAGGGATTACACACCGGAAGATGGGCAGCAGCGTCCTCCGAGCACATATTTGTTATAATGTGGTCACGAATCCGCCTGCCAAGCGTGGTGACTATGGCGAACCCGCCCCAATATGATAGACACACCGCACCGTTATTCCTGGCACCGGTAGCTGCCACGGTAACGGCGGAGCTAAGAATCCCCGGCAGAGACCCAGCTACCAACCCCCACGACCTCTGGACCTGGTAACATATAACGCACGCACCTTGAGGACCGATGAGAAGTTGATAGAGCTGGAAGTAGTAAGTAAGTTGCGCTGGGGTTAACAGAAGTCCGAAAAGAGAGAGAGGATACGATGACCCTCAATTCCGGTAACTTACTCTATTACCGGAAGGGCGACCAGCAGTCCCAACACGGCATCGGGTTTCTCATCCACAAGTCCCTCGTCAACAACATTGTGAAGATTGAAAGCGTTTCGAGCAGGGTGGCATACCTTATCTTATATTATAAATTACCGAACGGTATTCGTTGAGGATCATACAGGTGTACGCCCCACACTCAAAGCGCCTGGACGATGAAGTGGAGGCTATGTACGACGACATTTCTAATGCCATACATGCCCCGAAAACACTTCACAGTGGTGATAGGGGACTTCAACGCACGGCTGGGCATGATGAATGGCGATGAACTGAGAGTGGGGCAGTTTGGATTTGGACAGCGGAACCAAAGTTATCAGCCATTGGCCGACTTCATGGAGAAGGAGATACTCTTTATGGTGAATTCCTTTTTCAAGAAGCGCCCGTCCAGGAAATGGACGTGGCTGCACCCCGTCGGTCATAAGCACGAGATAGATTTAATTTTGACGACCAATAAGCAAATATTCAATGATGTCTCTGTGATCAACAAGGTTAAGACCGGCAGTGATCACCGCATGGTAAGAGGCTCATTAAATATCAACGTAAAGCTGGAGAGGTCTCGTTTGATGGGATCTACTCTTCGCCCAAGTCCTGTCCAAATCCAAAACCCCGAGTGCTTTCAGTTGGAGCTCCAAAATAGCTTCCAACTCCTTACCGAATGCGATACAGTGGACAAACTAAACAACGGGCAGGTGGAAATTGTTCACGCGGTCGGGTCGGAGTTATTTAGGACCCACCGCATAAATAGAACACAGAAACTCTCTGAGCATACACTCAAACTTATGGCAGAAGGAGGCGATATGAGGCTGCAGTCTTCAATGGATATGTCGAGTTACAGTTTGCTTAATAAACAGATCTCCAAGTCGATGTAACACGATTTGCGTTCCTATAATAGTACTATAGTAGTAGTAGTTCCTATAGTAGTAAGAACGCAGTAAAGCGGAACTAGGGCTGCAAAGTGTTCGCAAAAGATCTGTCTATTGGGCAAAGCCTGTTGACGAAGCTGAAAACCGACAGTGGCAGCATCGTTTCGTCGAAGCCAGAGATTTTGAGTAAGCTTGAGAAGTTCTATGGACAATTATACACCTCATTGCGAAGTCCTCCTAGCACGACTAGCGATGCAAGAGCCCGTTTGTCCCGACATTATACCGAAGATATCCCGGACGTCAGCCTATACGAGATAAGAATGGCTCTCAAACCGTTTAAGAGCAACAAGGCACCAAGGGAAGACGGAATAACGACAGAGCTACTGAAAGGGGGTGGAACACCGGTACTTAAAGTCCTTTAGAAGCTGTTTAACTCCGTTATCCTTGAGGGTACCATGCCAGAGGCGTGGCACAGGAGCGTAGTGGTTTTGATCTTTAACAAAGGTGATAAAACCCTCTTGAAGTATTATAGGCCTATTTCGCTACTGAGCCACGTCTATAAGCTGTTTTCGAGAGTAGTTACAAACCGCCTGGCTCGTAAGTTTGACGACTTTCAGCCTCCCGAATAAGCTGGATTCCGGAAATTCTTTAGCACCGTAGACCACATTCATACGCTCCGGCAGATTATACAGAAGACCGAAGAGTATAATCGGCCACTATGTCTAGCGTTTGTCTATTACGAGAAAGCTTTTGATTCAGTCGAGACCTGGGCAGTGCTACAGTCATTACAGCGGTGCCAGATTGACTACCGGTACATTGAAGTGTTGAAGTGTTTGTACACCAAGGCCACCATGACAGTTCATCTTCAGGATCAGAGCACGAATTCTATCCAGGTGCAAAAAGGGGTGAGATAGGGAGACGTTATTTCTCCGAAACAGTTCACCTCTACACTGGAAGATATATTCAAGCTTCTGAACTGGAACGGATTTGGTGTTAACATCAATGGCGAATAAATCACTCACCTTCGATTCGCTGATGATATAGTCATCATGGCAGAAACCCTGGAAGACCACAATGCTCAGTGACCTCAATATTGTTTCCCAATAGGTGGGTCTTAAAATGAACATGGGTAAGATGCACATCATGTCAAATGCCCATGTCATACCCATGCCGGTTTATGTTGGGAACTATATTATCGAAGCTGTTGATCACTATGTCAACTTAGGTCAGACAATCCAACTGGGTAGATACAACTTCGACAAAGAGTCGGTTGAATTTCCGTTGAATTTTAGGTTGAATTTACGCCATATCTTTTCGTCGCAGGTACCGCAGAGCTTCAAGACGAAAGTTTATAATCAGTGCGTGTCGCCAGTAAAGACATACAGCACTGAGACGTGGTCGCTAACTATTGGTCTCATACACAAGCTCAGAGTTGCGCAGCGTGCAATGGAGAGAGCTATGCTCGTAGTTTCACTACGTGATATGATCCGTAACGAGAAAATCCGTAGAAGAACCAAGGTTGTTGACATAGCTCTCAGAAATTGCAAGTTGAAGTGGCAATGGGCAGGCCATATAGTTCGTAGAGCCGACAACCGCTGGGGAATAAAGGTTCTTGAATGGCGACCACGAACAAGCAAGTGAAGTGTAGGGAGACCCCCCACACGATGGACGGACGACATTGTGGCTATCGCAGGGAGTCGGTGGATGGAAGCGGCACAAGACCGTTCGTCGTGGCGCTCTTTGGGGGAGGCCTATGTTCAACAGTGGACTGCTAAAGGCTGAAATGATGATGATGATTGACTTATTTTAATATAATTTTCATATTTAAAATGTTTCATAAAAAAAATTATAAACGCTCGTTTTTGTTAGTACAAAAAAGTGCGTTTATAAGTTTTTTTAAGTATTTTACACATAAAATCAGTTTTTTGCCCTTGATTTGTTTAGATAACAGGATCTTTCATTACCTTTACCCTTGAATCTGTACGAAGAACTCTGTCTCTGCATCGTTGACTCCGTGATGCACCTCTGGTTCATGCACGTCGAGCTTTTTGAATGTCTATAACTGAATTCGATGGTGATGGGACTGATATTGGAGGAGCTTTTTTGAAGACTTACTTTGAACATTATGGGAGTAATTTTAGTGTTAAAGTTTTCGTGAACCTGATACATTATTTAAAATATCACTACCAGCTTTGACTCACGTGTATATAGTCAAAATCGAGCGTATCCGACGCTCTTCTTCAGGAGTTCACGCCGCGAAATCCCGACGCGCACTGTGGGCTGCGGCTCGCTGCGAGCGGTGCGTGAGATGCGGCGGCAACTGGGAACGGGGACGCTCGGTGCTCTTACTGCTCTGCACCGCCGTCGACGGAGATTAAACTCCTGATGGCGGTGGCGATGGAACTCCATAGCTATCCATTGCATTATCGCCAAACGTGCTGCCACATAAAATGCTGACCGTGTCACACTTTACCACTGTCACTTTTACTACCTACTTGTTGCGTCGAGGAAACATTAAGCACGGTTTTCCAAGCTGGAGGCAGAGTCCACCCACGCTCCCGGTTGAAATTTGGCAATCGAGAAATCTCTATCGCCTCACGCACTTTTCGAGGTACAAATAACTTCTCTCGAGCTAGTACCGAGGCTTTGTCGAACCTTATGTAATGATTCGAACCGGAAAGACACGCATACTCTGCAGTGGCCGACCCAGCTGTGTCCAGATTCTTAATGCTCCTTATGTGCTCGGAAAGTCTAGTTGTGATGTTGCGTCGAGTTTCACCAATATAACTCTTGCCACAATCGCAAGGTATTTTATATACACCGGGCACGTTTAATGGGTCTCTATCTTCTGGTGAACGTAAATGCTGTCTCAGCAAACCCGGAAGACGGAAAAACGTCTTGATACTGTACTTCCGCCATAAACGATATCCAATTTTGTGCGTCCTCTTACGAACGGTATCTACCGGCGGCGTGAACTCTTGAAGAAGAGCGTCGGATACGCTCGAACCCTAGTTCTATGTTTTCGACTTTATACACGTGAGTCATAGCCGGTAGTGATATTTTAAATTATGGGAGTAGACTTAAAAATCATGGTTGGATTCAAATAAATAAAGAAAAAAAACTCCTAATTGACACCTAATGTACTATGCATATGTTTGAAGCTTTTGGTAAAGCAGAGATCGATATCAGTGACAGCCAGGGTTTATTTTTGTGTTGTATATGGGTGGTTTCAGTTGACTTGGTGTCGTTTAAGTTAAACGGTTTTATTGTTGGAACTAGCTGTACCCGCGGCTTCGCACGCGTGTTCGTTTTTTTAGGTTCAAAGTACCATAATGTGCTATTCCAGGACCAATATACCAACATTTGAACAAAATTTCTTCAGCCAAC
The DNA here is from genome assembly GCA_946251855.1 of Alsophila aescularia. Lineage (NCBI taxonomy): Eukaryota > Metazoa > Arthropoda > Insecta > Lepidoptera > Geometridae > Alsophila > Alsophila aescularia. Next base: position 31,358,025 of record OX276375.1, read on the forward strand.
AAAAATACTTTATCAATTGCTCGGCTTCTAACTCACCGGATTGAGATACCAATTACACCAGTTTTAAATCAAACCCTAAGCTATCTAACAATGAAAAACGCATTGCAATCGGTCCAGTAGTTTTTATGTGATAGGTGAACAAACAAACATACAGACAAACAGAAAGAAAGACACGACTAACAAAAAAATAATTGTTCAATACCTTTTTAAGCACCCAAGAGCATTTTTTTCATTTGAATTCATGTAGTAGTTTGGGTGCGATGCGCGGTCAAGATACGGACAAACAGACGCAGACAAAATTAAAAAGTAAAACAAATTGGCTTCAGTATCAAATATAGAGAACCATCCAATAAATAATGTTTATTACTTAAATATTAACATAACTTTGGACCCATATCCCGCAGAAATCCTTTACTTTTTCAGGATAAAACGTGTCCTCAAATTAAACTCATCATATAACTTAAGACAGTGCCAAGTTGCATCAAAACATTACTTTCAGCGTAGTACGTGTTCTTTTAATTAAGTTTCAACCCCTAAATAATAACCCATGATTTTTTCGATAAGTAAAGTAGCCTATGTCCTACCTCGTAGTACGAACTCAAATCATTTCATCAATCAAGTTTCTTTTGAATTCATCCAGTAGTTCCGGGGCGTGATGCGCGGCTAAGATACAGATTGACAGACATACAGATAAAAATGAAATACATACAGTTTAGGCATCATAATAGAACAAAGAGTAACTTCCAAAAAAAAACACTATATTTTTAATGTACAGAATTTGGACCCATATCCCACAGGAATCCTTTATTTTTTCGGGACTAAATGTATCCATAATTTTCATCTATCTTATAAATTACGTCTGTGCGAAGTTGCATCAACATCCGTCTAATAGTTTCAGCGTGCTAAGTGTTCTTTTAAATATTTTTCCACTTCTATCCTGCAGGAACACATAATTTTTGCGGGATAAAAAGTATCCAGTATCCTACCTCGAAGTGTGAACTCAAATCATACCAAATTTCATTTGAATTCATTAAGTATTTTCGGCGTGGTATGCTGTCAAGGTACAGACAGACAGACGGACAGACAGACAAAAAGACAAAAATAAAAAAAATACAGTGTTGGGTTTAGTATTAAACATAGAAGGTCCTCCCAAAAACAAAACATAATTTTTTCAATTTACAGAATTTGGGACATTATCCCACAGGAACTCTTTATTTTTTCGGGATAAAAAGTATCCTCAATTTTAACCCGTCATATAAACTATGATTGTGCCAAGTTGCATCAATATCCGTCCGGTAGTTACAGAGAGGTAAGTGTTTTTTGAAATAACTTTCAACCCCAATCCTATGGGAACCCTTTCATTTTTCGGGATGAAAAGTAGCCTATGTCCTACCTCGTAGTATGAACTCAAATCATACCAAGTTTCATTTAAATTCATTCAGTAGTTTCGGCGTGATGCCTAGCCAAGATACAGACAGACAGACAGACAAAAATGAAAAAAAATAGTTTTGGCTTCTGTAACGAATCTTGAGTAAGGTCCAAAACAAAATTTCTAAATATCTTCAATGTACAGAATTGGATCTGTTACAGTTTTATTATAAGTAATAAATATATAGATGATGAATGCCAAATGAAGCAAATGGATAATAGATTGAACATTTTCGCTCTGTTATGTGAATTGCTTTTGAACCGAAAAACAGGGCTGGAAAAGTGCAATAAAGCGGAGGCAGAACTAGTGGAGCTATATGCGGTAAGTATCGGGGTTATCAATGAACCCTTTTTATTTTGAGTGATTTTGTGTACAATTTACTTTATTTTACATTATTAAGGCTGTTTCTTGCTACATTGTTGTATTAAATGCTGTTTGGTGCATTGGTTTTATTGTATGCTCTTCGTTTTAGATGCAGTCTCGTGTGTCTTTTGTTGAACGCTGCTTCGTTTGCCTGTTTCTTTACAGTTGCTGCTTTGTGTACTGATTTGTTTACAGGTGCTGCTTAATATGCTAAAATTATTGATTTTACATAGTATTTCATATTGATGAATATTCAATTCTCAAAATATAGCTGTTTATGGACTAGAAGACGAATAAATCAATTGTTTTAAACTTCGTGAAAATGATTATATCAGATATTTAGCCAACGATTTTTCACAAGAACGAGATGTTTTAATTCTATTGTCTAGGTTGCATTGGCCTTAGATGTTGCAGTATTTATTTTTGGTTAAGGTATTGAGTGGATTTATTTGTCAATCGTTATAGGATACCCTGCAAATCTGCAATACTGCGGACTACGCAGACGCGTTGGATGTGCACTACTGCGTTGTGAAAGTTAACATAAACTTAGTACGTCTCATTTACATAGATATTATCTGTCAATTTCATTGCTGATGATTGATGATACAATTCATAATAGCAAAATTAAAAATCATTCTGTATGAATTACGAGCAGAATACGTTTGGCAAATTGTGTTGCAAGCAAATAAATTTTTGGCCTTGATTTTGGTAGTGAGCTTCAATTTAGTGACAGCTACGGCAGTTCAGTTTTTCTCGATAGCACACCTTGATTGCTGCATTAAAGCATTTGAGCTTCCAGCAAAAAAATGTTGGCGACAGACCCCAAAATGTATGTATGAATACGGATTAGGTACTTTGCTCAGAGTGAAGTAGCGTGCGTCTGCGCCTGTCGTCCATCTTGCAAAAAACCTATTCGTCATCGAGTAAAAGCTTATATTTTCTCTAAAAATTGCGTTCATAAACAACGAAATGCCTAAGAAAACTTTTAAAAAATCGATTGAGTTTTGTGTGGGAATTTTGAATTTCTTATGTACTATGCATATTTTGACACACGCAAGGGAATCGAACTCTATAGCCTCCCGCCTCCAGGGCCCTGTTTCATAAAACTTACAATTGTAGTTTACTATTACAATTGTAGTTTACTATTACAATTATAGTTTACTATTACAATTGTGGTTTACTATTACAATTGTAGTTTACTATTACAATTGTAGTTTACTATTACAATTGTGGTTTACTATTACAATTGTAGTTTACTATTACAATTGTAGTTTACTATTACAATTTAGTGTGCACTGAAGTTTATCTTCTAGCAAAATTCATATTTACACGTAACAGTCTAACATATGCATCAATGTACACTAAATTGTAATTGTAAACTATAATTGTAAGTTTTATGAAACAGGGCCCAGGGGGCAGGAGGCTATAGGGTTTGATTCTCTTGCGTGTGTCAAAATATGCGGCGTAAGTGGCCGTATCTTTTGATTGCATTGACTTAGAAGTTTGAATTTCATAGCTTCAAGGGATTGCAGACTTGAGTATTTGATGATAATTTCAAGCTGATACCTTTACGCGTTCCTGAGAAAAATGTTATTGACATACAGACAGACTAGACAGTCAGACAGACAGACAGACGAACAAATAAGTGATCCTATAAGTGTTCCTATTTTCCTTTTGATGTACAGAATCCTAAAAATATAATAAAATTATTTACATCGTTGGCGTCGCCAGTCACGAAGTAATAGATTCTATTTCGCAGTCGTGTTGGTCGTCAATATGTTCCCTAGTATGTTTGTCTGCGTGTTTGAGTGTGTTTATTTAAGTGTTTTAGTGTGGTCATGTTAATCACTGAAGAAACTTGATGTTAAGTCGACGGACAATATTGAGGTAAGGAATTTGGGGAATTGAGGAAAATCATCTGTAGGTACATATTTTGAGAATAAACCGTTCTATTACAAAAATGTGGGGAATGTGGTTTCAAAATTATTTCAAGCTCGTATTCAAACGGATAAGAACTGGACATATCTGTCGAAGGACTTATAACAGTTGGGGTAGACGTGTTCTTAAGTGGAGACCGCAACTCGGTAAACGTAGTGTAGGGTACCTTCCAGCTAGGTGGAGCGACGATATACGCTGTCAAAATGGCTGGCAGCAGTTGGAAAAGAAGAGCCAAAGACTGGGCTCAGTGGCTTGCTTTGGGAGATGCCTATGTCCAGCAGTGGACTGACACGGGCTGATGATGGTGAGATATCGCAACTACTTCTGGTAACAATAACTAATAGTTAAAAAAAAAGTGTGACCTAAAAGTGTGAAATGTGTGTAGAAAGACATAAAGGTGTCATGAATGTTTTTGGTGCAGAGTACTACAAAAGGTCAAAAGTAAAGCATTACATCCCGTATCAATCATAATGTACTTGTATTATTACTTCCAGTATTAGTTTTTGTTTATAAAAAAAGTCTAAGAAGTGAGGTAGTCCACGAAACCCTCCGGTATTTCAATATTGAATCTCGACGAAAGAAAAACATACAAAAATGGTAGCTGCAAACCAAGTCACCCCTTTCCATAGAATTACAAAATTTATTAGAGCCACCGTCAAATAAATATTTAATCTTCTTTACGAGGCCGACGAGCAATCTTTAGCGAGGGCACGTTAAAACCGCAGCGCCTGTCGCATCACACGTTCTCACAAGGATCAACTGTCAACATAAAGTTCTAAATTTAAAAAAAAAAGTTGGACAAATAGTTTGGTATCGGAACGTCACGAAGTGAAAGGCACGTTATTGGTTTCTCTTTCGCGTTGGCTCGCTAATTTGTAAAGGATTACAAGGGTCCGACTTTGTTTATTTTTAAGTTTGCGGCATTTTTAGTGACATGGACATACTAAGCTAGTCTAAAATTATAACGTTCTTTCCAATTGTAGTTCAAAACATTCGATTTTAGAGAGTCTAAACAGTGAACCTTAATTTGTAAATAAAATCATTACGGAGTTCATGGAAAAGATTTCAATATTATACTCTTGTATATAAGAAACTAGTTTTCCCGCCCGCGACTTCGTCCGCGCGGACTACTGCTTATCGCGAAAAAAAGCATCTTAGGTTCTTCTAGGATATTAAAAACCGTAGACGCGAGTATGTAATGTAATAAAAACCAATGCAAAAGTAGGCATAGCATCACTCTTGATGTTTTTTGATATACATGTTATTTCGTTTCCATGGCAACCGTTTCATACAGCGAGTAATCAACAGTTTCCAAGATTTTTCAGTTTTCCCGCGGAAACTTACAATTTTTCGGGATAAAAAGTATAATATGTTTTATTCCAGGGTATAAGCTATCTCTATTCCAAGTTTCATCAAAATCCATCTAGCCGTTGTTGCGTGAAAGCTCCCCTTAACAAACAAACAAACAAACAGGCAACGTTTCACTATATTGGTATGGATGCTGTTCCCTTTTTTATAAAGAGTTTATGTGATAATTGTTTAGTTTTCACAAATTTTTAAGACTGATAGTACCATGAACAGTTTTCACGGTGTTAACAAAGCAATTCTCACTAACCAATGTCACAGGGTTTCCTACGGTTTCAAGTATTTTTTTAAATACAATACAATACAATAACTCTTTATTGAACACATTACAATAAAAAAAACAACATAACAGTAATTATATATAAAATCTAATGTTGTACAATAGCCGGCCTTATCGCTATTTGCAATTTATTACAGGCAACCTTTGGATGGACAGGAATATAAAATAAACATTGCGGTCAGTGATGGAGACTTACTTTGGAACAAAAAAGTTAATAGATAAATAACAACTATATAAACTATATAACTATATACAACTATATAACTTAATATTTGTATACCACCATAATTTTGTATTCTTGTATTTGTATTTGTGTATTGTTTGTGTTGTTTGTATTGTTGTCTTAATTTTTGTTACATAATGTGTTATCATAAATTTTGTTAAACACATAAATATATATACTATAATATAATATAATATAATATAATATAATATAATATAATATAATATAATATAATATAATATAATATAATATAATATAATATAATATAATATAATATAATATAATATAATATAATATAATATAATATAATATAATATAATATAATATAATATAATATAATATAATATAATATAATATAATATAATATAATATAATATAATATAATATAATATACATAAATAAAAGCATGTTCACAAAGGAATAGTGTATAAATTATGTATGAATAACATAGTATCCAGCTTTATGACAGGTAGTGCTTCTTCACCATGTCTTTGAAGACATCTATCGACTTAGCTTTTCTAATGTTGATGGGCAAAGCATTCCACAGTCTTACAGCCCGTTTAGTAAAAGAGTTGTGATAACACATCGTAGATTGGTCAGGCACTTTCAACTGCAGAGTATTGGTGGAACGAAGAATACGGGAATGGGAAAGATGAAGGAACTCAAATAGCTCTTTGAGATAGGGAGGGGTCGATGGATTAAATAGGACACTGTACAGAAGAGAGAGGGCATGAGTATCCCGGCGACGTCGGATTGGTAACCATTAGAGCTTTGTGCGAAAATCAGATACATGGTCATACTTGCGTAAGCCAAAAACAAACCGAATGCAAACGTTTTGTAAGCGCTATAGATTATTTAGCTGTTCTTCGGTTAAATAGTGAGCCCTTAGACTTTGTGCTGTCAATAACATTTATGGGTATATATTGCTTTAGTTTCAAAATTACAATTGGTTCCTCACATCATCATCAATGTCTGGTATATTGAGCTCTGCACCTTTGCAGTATATAATATTCGACAGTTAACCGATATAGCCAAGGCAAAATTAGTAAATTTCTGTAACTTTGAACTCTGATACCAGAGGCCAGCACTGACTACTACGACAAACAAATAAACTAACAGACAATTGTTATTATGTGAGATTTCTTACCAGCCTTATTTCAAGAAGCCATTCACTCCTTTATTGGTCATCGAAAATCTCTTTCTAAAGTTTCCTCTGCATAAAAGCTCCTTTTATGGTCAGTCTTTCGCAGTACAAGCAGTACGCCTGTGGAACTCTTTACCTGTTCCTGTAAGAAAAGCACAATCATCGCAAAGTTTCAAATATCAAGTTAAAAATGTTTACATATTTTACTTACTTTTTTATTTTTTTTATACAATACAATACAACAACACTTTATTGCACACCAAGAACAAGGTAATATATAGAATAAACTCAAGAAATGAAAGGTATAATGGGCGGCCTTATTGCTATATAGCAATCTCTTCCAGGCAACCTTTTATATGTCCCTCTTTCGCCCTCCGACATAATCGGAGACATTGTCCAGCAGCTGTACACAGTTGTATATCGTCTTCCGACTTTATACATCATTACTTATTTACGTGTTGTACTATCAATACCGCATGTATAATTTTATGATGTACCTACCATAAAATATTTGTTAGTTTATCATAAAGTTTATATGTATAATAGTATTTTATATTTACATATTATTTATTAGTATTATCTTGAATATTATATATTGTTAAAATTAATTTTTGATGTCTTTGTTTTGTATTTTACTAAATCGCTGCCTACCAACAACTACCTTCTATTATATAGTCATGTATCTCAATCTTGTCTACGGTTGCCTGTAAGAGATCGCTGCTTAGTATAAGGCCAACTATTGTGTGACTTTTTTTCTGTATTTTTTTTCTTATGTTGCTATAAAGTGTTATCTATCTATCTATCCTTATCATCACTCCTATTCCTGTATTTTTGGTATAATGAACCTCCTAAAAAAATGCTATTCTACATGCAATTATAAGAGTGACCTAGACATGGATAAATTATTTACCAACCCAACCCTAAGAAAAAGATCAGTAAAATCCAAAGTTCTTCAAGTGAGCTTAATCCTCAAAGCTGCCATCAGCGAAAACAGGTGAGTCGTATAAAAGCTGTATAAGAGCGTCTGCAGTCGTTACTGAGATGGTAACGGTTACGAGATCCCGATAGATAGTCGGAGATAGTGGAGCGTGTGGGTGGCGTCTTTCACAGTGGGACAAATCTTTCTTAAACAAGACATAAGTTCATATACAAAAACCGGACTATAGTCTGGTAAAAAATTGCTTATGACACACTTGCGATGAAGACGAATACCTCGTTTGTCAAAATTGGACCAAATTTCAATTAAAAAAAAAACGCGTAGACAGGAAAAAAATATGCCTATCACACTCTTTAAATGAAGACGAATCGACGAAAAAGAAAGAAAATACATCTACCTATTCACAACAAAAACAAAAAAAAAAAAAACACAATAAATAAATGCAAAGAAAATTGACATGCAACGGTCCCAACTCAGCGTTATGCTGGTTGTAATCGACAGATCAACAACCAGCGCTGGTCTTCCGTTGGGGCCACTAGGTGACGGCACGGGTCTCTCCACGACCAGTGTTACGTGTCATCTTAAGCAACCCTAAATACAATAAACCATGTGGCAACATAGTATATATCTTAAAGAGGCAAGTAAATAACAAATATCTACATTTAAAAATATATTATTAATAATTACATATTATACCTATATATTATATTATTATAGAGAACTATGTTTACATATAAATATTTTTAACTGTACACACAACACATAAATTAGTGTAAACATTAGATGCATAAAATTTAAAAAGCACTAGTATCTTTACAGAGTGTTTCCTGACTAATCTTGTGTTTACATATAAATATTTTTAACTTATTTCTAAGACTATGAATGGACGACGAGAACACCTGACGAAGTTTACTGAACGCTACCCAGCACAACTGAATCGTTCTGTTGGCTTCCGTCTCGAAGTTGTGTCTACCCAACTGCAAAGTTTGCCCGAGATAGATATATTCAATAACAACTTCAAGGGGCTCACCATCGATCGGTCTTGGGGTAATTAGATCGTTATACATGATCTTAGTCTTATCTAAGTTCATCCCGAGACCGATCTGTCTAGAAGCGTCAGCCAGGCTGTTTAGCATTTGCTCAAGTTCCTGCACCGATTCCGCCATATGAACTATATCATCGGCGAATCGTAAGTGTGAGATGTAGTCGCCGTTTATATTTATGCCCTTACCTTTCCAGTCCACAGTCATATACATATTACTCGTATATTCCAAAGCGTTGGTGAACAGTTTCGGGGATATAACGTCCCCCTGTCTCACTTCCCTGAACAACTAGATATATTTAGACTGCTATTCTGTACTTGAATACTCATAGTTGCAGCGTCATAAAGATACCTGAACACCTCGAAATACCGCCAGTCCACTTGGCATCGCTGCAGTGACTCCAAAACAGCCCAGGTCTCAACGGAATCAAAGGTCTTTTCATAGTCCACAAAAGCAAGACACAGCGGCTGATTATACTCTTCGGACTTCTGTATAATCTGCCTCACTGTGCGTATGTGGTCTATGTTACCAATTCCTCCCCGAAACCCGGCCTGCTTTGGAGACTAAAACTTGTCAAGTCTTCGTGTGAGTCGATTTGTGATGACCCTCGTAAACAACTTATAGACGTGGCTAAGGAGTGAGATGGGGTGGTAGTTTCTCAGAAGGGTTTCATCACCCTTTTTGAAAAATAATACTACAATACTCCTGTTCCACGCCTTTGGAATTCTCCAATTATTCAGAACAGAGTTGAACAACTTCGGAAGCTCTCTAAGTACAGGTTTACTGTTTTCAAGAGCTCCTAAGTAACTCCATCCTCACCTGGAGCTTTTCCATTTTTATGCTGTCCGAGCGCCATCCGAATCTCATCTTGGATGACTTCTGGCAGATCTTCTGTGTAGTGGCACAGAATAAATAATAGTACAAGTACAGAAGGATAACTGAGTAAAGTCATTTAAATACATAGCAACTCTCGCTACAACGCAATAAAGTACAATTTAACTCGCACAGCGCTGCGAGCTTTCAATTATATTTACCTAGAAGGCGCTCACCCATTGCGTGCAGGCTAGAATGTACCGTATATTTGACTATATCATAAAAGGTTACACTTTGATGAATAAAAGGTGCCAGTCTGACTTCGATGCTTAATAATGAATGAAAAAGAAATGGCTACCTACGTACTAAAATGTCGGTATGTAGGTATTTTACGAGATTTGTCAGACCGAATGCTATGTAGTACCTTCTAGGTTTCTCCTTGGTATTCATAATTAAGAAAAGAATAAAATTTGACAAAAACTTTACGTAAGTTTACGTAAGTAGGTACTTTATCGTTAAGCACACGGCGCGCAACTCATCGAGTGCACGCTTGGCACTCTACTGAATGAACCCCAATATTACGACCCCGAAGTTTAGGTATAATATTTGTACTTGTTGCGGAGTGCGACCGCCCTGGTAGTGGCGAGTAAGAGTAGCTCTGGCATCTTCCGTAATAGGGGCGGGTTGTGAAGCACGCGATTCAAACTAGTACAATTGGGCATAGATAGATAAGAAATGTGTTTAAGTAGAATTTCGTTCAAACAATAATTAAACTTTGTCGATAATCTGTAAATAGCAATACGAACAAAAAAAAAACCGGATGTATTGTCCGAAACAAAAATAGTTTTACCCACAGTGACATAGAGTAAGAGACAATCAGAGGCGGCACTTCAACGTTACACGTAACGAGGTCCGGATAATCCCGCGATCGCCAAACGCCGATCCAATTTACCTCGGGTCGGGTCGGGTCGGGGACACATCGTGTTATTTTACAAGCTACATGTTTTATTATGTGGATTTGTCGTAACGATTTTGCGGGATTTTCGAAGCTGTGATTGGGATTGCCATTCATTTCAGGCTTTCTTTTGCATGCTTTTTGAAAATCTATTCAGTATTTTATAATAATATGTAACCACGCCCAAATAATTTAATTTTAATGTTAATTAAATTATTACTCAGTTTATTCAATTTAAAGTGCCAAAGTCCAAGTTTCTAATATTAAGATCGTATCTGAATAGAATAAACATAACCAAATACTTTCCAAAATAATGTAAATGTTATATGCACTAAAATTTAACCTTGTTTAATATTTATCTTCGAATTGTCATGAAGCTTTCAACCTTAAAATAAAACACTCAATATATATAAATAAGCAAATAAAATAATCGTAAAAAGTTATCGAAAATATTCATATTCTCAAGTTACCTAGAAACTGGACGCTAACATTCAAATCAACAGTCCATCAAAGTTGATAAGTGAAGACTGAATTCCGACGTGAAGTGTTAACTACACGTGTAAATAGCAGTTAGAGTTGGAAGTAGGCGTGTATGTATAGTCAGTTTCAGAAATAGGTAGGTCAGACAATTTTTGTTTAATTTATTACTAGCTAATGCCCGCAGTTTTGTTCGCGTAATGAAGTGATATATATATATATATATATATCGCAGGCTGATAGCTTGATCCGCTGTTGAATTAACTGCCTAGGCTTGTGATTAAATTATGCCATTCAACTAATTGCCTGAATGACAGTCAGCCATTTAATCAAACAGCTAGGAAAATATAGGTGTGGGCAGCTAGGAAATTTAGGTTTAGGAAATAAAGGTGTGGGCAGGATTATTGCCTGATCATTTCCGTACTGTAATAAAATGACGCAAACCCAAAAAGATCATGGCTATGATCTGAATTTGACATTCATTTGACTTGTCGTCAAAGTGACGTTTTGTATTTTGAAACTAACAATTTTATTAGAAATTTTATTTTGACAAAGAATACATTGTATCTCAGCAATAATGACAAGGTTCACTAAATTGTTATCACATTTAAAATATGTGATCCAGTTGTACATGGTATTATGGATCACTCTGACGGTGCCACGGTTAATAGCAGTATTAGACGTGGTTCATCGGAGGAAAATTTATCTGTTAATTTAAACTGACTGGGCAATGGAAAGGCCTGGTAATTTACATATTTTTCATAACAATATACAGGGTCTTTCCAGCAAAGCATTACAGTTACAACTTTTTTTAGATTTTTCTAAGGTCAATGTTATGTGTGTAACTGAGCATTGGTTTACGATAGGTACTTTGATACCATCCATTAAAAACTGTGTGCTTGGTAGTTCGTTCAATTGAAAAAAAGCTGTCTCATAGTGGGTCTTTATTTTTTTTAGTGAATACGTGTACATTTAAGGAGAGGAAAGACATTGTGGCTATTGACTATTGAGTTATCATGTGTTGAGCTGGAGCATCATATAATTGTATGTGTATACAGACCCCCACTGGCTAATTTCAATGTGTTTGAGTCTGTTATGGAGGATGTTCTGAGGAAATGTTCTAACAATTCAAAATTTCTTGTTGTATGTGGTGATTTTAATGTAGATATACTTGTTAAATGTCCATTAAACGATAAATTTCTAAATTTATTTATGTGCTTCAACTTAAAAAATCTTTTTAATCTGCCAACTAGAAATCACTAGCACATCTGCGACCTGTTTAGTGTTTTTTGCAACTGTGCACCTCGTAGCAGGGCTATAAGTGATAAGCTTAGCTCTGCAGACTGATTCCGTAAGGAGTGAGGTTGAGTGATTGCCACCGAGCTCCCATTGCGGGTGCGCTTGAAGGTCGTGAAGGTTTTGGAATTCACTAAACAATTAACGCGTACCCTTCAAGCACCCGCAATCAACACTAATACCCGGAAACCGGTAACTATGCGGCAGAATTAAGCTAAAGATAGCCTACAAATACTTCTAGTAGAAATAGGACTTTTCAAAGTTTTCCGGGTTTTATGTTCGAGTGATTATCTGTGGATGGCGCGCCAGCCATCCAATGGTGGCAATCGCCCTCCAAGTCCTCCAACAATCATCGTATGAATTTATTTTCTGTTATTTCTCTAAAATTATCTAAAAATCTAAAATTTTGTTTCCGTGTAGATATTAAGTATAATTAAAAGTTAATTAGCATTGTAAGTTTTGTAGTGATCTAATAATATGCCAATAACTTTTTTGTAGGTTGTACGTCTCTGAAAGAAAATGTAAAAATTGATATTATATCTCAGCAATAATGTACTTACCTACTTTGAATAATTATTACGGCTGCCTATTTAAAAATACCATGTTCTTAGGAGTACAGTGACTATAGTGCTTCTCAGGTAAAGATAAACTTCAACTGAAAATAATCTTTGCCGTCGAGTAAAAATGCTGTGAATGAAAACATGTCATTGCTTGTACACTACTTTTGTGCAAAACAATTAAATCAATAAATAATTAAAACGTCAAAAAACTAAGAAATAAATATATTTGCGATTTAGAAATATATTTCTAGATGAAATCTCTTGCTTTGTACCTATATAGAAGTGTATTGTATCTACCTAAGTCTTATGTATCGTTGTAGATTCACAAAAAATATCAAGTCTTGGAGAGACGGACAAATGGGAGCTCGACAGTTGATAATTATATCCTAGGACTTGATAGACAAGTACCTAACTATATTGAATGTTTAATCTACTTGATTATACTAATAATATGATACATTTGTTTCAACATAAGAATGTTCAAACATCATTACATGATATTTAATACTAACACTTGATTTCGTTTTTATTATATTTGCTTTGACCCTACGTTGTTAGTAGAACTTCACATAATTAAGCTGTGTAAGAAACTACTAGATTTTAAAACAAGTAGGTAGTTATTTTTCTATTTTAAGGTTAAAATCCTACTCTAGCTAAGAAAAAGATAGATAGGTTCTATGAAATACCACATACATACATGTCATTAAACCTACCACCTTTCACAAAACAACACCTTTTCATGGCACGATAAAACATGAAACAAAGTGTACTTAGGTAGGTGTTAGAACTATGAGTTTCATTGTAACTATGCATTATCAATGATCTTCACTAACCAAACACTGCTAGATAGTAAATGCAATGAACGCACCGGGTGCTCTTTGGTTGTCGCAAACTCATTGTTACTGAATTCCTTGTGAATTCTGATTTTGAATTACTGTGCTCATGGTTCTTAGCTATATGGGAGGGGGGGAGGAGTTGAAAAAAGGGGGGGTGAAAATAGTATCTTTCAAACGAATGGATTAATTTAACTGCGGGTTTTTATGTTTCAAAGCTGAGGTAAACAAGATAGTTCTTAGCTATAATATGGGGGCCGAGGGTGGGTGCTCGCTACGCTTCGCTCCCGCCTTCGTCTTCTAACCTATCACGACCATGTCAGATCGCCACTGAAGGTTGTTAACACAGGTAGGTAGGTACCTATATTGGTACTTTTGGTACTGGAATAACTCATAGGATCCTTATATCCCAGAAAAACTACCACGCGAGCAACGCTGCGTGCACAGCTATAAGGCAATAAGAACGTAAATCTATACAAAGAAGACAATTTAAAAAAAAAAGGTCTAATAGAACATTTTTTAAATTCGTGTCTGTCTGTTTGTTTGTCTGTATGTTTGTTCGCGCATCACGTAAAAACGTATTAGATCGATTGCGATGCAGTTTTTAGTGTTGGGTAGCTTAGGATTTGACCTAAAAACTGGGGTACTTGGTATCTTAATCCAATGGTTAGAAGCCGAGCAATCGATAAAAAACTTTGTTCAAATGATTATTTTAGATGGAATAGCACATAGAGTACTTTTAACCTAGAGAAATGACCACGTGAGCGAAGCCGCGGGCACAGCTAGTATTTGATAAAAATGCGCCTAAAAAACTAGCGTCTAAAAACTAGGTAGGTTAAGTGAACATGAAAACTGTAAAAAAAATATGTCTAGTTGCAAACTACTGTGTTTAATATAAATGAGTCTAAAAAATTGGTAAGTTAGTTAGGTTGAACATGAAAACTGCCAATAAACCTTTGTCTGTTTGCAAATTACTTTGTTTGATACAATTGCGTTTTATTTTGTCACATGGTCACCCTATTATATGATTGGCTCAAGCAATTAGCCAGTTATTTAATTAAATGTCATACGGCTTGCATACGGCTGAATATCATTCAGGCCGTTAGGTGAATAGCATCATTTAATCAAAAGCCTAGGCATTTATTTGAACGGGGGATTAAGCTCTCCACCTGCAACATATATACGTCGTGCCCATATTGTAGAATTGATCGTTTCATGTCGTGTAAAAACTCACATACAAACTTACAAACATACATGAATGCTAAAAACATCACACTCATTTTTTTGGGCAGTCGTGTAAAAAAAAATGTTGGCAAAGCTATAATTAAATGTATGTAATTAATAAAAAGCGAAAAAGAGCGAAAGTCCAAATGGAAAGCCCCCATTCATGGCACAAACAATTTTGAGCTAGGCACATCAATTGAGATTTCTAGAAGTCACAAAGCTACAAGGCAACATCTGTCGTATTGATTAAACGGCGCAACAAAAATATCAATTAAGCAACTTAACATGCCGTATCATATACATAAATCAATATGGTGTACGATAACTCAAACTGATGTGACATCGTAAGCGCGGTAATACGATATCGTATCGTATCGGTTCGCGTGAAATAAAAACGGCTATGTGTCTAAAAGGTAGAGCCTTGTGCATCCAGGGTTCTGCAGTCCTTCAGAGATAAAGTTATGGAAAATTATGAATGTTTAATAACCGTTTAATTAAGCGGGCAATGGGCAATGATATTATGTTGTTAATTTAATTATTTTGTGCAAATATTATGCACACATATGAACTGAATTGTAACAGTAAGCATTCCTGCAAATAAATGATTGTTTTGACTTGACCCAGAATAACCAGAAAAGGCTGATAACATCTAAAATATGGTGTTGGAGGCACATGGATAAGCTAGACTGAGAGAAAAATGAACGAGTAAGTACATAGCCTCGTCCGAGGAAAACGGAACTACAGGCGACCATAGAAATGAGATGAGGAAAGATGTTTGGCCACTTTATACGACATGACAACTTTGTAAGAACTATTATGGAAGGTAGAAAGGAAGAGAGGAAGAGATGAAAGAGATGATGAAAGATGTTTGGCCACTTTATACGACATGACAACTTTGTAAGAACCATCATGGAAGGTAGAAGGGAAGAGAGGAAGAGGCAGGACTAAGAAGGAGATTTACAGATAAGCTAAAGGAGTAGACAAATGTCACGTCATATAGGAAAGTCAAAGCTTTGGCTGAAGACAGGGAACGCTTGAAATTAATCTACTGACAAGAGCTGGGCTTTTAAATAAGAAAAAGATAGAAGTTAGTGCATTTCTCAAAATCTCTTTAATAATTTACTCTGATATTAAAACATAAAATTTGATACTATACCACTTAAATAATTTTAAACATGGTTTTTTACACTTTAATGTCTGACATTTACTTACGTTCTTCGTCATCTTTTTATGAACAATACTTATACTAAAAAATGCCTTGAATTTTATTGAAAATCGTAAAATGGCCTATTTTGTTGTCATATTAGTTTTTCAGTTTCCATGAAAAACAGGCGTGGCAGACGCCGAGACATATTGAGAAGCAGCAGACAAACACGTGCATTATCTTTTATGGGATCCATTTCATCTTTTATGTACGGAACCCTAAAAACTCGTTATCGCTTCAAAAACTCGATTTTTATAGCATCGTCGGGCGAAACATCGACGATTTATTGATATGTAAATCATTTTAATTGGCGCCCACGGACATTTTTAGTGTAATTGGCAGTTTGGTCGTTATTCATCCCAGTGATGAGATATCGCCTTCAGAGTGCGTGTATCTCTGTGTCCAAGGGATTAATATGTAGAAGTACGGTTTTCAAAACATTTATTTTTGAAGTAATGTGTACTTTGACTTATAATAATGCTACGTTCTGGTTGTTTGTTTTGAATTTGGTAAAATTATTATTGTTTATTTGTTCTGGCCTATATCTGGATCCATAACATGATGCATTGCACAGCTACCTACGTTGAGTGCTGCATTCAGCGTAAATAATTTCAAGGCTAATTCCAGTTTATTTCCACCTATATTTTTGCATTATATTCCGCGCGCACTCCATTCAGATCAAAAACGATGTAATGCGACTATTCCTTTAATATTTGAGTCTTCTCACGTTATGCGAATTCAAGAGAGTGTATTAACTTTTATTCTAGAACAATAAAACAACTTTTTCATCGCATCTATTAGAAAAACGCTGATTGGTACTTCAAAAAGTGGGAGCAAAGTAGGTTTTTTCTGTTCAAGACTTTCAGAAAGGGCAGTTATCAGTTTCCGTGGCTCTTTGGCTCTTTCTGCCTCAGGTTTAATTAATTATAAGACATTTATTTAAGTTATAAGCCATCACATTTTTTTTATGTGCAAAATTTTAACAATCTGGTTGGGATTTGAACTCCGGTACTAAAGATCCGAAGTCGAACTATGTCCTCCACGAGGCTATCCAAACATGTTATTAGGTTGAAAAGTTAGTTTAAATCACGAAATAAATGAAGGGTTGCTGATTCACAGTTGACCAATGAGAGCGCGCGGTGCAAATGGGGTAACGAAGCACACTGTCTATTTAAAAAAAACATGTGTAAATGTACGGAGGAGAGGAAAAAATGGAAAACGCGTGAATTACGATATCATCGTCACGGAGACAAGGAATATTGACGGTGAAAAAAGTAAATTATTTGACGAAAATGAGTTCATGTAACTTACACCTGAAAATATAAGAAACTACGTAATAAATGTGATACAGAATCTATTACCAACTATATCCTGGTAACAGTATTTGAAAGCTTATATCAATTTTATCGAGTGGGAAAATGCAAAAAGAGCAAAGTCTTTTTCGGAAACTGTATCTATTATCAAAAATTACCCAAATGTAAGAAACCTTCACACTTTGGAGGTCAGTACCAATACTGACATTTAAATCTAGATCTACACAAAATTTAGAACAAAATATCTGAAGAGATTGTCTGAAGGCTATCTGAAGGACAGAAATCAAAGAAGTCCTAAATGAAATTTATAAATATTAGGTAAGCATATTAATTTAAATTGTTTATTTTTAGTCTATTTAATACCTCTTTAAATAAATACATGAGTTGTGAAGTATCTAAAAGCGCGCTTTATTTATTTTACTCCAATGGATGAAAAGTAGAGTGTATCACTCGGACGCAAAATTATTTTTCCTTGGGTGACGTATATTGAATCCCTCGCTACGTTCAGGATTTTACTTAAGAATCCCTTGCTTCGCTCGGGATTTTCTCTAAAATCCTTCAGACCGCACTGGATTCAAAATAGCGCCCTCGCCGGCAAAATATTATTTTACTCCCTAGTAGAGTACAATCTACTATTGTATCCCTCAAAATGTTAAATTCAGTCTCTGAATGCTAATGCTAATTTATAGTTATCACATTGGTTGACTCATTTTTGTAGAGAATGAGGCATGAAATAAACTTCTATGTACGCCTCAAATTCTACAAGTAAGATTTAGTATCGAATCGGTATTTACAATATCACAAGGTTTGTTCAATGTTGGGTGTCATGCGATGTCAGCTTTGCGATAAAATATCGCACGTTTTATATCACGCGCCCGACAATTGCAGATGCAGTTATTGGTATCCTTTTAATTTGTGCGTTTTATTTCGGGAATTCTGCGCATTGATTTTATATTCAGAGTTTTTATTTGAAATGTTTTAATTTGTTATTCAGAGTTTTTATTTGAAATGTTTATTGCAATGTTAGTTAATGAACAAAAAAAGAAGTAATATAAAAAAATGTTAAGTTTGGGCTCTCTTCCGTAACTAGTCAACCGTATTTAGCGTGTCGGTCGTCTCTATTTGCATAGATTAAAACAAAATAAACCAAACAGCAGCATAATTCGGGTTCTACATTTCTCATAACAATACTTTCGATCTTGTACTCAAGTCAAAGTTAGCAGGCTTCAATCACTTCAACTCCAAATAACTACGCGTACTTCGGAAAGGACCTACCATCACAAATCGCAACAATGTAACTTAGCTGATTAAAGTCAATTAAAGCACTTATCGCTTCCATCTCGGATGACCCATTCATTATCCGGGGCGTAAATAAGCAAGAATACACCATAATGCTACAATTAGCCGCACACACGGCCCTGGAGGGCATCCATCTCCTGCAAACTGATGGTCTGATGGTGCTCTGTGTTTTATGGGCGGCGCACACGCGATGCGCTCGTAAAACTGCACCAGAGCATAGATTAAATAATTAATTGCTTGTGTGATCCAACCTTTTTTGTTGTGGCTTCTCAAATATATATCGCTCTTGGGGGATGCGTCGTTTTCCTTGTTAATGAGAGTAATGAGAGGGGGAAAGGGAGAGTTGAGAAAATGAGGGTGAGAATCGTAGCTTCCAAACGAATGTACCGATTTTGATGTGTTTTTTTTTATGTTTGAAAACTGATGTGATCGAAATGGTTCTTAGCTATAATATATAAAAAAATAAAAAAACATGAAATAAAAAATATATAATATGTAAGGGGGGGGGGGGGGGGTAGAGGGTTATATATTTTTTTATTTATGCGTATTGTAATTTTCATGTATTTCACTATTTGATTTAAATTAACTTCGGTATTTCCTTATAAACATACATATTTGAAAGATGTAAAGACATGGTACACTTTTTATTTTATCTCAATGAAATGCGGTATCTCTCTATCATTCTATTTCTCAACTATGTTTACGAAGATCCGAATGCATTTCTTTTGCATCATAAAAATATCCATGAAGTCTTCGCCCCAAAGTATTATACCGTAATTCAAATAAGCATATGCATACGCATAGTACGCATTTCACTGATTCTGGCCGTAGCTTTAGTACTTTTATTTATTTATTCGCTATGATCACGCATAACTATCCATGATCATGCCACTAGCAACAGTGCCGAAACATTGAGAACTCAGAAATATTGTATCCATGGTAAATATGCCGTTTTATACACAGACTCAGACCAAACTCTTGTGGTTCACACAAATATTTTTCACGGGAATCAACCCGCAACCTTTAGCTTGCAATTTACTCATCACATACAACTATTATTCATTTTGTGACTAAGGAGGCTGTCACTAAGTTTCAATGTAGCATCTCTTTATTATGCTAACATAACCTAAATAGAAATGCAGGTATTTTTTTAAGATTAAAAAACGTTTATAAATGATCAATCCTTTACATATATCACTATTGTTTCAGATAAGGCTAGATGAAACAAAACAAGCATATAAACAAACATTCGCGAAAGTATCAATTGAAACGTAGTGTGTTTATTGAGGGAAAAATAATATTATTTATCAATCAATCAAGTCTTTCAAACGTTTCCCTTTTGTTTCAGGTAAAGCTGTACAAAACAAAACTGCCACCAACGGCACTATAGCAAACACTAACGAAGGTATCCACTGAGGTGACAATAGAGCTATATAAGGAGCTACCATGGCACCAACTTTTGCTCCAGCTGAACTTAAACCATATGCCATGTTTCTCAAAGGGGTAGGAAACAATTCAGATACGTAAACATATAGTACTGCAAAGGTGGTACAAGTTGCTGCTAATCCAATTAGAGCAATGATGGTGCATAGCCAATGACCATGTTTTATGAAGATTATCACAGTCATGGAGATACTGGTGGTGAGAAAAGATCCAATAAGAGTTGGCTTTCTTCCGAAGGCTTTGTTGATGATGATTGCGAAAGGCAAGATTAGCATCTGAAAGGAATATATCAATGAATATAATTATTTTGTAAAATATAAAGGTATATTGATTTACTGAAAAATCTACAGAAGCAATTTTAATGGAATGGATATGAACAACACTCAATGTCTACTCTTTCAAATGAAAAAAAAAACACATAAACCGAAATACATACAAAAAAATATTTTAGTCGAATTGAGACTCTTCTCCTTTTGAAGTCAATCAAAAAATTGCAAATAATTTTACTTGTATTCGCAAGAATGGTATTCATTGCTATAAACATCTAATTATAACTTTCATCGTTTTGAACATTTTAATGGAATAATAAATTTCAGCAAGACGTTCCAAAAAGAAACCTGTTTTTTTCTTACCTGTATAAATCCCAATAACATAACAGATATAAAAATATCCGTTCCAAGAAAAGTAATGTATTGATTAATTCCGAAGAAGCAAAATCCTGCTGACATCCAAATAACTATGGAACCAATGGTCCTTACTAAGTTATTCATTTTGAACAAATCTACGTAAGTCAGTCTTGTGTTTTGTTCATTTGAAGATTTAAGATCATCTAATGCATTGTTAACATTTTCTCTTAGATTATCTGTGCATAATTCATTTCTGAAATGTAAGTTACAATAATATAATAAAAAATAGTACTAAAACACCTAATATCAATACATGCACAATTATTATATGTATATTTTATACGCACTTCTTAGCTGCTACTGTTAAAATTTTTACTGTTTCATCAATTTTCCTCTTCGATATTAACCATCGTGGTGATTCTGGTAAGAACAAAATAAGTGAAACTATCAACAGTGATACCAAACTGTACCCTAGAAGATACATTCTCCAGCCTGTTGAATAGTAGGCGATCCCTGATAAAGATGCTTCAGATAGTCCATCTGGGAGTAGCGTTAGAGTTCCAGCAATTTCTCTGTATTTTGGTCCAACAATTTCTAAAATGTATACGATTCCTATGATCATGACTCCACCTGAGGCCAGACCAACGAAGAATCTGACAGTGGTAAATATCCAATAGTTGGGAGTGAATGGAGCAGTTATCATACATACTATGTTGGTAAGTGAGGAGAGAAGGAAAGCAGGTTGACGTCCAAACCTGAAATATAAAAAAAATATTTCTAAATTAGTACTTACTAATATTAATGTAGAATATTCTGTCTTTTTTACTGATAATTATTATTATTGTACCAATCGATCATCCATTTACAAGTGTTAATTTATTAAGTAATTCCTAACTGGAAACATTATTACATATCATAAATATTAGGGCTAAACGTTTTAAATGTATGAAAAAATGAAGCGTATCACATGGTCACAATACAAGTTTACCACACCTGTCTGACATCCATCCAAATAATGAAACTCCAATCAAGAATCCAAGAATCAAAACGGTTTGCGTAAATCCTTCCATCCACATCCTGTCACAAATCAAGTGAAATTCGGATGTTAAAGTTTCTTTAAAAACAAGATTATCATAATCATACTTAATACAGTTATTGTAACATACAGATTTATGGATAGTATGTGTAGTTTCATTTCCACCAAATTCAATACATGTAAATACTGTGCTTGGAGTTAAAAACACAATTGAAAACAAGTTGGTCATCGCAGTGTATCTCATCAATGATGCAACAATGCACACCCTGGCTTGCCAGATTCCGAAAGCACCAATAGATTTAACTAAATAATCGTCTTCATTTTCATTTTCTATTAACTTTTCTGTACTTCCATTAACTTCTTCATGGTTCTCACTTTCTATTTCCATTTTGTTAAGCCTTTTGAACCCACTTCTTATGAATAAAATGTTGTTATTTTAAATTTTATTAAATTATATACAATTAATTTCTACGCATAAGAGTAGGTAATTTAAATAAAACGATGTTGCACTTATAAAATTTTCTACAACAACTGCATGCCCCAAAGTGTATAAAAATTATCTCGTAAGGGTGAGTTGAGGTTATCGTCTGTTTGTTGCAAAACTAAATTATTGTCTCATTGGATTTATGAGTTTATTGACTTTCATTGCTGTTTTTTATACATTAATATCAAATAATATCTAAAAAATATTAAAAATTATCCAAAATATTAAATGATAGATAATAATATTTGATAGATAATATTTAAATTTAATATTATCTACCAAATTTTGCCTTAAGCTAATTACATTTAATCTTGTCAAAACATTTCCAACTCTTTTTTTATTATAAATACCTGCCATTTATAGTATCAACTTAAGAACTATAAGATTGTAATCATGACATTCAAAAAATAATGACTCTGGCATGGGGCCCCATTGCTTTACAAGTGCTGAATTATCTTTCGCAGTAAAATACTAAAGTAGGTTTTTCATAAACGCAATCCTACTCTCTCCACTTCGATCCAAGCCCAAAAGTCTCATCGATCGATCAATTAAATAAAAAGAACATTATCATTCCTTAAAAGAGCCTCGAATCCATTATACAAGCACATTAACAAACAAATGTTCACACTTAACCTTTCTTTTGGACTTGCGATATACATCTTTCGACGAACGTTCATTATTACTTCTGTACACACTTACATATTCCTCCAAACTTATTTCTTTTTTAATTCATCCGAAGGTTCAAAATTGGTTGGTTTATGTGTACAGGTAATTTTGTTGTAGTTTTAACAGGGGGCATCTCAGGTGTCTTGGAAAACTTAATTTATGTTAAACTCGTCCACACCGCGATTATTTAACAGCGGCCGACGATCGGCGCGATAAGAAAGATTAATTTGGTAGAAGGTTCGGGTAAAAAATTCGACGACATTCGACCGGTGTGGTAAAGGCGAATCGACAAAGGCTCAAAGTTTTGTTTGTTTTAAGCATTGAATGGTAATGAGCTGAATTTAAGGTAAATTAATTAGAATATTTTTAGTTTATTCAGCAGCCTTCTTTAAATGTTTATGTAAATGATGTTTGTTTAGTCCGGTTAGAGGTACCTAAGTAGTTTTAAATTGTGTTATTCATTTAAGTGCATACTTCTAGCTCAAATAATGAATGTTATATTGTTTAAATCTTGAACTATTATTTCATTATTTTAGGAACATTAGAGTTGTTGGGAAAAACATTTTAAAATATGGAAAATTGTCTTTTAGCATAAATAATATGTACTAACAAATAAAATATAGGGAAATTATGAACTGAGTAATTTAAATTTGAAATTTGAATTTATTAACTGAATGGCGTTTAAGAGGCAATTGTTTTCTAAGCATATGTTGCCAATTAATAGATGTAAAATTAAGTGCCAGCGTTTTATAATTTTGCAAATAATAAATTGCACAAGCCAAATTACCCATATTTCTACCAATATGTAGTACAGTTTTTGTTTCTATAAACATACAGTGTTGCCAGTCATAAATAATGATGAAGTTAATTAAATGAGGTAAGGCATCGTTACGTTTTTTTTACTATTCTTATGTATTTTACAATATAGACATTAATTGCCAGCCTGTTAATTTAGGTACACACTTCTTTTTTTAATATCTCAGATAAAGTGCCTACACTTGATTTGTCGCTTGACCTACGTGCAAAAGAATTGAAAAATAAGAAAGAAATCCTATGATAGCAGCATAAAATTCCCAACTACTACACCAAGTTATCTCTCTCAGATTAGTGTTACATTAAAGACGTTATTCAGGGGGAACAAGCGCCCTCGCAATTATCCACGGGCGGGGGTCAGCGGGAAAGCGCCCTTTGAGCTGATAATCCGAACAAACGTCAAGTTAAAAGCCAAGTAAATCTTTTATAGGGAACAGAGTAAGGCGTGGAGTGGTTTACAGATAAAAATATTAAAATTGCAATATTTTATCGTCCTTGGTATGAAAGAAAACATGAAATTTAAAAGTAATGATACTACCGAATTAGAATAAGTGGACAAACTATCATGAATTGTTTTCCGCATTGTGGTAAGTGCTATATAAAGGATGATTTTTTTAGAGGTATAGAACTTTGAAATGGAATAAAACAAAGATGATTTTTTAAATTGACATGAAATTTATGTATTCGAAAGATAATCTTCTGGCATTATAATTTAAATATGACTTCTGGCATATGACCGCTACGGCTGGCTCGGACGTAGTCCAATCTAGAGGTCCAATTTTCGATGACCTTTTCCAACATTTGTGGCCGTATATTGGCAATAACACGGCGAATGTTGTCCTCCAAGTGGTCAAACGTTTCAGGCTTATCGGCGTAGACTAGCGACTTCACATATCCCCACAGAAAATAGTCAAGCGGTGTTAAATCCCAGGATCTTGGAGGCCAATTCACGGGTCCAAAACGTGAATCTATGCTGTTACCAAACGTTTCCTTCAATAAATAAATTGTGGCACGAGCTGTATGACATGTTGCCCCGTTTTGTTAAACCACAGTTCCTGCACATCATGATTGTTCAATTGATGAACGAAAAAGTCAGTAATCATGGCTCTATAGCGATCACCATTGACTGTGACATTCTGGCCAGTATCGTTTTTAAAGAAGTACGGACCAATTATTCCACCAGCCCATAAAGCACACCAAACAGTCAGTTTTTTAGGATGTAACGGTGTTTCAACATAAGCTTGAGGATTATCATCACTCCAAATATAGCAGTTTTATTTATTGACGTATCCATTTAACCAAAAGTGAGCTTCATCGCTAAACAAAATTCGCTTATGAAAATCGGGATCAACGGCAATTTGGTTTTGCGCCCATTCACCGAATCTACGCTTTGCTAGGTAATCGTGTGGCTTCAATTCTTGCACGAGTTGGATTTTGTAAGCACGCAAACCAAGATCTTTCCGCAAAATCTTCCATAAAGTGGATGGACACATGTCCAACTCCTGTGCACGATGGCGGATAGACTGATTCGGGTCTTCCTCTACGCTACGCTCTACAGCAGCAATGACTTCTTCTGTACGCACTTTACGACGTCTCTGTGGATGCGTATTATCATTTAGAATAAACGTGGTCTGAAACCGTTCCATAGTTAATCGAATTAATTGCTCTGATGGACGATTATGTTGACCGTAAAATGGACGTAGTGCGTGATACGTATTTCGAACAGAACCATGACTTTCAAAATAAATTTGCACAATTTAACATAAATCAAACTAAACATAAATCACTTGACAGCTGACAAAATGGCCACCAGTTAAAAAAGTGTTGCCATCTTAAAGTTATATACCTTTAAAAAAAACACCCGTTACGAGTATTTCCACAAAAATACAGTGTATACTGAATAATGAATAATGCTACCTAGAATGGTATAGATTGAAAAATCTTGCGCAGCTCTGCATTGAAACATTCTGTACTTACTTGCGTTCATTTTGCACTCGGGTGGTGAGAATTCACTTAGGAAGCACACTGGAGAACAACTCCCCCATGTACAACTTAATACTACTCTGTACCCGTTGTTTCTGCAGATAACTTTCTATTTTTGACATTATCTCACATGAAAGATAATCCAATTTATCTAATTTATTTATTAGACAGCTATGTTATGCAACATGAAATCGACGATAGAAAATGCATGACTCATAGATTATATTGAAATGGGTAGTAATTGTTATAAGAGAATAGAAAAATAAATAAAAAAGAAACTAAATCAAAGCTTATTCCAATTCTTTCCTGTTCTCTCCATATCGCAACTCTCACTACCCGAGTGAGTTACAAGGTACGCCCCGGGCAAAGTGAACGCAACAACAGACTGTTTTACTGTTTCAATTATATTGTCATGTCCACGATAAATGGCGATAAACACCTTTCGGATGTGGAAACGACTTGTTGTGGGTGTTGCTGTCCGGGCATATGGAGATGGAAAAGTGGTTGGGTTGAGTTTAGAAAAACAATAAATATAGTTCAAATTCGAATAACTCTTTTTTTTTGGTTTTTCTTCTTATATTATTAGCAAGCTATAGTGGCGAATAATCATGTTGGTTCTTTGAGAGTTGTCACCATAGAATATAAAATATAAATACCATAGAATATAATCACGTAGTGTAGGGCGCCCACCGGCCAGGTGGAGAGACGACCTGTGGAAGGCGGCTGACAGAAACTGGATGACAAGAGCCGAAGATTGGGCTCTATGGCATTTATTGGGAGAGGCCTATGTCCAACAGTGCACGAATACAGGCTTGTGATGATGATAATGAGATAAATGACTACTAGAGTAAAGACATGTTGAGGAAAACGTAGCGTACCTATTCGATGTCCGCGCCGGCCGGCCAGGTGGAGTGATAAAAAACGGCTCCAATATACTCTTCAGGTTGACTCAATAAATAAATATCATCAACATTATTTAAGCAGTTTCTTAATTAAACCCATTTTATTTCGGGTTTTTAGTTCAATTATTTTTTTTACAATTTGTGTAGAAAAACAAAAGTGGTTGTATAGCAAAAGTCTATCCAAAGATTGCAATGAAGATCATGGAAAAGAGGTCAGCAAGGATATAATAATTACCTATATTTATTTGAATAAAATTCGACTTCTAATTATTGTTAGTTTAATTAATTTATTGCGACTAACATCCACATTACACAATAAAAAATAAATAAGAAGTTTTTTTGAATACTTATTTCAATGAAAAACATCCAAGTCACATCTGAAATCCCGGAATATTATGCACAAAAAAATATAGAAACAAGAACTTCCCTCTTTTGATAACTGATTAAAATAGAACCAACTAATCTTGCCTAAGTCTACAAAAGTACTAATAGAGGCGTGATAATAGAAGTGACTCTTGTATTATTAGTTATTACTACCTCAGGGTAGTAGCACTTATGCGCCTGTTCATTATTAGCATAAAGTCTTAAAGATAACCATTCACAAGAGTAATAAACGATCAAGTTGTAACATAAACATCTCTTGGTCAACAGTTTGACAAACATAATGCAACTCAAAAGCAGCCATTTGTCAAATGTGCTAACGAATTCAAAACATTATTAGCATATAACATTTTCATCGAGTGTTGAATGCAACGATTGCGGTGTTAACATAATAAGGGTACCCAATGCCTGTACATAGTGAATGCGAGGCGATAACTAACATGAAGCAACTAATAACCGTAGCGAATCCCGAAATTTCTCCAGTGTACTTAAATTCTTTTAGAACAGTCCTCTCCATAAAGACCGTCTCCAAATTTATTGGAGATTCTTTTATTGGCATGTCAGGAGTCACATGCTCAGCCAATCTGCTTGCAACTTGGCATCAAAAATTGAGAAAGAGAACCAATAAGGTTTGCTTGTCATCACTCTTCAGACTGAAGTCATCCATACCCATTTATCTTACTGTAGATAATCTACAGGCTGTAAACTTCGTTCATACATCGATATGCTAGAAACGTGGTTAATTTTGGTTATGACGCATACGCAACAGGCCAAATACGCATCAGGCCAAAGAATACCGTTAGGGTAAAAATGATATATATGTTTACCCTAACGGTTGTCAGTCGAGTAAGCCAAGGGAAACCGAGTCCAATTGAGAAAAGGGCAAGGTATAGCCACAGTACATATATGGAGTACCACCTTAATGACTGTGATTTTTATAATGTACATATCTTTTAGCAATAAATAAATAGAAATAGAAACTGAAATTGGAGTACATTATTTTTTTCCAATAAATTAAGATAAAAACTCTACAATACATACTAATTCGCCTCGCTTTGTTTTATTAGAAGCCTTATCTCACGTACTGACACTCTAAATGACGTATTGACATGGTCGGCACTTCAGAATACTTAATGTATTTTATTATTTAGCTATTCTTACGTGTCTGATTCACACTTCATAACAACACGCTTTTGAGTGTGTCTGAAGTGAAATTCATTATCACAATAAAGCAGAAACTGCTAAATAGACTGCGTTACCACAGAACTGTATTCAAATAGAGTAGCTATGCTACCCGTAATTGTCATTAAGTAAATTAATTTCATTTTTAATTCGCTCCTCTTATTTAGGACTTTAAACAAAACAAATAAATTAAAAATATAATTTGTTGATAAATTTGTTGATTAAAATGCTGTCCACTGCTTTATAGTCAAATAAAAAACAAACAGTATCTGGGTGGTATAAAACTATCGTTCTAGTTCTATTTGAATATTTACGATCTCCTATATCATTAACTCCCAGAGATGTTAAACGTACGAACGGTTGTCCGCCTAGGTTAGAAGTCCATACCAATATATAAAAGTGAAATGTTGTCTGTTTGTTTGTTTGGGGAGCTTTTACGCGATAAAGGCTGGATGGATTGCGATGGAATTTAGAATGGAGATAGCTTATACCCTAGATTAAAACATAGGATACTTTTTATCCCAGAAAATTGAAAGATTCCGAAGGAAAACTGGAAAATGTGGATTACTCACTGTAGGGAACAGTTGCCATCACAGAATGGTCTGTGGTTGCCATGGAAACGAAATAACAAGTCTGTCAATAAAAATCAACAACTATTTAGTTTGTGTCAAGGACGTCGTTGCTATACCTACTTTTGCATTAGTTTTTAATATCCTAGAAGAAAATAGGATGTTTTTTTTTTTCATGATAAACAGTAGTCCGCGCGGACGAAGTCGCGGGCGGGAAAACTAGTATTTCATAAATATTACCTACTCATATTTGTACTTATGTTTTTTACTTACTTTTCATTAATATTAGAAAACAAGGAGGACAAAGCAGGAGTACGACAGCATCCATCTGGTTTGTACGTGTCAGACCAGGGTATCCAAATGGTGTTGTTGTGCAGATAGAAAGAAGACTGTAGATACATATCTATGACGACTCTACCTTCTTCAATTTCTACGCCAACACCGCTAATGCAACTAAATTGAAATAACCACTTCAAGTACGAACTCTTCAAATATTGAAGGCACGAGCGTAGGAGCGTAATGAAGATAATTGATTTGGCCAATTTGACCATTGCTTGTAGTATTTGGTATTCTGTGATCATTGCTTGAGTAAGCACTTTGAGAAACGATGGCTTATTGACGGGGTCGTATCAATGGTGTTGAGTAGGTGTTAATTTAGTTGGAATTCTTAACTTATCAAAAAATTGATAATATTCGTAGCTTTGTACGTATCGAACTCGAAAATTCCGTTTCTTTGATCAAAAATGAATTTTCCGTGGATTTATTTAGATCCGTTCAGCATAGCGTGATTAAGAACAAGCTTTTTCAGTTCTCAATCATACCATTTAATATAACATGTCTTAACTTCAATGACAGTACTGTAATTAATTTTCTACGAAAACATTTCAATCCGTTTAGTCGTCATACTAAGTGTAATTGTGTCAACCTAACAGAGACATCGATATATAGATGACTCATGATTTTGCAATCTATTAAAGTTTTGGGTGGTAATCTATCTATACTTATAATATAGCAATAAAAACGAAAAAATCTATACAAAGAAAATAATTTAAAAAAATGATCTAAGGTACTTAAAATAAGCTACTGAACAAGTTTTTTTTAATCGTTTCTGGCTGTTTATCTGTTTGTCTGTATGTTTGTTCACGCATCACGTAAAAATTACTGGACCGATTGCAATGTGGTTTTCATGATTGGATAGCTTAGGGTTTGATTTAAAAACTGGGGCACTTGGTATCTTAAGCAGATGATTAGATGCCGAGCAATCGATAAAAACTATTTGACAGTTGAACGAAATTGGAAAAAAAATAGTTTAATTTTACTTTATAGGTACTGTTACTCAAGGACCAAAAGTACCTATAAAGTAAAAAAAACACGCGGCAAAGCTTCGGGCACAGCTAGTGCAATAATAATTGTTTGTGGACAGGCGTGGCTTAACCGTACCATCATGCCGTACCATCAGACGAATGACACACACACAAACTCACACGCTCACACACAAATCCTCTCGTCACTTATTTGTAAAAAATACTTAATAACCGGCTTACCTTTTATTTATTTTTGAAATTCCTAGTGTCACCTTATCTGCTTCCACATTTGTTTGTTTGTACCTTACTCGTATCGGTATAAAGGAACCAACAAAAATCCATTACTAGTCGAGTACCCTAGATCTAGTGACCTAGATGGATAATTTGCCTACTGCCATTCTATTGATAGGCCATTTAGCAAAGCAATTGTTGATCGTGTGCCCTCAATAACACCTTACTAGGATCAATCATCTATTCTTCCTCTGTTCTATTTATCTGAATTATTTAAATCTAAAGGGCAAGATACCTAATTAATTTAATTACAAAAAATATGTAGTCGTCCGATTTGTTTTAATCGTAAAATCATCTGAATAAAATCTTCTTTTTTTATAAATATATCTATATTATTCGTTTTATAGTAAATCGCATGAAATGTTTAATTTATGATCTTAAAGGCATATTATTTACATAAATTATTTACGAAATCGATGCCTAATTAAAATCAAACATGTTGCGCTGTCTTCGATAAATTTATTGCAAAATAAATTTATGACAAGTTAAATTTTTATGTCAAAATTTTAATATTAATGAATGGTTATTTATCATCGGTTTAAGTGCCACACAAGCCATTAAATATAAATATTTTGTAAATGTCTCGATTTATATTAATGGATTTATGTTGTTGTTTTATGGGCTACATTAGAAAGTAATAAATTATAATTTATTGTTCATAATTTATGCAAAATCCGTTTAGTAATAATTAATATTAATATTCCTGGCATATTGATGTGTTAGTTAATCAATTATGGGAATTTCCCGAAACTTTTTAGATAGTTTCTCTTCATATTATTTATAATGTAACTTTTTATGAATTGACAAATTTAAGTAACATAATAACTTGCTTAAGCAGAACTTTCTCTCACGTTTAAGCTAGCTTAATATTTAGAAACAGTATTTAGATACAGGAATTATTATCAAGTCATCTATACTTATGATCTATACTTATAATAAAACTTTAACGGGTCCAATTCTGTACATTGAAGATATTTTGAAATTTCCTTTTGAATGGTACTCTATATTCTATACTGAAGCCAAAACTGTTTTTTTTCTTTTTTGTCTGTCTGGCTGTCTGTCTGTCTGTATCTTGGCTAGGCATCACACCGAAACTACTGAATGAATTTAAATGAAACTTGGTATGATTTGAGTTCATTCTTCGAGGTTGGACATTGGATACTTTTCATCCCGAATTATACTAGACGGATTATTTGATGCAAATTGACACAGTCATATATCTATTCTTATAATAAAGCAATGAGTACGAAAAAGGCTGTAAAACAAAGCTAAATGAAAAAATACTCTTGGGTGCTTAAAAAGGGTTTTGAACAAGAATATAAAAAAATAACGCTCTGTCTGTATGTTTGTTTGTTCACGCATCACGTAAAAACTATTGGACCGATTGCAATGCGATTTTCATTATTAGATAGCTTAGGGTTTGATTTAAAAACTGGTGTAATTGGTATCTCAATCTGGTGATTGAGAAGCCGAGCAATATATAAAAGTATTTTTTACGGCTAAAGAAATTTCGATCAAAAGTTGGTATATTGGTCCTGGAATAGCACATTATGGTTCTTTGAACCTAAAGAAACGACCACGCGTGCAAAGCCGCGGGTACAGCTAGTAAAGCAATAAGAACAAAATAGTCTGTAAAAACGAATGCAATTAAAATATTGGTCTAGTTATTTAAAATAAGCTATTGAACAGAATATAACATTTTTTTAAATCATGTCTGTCTATTTGTTTGTTGATTGCGATGCGGTTTTCACTGTTGGGAAGCTTAGAGTTTTTCTTAAAAACTGGGTACCTACTTGGTATCTTAATCCGATGAGTAGAAGCCGAGCAATCGGTAAAAATATTTTTGACTGCTGAAGAAACTTTGATCAAATGTTGGTATATCGGTATTTTAGGTCCTGGTATAGCACATAGTGTACTTTTTACTTAGAGAAATAACCACGCGTGCGCGTGTTTCACATATTGTAAAAGTAATCGGGTCAGAGATGCAATACACTTTTCTAGAAGTGTAGGAACAGTTGTAGTTGGACAAAAGTATTATACTCCTTTGGGTTATAAGATTCAGGCCGACCATAAATCCGTCCCAGTTTGTTATAGCATCATAACCTCTAGACTCTAGAGACATGAACTGAACCACATTCGATTTGATGCGAGAATAATAATTATTAATCAAATACAAAAAAATAAATAAGACTTTTAGAGGTATTCTCTCTTGCTTTGTTGTTGTTGTTGAACACGTCTTTTTATCTCCCTTACCCGCTCGGTTGTCCACGCGCTGAAGACCACAGAACCAAAATAATAACCCAAAAAAAAAAATGGCCGACGCGACACATCTAACCTCAAACTGGTAATTGATTGTATATGCGTTGAGACTACAGGTACTTGATGCTCAACCCACAAAAAAAGAAGGTCGACGCGACATATCTGGCCTCAAACTGGCGATTTATTGGGTACAAGCCGAGATCACAGGTATCTGATTGTCAACCCACAAAAAAAGAATGTCTACGCGACACATCTGGCCGCGCCGACTTTGCGTAAACAAACAGTTTTTATGACCACTTCATTGAGCGCTTAGATAAACAAAATGGTGATTTATGGAGCTAAATAGGTACGGCACATATTTCAAGTGTTTATGTTGTGGGTTTCGAAGCAAAATAATTATATAAACACGCTTAGATTTGAATGATTATTGAGGTCAATAATGTTCAAAATTGAGTGGCAAAATTTACGTCGCTATCGAGTGGTCCGATGATCGATGAAAACAAAAAATGAGACTGTAGCGTTAGTTGCGATGATCAATGAAAACAAAAAAGTGACTTTAGCGCATAGAATCAATCGAGCGGATATTGAAACTTATTTCAGGTATCCTGTTATGAAAACTTCGAGATATGGATTTACTGTGTCCAAGGAACACTAAACCATGCATGGTCCGACACCCACCTGGCCCTTTGTTTCTCATACAGCTAGGACACCGTGACGGAACATGACAGCGTTTTTTGTCGGACCCCTGCACGACCACGAGTGGTCACGAGTCGTTCAAAGATTATCACGTCCTCAACTTTACTAGTACCTACCGGCGACTAGCTAAGTTTCAGTAATAATAACAAGACATAATCGAAATTGCTAAAAAACCCGACTGTGAACAAAACTAAAATGAGGCAAAAATTTAAGTAATTTTGAAAATTTGAAACTTGAAATCGTTATAGATCCTAAACGGTCATTCGAAATGATAACAGAAACCTAAACATGAATTTTTAATACCTATTCAATAATACACCCTTAACATAGTTCGTCAGCCTTCTTTTTTTTTTCTTTTTCACAATGTTGCTTCTGGTTGTCGCCTTATTAAATTTTGATAAGGTAATGTCATGTCTTTAGTAGCACTCGCACGATTAAGAAAAATCGATTGACTATGAATCATCAAAATCGGCCCACGCATTTGTTCTCTAGAGCTCCAAAAAGGACCAATATATAGGCTGATAAACACATTATCCTCTGAGCAGTCGGGTAAAAATATCATATTTCTACGAACATCGCGTCGGTGACTCAGTATTGTAATTCCTAAGTAATTGGTTTTGCGATACGATCGCGAAGCGCTGTTTCCTGTTGGCATTAGCATCGGCCACAGAGTAGGCAATTGTGTGCAAATGGTCAGTAGTGCTATAACCGATATTGGTATCAATCAGATTGTCATTATCATGTGCACATAATGCAGCCCGTTAGAGTCGAAATTGCTATGAAAATGGTGACAATCTGATTGAAACCAAGATCGGTAATAGCACCTCAGTTGTCTAATAATCTGCCTATTCTATTCTAACTTGTTGTAAATCGCTAGTGCTGTTTAATGAAGCTAAATAAACACATATTTGCAATGAGCATAATATTGTATGTATTGTAAGTACATCATACAATATATACATACATGTAAGTATGATATTGATGAATTATGCATTATTGTTAAAGTATGCGAATTATGTGCGAATTTATGGCAAAGGGAGAAGGTTAGTTTTATTTTTATTTTGCAGTTTCAAATTTTTTTATGATTCTAAAAAAGTGTCAACAGCTAATAGATGACAGGTTTAATAAGTAGGTACTTACTTAAATCGAAAATAAATTAAGTATCTTATTATTATTCTTAGAAAACTTTTTAAAAAGAAAGGAAACCTATTCAGATTATCCAAGATCTAAGAATGTATAACCTCAGACGTACGTTGTCCTCATCAGCCAAACCTTTCAGAAGCTCGTTATAAATAGGCATTACTACCATTTCTACTCTTTGCCTTGTCTAGATCCGGTATTAAGCTGTCAAAACAAGCGCTCGCGCAGATTTAGTGCCGGACGCGGTTCAAAGGGATCACGACGATTAATGATGAGTAATGCGGTGGCAAGTGGTAATTTTAAATGATAAGCTGAGAATTATGAATATCTAGGTTCAAATTTAAATGGAACTTCATCATCAGCCTATATCTGTCCAATGCCGAACGTAGGCCTCTTCTAATGCACACCATTGAGCTCTATCTTCAGCTCCTCTCACCCATACTCTTGAAGCTTCTTTTTGTAGGTCGTCACTCCACCTGGCCACAGGGCATCCTAAACTACGTTTATCTAAAATGTTCTCCACTGGAGAACTCGTCTACCCCAACGGTTATCGGTTCGTCTGGAAATGGGATCAGCCCATTGCCACTTTAGCTAAGACCTATGTCGGTCACCATGGTTCTCCGTTGGAAATCTTCATTACGAATCTTGTCCTTCAGAGAAACTCCAAGCATAGCTCTCTACATAGCTCGCTGAGCGACCTTAAATTTGTGGACTAGTTTAACCGTGTGTGTTCACGTTTCGGCGTCGAAAGTCATGAGTGGTAAGACGTACTACTTACTAACTACTGTAATTACTTTTAAATCATTATTTTATTTTATCTGGAGCCTTCTCGTAACCATGCAACTTGATCGAGAACATAACTTCGTCGTCAAAAAATAAGAAATTAAGGAACGATGTGTTTGAATCGAATTGACATTTCAATGTTACATAATTATGTTTTGAGGTCAAAAAATCTGTTTCTTAATGCATGGAAGTATTAAATGTAAAAACTTCACACATTAAATAAGTTCTAAAACAAAATATTAGACGATATAAAAATTGTATATCTCCAACCTCATAAAGGTTGTGATTGTAGAGCTGACTGCACCTGAGCTAATCACGGCGAAAGTTTTACAAAATTAACAAGAAATAAATTCAAAAACAAAAACTCTACTGTGTTCAACTAAAAAATTGCCTATAACACTCTTGCGATAAAAGCGAATCCATTGATATCTCGCTTATCAAAATTGGACCAAGATTTTATTTGAACACATAACTGTTCCTTTGCCTAGCCGTAAACGTTACTGACTAGGTAGAGAACGGGTATAAAATAGCATATGACAGTCTATGCATGAAGACGAATCGATTGATACCTCGCTTGTCAAAATTGAACCAACAAGAGCGACGCTATGGTGAATCATACAGATACACACATATATAGATACTTATATACATAGACTGTTAAACCACAGTACACACAGTCATGTAACTTGTTAAACTCCCCTTAACCCTTCCCTTGCTTTGCTATAATCGGGTGAAAATAGGCATTGTCACCAAAGCGCGATAACCTGAATCTTAGCAGTCAAGACTAGTGCTTGAAACCTATTTCCTAATTATGTACAACATTTTGAAGGTTTCTAATCTATGCGTTTAGTGACAGTTCTCCCAACTTCAATAATTGTTGTTACCTACGTTTTTAACTGCGTGTCTGGCTAACAAAAATCTAGAAGTAAGTTTACAAGTAACTTTATTTGACTTTTTTGCTATAAGACCACTGATCTCTGTGGATTTGCTTTGCCGTTCTTTCGCTTGTACTGATTCAAAGCGCCCCACCGAGCTTCCATGGAACTAAAATTGATATTGTCTCATCTACTAACGTTAGTCACAGAATAAATAGTAGTACGACACGTTAGTTCCGTGGACGCTCACTACTGCCAAACTACTGATACATGGCGATAATCAAATGCGCTCATTGCGAGGTACGTCAACAGCCTGTCTAGAGTACGGAGTAATGTGCAGTTGGTTATGGTAATAATGCAGTTATCTATGGATACGACACACCATGATGACTAGCCAAATCAAGGAGGTTGAATTACTCAGCCAAAATATATGTAGGATCTGTGTCGTACGTTTTACGCCAGTAAGCGTAATTCAAAATGTTTCAAGGAGATGTACCTATGGTGTGAGGGCGAGAGAAGAATCAAGTGATAGGAAGATGGCGTGTGTGCTAAGGAAGTAGTCTATAGTTACGACGTGAAATATTGTTAAAATAGTGATTGCGCTACCGTGTCCTTAATTATTATAATAGTGTAGGGAAACTTGGGGTTACAATAAAACCAAAGTAAATGATTTAAACGTTTTATTTACGACACCCCGATCCCACCCCTACATATATTTCAAAACATCTCAAGTTATTTATAACGAATTAACAGCTACTACGACTTGCCAGCTCTTGCGAAGACTAGGCACTTGCTCCGCTTACTAATCTTCCACCCTTCCAGCTCCAAGAGTTGTTACCTGCGTGTCTGTCCACCAATAAATCCATCTGTACAATTAAATAAATACATAGATCAGCTCGTTAATTGACGTTTACAATCCGGCGGGACACAGCACGATAAATATTGGCGGTTACGTGACGTATCGAGGTAAGCGGAACAACTGTTGCATGGAGGTGTAAGGTATGAGAGATTAGCTAATAAGGAACCTTGGTTGAAATTACAAGATTGTTTGATAGTTTTGGACTCTACTCTAAAATAGTTATCTATATAGCAGTGCAGGCCAGTGAATATAACGAAGATAAACATTGACAAAATCAGATTAGTTCGTAATATTCTAACCTAAGGTATGAAGTACGCAGCAAAAAATAAATATTAATTGAATATTAATCAAACAACAAAAAAAATACATGGACTGTATGGGCTGGTCACATTTCCCGGAGAACCGATAACCATTGAGTTAGACGAGTTCTCGAGTGGAGACCACGTTTAGGCAAACGTAGTGTAGGATGCCCTGTGGATAGGTGGAATAACGACCTGCGAAAGGCGGCCGGAAAAGAATGGATGAGTGGAGCTAAAGACCGATCTCAGTGGCGTGCATGAGGAGAGGCTTACGTCCAGCAATGGACAGATATAGGCTGATGATAATGAAGATGATGATGTGTTCTAATGTAACTGTGGATCAGTTAAGAGGGATACAACTATATTGCGTTCCAATATCATTTTACTGGAAAAATATCTGCATCACAAGAACTATTGGATATTCGGAATTATAAAATATATCTCTATTAGTAACCGGAACTGAATTATTTTTTTGAATATATTTGGATATCAAGCGGCCCTCTTGATGTTATCAGAATTATATTTATGGATAATAGTTGTGTTGATCACCACTAATCATCCATGAAACACAACAGAAAGAGCTTGATACATTTTGCTTTACATCAATTCAATGAAACACAAAAGGAAGCACTTTTGCTTTTAACATAAGTAAACCTTTGCTTATTTGTTACTTTGTTATGTACCTACCATAAAATATTATAACACATTGTCCTATCGAATGTCTACTATTCAAAACCTTCGCAAACATAAAAAAAAGAAGTAATTACCAAAATGATTTTCTTTCAATATCTTTATATTTTCTGAGTAAAAAAAATGCATTGAACAGAGAACCTCATTTTTTGAAGGGGAGACTCCCGCTTGCTTTCGTATTCTACACCAACACCTATCACACAAAATGACAGCCACAAATATTCATAATTCATTTGCAATTTAACGGCGGTGGTAATATCGGCATGCCACTAAAACGTGTGCAAATTAACTTGTTTAATTGCATGCGTCCTGTATTGGGAATGTCGGTGTGCACACTGGGTGGATTGAGTATATATTGTATAGCATCGGATTTTGGATGGATTGCATGAAACTTGTGACATCAGTTGCAGTGGATGGACATTGATTGA
The DNA here is from genome assembly GCA_946251855.1 of Alsophila aescularia. NCBI lineage: Eukaryota > Metazoa > Arthropoda > Insecta > Lepidoptera > Geometridae > Alsophila > Alsophila aescularia. Next base: position 31,396,430 of record OX276375.1, read on the forward strand.
CTTGCTATTGGAAAAATACGTTACTGAATAAGTAGGATGTGTTGGATTGATTTCTGGCTTCGCATCAACATCTTTGAGCCCGGTTTCAAAGTCAATGAAGAAGTTTATTATCAAAGTCATAGTTGAGTTCAAAGTCAAGGCATAAGTCAAAGACAAAGAGAAAGTCTAATTAGGCATATATGAAACCATTAATTACAGGGTTGATGACGATGATGTCTTTCTTGATGTATTCTATAACCTCGTTAGCTCTGGAAATAGTTTAAAATTTGTGTTACAGAGCGCACTGTACAACAGGAATAGTTGAAGGTACCTAAGTATAATAAGACATAATATCAAAAACTATAACCAAAAAAAAATAGTGACTGAACTTTTGCTTTGAAGTCGAATCGATTGATACCTCGCTTGTCAATATCGGACCAAGTTTTTAGTGTAAACGCAGAACCCTTCCTTTGCTTCGCAGTAATCGGGTAGAAAATACACTCTATACCTGAAGACGAATTGATTGACACCTTGCTAGTCAAAATCGGATTAATAAGGGTGACGCTATGGTGGAACATCCACATACCCACATACATAATATACTTACATAGATTGTTAAACTCATTACCCTTCCCTAGCTTTCGCTGTAGTCGAGTTAATGGTGTAGAAAGGTTTGGGACGTACGTTTGCAAAACACGGCTAATTCTAGTTGGCAGGACCAAAAAGTTTAAGTATGATTTTCCGTAGATAACAATGACTGTTCATTATTATTCCATCCTTCTTGCAATGCTGATGCAATACTTGGTTAAATATTTATTTATATGACAAACGTGTTTGCGAAGCTTTTGTCCTTATATTTGCTCATTCAATTCGTTTTATAATAGAAGGATTAACAGCTTATTGTTTGTTCTGACAATTGATTCATGAGTTTACAGCTTGGGTTTGTCTAAGTTGCGTCATTTTATTTGATATCACAGTCATATCATCACATTATCAGCCCGAATACGTCCACTGCTGAACATGAGCCTCGCACATAAAAGGAGGGTCCTGTCATAACCACCACGCTTAGCAATCGGCTTGGTGATCGCAGTTTGATACTTTCTCGATTCTCGAGAAAATTGCCCATTTACTGTATTCCCTATGATGATGATGATGTCTTCCATGCCGATTTCGACAACGGCAACCATTTCTGTTTTATGTTACTTGTGCGTCCTCACATGACTGATGTAACCAATTTTAGGCGTATACGTCCGAAGACAGGTGCCACATGTGAGAACTCCATTTGCATAATTGTAGAAAATGTGCGAAGGCGCTTTATTTTTTAGATGTTCCCGTCGTAGATCAAGCTTGCGCCTTCGTTTATTTTCAAAGTCGTAAGTTTTTATTTTAACTTTTTGTCTCCATTCAGATCGACTGGCAGCTTGCGATTCCCATGTCATGGGCTCGATCCCGCATCCCTTCATATGTCTCTTCAGCACATCTTTATATCTCAGGAACTGGCCTCCGCTTTTACGCTTGCCTTCTTCAAGTTCTGAGTAAAAGATGCTCTTGGCCACTCTTTCTTCGGGCATTCGAGATACGTGCCCACACCATCGCAGCTGCCTTTGCATGAGGTAGGCTTCAATTCCGCACACATTTGCACGCCTGAGAACATCGGTGTTCCTGACACGGTCAGACCATTTAATGTTCAGAATGTCGCGAAGACATTTCAGGTGAAATCTGTCAAGCGTACGTATGTGGCGACGGTACAGGCACCACGTCTCTGCCGCGTATAGGATGTTAGGCAAGACAATCGCCATGTACAGTTTGATTTTTGTCTCAAGCTTGATGTTGTGTGAGCGGAACACCTTGACTCGCAGTTTTCCAAAAGCTGCTGAGGCGGAACCGATTCTGCTGTTAATTTTGGAGTCAAGGTCACCTTTGGCTGCTACGGTGCTTCCCAGATATTTAAACTTTTCTACATTCTTTAAATTCATCCCGTTCAGCTGCACATTCAGGGGCACCCGCTGAGCGGTGTCGGTCATCATGACTTCAGTCTTTGTCACACTGATTTTTAGCCCAAATTTACAGCATACTGAGTCGAATTTGGACATAAGCTCTTGTAAACCTTCAGGAGTTTCCGTCACAAAACATAAATCGTCCGCGTACATTATTTCTGTAATAACATTAAGAGAGACCTTCGTGTGTGCCTTCAACCTAGCTAAGTTAAATACACTACCATCCGTTCGATAACGGATCCGAATTCCCTCTGCATTGTCCCTTATTGTTTCCTTCACGACCGCTGCAAAATAGATGGCAAAAAGTGTCGGCGCTAGCATACATCCCTGTTTAACTCCACAGCTGACGGAGAAATACTCTGATTGAACGCCATTTGATGTTACACAGCAACTCATATGATCGTGTAGGAGTCTTACTAATCGAATAAATTTATCAGTGCAGCCGAATTTAGATAAAATTGTCCAAAGAGAATTGCCTCCCGAGGAACACTATCAAAGGCCTTTTCTAGATCTACAAAGCATAGGAACATCGGTTTATTTTGTTCCTTGCTCTTTTCCTGTAGCTGGCGTATGGAAAATATAGCTTCGCTTGTGCCTCTATTAGGCCTAAATCCGAATTGTGTCTCAGGCAGAAGTGCTTCAGACAACTTTAGCAGACGATTCAGCAGTACTCTAGCAAAGATTTTTCCGGTGGTTGAAAGCAGGGAGATTCCGCGGTATGAATTACAATCTGCGCGATCTCCTTTGTTCTTGTAAAGGGAACATATGACAGATATTTGGAAGCTAGACGGTACCTGTTCGTCGGACCACATTTCCGTAAATAACTGGCATAAGGTGGTATGTAGCTCTTCACCTCCGTACTTAATCAGTTCTCCTGGGAGGGTGTCCACGCCTACAGCCTTTTTGTTCTGCAGGGCTTTGATGGCTTTAACAACCTCTGTCAATGTAAGTGTTTCATCTAATTCAGCCGCCTGGGGATGGTCAGGTAAAGATTTAATAAAACCTAGATCTGCTGTTCGATCCACGTTTAGCAAACAGTTAAAATGCTCAGCCCAACGTTTTAACACATCCTCTTTGTTCGTTACGAGCGAGCCGTCAGATGACTTCAAGGGTACACACCTTCTGCGGGTCGTACTCCCTATCAGTTTCCGGACCTCACTGAAAAAAGCTCCCAGCTGGTTCGTATCGGCAAGCAGCTGAATTTGATGTACTTTGTCTTGCCACCACTTGTCCTTGGCAGCACGAGCAATCTTTCTTATGTGAGATGTACTTTGCTTGACCTTATCAGTCAACAATGAACTGTTCTGATTTTTGGAATTTGATTGTCGTAAAAGATTTCGGTGTTTCGAAATTGCTTCAGTAAGCACTTTGTCGTTCTCATCGTACCAGTCTTCATTGACTCTGGCCTGCAGACCAAGCATCTCTGTTGCGGCACCAATAATATGAGAACATAGCGCTCTGTACCTGTTTTCAAGACCATTGCTCTCAGAGCATTCGAATAGTGCTTTGTTAACTGCTTCTACATATTGAGTTTGTGTTTCGTGGCTTTCAAGTTTTTGGAGGTTGATATGTGGCGGTTTTACTCTATTTCGTCTATGAGGTTGATGAAAACAAAGATGCAGCTTTATTATGACAAGTCGATGATCGGTCCAGCAATTGGCACCACGCATTACTCGTGTAACCATCACCTGAGAGATATCACGCTGACGCACGATCGCATAATCGATTAAATGCCAGTGCTTGGACCGCGGGTGCATCCAGGTGGTTTTGTGTATAATGGGGAGTCTAAACATGGTATTGGTAACGGCCAGCTCAAATTGTCAGCATAGGCTTAGCAGTAGCTGTCCATTACTGTTCAAGTTACCAACACCGTGTCTGCCCAATACCTGCGGCCAAGCTTCAAAGTCTCTCCCCACGCGAGCATTAAAGTCGCCGAGAAGCAGGATCTGTTCATTGCGTGGAACTTTTGTCAACGTTAGAGAAAGTTCTTCATAGATGTATTCCCTATAATGGTATCACAACACCCGTGGGGGAGAAGCCGTGGACCTAGTACTAAGCCAGGCGGCGTGACTTCACAGTACCCTATTGTACGGTGCTAAATAACATTGTCAAATTAGCTGTTATTGATCCAATTTAGTGTAATCTAATTTATCTAAACCACACGCTGTTCGGAGTCTTAGAGTGTTTTTTTTTTACCCGACTACGGCAAAGCAAAGGAAGGGTTATGTGTTCAAACTAAAAAGTTGGTCCGATTTTGACAAGTGAGGTGTCAATCGATTCGTCTTCATTAATATAGTGTCAGGCTGTTTTTTACTCGACTATGGTGTAGAAAAGGAAAGGTTATGTGTTTAAACTCAAAACTTGGTTCGATTTCAACTAGCGAGGTATCCAATCGATTCTCCTTCATCGCAAGAGTGTCATAAACTATTTGTTACCCGACCGTAGGCGGGTTTTAGTTTTTGAACTTATGTCTTGTACTGTATAGCTTAATTGGTAAGTACCATTAAATATCATATCAGGCTTCTGGGTTATATTTCTGACTCCACCGCATCTTGGTCATGCTGTGTCGCAGTATTAGTCGCTTATCTAACATTAAATGCTGCTTGCTTAGTTTAACTACAGAATATTACAAGTAATAACATTTAATTGAACATTAACCTTCAACGATATTCAAATCAATTTACAATTATCCACAATATGCAAACGGACATTTTAATAATTAAACATCTAGTCAATGCAAAAAATTGTTAATTTATGTTCGCGCATTCATCGTAGGTAAGCAAAGAAATATGTAATTGCTTGGATAATTAAACTATAATGGAATGATTTACGCAGACAGCGAGCGGGCAAAAACTTGACAACTGACTGGATAATGAGTAAAGAGCGAACTCCATAGTGTTGAGGGTTCCGTATGACTATAATAATATTAAACAAGCTAGGCGCAGGCAGAAAACCAAGCCCTATCTAACCCACCGACAGTAGGAAAAAGCTATTACAGGGTCTACATTAAGATTCACTTTCAATGCTACCAAAGACTCATTATATTCTATGGGAAATCCCTGAAAAACCACAATAAGAACCACATGAATCTGAGAGACACGAATCAAGCTAGCTAATTCATAAATTATATCTTTGCCATAATAATAATAATAATTTACGGAAATTAAATTATGAACATGAATGATGAACAATGATGATAATAGAGCTAACTACTTGAGAGCTTAGATATCGGATCGGATATATAGGATGTGTCGAAGTTCAGGACGATAAAATTTGGATGACCCTAAAATTGTACAATGAAATTTCTATGCTACGTGAATACTATTATTTATATAAATACTTAGGTAATTTTAATTCTAAAGTTACACATCTGAGGAACCCTAATAACATTACATTGTGCGCAAAAGCGCACATGTTTCATTAAATTACTTGTGAATTTTATTACGTTCATTGCTATGACGGTTAACATAGTCTTTCTTACCAAAATTGGTGTATTTATTATTTTATAGAAGTTAAAAGGGAAAAAGTGGCTTGAATATCATCTAAGGCAAAAATAATACTAAAAAAAGCAAAAATTGTAAGACCAATTATTTTTTCTTGTATCATAGAATAACTGTTAACTTAGAAAGATACAAAACGTCTAATTATGCTTTGTTGTTTTAGGTTAAGTGAACAATTTATTTATTATAGTCAGGCGTTACACTCATAATATAAACTTTCTACAATCTAACTTTTACCTGTATTTGTCAGAGTTCCTTGGGCGGTCTGATAAACTCTGACACCAGAAGTCAGTATTACCTCATTCCACATACTACTCTGTCAAATAAGTTTCAGACTTAATAAAAAAAAAACATGCTTTTAGCGTCTAAATTTATTTTGTGACCCTCAAAATAAGCTGACACAATACACTTCCGTCAGCGAATAATCTATTCGTCGAAGCTTCTTGATACGTTTTGTTATTTTTCTATTTTTGAGGCCACAAAACAAAATTCATTATATGAATTTGACTGAATGACTGAAGTGAAGTGGTTTGGGGAATTAATTAAGTTGAGTTTGGGGAACAAGAAAAGGCACAATGTGTCAAATCTGGCAAATAATGTGCTTGTTATGGAATAAACTGCCTATAATCGCCAGGCAATTTTCAAAAAAATGATAAAAGTCCACTACTTGTCCTCTCTGACTTAAAACTGTGTTACTTTGTTTGTCTTAATTACATTGAATACTGCGCATATATATATATATATATTAGTATATTGTATATATTTAGTATGTTGTATAATATTGTTTATTTATTAATGTAATATTTTAATAAATATTTATATACTCATATTTTTGTTAAGTATTATTTTATTAATATTTTTATTTATTGTGTTCCTGATACTATTACTTTTAAGTTGTTTATTTTATTTTCACTACCGTCTACTCTTTTTCCATCTTTTTTAGTTCATCCAAAGGTTGTCTGTAAGATTGCTGCTGCGATGAGACCGCCGATTGTGTAACCGCATATTTTTATTTTTTTGTGGTTTATGATGTACAATGTACGATTTACTTTTAAGTAGTATGCAATAAAGAGTTATCTATCTATCTATCTATCTATCTTGTTCGATAACATTCGATGAATTTTTGGCAAAAAAAAAACCGTACAATGATTGAGGCAAATTAACTAGTTGTTAGATATTTTTATCCATGCTTCAATTCGTCAAATACACTCTAGCTAGGTCCTCTAGCCGCTTGCGTGCGATTTTACCATTTGTAACTGGTTTAGCAGTACTTGGTTTGGCGCTATAGCTATCATCGTCGACCAACGGCAAAAATGATAAGTTTCGAACAATTATTTGATTCACGCCAATATAACAAGCAATAAATTTTTACGCATACATTTTACGCGGGAATTCTTTTCTCATAATTTCTGAAACTTATTTTACAGAATGTACTACAATATACATACAAACGGGGAACCTGTTTGTAATAAAACATAGTTTTCTCAAATTCTTATATTATGGTTATGAACGTTACGAGTACAATTTATAGGCAACTGCATCAAGGTTTATTCCTAATTTTTCACGGGGTAACGACATTATGAGTTTGCAATATTATTTTTCATAATATAGCCTAAAATGTCTCAGTTTTGAGTTCTGGACTTACTCGTATATATAACGACATAAGTAAGAAGTATGTACACAATTTCCTCCACTACCAATTCTCTCTATCCGCACTATGTTATGCGATAGAATATAACCCACATACTAAGCTACGTACATCAGTATCACAATGTAGCTACAATGTGTATAATAATGTTCTGTTCGTGTATGTGCCCCCATAATTATCATTGTAAATTATAGCCTTTTATTATAATAGTCTCACAGCACAGAGGCTGATAATTATTACCTTCTATTATTGCGGCATAAAAATGAGGCTTACGTTGCTGGAAAGTATACTTGTTAGTTTTATAGTTTACACTTTCTTGGTTTTGTTTTAATTATAGTTATTTATGTTAATGGGATTTCATCACTGTATTCCAAATCCGGTGGCATACCGGATGTTATCTTAAATTCTATGTAAATATTACACCACTTAGTTTTTTTAAAAGCAAAATATATATAATGCTAATCTCGGTTTCTAACTAAATTAACTTAAAGCATAGAATCATATAGTACGTATTATCATCAGCCTATACTCGTTCACTGCTGGACGTGGATCTGTCTTGGTGAAAGCCACTCGACGCTCGGTATTCAGCTCTCCTGATCCAGTTTCTGCCAGCCGCTTTTCGCTGGTCGTCACTGCACCTGTCCAGAGAACAAACACAGGATAAGTACGAATATAATGTGTGATTATAGTAATATCTCAGCTTCTGTTTCATGTCTTACATTTGTCATGATTTAATCAATTACTTTACATCCCTATTTCCACTTTTAGGGTTCCGTACATAAGCATGAAAAAATAGGAAACCTTAAAGGATCACTCGTGTGTCTGTCTGACTGTCGGTCACAGTCAAATTCGATCCGAATCTACTGGACCGATTAAGTTGAAATTTGGTACACATATGAACTTTTGTGACCCAAACACGGGAGTATAACGTAAAGAAATGAATTTTGACTATGGACACTTTTAGGGGCAAAATAGAAAATAAAAAATAACATGTGATCTCTGCCGTAAGACATATTAAATAAAATGGCTTGTTGTGAGGAGAGTCTCAAAATTATTATTAATTTAAAAAAAAGTGTTTTAAGAATATATAGATGAAAATCCATTCTTCCCCTAATCTCCGAAACTACTCGTACTGAGCCTTAAACTTTTAAAAATAAATAATAACAAAGATATCAAAAATCCGTTCCGTCGGAAAAACAATGTGTCGGAATTCCATTATTAGTTTTTTGACACTTGAAATAAAAATCATATAGCACTCTCGCGATTATGGCAAATCCAATGATAATGTACCTTACGTATCAAAATCCATCAAGCTATATAGGCTGTATACGTGCCAGTAAAACAAATAACATGGGGGTCAAAATTCTTCGCCCAGCAATTGAGGATCAATTGATCCCATCTGACGAAGCTCAAGACCAATAATGGTACAACCGTCGTCTCTAAGCTGGAGATACTTTCTGAGATCGAAGACTTCTATGACCGATTGTGCGACTCGCATGCTTCTAGACCCGAACCCAGCACAGAGGATTCCTGCGCAATACTGACCCGCCACTACACTGATTTACTGCCCGACGTCAGCCTAGACGCGATTGAGATGGCGCTCAAACAACTTAAGAATGGAAAGGACCATGGTGAGGATGGTATAACTTTGGAGCTCTTGAAAGCAGGGGGGAGACCCAGGAGCAGGAGCTTCAGGGGTTATTTAGCACCGTCCTTAACAGTGAAAGAACTCTAGAGGCGTGGAGCAGAAGTTTGGTAGTACTTTTCTATTTAAAGAACTACCGACCTATTTCACTCTTGAGCTACGTCTATAAATTGTTTTCAAGGGTAATCTCAAATCGTCTCGCAAGAAGACTTGACGAATCCTCCTGAACAGGCCGGGTTTCGCGGAGGATTTAGCACCATAGACCACATACACAAAGTGAGGCAGGTTATACAGTAGTCTGAAATGTATAACCAGCCCCTGTGTCATGCTTTTGTGAACTATGAGAAGGGTTTTGACTCCGTTGAAACCTGAGCGGTTCTGGAATCTTTGCAGCGTTGTCAAGTGGACTGGCGATACATCGAAGTGCTGAGGTTTCTGTATGACGTCGCGACTGAGTGTCCAAGTACAACGCATTGGTCTAATTATATACAACTGCGCAGGGGAGTGAGAAAGGGGGATTTTATATGCCAGAAACTGTGCAATAATGCCCTGAAAGATATTTTTAGGATGATGGATTGATAAGGAACATAAGGAATATATCAATGACGAGAATATCTCACACTTACGATTTGCCGATGATAACGTCCTAATGTCGTTGCAAGACTTGCAATGTATGATGATGACCAACGTAATGATGCTTCGATCTCAAATTCTTCGATCATGTTTAATGATCTTACTGACCCGGAACCTATTGCAGTTAATGGTGTACCTCTTGAAGTTGTCCAAAAATATATTTACCTTGGACAAATATTGCAATTAGTTCAAAAAAATTTGAGTAGGAAGCCAACAGAAGAATCCAGCTGGATTGGGCAGCATTTGGCAAGCTTCGTCAAGTCTTTTCGTCTTTGATACCGCAGAACCTGAAGACAAAAGTCTTCAATCAGTGCGTCCTACCAGTCATGACCTAAGGAAACAAAACGTGGACACTCTCGGTTAAACTAGTCCACAAATTTAAGGTGAGCTATGGGGAGAGCTACGCTTGGAGTTTCTCTGAAGGACAAGATCCGACGTAATGAAAATGTCCGATGGAGAACCAAGTTGACCGTCATAGCTCTTATGATAAACAAGCTAAAGTGGCAGTGAGCAGGTCACATTTTCAAAAGAACGGATATCCGTTGGGGTAGACGAGTTCTCGAGTGGAGACCACGTTTAGGCACACGTAGTTTAAGACGCCCTGTGGCTAGGTGGAGTGATGACCTGCAAAATAGAAATAGAAATAGAAATAGAAATATATTTATTTACTAAACACAGGAATGATTACATATGAACAAATATGATTATACAATAAGTTGTAAAAAATGCGGCTATAAGAGAATGGATAAGGGGAGCTGAAGACCAAGAGGCGTGCATTAGGAGAAGCCTTCGTTCAGCAGTGAACAGTTATTGTACTCTTAGGCTGATGATGATGACGATGATGATGAACCAATCAAACCCCGACATAAAATGCGGTAACATCAAATTTTCTTCGTTCAAAAAGCAGTCAAGTATCATGTCACAGCAAGCATCCAAGCCCGGAATGTTCAACACGACATTTCAATAAAGTCAGAACCTGGTATTTACAATAAAAAATCTACAAATCCTAATTTGTAAACTTGAGCAACAAGCCACCACGGTATGTGTAATTGTAGCAAAAAATATACATTAAAGGTAACGGAAAAGTGTAATGAGAATGTTTGTGCGACATGTGTTTTTTTTGTTTATAACAAAATATACTTAATAAATATTATGAAATTATGAGGATAAGGCATCCACGCGGCTTCTACACTACTACTTTTACTTCTAATTTTTTCTTTGCCTTACATTTTTCGTGAAATTTGTGTTTTGGAATAAATCGTTTCTACCGTACTGAACTTTAAAATCCATCTGGATGTTTTTTATTCATCCATACCAATATATAAAAGTGTAACGTTGTCTGTTTGTCTGGGGAGCTTTCACGGACGGATTTTGATGAAATTTAGAATGGAGATAGCTTATTAAAAAAGACAGTTTTATTTATTATTAACAATGTTATTAACAATGTTAATAATAAAAAAAACGTTCAGATAAGTGTATTTTGTCTCACACTCATGAGCTCGTGACACATACTCTAACTCAACCTACCAGAGCCACACAACTTGACCAATAACAGTAACGCCTTACTAAGCAGCTGTCGCAAAATCCGCCGCGTGTCGATAAAATACTACGGATGCCGATTATGTTGCTCACTACTACTTGCTACTACTGCCATTAGTATCGTGTTAGGGTATTTTTATGACAGTTTGAGAACTTGAGAAAATGTAGCAACATTTTAATTTACTTTACAACGGGTTCTCAAGTTTTGTTTAAGGTACGTTACGTCATATCTCCAAGATTTATTAACTGATTTGCACGTCTCTTTTTTATATTTAGAAGCATAGTTATTCAGTGTCGCCCCATATAAATTTCACTAAAATTGGTGTCAGTAGTTTTTTATTAATGAATCTATTTTTCAATAACCAAATTTGTTCGTTTTCTTTAAGATCATTCTATGTCTCTGGGATTTTTGTACAGATTTTGATATTTTTATGTTAAGGGTTACGATGCGGTCTCACGTAAACAACCAATGTAACTACATTGATATGCAACTGCATATCAATTTCTTCAAAATTGGTTTAGTACTTAGTTGCATTTAATGGACAACTTTGTACCTCGACGTTTGACAACATAATATATTTTCCTAATGACGATAAGGATTCGAGTAGATAACGCGGACACTAATACATAAATCCACGAACACCTTCACTTTCCTGAGTAGGAGCATAGTAATTATTAATGTAATATGAAGTCTGAATTGTTTCCGATAGAGTAAAATATACTAATCAGAAATTATACATTTAGTTATGCCTCTATCCACACCAATATATAAAAGTGAAACGTGGTCTGTTTGTTTGTTTGTTTGGGGAGCTTTCACGCGATAACGGCTGCATAGATTTTTATGAAATTTTGGAATGGAGATAGCTTATACCCTGGAATCAAACAATGGATACTTTTTATCCCGGAAATTGATAAGTTTCCACGGGAAACAGGAAAATGACGATTACTCGCTGTAAGGAACGGTTGGCATGGAAACGAATTAATAACAAGTCTGTCAAAAAGCATCAAGACCGTTGGTGCTTTACTTTTGCATTGGACTTTAATAATACTAAAATAACATAGGATGCGAAGTCGCGGGCGAAAGCTAAGTAATATGACTTCTTTTTTTTTACTGACCAGCGTTTGGCCAATACCTCACTTGGTGACGTTAAAGAAACTCGGACGAGTGCCAGTTAAGCTTGCGTGGAGAAGGTTATGTACGATGAATATGTTAATGCTTCAGATATTTTATGACATACCTTCCTATCGCTCAAATGTGGTAACAGGAGACACTGGGTTTTATAAAAAAATATGTATGCAGCCTTTCGATCCTTACTCACTTCGGTGGTTCTTACAGACGGACAGACAGACATACAGTGAACCTATAAGGGTCTCGTTTTTTTTATTCGGACGTACGAAATATTAGAAACGCTCAGCCTTAGAAAAAAAGGAAAACACCGTTACAAAAAAAAACTACATGTTTATCATGCACGGTTAGTGAGCTTCGAATCCATGCCATGCGGCGCGGCGCGCGACCAAAAATTAAACCATAGATAAAATACAATCAACCGAACATAGCTTTTCACCGGGCAGCACTTTTAGCAATTTTCGATCATTTTGTAACGTTTGTATCTGCTTATTGGAATTAAGTTATTGGTATCACATAAAACACATAGATTATTATGAAAGCTAACATTGTTTTTACCAGGCGTTACTCTCGTATAATATTAGTTGAATTATTTCAACTATAGTTTCGACCACATCCGGTGGTTTTTCTCAAGGTGAGTGCGGAACGCTCGCGAACGTGTCCAGCCTCGCTCATAATACAAGTAATATAAGTGAGTTACTCCCGTTTTTGCTTTTTAAAAGACATTATATCTCGTACTTTGTGAAGACAGAAACATGATTAGCTTTTATACCCATGTAGGTATGGTAAAAGTATTCGTCAACATTGTAAAACGTTTTTTGGACGATCCAGGACTTTAATTTAGATTTAAATGTGCAAGCTCGTAGCTGACGCGACTTGGTCAGGCTGGCGGCTGTACACCGCTGCGACGCCGCACCCGCCCCGGACCCATCACATGCGTCAACTTGTTAGACCAACTTGACTTGTTGGTGCAGCCAACTTGTTAGACCAACTTGACTTTTTAGTGCGGCCAACTTGTAAGACCAACTTGACTTGTTGATGCAGCCAACTTGTAAGACCAACTTGACTTGTTGGTGCAGCCAACTTATTAAACCAACTTGACCCGGATTTGTACCGTGACTGTGACCACCATGTGGTAAGACAAACTACCGAAACGAAACAACTTTTTTATTTTATGCTACAGTTTTCCCACAAATAAATAAAAACCTTTATAAATCCTAAAATGTACTCTGGAGATATCACTTGTCCCATGCCACTCGCACACGGGTGAGAGAGACATAATTTTTCCTTTAACCAGTACATAGTTTTTTTTTATTTATTTTTTGCTATTTACTATGTCACTACAAACACGTCTACACTTTAAACTCCACTGAATTGTCCCTGATTAAGTAATATTATCGTCCACAAAAGCCAATCTTCTAAATGTTCACACATTTATCTGTTCTTTAACTGTGACCAATAACATAAGCTGTTTATTGTTGTTTCCATACAACTGACATCTATTATTACCGGTGTCAGTGTTCCATACATTTATTGCAAATTGACATTATCCATTTGGCAAAGGTTAGTGGTACTGCGCTACCAAATTACACTGGTCGCACTTACAGTGGAAAGTAATGATCTGTTAGCGTAATCTGCTCACTTGTAAGGGTGTATACAAATCAGTGCGTACAAATTATTCTTGTTACAAGAACATCATAATTATCATCAGCCTATACTTGTACACTGCTGGACGTAGGCCTCTCCTAATGCATGCCACTGAGCTTGGTCTTCAGTTTTCAGCATCTAGTTTCTGCCAGATGCTTTTCGCAGGTAGTCACTCCACTTGACCAGGGCGTCCTACACTACGTTTGCTTAAGCGCAGTCTCCACTTGAAAACACGTCGACTCCAACAGATGTCAGTGGTTCGGGAAATATGACTAGCTCACTGGCACTTCAGCTTGTTTATCCTTATAGCTGTGTTTGTTACTTTGGGTCTCTGTCGGTTCACTTCATTTCGAATCTTGACTTTCAGAGTAACTACAAACATAGCTCTCTCCTTCGCTCGCTTAACGATCTTAAATTTGCGGTCTTATAGTTTGACCGTGAGTGTACATGTTTCGGCTCCGTAAGATTGGTAGGACGCACAGATGGAAGCCATTTGGCACTGTGGTATGGACGACGAGAAGACTGAAACAGAACGTATGGCTCTAAAAAAGTTTACACACTTATTATAGCCTCGCTTTCAAATTCCCTGGGTCGTGGAAGGCCTGGACCCTCGCTTCAAAACACCAAAGACATCCAAGACCCTACATTTAAACCAAAAAAAAATGCTATCGTGTGACACACATCCACACCAATATATAAAAATGAAACGTTGTCTGTTTGTTTGTTTATTTGATTGTTCGCTTGATTATTTGGGGAGCTTTCAAGTCAAAGCGGCTGATCCGATTTTGATGGTACTTTGTAAATAGGTACAGTACCAAATAGAAACCAACATGGGATACTTTTTATCCCGGAAAAAGGTGAGTTGCCACGGGAAAACTAGAAAATGTCGATTACTCGCTGTAAGGAACGGATTGACATGCCGTTGCCGATGAAACGAAATAATAACAAGTCTGTCAAAAAGCATCAAGAGCATTGGTGCTATACATTGTTTGCATTGGTTTTTAATATCCTAGATGAATATAGGATGCTATTCTTCGCGATAAACTGTAGTACGCGCGGACGAAGTCACGGGAAAAAGCTAGTTCTGAATAAAAGTAACACTTATTGACTGTTCATTAAAGTCCAAAATAAACTATCATATTATGGTTCGTACTATGATTGTTGAAGCAAAAGGCTTAAATCCTGTTTACACAACTGTTAATGCTAATCTATGACACGAGTATATTAGTTTTGTTTATTCTTTTGACCATCAAATGTGGACATATCTTAACTTTCTTCTTACACTGGTACGTCGTAAAACTTCAATTTAACGCGCAAAGATCGTGAGCGGCGATTTTACGGCCACGACCGCGATAACGATACCTACTTAAAGTCTCGCCACTTACACTTGGCACATAAAAAAAATACATTAACGCTCTTAAAATTAAGTACTCTCGAAATATTATGAGATTCAAAGAGCTCTTGCATCCTACCATTTCCCAATTATTTTAGCACATTAAATACTAAAAATATTTATACACTTTGATCTATGTATATATATCTAAAACGCGAAAATAATAATCATACGATTATAAAATTTGGCGAAAAGTGTTACTAGTCTGAAAAACCGACATAACATTCAAAAATTTTAATTCCTCCGACGCGTCATAAATTTCGTAATAAAACAAATTCAATCAAAGAATAAAATATACGTAGAGGGGGACGTAAACAAAGTAATTGATTCTCATTTGGTAGATTGCTATCTGAGATTTTTATTGGCCGTGTCGACTCATAAATTACTAGTTTATAGCTTTATTCACCACTCATTAAGGTTTTATATAAGAATTATGCGAAATTAATTTTAGAAAACGGTTGTTAAATTTATGCGGTGATTCGCGTTCGTTAGTTTACGATTTGGTTTTACGCAAAGAGTAAACAATATTTGTACAGATGTGTCGTAAAAAACTAAGTAACTTACGATGTGATAAGTTTACATGATTAATAAAAACTGGCCAAGTTGCGTGTCATATTTGCTCATGCAGGGTTCCGTAGTTCAAAGACGTTACTTCTATAGCCGTAATACTCATTTCATAAACCATAAAATGTTGTTGCTCGGTCAAAATATTTATAAAACCAAAATAGTAAAAATAACATTTTTAGTAAGTACCTATAGTACGTAAGTAAGTATATATAGTGTAGTAGTTTAGTAGTTCAAGTATGAGTAGTTCTGAAAATAAGTTTCAAGTTTCTAAGTCTATTTCTCTTATATCGATTCGGAGTTACAAACCCGTGTGACGACGGACGGACAGACAGACAGATAGATAGATAAACAGGCAGACAGCACTACCACAGGGCTTTCATTGGACCCTTTAGGAAGAAGACCCTTTGAAATCGGACAGTTTTAAGAAATCATTAGGTAATATCAGATTAGTTTTGCCAACTTATTTCTTCCGGATACGCCATTGACCTCCATATTGTATAAGTCTAAGAACCAAAGTTGAAAGAGAACGGTTCTACGGCGCGGTCTAAGCTTTGTTGCCAAGTTTCGATACGTAGGGATCTCTTCTGGTAAGAATTCCTCTTTTCGACATACCTGCAACATAAATATATCAGAGGGCATTTTTTGTTATCGATGCTGTATTGTATATATTATGTTATATGTAAAGTATGAAGCATAAGTTTGAAATAATATCTTACATCTAAATATTATCTAGCCTCATAAAAAAATATTTACTTCAATTTTAATTTTGGAAAACATAGCCCGTCGATTATGGTCCAACTTCTCTGTTTTTTAACAAGCTTGAATTTGAATATTATAGAAATAATTTAGATATGGTGTCAATTGCCAATGTATTAATTAATGTAATTTGTATGGAAATCCGCTACTTTATAATATCGTGACTGGAGTTAATTTAACATCATCAACTTTGTTGTATGAGGTTTTTTATGATAATGAATATAAAAATCTATGTAAATGTTTTAGTTATGAAATTATGTTCTCTAGAGTTTCACTCTGCTGTTTCACCCACTATTATCCCTTTTATTTGTGTACCAGCTGTGCGCAGGATTATATATCTTAATCCTCTAATAGAAGGCCGCAATGTCCTGATGATGATGTGATCAGAAGTTTTCCGAGGGGCTTCAGAATTGAACCAATAAGAAATAGCCCAGGGTTCACACACTTGGGCAATGCACCTCCATTCTATGATGGAGGCTTTTGCAACTCGTTTCCATAAGTTTAGTTGACAAAGGAGAAAAAAAAACTTCAGTTTATTTTCTCTCTTCTTCTTCCACTTCGCTATATCCCTTTCTACTTGGACGGGTTCCGCAACCTTGCAACCACTTCTGCTGAATTTTGGCATCCACTTCTACGGCATCATGCCTTCATGTCCCTCTGGACAGTTGTATAATTTTGTCGTAAAAATTGAAAATTGAAGGCCACGGAAGCACATCGCGAACCCACTTGTCATCACAAAGTCAAAATAGAACAAATTCAACTTTAGTCTGTAGAAAAGAACACAAAAAATTGGACTACAGAAGAAATAATAAAACTTGCTGCGTGTAGGTGTCAAGATGAATCGCATTATTTATTGTAACCACAGATGACAGCCGATGGACATCCCACTGCACGGATTTGTTTTTTACCCGACTAAAGCAAAGCAAGGGAAGAATAATAAGTTTAACAGTCTATGTATGTATGTATGTATGTATATATGTATGTATGTATGTATGTATGTATATATGTATGTATGTATGTATGTATCTATGTATTTGGGTATGTTCCACCATAGCGTCTGCGTTATTTTAGCCGACTACGGCAAGGCAAAGGAAGGGTTGGTAAAATGTAATCGATTCATTACATTTTACCCGACCGTAGTCGGGTTTTAGTTTTGGACTTCTGTCTTGTTAAGAGTAACTTCAATTTAGACTGTATAATTAGGTAGGTATATTAGGTTTTAGGTTGGTTTTAGGCAGGCCGGTCGCACTCCGCAACAAGTAAAAATATTATACCTACACTTTGCGGCCGCAATATTGCGGTTAATTCAGTAGAGTGTCAAGCGTGCGCTCAATGAGTCGCGCGCTGTGTGCTTCCGATAAAGTACCTACTAACGTACATACTGACATTTTATTACGTAGGTAGTCATTTCATTTTTGTTCATTATTAAGTATGGAATTCAGGACATGCACCTTTTATTCGTCAAAGTGCAATACCTATTAAGTTATAATCAAATAATGAGGTACTAGGTCTATTCTGATAAGAAAGTCATTATATGTAGTTAATAGAACTATAATTATATATAATAATAAGTATATTTTTTTTATTATTGTTACATAATTGTTTATTCTGTTACAATATTTAAATCATATCATTCACAGAATAATATAGTACAAGTACCTAGTTATATCCTGATACAACCCTGCCGAGCGAAAAAGTGACACAGCAATTCTGAAACGGTTAGAGCAATGGAAGCTCTCGCGCGTTGTGATACGGTACATTCTAGCATGCACGCAATGGGTGAGCCCCTTCTAGGTAAATATAATTGAAAGCTCGCAGCGCTGTGCGAGTTAAATTGCACTTTATTGCGTTTTAGCGAGAGTTGTAATGTATTTATATGACTTTACTCAGTTATCCTTCTGTACTTGTACTATTATTTATTCTGTGGTTTAGGTAGGTATTGCAGTCAATGGTGCACTTTTTGAAGTTGTCCAAAAATATGTTTACCTTGGGCAAATATTGCAATTTGGTAAGAACAACTTTGAGAAGGAAGTCACCAGAAGAATTCAGCTGGATTGGGCAGCGTTCGGCAAGCTTCGTCAAGTCTTCTCGTCGTCCATAACGTAGTGTCTGAAGACAAAAGTCTTCAATCAGTGCGTCCTACCAGTCATGACCTAAAGAGCTGAAACGTGGACACACACGGTCAAACTAGTCCACAAATTTGAGGTCGCTCAGCGAGCTATGGCTCTCCATATATGCTATGCTTAGTGTTTCTCTAAAGGACAAGATTTTTAATGAAGATAGCCGACGGAGAACCAAGGTAACCGACATTGTTCAAAGGATAAGCAAACTAACATGCCAGTGGGCTGGTCACATTTCCCAAAGAACCGATAACCGGTGGGGTAGACGAGTTCTCGAGTGGAGACCACATTTATAATTATAATATTAATAATTTATAATTATTTATATTTGTTTTTATTTTTAATATTTATAATTTAGGTAAACAGTGTAGAACGCTCTGTGGCAGGTGAAGTGACGACCTACGAAAAGCGGTTGGAAGAAAATGGATGAGGAGAGCTGAAGACCGAGCTCAGTGGCGTGCATTAGGAGAGGCCTGAGTCCAAGAGTGGTCCAGCGTCCTACCTAACTTTATATCGATTCTTATAGCAGGACGTTTTCAAGGAAAGAAGTTGACAAAAATACGATGACCATATTTTTTTGGAACAAGTCGTCCACTCAATCGGACAATGTTATTTATTTTTTCCTGTTGGTCCGATTAGACAATCGCACCACGAGGACCATATTTATTTTTTGGAACAAGTCGTCCGATCGACCGAAAAATGAGAATTTTTATTTTCTAATGGTCTGCCAATTTGAAAAAAGGATTTTATTGAAAGCATTTTATTATTATTATTTATTTTAAACCGTAAAAAAGGGAAAGTCCAATATATAGTACTGCCAACGAAATCGTACAAACTCAAGATTTCTTTAGAAATGCTAATATTTTTGAGTTTTTAAGCTTTTGAATCAAATTTGAAGCGTTTCCTCGTGATTCTACTCGGTTTTCCTACTGGTAGGAGCACGAGGACTAATATATCCTTATGCTCCTATTATGATGTCATATGCAATAAGTACACACAAAAAATATTTAGTTTTCAATGAAAATTTAAAAAAACATACATGTCAAAATGACAGGTGTCAAAGTAACAATTGATGGGGAAAGGGTGGGGTGGGTGAGAGAATTTGAGGAAATGTGAGCAAGGGGTGGGAAAGTGTGGGTAAGATAGGGGGAGTACGGGGGAGGGTGAGGTAAGTGATGGGATGGTGGAGGAAGTTGTAGGGAAGTGGGAATCGCAAGTTGTAGGTGCAAGTGAAAGTCAAAGTCAGTGTCAAAGTGAAAGTGAAGTCAGTCAGTCAAAGAAAAATAAAGCTACAAGTCACAAAAGTTAATAGACATAAGTCACAAGACTCATGTCACAAGTCACAGGTAGGGTAGGGGGGTTGGAAAGTGTGGGGAGGATGGGAGAAGTTGAGGGGTGTTGGGAAGGAGTAAAGGGGAAGTGAGAGAAGGATGGGGGTAAGTGGAAGGAGGGTGGGGTAAAGTGTGGGGGTAAATGAACACAGTAAATTCCGAATCTGATTTATGTCAATAAGGGCCAAAATCGTGTTACGTTTTTTTTGGAATGTACATTGCTCGAAAATCATTTAAAAGGTGTCAGACGATTTTCGACCTTATTGATATGAGCGATGTACCTTATTCTTTAACGTATTTTGACTAAATGAACATAGTTATTACCGAATCTGATTAAATCTGATAAATGTCCATAAGGGTCAAAGTCGTGTGTCGATAATTTTTGTAATATACATAGCTCTAAAATCATTTAAAGCACCCCTACTAGACACCACTAATTTGCATCCTGCATTCTCAACTTGTTGCCCCTTCTTGAATGCCCCACTTACACCCCCATTTGAAGCACCAATTGCACCCACCACTTGCATCCCCACTGCACACCCCAAACTAACCTCCACCCTTCCTAAACTTCCCATCACTAAACCCCACCATACCCACCCTGCTCTCACTTCCCTCCACCCTCCTCCCACTTGCCGTATCCTCCCATCACCAAGCGTGACCCTTACCACACTTCCCTCGTCCTTTCCCCGCAATCCCTCATTTTTCCCATCCCTCCACCACTCTTTTACCTACTTCCCCAGGATACTACTTCTCGTCGTCCGATGAATCAGACCAGCAGGAAAAAAAATCTCGTCGTCCGATCGACCGGACCTGAGTCGGACCATGATAATTCGAGAATCCTCGTCGTCCGATGAATCAGACCAACAAGAAAAAAAAGTTCACGTCGTCCGATCGAGTGGACTCAGCTGTCGGACCAGGTAGTCAGAAGGTATTTCTCGGCTTCTACTCATCGAATTGAGGTACCAAGTACTCTAGTTTTTAAGTTAAAACCTAAGCTGTCCAACAGTGGAAACCGCATCGCAATTGGCCCAGTAGTTGTTACGTGACGCGCGAACAAACATACAGACAAACAAACAAACAGACACGAGTTTTAAAAATGTTATGTTCTAGTTCAGTAGGTTATTGTCAGTACCCGAGACTATTTTTATTATAATTATCTTCTTTGTACAGACTATTTCGTTCCCATTGCTTTATTATACGTATAGATTTTGGAAGGACATCATAATCTTCTGAATGTAATTTTTTTTTTTTTATTTATTCAGTGCCTTGACAACTTGACAGAGTCTTATAGGTTCAAAGCATTTCTGAGTTAAAAGTTACCAAATATACGCATGCAAAGCCTCTGTGATTTTTCAGCCCACGTCTCATGCGGCGTCTATTTAGATTTCATCCAACATCGTGACACCTAATCGTAGTTCTAAAAAGTTTTTATTGTGTGTCATGGATTCTAGAACGCTTCATTTACTAATGTTTTTTTTTAATGTGTTTATGTAGGTGACATCGATTTGTACGTGTCTGCTGGTAGGTAACTACTGTTTAATGTAGGTGATTTATAATTTTATTTGTTTTCCTTTTACACCATTTCGACGAAATGTTTTATTTACAGATCTTATTTTATTTAGGTTTAGGTTTCGTGCGCGTTGAGTTTTTCTTATTCACTTATGAGTTGTATCCCCACAGTGCTTACGTTTCTTAAGTCATTCTGTGAGCGAACCTTTATAATATTAGTGTGATTATTTTATGTGGGCGGTCATATCCTGAGAAAATGAAAAGATGATAGACCGGAATAGACAGATAGACAGAAATAAAGAATCCAATCTATATCTCAGTGCTATTTTGTGCTATAATGCTACGGAACCATAAAATAATAAACCAAAAAAACCAACGGAACAATGGCCGATAAGTTAAAGCAAATTAAATTAAAATAGTACGTCATTATTGGTTAGCATTCACTTCCGTGTACGATTGCATTCATAAACCATCGATTATGTCTCGATTCAAGCTGATTCGATCGTTATTCATGAGTCGATTTAAATTATAATTATTCTTAGGGTACAGCGTTTTATGTGAATATACACTAATACTATAATGAGGAAAGCTTTTTTATTCGTTTATTTTTGTATGTTCGTTTGTAATGGATAAACTCAAAAACTACTGAACTGATTTTAAAAATTCTATCACTTATAGAAAGGTATTTTATCAGCAAGTAACATGAAAATAGAGCTTTCTTCGAAAATCGCAATAATGTAACC
This sequence comes from Alsophila aescularia, assembly GCA_946251855.1. NCBI lineage: Eukaryota > Metazoa > Arthropoda > Insecta > Lepidoptera > Geometridae > Alsophila > Alsophila aescularia. Next base: position 31,418,563 of record OX276375.1, read on the forward strand.
CAAGGTATCAAAAATACAGAATGGAATGACATGTTGCGAAGGAAACGAAATATTAATGAAATGTTGCCATAGAAACGTAATAATAACACGTCCGTCAAGTGCGTGAATAATAATGCAGTTGTCTATGGTAAAAAAACAACACGATCGTTGCTGCCAAAGATTTTGAATTACGCTTACTGGCGTATTTTTTTTAGAAGTAACGGCGTTTATAAAAGTGCTAAAAGTAAAAAAAATGCTGCGGTGTAAGCGTGCGAAGCCGGGGCGAGTCACTAGTATGTAATAAATAAAATTGATTTCATTTTAATTAATTATTTGTAAGTAGCACTTTAAAACATACTCAAACATAAGATTTGAAATAGTAGATTGTATTACTAGGGAGCAAAATTATATGTTGCCGGTGAGGGCGCTATTTTGAATCCAAAGCGGAGTGAAGGATTCTAGAGTAGAATCCTGAACGTAGCGAGGGATTCAAAGTATGTCGCCCGAGCCAAAAATATATTTTGCTACACACACACATAGTGATACACTCTACTTTTCATCGCCCACTATGAGAAAATTAAAGGCGCCTCATATTTTATTGTAATATTATTATTTAATTAAACATAGAGTAACAACTAAATTGAAATTAAATAGTATCTAGTAATAAAACAAATAAAAACTTATATTTACATATCCATCACATTTCTTGCGTCAGTTCTAATACTTTCAAGAGTTAATTCTATACTTTCACTGTCACTTGAAGAACTCATTTTTCAAACCAACACCGTGAATTTCTAACAATCCGTGAAAATTGACGAAAACGCGTGCTGTAGTTCGCGCGTTTTTAATTTGTTTTTTTTTTTTTTTATTCAGCCGGCGGTGCGACTATGGGCCGTCGTACCAGCCAGTCTTTATTCAAACAATATTTGCGTTCGATTTCTTTGGCGCTGAACACTAAGATGTTCCAAATTCAAAAAGTGCGCGGCAAAGATAATTGCGGCGCACATAAAAAGAGTATTAAAGACTCATTGCTGCCCGCTAAAAGTTTCTTATAGAAAACACCACCTTTGGGTGCACTTAAAGGCGAACCGAGTCGTCCTGTTCGAATAGATGGGGTGAAAAATTAATTTGTTGATAAATCTTGAGAAAACTGGAGGAAGTAAAAATTGGTCAGTAAAAAAACAACTTCTCGTGCATTGACAGCTTTAGGCTTTTATTAATGATAATGAAAACTCTATTGATAAAATAAATGCAAAAGTATGTCTGTCGGTATTCTACAGACTGCTGCACTATGGAGAGTGTGCTAGACTAGACGATCCGCAAAGCGCCACCATTTTATGGTTGAAATACCTCGCACAAAAACTAAGCGTTACGTTTGTTCATCTATACCTATAAAAAAGTAACAAAAAAATAGGTTAGTTTTTTTTATGAGATTTGGTATATTATTAATACTCTAGGACTTGGAAAAACACAAGGGGTAATTTTCATCATCATCTAAGATAAACCAAGGGCTGTGTTTACACAGGTTGGGCTGTGGCCACAGCAAGTAAGATAAGCCAAGGGCTGTGTTTACACAGGTTGGGCTGTGGCCACAGCAAGTAAGATAAACCAAGGGCTGTGTTTACACAGGTTGGGCTGTGGCCACAGCAAGTAAGATAAACCAAGGGCTGTGTTTACACAGGTTGGGCTGTGGCCACAGCAAGTAAGATAAGCCAAGGGCTGTGTTTACACAGGTTGGGCTGTGGCCACAGCAAGTAAGATAAACCAAGGGCTGTGTTTACACAGGTTGGGCTGTGGCCACAGCAAGTAAGATAAACCAAGGGCTGTGTTTACACAGGTTGGGCTGTGGCCACAGCAAGTAAGATAAACCAAGGGCTGTGTTTACACAGGTTGGGCTGTGGCCACAGCAAGTAAGATAAACCAAGGGCTGTGTTTACACAGGTTGGGCTGTGGCCACAGCAAGTAAGATAAACCAAGGGCTGTGTTTACACAGGTTGGGCTGTGGCCACAGCAAGTAAGATAAACCAAGGGCTGTGTTTACACAGGTTGGGCTGTGGCCACAGCAAGTAAGATAAACCAAGGGCTGTGTTTACACAGGTTGGGCTGTGGCCACAGCAAGTAAGATAAACCAAGGGCTGTGTTTACACAGGTTGGGCTGTGGCCACAGCAAGTAAGATAAACCAAGGGCTGTGTTTACACAGGTTGGGCTGTGGCCACAGCAAGTAAGATAAACCAAGGGCTGTGTTTACACAGGTTGGGCTGTGGCCACAGCAAGTAAGATAAACCAAGGGCTGTGTTTACACAGGTTGGGCTGTGGCCACAGCAAGTAAGATAAACCAAGGGCTGTGTTTACACAGGTTGGGCTGTGGCCACAGCAAGTAAGATAAACCAAGGGCTGTGTTTACACAGGTTGGGCTGTGGCCACAGCAAGTAAGATAAACCAAGGGCTGTGTTTACACAGGTTGGGCTGTGGCCACAGCAAGTAAGATAAACCAAGGGCTGTGTTTACACAGGTTGGGCTGTGGCCACAGCAAGTAAGATAAACCAAGGGCTGTGTTTACACAGGTTGGGCTGTGGCCACAGCAAGTATTTAATAATATAGCTTAATTATCTACTGAACCTTAATAATTAAAACTTACACTTCGCATTCGATTCATTAACTTATGCATGCTGCAATAATTAATGAATACGCTTAGTTTATGTATGTGTACAAGGTGATATTATCTATCATGCATTACAAGAATAATGATTACTTATTGGTGAATTAGTCAAACACAATCTATAAAATCTATTCACATTACTACTTGTAATTAGGCTGTTTAGAAATGTTTTTATTTTATTTTAATTCTCTATTTGAAATTTGTTCGAAATAATTTCTGTAGTGATCGATAGGTAATTTCAACGTACTTTTCTTTAGAAAAACTCAATGGCCATCTAAACATGTTTTTTTAACCCACGAACTCGAAAATTGAGGAGTTATATAAGTACAGGGTGTGTATCCGTGTATCTGTTTGTGGCATAGTTTCTCCCAAATGAATAGACCGATTTGATTCGGTTTTTACCCGACTACGGCGAAGAAAGGAAAAAGTAACGAAGTCTATGTATGTGTCTATGTTTATATGACTATATATGTGGATCTTCCACCCCCCCCCCCTCTAATTTCTCTATTCTCTTTTTCCCCTATTGGTCCGATTTTGACAAGCGACAAAGATATCAATCGATTCGTCTTCACACGGTCTTCACGTATAGTGTCGTACGCTATTTTTTTACCTGAATACGACAAGGCAAAGTAACGGTTATTAATAGATAGGTTTTGGTCATTTTTGCTCCATCGGAAATACAACATGAGCCGCCATATCAGTTTTCTTGACATTTCATATATCTTGTAGCACTCTCGGGATTAATAAAAATCCAATGATACCTCATTTATCAAAACTCCATCAAGACGTTTATACTGTAGGATGCACCTAAGAAACGTACAAACAAATAAACAAACATACAGAAAACACCAACACATAACCCTCCGTGCAGTCGGGTAAAAATATTTCAATATAATTAAAAGGTTTCTAAACCAACAGGCAGGTACTCTAGAATATATTTGATGGTGATTATAAACTGTCCTATTAATTAGTATGCCAGGATGTCGACTGTCGAGTGCTATAAATGTTTTTAGATATTTTAGTGCCCCTTAATAAAATAGTGTCCTTAAATTATTATTTTCAATTGTTTTTTTTTTTATAATTTACATATACATTAAATAGAAATATTGATCCAACAACATATGAATATAAATAGTAGACAAACATTCCCAGAAGTAGGTATACCCACGACAGCCAAGGTCACATCATTAATCAACTAATCAATCATCTTATCAACCTATTAACATAATAAATAAATAAACAGAACAGTAAATTACTCATTCGAATCAAAACTACACCTACTCAATCACGCGTTCAGTGATTCTCAACATTCTGCCGTGACTTGCCTCGCTCCATGTATAGAAAAACGCAATCCAGCGATTCTCAACCTTGGCTGTAGCACGCAGGCTGTAGGTGTGACGTCACGTCTCGCCTCATCCAGTGGTTCACAACCTTGGATGGAGCAATAAAACGCGCGTTTCATTAAAGGCCCATAAAGCAGTTGTAAAATAGTGGATAATGGTCGCAATATAACCTTGTTATCGGCTATCAAGCTATGAATTGAGAATGGGTATTATTTGGCGCGTTCCACTTGGCACTATCATATAAAATTAAAAAATTCAAGCACGTCTGCGTGCAGTCTGATTACAGTGTATCAATAAATCAATTTATTTTAAGATCTTTTTGACATGTGTTTTAGCAAATGAACAAGTTGATTGGATTTGAATTGTTTTTTTTTTAACATATCTGTTTTAGCGTTTCAAATAATAACAAACATCTATAATACTATTTAGTTCAAAATGCAATAATAATACATGAATTGAAATAAAACTATGTTATTTTATTACTTTTACTAGCTTCGCACGTGTGGGCATTTCTCCAGGTAAAAAGTACTATATGTATATTCCAAGACGTAAAACACCAATGTACCAACACTTGATCATAATTCCTTCAGCCGTCAAAAAGTTTTTATCGATTGCTCAGCTTATACTCATCGGATTGAGATACCAAGTACACCAGTTTTTAAGTCAAACCTTAAGCTATCTAACAGTGACCGCATCGCAATCGGTTTAGTAGTTTTAACGTGATGCGCGAACAAACATACAGACAAGCAGACAGATACGAATTATAAATAGCTTATTTTAAGAACACTAGACCATTTTTTTAAATTATCTTCTTTGTACAGACTATTTCATTCCTATTGCTTTATTATAAGTATAGATTAGGTATCCATACCAATATATAAAAGTGAAACATTGTCTGTTTTTTTGTTTGTTTATTTGGGGAGCTTTCACGCGATAACGGCTAGACGGATTTTGATCAAATTTGGAATGGATATAGCTTATACCCTGGAATAAAGCATAGGATACTTTTTATCTCGAAAAATTGAAAGTTTTTATTAAAAAAAACTGAAAAAGTGTTGATAACTCGCTGTAAGAAACTGTAGCCATGGAAACGAAATAACAAGTATGTCAAAAAATATCAAGAGCATTGGTGCTATTCCTACTTTTGTTTTGGTATTTAATATCTCAGAAGAACATAGGATGCTTTTTTCGCGATAAACTTTAGTCAGCGCGGACGAAGTCGCGGGCGGGAAATCTAGTGTACAATATTATCGCAAAATTTATATTTACGGTTCGAAGCAAGATGAAACACTTTATTATTATTCGAATATGTTGTCTATTTGAGAAAGTTTGCAACTTACCATCAAATTATACTCTAACTGTAGCACAAAAAGCCTTTTAGTAAAATTTGATTTTATAATAAAGAGAACAATTTCTTGTTATCATTCTAATATTATTATAAGAGATATTTTTTTTCGATTAATCATGCACAAAGGTTATTAAAAAAAGTACATTAATGGTCTTTATTAATTTAAAAATCTCTCAGTAAAATGAATGATAATACAAATCACACAGTCACAAGTAGAAGCCGCCATCCTAAATCTGTTATTTATGATAGGCTGTTATACCAATGATGTATGGCACTCATGCATTTACCATACAATTTTTTTAACAACCACTGACAAACAAAAATAAACCTTATTGTAATAATAGGTAAGAATTCAGGTATCTGCATGTATTTTTGGTATTTTCTTTTCACTATTGTAGGTAAAGATAAATGTTTTTATTAATACGTGGGCGTATAATAGCCATAATAAATGTATGATGAAATGATTGTAAATGAAATTTGTATGGCTTTCTGTGGCAGTGGAACCGATTTAAAATAAATTAATTAATCATTACTAATGTGATTAATTTATGACAGAAAGTTTTGAAATAGATATGGGAAAGTATTTGTTGGGATGTTTGCAAATGTCTTGAGTAATAAATATTTTTCGGAATAAATACTAAACAGAATTTAATTTAATTAAGGGATCAGTCTTAATTGGGTGGATATTTTTATGATAATAATTATTGCCTCAATCTTCACTTGTCATTTTCAGTTTTCAGTTAATATTTATTATGATTGGCTAATAATTTTGATTGATTTATTGTTTATGCGAAGTTTTATTTTATTTGTGTGAAGCTTTCATTATTGTGAAAATATCGATTGCCTTATTAGGACTTCTTTTTTTTTCAATGTTTCTGTTTCGTTAAGATATAGAGAAACCAAAAGGATGCGATAATTTCTATACCATATATGTACCTGAGGGGTAAAGTATAATAAGTCCGTTCTTATTAATAAACTTTTTTTAGCGGTTTTTGATTCATAAATCTGTAGGTACTTTATCACATGGTAAAAAGAAATAAATCCTATTGGCAATATTTTTTAATATTATAAGAATGAAAAAGTAATAAGTCAAAAGAAGGTCTAGAGGTAATTCGTAATACTTACCCTTATTATAGTTTACCGGTGAAGCTATGACAGAACTCAATACACCGCTAAATAATAAGTCCAAGCACGCTATTCGTATTTCACACAGTAGCGCCACTCAATCTGGACTTATAATTGTTTATCCCGCCACTGTTCGTGCGTTTTGTGGAGGTATGGGACGCGTGCACGTAAAACCGAGAACGCGCTGGTGATCTCCCCTGGTGATGGGAGGATAGGGGGAAGTAAAATGAGGGTGCCTCTCACTTCCCTCATCCTCCCATCATCTCCCATCCTTTCCCAGCAATCCCTAATTTTTCCCTTAGTTATTAGTAATCATAATTATAGTTTTAGGTGACAATCCATTAGTAGGATCACGATGATATACTTATCCTTATGGTCCTACCGGTAGGATCATAAGGACATATTAGTCCTCGTGCACCTACTAGTAGGAGTACCCAGTAGGAGCATGGAGAAACGCTCGCACCAGAAAGAGAGGAAAAAAAAAGAAAAAAGTGTAACATGATAAATGATGAGATGATAATATTCGAATTTTTTAATGTAATACGTCTGTAATAATATGACAATTCATGACTTTTTTATTATTTCTTAAGTATTTGTTCAACATTCGTCCGTACACGCATAAATAATGGTATATTTTAGTTTTTATGAAGTACCTTAACCTGCAAAAGTACCTATAATAAAGCAAATTATTTATCTTTATGTATTTTCCCTAAATATTATTAAAATGGCTTACAAATCTGTTACCTAGATAAGTGGCCGGTACCTAAGTATCCCGGGGGAAAATGAATTCAGGTAAGGAGCTGATCTACGGGACTTGGTAAAAACGGGTATAAACCGAATTTTTGTATGGATCAAATAAATTTATATTTATTAAACAATTCAAATGAAGGGTTTTCCTTATCCAAATAAACTTCCAAACACAAATACAAAAACTTTAAAACTTCTGGTTACCTATCATATGGTTTCTAGGCATTCAAATAAGGGGGTATAACATGTGACTTATTATTGTCTTGTCATAAAATAGTTTTCTTACCTTGGTCGAAGTAAAAGACAATAAGTCCAGTATTCAATAAACGAGCTAATTTTTAGCTTTTCACCCCTTACCATTAAAAAGAAACAGTTTTTTTCTTCGTAAAAACGTTAATAAAGTCCCCTAACTAATAAAATTAACAAGTAATTAGCATTTCATTTTGAAATTTCTCGCCGCAAACTTTAAATTGCTCATTGTGTAAAAATGTTGCTTTGGTGCTTATTACCTCTCAGCTATAGAAATAGGTACTTTTTATTATCGTTACTTGAAAAGCAAAACAAATGTATAACCGGCAATAAAACAACATTAATTTTAGTTAATACGCTTACCTATATCACATTATTAATTGATTACCGTAAAATGGGTGCTTATGCCTCGAATAATATAATTAAGTTTTAAATCGTGACTGTTTTGAAGTAGGCGTCTCAATTAACAGATGCGACTGACAGCCCTGTACCTTTTACTATTATGTATTCTGTGACAGTACATGTTTGGGCAAAGAATAAAAATAGAGTTGCGCAAAAATCACAAGAGTCAACTTCTGTACCTACCTACAATTATAGTTTTGTTTATTATTACTTACGGTGTTTTCAAGGTAGACGAATTGGACGGAGCCGAGATTTTAATAAAATAAACAACAAATTAAATTTGAAGTTAATTTTATTGGTCTTACTTTTGACCGTACAATTCAAGCGAAGATAAAATAATGACAATTTGTACTTAGTAACTTCCTTATATAACTTTTATAAATGCGTAGGCGATTTCTAGTACATTCTTCATTGTAATAAACAACTAAGTAGTTACATTTCTCATACTTTAGCGAGAAAAACATCTAAGTACATAAATGCTTATTCAGCTATGCGCAATTAAATTAAATCAACATGTAGAGTACCTCTACTGCGCATTATTCGTAGAAAAACAACATAAGTACAAAAATGCTTAATTGGTACTTTCACAATCTAAGGAAGTACCTACTTGTATGATTAAATATGTCGCAATTGGACTTCGGTAAACAACGGTGGGTTTGTGGTACATATAACTTCTCCACCCTGAGATTGAAAATTATCTGAAAGTTCATTTTCTGAAGTCAGATTATTTTCAATTTTACATAATTTCAAAATCTTATTTTTATATTTTATTATAAAGTATACAATAGTAAAAATCATTATAATATAAAGTATTAATGTCCATAAACTAACACTTTTTATTTGCAATTTATTGACCATTTCACTATATTCACTGTTTTTACTTTTCTTCAAAATATAATTCAGCATTTGTAGATTTTCCATATTTACTCCATCTAAGTTAACAGGTTTTCTTTTGAAATTATTTGTAACTGGAACACTTGGTAAATTTATCAATGGTAGTTTAGGAATATGTAAGTTCATTCCTCTGAACAATTTCTTCCGTAGAGTAATATCTTCAACTTGTATTTTACAATTATCGTCCAAGGTTAAAATATAAGTACCAAGGATTTTCTCTCGAGTAATCTCATTTTCACAGGTTTTTGTCAAGTACGTTTGGTAACTTGCAAAAATTATCCATATGTTCATTTCAATTTGTTGAACTTTTATCTCTGAAGTTCCGATTAAAATTGGAGAACACGACGTAATATTCAACGTAAATTTCATTAAATCAGTTATACATTTATCTTGTTCCAATACGACTGCACAACTTTCTTTACAAAGAAATAATTTCTCATCAATCTCGTCGCATGGCTTGGAGAGCAATGTGATAGAGTTCAAATCCTTCACGAGGATAAAAGGATATTTAGGAAGTATCAAGGATGTAATATTATTAAAAGTATCAAGGATAGGTAAGGGGAATAACTGGTAATATTTGTAAGTGTTTTTGCGTACAATTGGAATTGCCAGTACATATGTAATTTGCCTACCCTTAATATAAGCTTTTATCTCTATATTTTGCTCAATGTTATCAAAATTTTCATAATTAACAGGGAAAATTAACTTATCTGTGCTCTCAATATTTTTTAACAATTCAAATAATTCATTAGATTATGAGTTAACAAACTATAAACATGAGTAACTTTATTTTCAAAATCATTTATTTTATTTTTATTTAATGCTTTCTCAATATCAATTAAATGTATCTCAAATTTTATAAAATTATAATTAGAAGTATTAGTGAAATAGCATCTTAGTTTTAATATCAATAATTAATTCATCTTGATTGCATCAATTAAAAAAAATAAAAAATTGCATAGCTTTGTTCTTGATGCATACGATTTAATCTAAGTTTCATTAGATTTTCAGACAATATATCATCTAAATCACAATCTGTTTCCATTTTCAATTATATTATTAACTTGAATATAAAGATTTTCAATTGTAGCCATGTCGCTACTTTCATTTAATAGTGAGGCTGCTCTGCCTACAACTCTACTTAAAATTACATAAAATAAATATAATAATTGTGCTGCTGTTACTTCGGATCCACTTTAGCTACGCACATATTCACATTTTGAAATAAATAAATTTAATAATTTTTCATTCCCATCAAATTTAGGAATTAATTTTACAATTTCATTCGTTATAATCTTCATAGGTTCCATTTTAAATTATTATTTAAAATCAATTCAAAATATTAAAATTGAGTATGCGTTTGTATAATATAACACGTATAACACACAAAAATTCAAAATATAATTAAAGAAAAGCACATAAAAGTTCAATAAAAACACAAAAATCAATAAAGACACATTAAAATCAATAAATTCACATAAAAATCAATTATGACGCATAAAAATCAATAAATTCACATAAAAATCAATTATGACGTATAAAAATCAATAAATTCACATAAAAATCAATTATGACGCATACAAATCAATAAATTCACATAAAATCAATTATGACGCATAAAAATCAATAAATTCACATAATAATCAATAAAGACACATAAGTTCACATAAAAATCAATAAAAACACATAAAACGTCAAAAATTTACATAAAAATCATAAATTCGCATACAATAAATCAAAAATAAGTGTATTGGCAATGTTTGTCCAAAAACACTAAGGGTCGAATAGCAGGGCAAGAATACGGAAAGTGAATGATTTTCGACTCACTTAAAACCGCTCGATCCCATGCCTCGGTGATTATTCCACTCGCTGAATTGTTTCTCAACTCCTTTTTCCAATACAGTCGTATTTGTTTGGTTCGGGTATTTTTTTACGTGGATTTGTCAGGAACACACGAAGTTATTCAGGTGCACAAAATATGTAGGTTGCGCCAGACAAATTATATTTCACAATTTTTGAAGTAAGCGCCGGACAAATTAAATTTCCACGACTTTAAAAAAAATACAACCGGCTGCGCCAGACAAATTGGACGGAGCCGAGATTTTAATAAAATAAACAACAAATTAAATTTGAAGTTAATTTTATTGGTCTTACTTTTGACCGTACAATTCAAGCGAAGATAAAATAATGACAATTTGTACTTAGTAACTTCCTTATATAACTTTTATAAATGCGTAGGCGATTTCTAGTACATTCTTCATTGTAATAAACAACTAAGTAGTTACATTTCTCATACTTTAGCGAGAAAAACATCTAAGTACATAAATGCTTATTCAGCTATGCGCAATTAAATCAAATCAACATGTAGAGTACCTCTAGTGCGCATTATTCGTAGAAAAACAACATAAGTACAAAAATGCTTAATTGGTACTTTCACAATCTAAGGAAGTACCTACTTGTATGATTAAATATGTCGCAATTGGACTTCGGTAAACAACGGTGGGTTTGTGGTACATATAACTAGGTTGCTTGAAAGCAGAATAATATTGAAATTGTTGAGGGTTATGTTTTGTTTGTGTTACCAGTCAAGCAGTAATAACAAACATACCTAATTTTAATAAATAAACTTAAACGATATGGAACTAATAAATGCACAAGATTGTAACTAAAGAAAACTAATTCAATTTCGTACAATATTTCTTTGGATATATTTTTACTAATTCACTAAAATATGATTAACCATTAATGCCTCATTACATATTTTTTAATACGAATAAATAAATTTGAAAGATATAATTACCCACAAACTGTCCAAACTGTCATATCTGACCTTGTTAAAATAAACGCCTCTAAGGCGCAATATTTCAACGCGCCAAGCACCTGCACGCGGCATCGTGGCTGATTTATTGAACCACCTCCTTCTATCCCGCTCACCCACCCCTTTACCTCGACTGCTACAGTGTGTCATACGATACAATTTATAAGCTAATCCATAAATATATGGCGTTCAATGATGCATTACAGGATATAGAAAGCTCAAACATTATTCAGCGAATTTATGACACAGCTTTATAAATTTTTATTTGATTATGTTATCATAACAGTTGAAGGGTACACAGGAATAAAAGGGACTCATCGACATATTTCATAAAATCTAACTATGCCATTAAATTAGTTTTAAGCGGGTTTTTCATATGATTACAGTATAAATAGAGCTCATTACAAGGTAAATCCATTTATTAAAATTTCCATAGATGAGTCATTTGCCCATTGCTTCAGAGGAGCCCATTGCAGCTCGAACCGAATAGAAATTGCACGTTGCGTGCAAACCCGGTAGAAATTTAGTTTTATTTCCTACTATTTTTCATGTGTGCAAAATATTGGAGGTGTTTTTTTTTTATTTTAATAAACATTAAAATGATATTGAACATAATAATTAGAGCTCTATTATTTCAAAAGCCATTATCTCTGGGTTTTGTTTTTGTTGATGAGCCCTTTCTTTTCCTGTACCTTTCAGTTATTTTAACATTTTATTTTGCTAAACTCCAATTAAAAAAGAAAAACATCACATCACTTTCTTTTCCTGTACCCTTCAAATATTTTAAACTTTTAGTTTGCTTTACTCCAATTAAAAAAGAAAAACATCACATCACTTCAGTTATTTTAAACTTCTATTTTGCTTTACTCCAATTAAAAAAGAAAAACATCACATCACTTCAGTTATTTAAAACTTTAATTTTGCTTTACTCCATTTAAAAAAGAAAAACATCACATCACTTTCTTTTCCTGTACCCTTCAGTTATTATAAACTTTTATTTTGCCTTACTCCAATTAAAAAAGAAAAACATCACATCACTTTTTTTTCCTGTACCCTTCAGTTATTTCAAACTTTTATTTTGCTTAACGCCAATTAAATAAGAAAAACATCACATCACTTCAGTTATTTTAAACTTTTATTTTGCTTTACTCCAGTTAAAAAAGAAAAACATCACATCACTTTCTTTTCCTGTACCCTTCAGTTATTTTAAACTTTTAGTTTGCTTTACTACAATTAAAAAAGAAAAACATCACATCACTTCAGTTATTTTAAACTTCTATTTTGCTTTACTCCAATTAAAAAAGAAAAACATCACATCACTTTCTTTTCCTGTACTCTTCAAATATTTTAAACTTTTAGTTTGCTTTACTCCGATTAAAAAAGAAAAACATCACATCACTTCAGTTATTTTAAACTTCTATTTTGCTTTACTCCAATTAAAAAAGAAAAACATCACATCACTTTCTTTTCCTGTACCCTTCAGTTATTTCAAACTTTTATTTTGCTTAACGCCAATTATAAAAGAAAAACATCACATCACTTTCTTTTCCTGTACCCTTCAGTTATTTCAAACTTTTATTTTGCTTAACGCCAATTAAATAAGAAAAACATCACATCACTTTCTTTTCCTGTACCCTTCAGTTATTTTAAACTTTTAGTTTGCTTTACTCCAATTAAAAAAGAAAAACATTACATCACTTCAGTTATTTTAAATTTCTATTTTGCTTTACTCCAATTAAAAAAGAAAAACATCACATCACTTCAGTTATATTAAACTTTTATTTTGCTTTACTGTAATTAAAAAAGAAAAACATCACATCACTTTCTTTTTCTGTACCCTTCAGTTATTTTAAAGTTTTAGTTTGCGTTACTCCAATTAAATAAGAAAAACATCACATCACTTCAGTTATTTTAAACTTTTATTTTGCTTTACTCCATTTAAAAAAGAAAAACATCACATCACTTTCTTTTCCTGTACCCTTCAGTTATTTTAAACTTTTATTTTGCTCTACTCCAATTAAAAACGAAAAACATCAAATCACTTTTTTTTCCTGTACCCTTCAGTTATTTTAAACTTTAATTTTTCTTTACTCAATTAAAAAAGAAAAACATCACATCACTTTCTGTTCCTGTACCCTCCAGTTATTTTAAACTTTTTTTTTGCTTTACTTCATTTAAAAAAAAAAACATCACATCACTTTCTTTTCCTGTACCCTTCAGTTATTTTAAACTTTTATTTTGCTTTACTCCATTTAACAAAGAAAAACATTACATCACATTATTTTCCTGTACCCTTCAGTTATTTTAAACTTTTATTTTGCTTTACTCCAATTAAAAAAAAAAACACATCACTTCAGTTATTTTAAACTTTTATTTGGCTTTACTCCATTTAAAAAGAATAACATCACATCACTTTCTTTTCCTGTACCCTCCAGTTATTTTAAACTTTTTTTTTGCTTTACTTCATTTAAAAAAAAAAACATCACATCACTTTCTTTTCCTGTACCCTTCAGTTATTTTAAACTTTAATTTTGCTTTACTCCAATTAAAAAAGAAAAACATTACATCACTTTCTTTTCCTGTCCTTTTCAGTTTTTATATACTTTTATTTTGCTTTACTCCAATTAAAAAAAAAAAACCTCACATCACTTTCTTTTCATGTACCCTTCAGTTATTTTAAACTTTTATTTTGCTTTACTCCAATTAAAAAAGAAAAACATTACATCACTTTCTTTTCCTGTCCTTTTCAGTTTTTATATACTTTTATTTTGCTTACTCCAATTAAAAAAAAAAAACCTCACATCACTTTTTTTTCCTGTACCCTTCAGTTATTTTAACAGTTATTTTAAACTTTTATTTTTCTCTACTCCAATTAAAAACGAAAAACATCAAATCACTTTTTTTTCCTGTACCCTTCAGTTATTTTAAACTTTAATTTTTCTTTACTCAATTAAAAAAGAAAAACATCACATCACTTTCTTTTCCTGTACCCTCCAGTTATTTTAAACTTTTTTTTTGCTTTACTTCATTTAAAAAAAAAAACATCACATCACTTTCTTTTCCTGTACCCTTCAGTTATTTTATACTTTTATTTTGCTTTACTCCATTTAACAAAGAAAAACATTACATCACATTATTTTCCTGTACCCTTCAGTTATTTTAAACTTTTATTTTGCTTTACTCCAATTAAAAAAAAAACACATCACTTCAGTTATTTTAAACTTTTATTTGGCTTTACTCCATTTAAAAAGAATAACATCACATCACTTTCTTTTCCTGTACCCTCCAGTTATTTTAAACTTTTTTTTTGCTTTACTTCATTTAAAAAAAAAAACATCACATCACTTTCTTTTCCTGTACCCTTCAGTTATTTTAAACTTTTATTTTGCTTTACTCCAATTAAAAAAGAAAAACATTACATCACTTTCTTTTCCTGTCCTTTTCAGTTTTTATAAACTTTTATTTTGCTTTACTCCAATTAAAAAAAAAAAACCTCACATCACTTTTTTTTCCTGTACCCTTCAGTTATTTTAACAGTTATTTTAAACTTTTATTTTGCTCTACTCCAATTAAAAACGAAAAACATCAAATCACTTTTTTTTCCTGTACCCTTCAGTTATTTTAAACTTTAATTTTTCTTTACTCAATTAAAAAAGAAAAACATCACATCACTTTCTTTTCCTGTACCCTCCAGTTATTTTTAACTTTTTTTTTGCTTTACTCCAATTAAAAAAGAAAAACATCACATCACTTTCTTTTCCTGTACCCTTCAGTTATTTTAAACTTTTATTTTGCTTTACTCCATTTAACAAAGAAAAACATTACATCACATTATTTTCCTGTACCCTTCAGTTATTTTAAACTTTTATTTTGCTTTACTCCAATTAAAAAAAAACACATCACTTCAGTTATTTTAAACTTTTATTTGGCTTTACTCCATTTAAAAAGAATAACATCACATCACTTTCTTTTCCTGTACCCTCCAGTTATTTTAAACTTTTTTTTTGCTTTACTTCATTTAAAAAAAAAAACATCACATCACTTTCTTTTCCTGTACCCTTCAGTTATTTTAAACTTTTATTTTGCTTTACTCCAATTAAAAATGAAAAACATTACATCACTTTCTTTTCCTGTCCTTTTCAGTTTTTATAAACTTTTATTTTGCTTTACTCCAATTAAAAAAAAAAAACCTCACATCACTTTCTTTTCCTGTACCCTTCAGTTATTTTAAACTTTTATTTTGCTTTACTCCAATTAAAAAAGAAAAACATTACATCACTTTCTTTTCCTGTCCTTTTCAGTTTTTATAAACTTTTATTTTGCTTTACTCCAATTAAAAAAGAAAAACATCACATCACTTTCTTTTCCTGTACCCTTAAGTTATTTTAAACTTTTATTTTGCTTTACTCCAATTAAAAAAGAAAAACATCACATCACTTTCTTTTCCTGTACCCTGCAGTTATTTTAAACTTTTATTTTGCTTTACTCCAACTAAAAAAGAAAAACATCACATCACTTTCTTTTCCTGTACCCTTCAGTTATTTTATTTAATCTTTTATTTTGCTTTTCTCCAATTAAAAAGGAAAAACATCACATCACTTCAGTTATTTTAAACTTTTATTTTGCTTTACTCCATTTAATAAAGAAAAACATCACATCACTTTCTTTTTCTGTACCCTTCAGTTATTTTAAACTTTTATTTTTCTTTACTCCAATTAAAAAAGAAAAAGATCACATCAGGGTCTCATTGGAGTAAATATATATGACGATTAAAGCATCATTACTACCAATACATTGTATATACCTAGCAACATTACCCTTTCAAATATGCAAATATAATTGAAAAAGTTATCATTATTCACATAACTTATTTACATATTAAAATGTTTACCACCTTTTGAAAAAACAGTAACAAACACTGACAAAAAACAACCTTAACTGTGTAAGTTTAAGGTTGACACTTGTTTGAGGAGATGTTTTTGTTGCTACATCTCCAGAGGCTCATAATTTTAGGTAGCGTGTTCCAAAGGCGTATTATTTTTAAATTATTAACACTGTAATGGAATAATGTTGATATGATAATGCTGCGAAGAACGGGCTTTGATCACGGTACTACTATAGTATAATGAGAAGCAGTTCAAATGTTGTAAATTAAGTTTATTGTGTGATCATGGAACTATGTAATTAATTAGAATCACTTGTTTAATATAGTGTTTTAAAAAAAAACTATAGCCGTTGGGGTAGACGAGCTCTCGAGTGGCCAGTGGAGTGAAGACCTGCGAAAAGCGGCCGGCAGAAAGTCGATGCAGAGATGTGGAGGACGAGCACAGTGATGTGCATTAAGAGAGGGCTAAGTCAAGCAGTGGACAAGTTTAGGCTGATGATGATGATGGTGATGATGTTTATTATCGTTTACTAAAAAATAAATATAAATAGGTATGCGTTTATTTTCTATACAAACATACAATTTGCTTACATTTCCGAATCTGAATTATCATTTTCTTATGATAATTCAGATTCGGAAATGTACATAATAATGTATGAAAAATATATAATAATTATAATTCGGTGGAAATATGCATCAATATATCTAGTGCCTATAGTACAGGGAGTAATTGGGGCTAGGTATTTTGAATTGTTTTTTAATATCCTAGAAGAACATAAGATGCAATTTTTCGCGATAAACTGTAGTCCGCGCGGAAGAAGTCGCGGGCGGGAAAACTAGTACTTATTAAATTGTTTATGCCAAACAATAAAATCACATGATTGAGTTATTTTTGAAATTTGTTGAAATAGGTTTGTTTGTACATAGAAGGATACAAAAAAACTACGTTATGGATAGGTATCTCATATCATCAATATATTTTTATTTTATCGGTTTTGTGAATTAGATAAATTTTCATTTTTAATACTTTTGTCTATGAAAGAAAATTTGAACTCAAGTGATAAGAAAAGGATAAAATTTAATAATTTTTATGAAGTATTGAACAATATCGTTATGTTACCAAAATGGAAATCCATTACAGCTGGCTAAACAATTAATGATGAGAAACACATCGCCTTATTTATAGCTTCGCCGTAGTGTGGTAATAAACCACGATTTGCAGAAGCCAAACTTTGTTCGCCTTTTATTTATTTACAAGACCTAAAACCAACAAAATATATTAGTAAACTTTTTGTGACTACCGAAACGGACGACCGGACGAACGTTTATTATAGCCATATGAATGATGAGTGCTGAGTAAACAGCCGTTTTTATAAAGCAGTTTTAAATTATTTTTGTGCACCAAAATTATTATCTTTGGTGCCGCCGCAGACATACACAGTATGTTATAAATTCCATTTACATTCAGATTCAAAGGATGGTAGCTGAGCATACATACGCTTTTCAATCCAATATCGGGTTCAATCCTCAGCCCTGCACCAATGATTTAAAATAAGTTAATTGATTCGAACCCATAACGTAATTTTCTATTCCGTCAGTCTAGAAAAGACCTTTAAAACTGTACAACCATATTGTTTGTCATAATTTCATAAGTCATAAAATTATAACGCTCATAATCATAACGCTATTAAATCTTAACAAATCTCGTAAACGTATTACAGTTCCATCTCATTATGACACTTTACACGACTGCCATAATAATTATGACTGAGCTATGACTCAAAAACCTCTATCTTGTTAATGAGAGGAAGTCATTAAAAGTAATATAAATCAAAACGCTATCTTATCGTTTAATCCGATAACCCGAAATTATGGTTATTGCGCTCTTAATGCAGATTAAGTTGGCCAAGTGTGAATCATTCTGGGTGTTTATGTGTTTTGGAATTAAATTAGGAAATATAAAATTGGATTAATGGCGTAAGATACTAGAGACTTTCTAGTTTAAGATGTGGAAACTTTTGAAATATCACAGAATACATCTAATATGAACGCTTGATCACCTACATTTTTAACATAAAATATTTATAATTTTATTACCTAAGTATCTTTTATAACATTTCATTTGCTTATAAAAACTACTTACGATGAATACATAAAATAGGTTTTTCAGCAATACAATATGAAATATACAAGTCAAAGTGTAAGGTCTTTAAGATATTTAATATTTCCCCGAGTTGATTAGATTTTCTCAGTAAAACCACAATCCCTTCGTTTCTGTAATTGCTTAGTTAGGGCGATAAACTTTAAACATTTAATAAAATTGTAATAATTGGTATAAATAACTGCTTACAATACGTACGAATTAAGTGTTTATTTTTCCTTTCACACCCATAAAGGGCATTTGCCAACTTTTCAAAACAGTAAGGACGTTACCTACATTATGAACGGTGATATGCGGCTCAGATACACTAATGTAACCATCAATACTAAACTCTAATTTGATATTTGATATAGAGATAAAGCTGTCACTCAAAATAATCAAATGAAGCTGATTCCAACCCATGTTGGGCGCTGTGAGCAGAAAAAATGACCTTATAAAAATGTTATACTTCTAATCAAATGTAACGCAAATAATGTGTTTTTCTTTAGTATTTTAACTAGATTTACACCTTAGGTAAACACGATTACACTATATTTTCTTGTTCAAAAGTTTTATGAAACTCTGCTCTATTTCGACTTGCTTGTTTTTTTCTTGTAGTAGTAAGATTATGAGACCGTGACCACCAAGGTGGACTAAAAAAATCACAAACAAGAATATTTAAACGTTTTAAAAACCTTAGAGCAGCGGAGAGTTAACTACTGATGAACTCAGTTACTTTGTTAAATACTGATAAATTTATATACTCGTAGCACTCCTACGGCCCTATAATTTAAAATTTCTTATACGTGTATATATTCTTGTTTGTGACTTTTTAAGTCCAATAGGGGGGGGGGGGGTTTAGTCGGGTTTTAGTTTTGAACTTATATATAATTTTTGGGTTAAAATATAAAACATGCAATGTGCTTATTAAGGCCTTTCATTTTTTATCAAACACGGTATAATAGAAAAGCAAAAAAAAAACACTCCATTATGTCCTCTAGAGGGCGCCATATTCAATTTAATGTGACTTCATATAGTCCATAACCAGCGGACGATGAAGACCCTTCCAACAATACCTCATTTTTTAAATTATGACGAGTAGTTTGGAAGTTATGAGAGAACAGATGAATATACATACATACATACATACCGGTTAAAATCATAACTCTCTTTTTTGCTACGCCGTAGTCAGGTAAAAATTAAACTAAACGCATATGCATAAGGACGAAGTGATACTTCTTAATAAACTGCAAAGAAATAGAAAACTTTGCTCGTCACTGTTTCCATTAAAATACAACCCAGATGTAAGTCTAGCGTGAATAGGCACATAATAGGCAAGCAAGCTACACTTTCGGCCGCATAGTATATTTCCATCACGTGAAATCATGGTCTAAAGCTTGCCTCGTTCATCATAAAAAAATACATGTTATCAGCAAAGATCTAGCAGTGAAAGTGTAACTTTCATTGAAGCTTTTGAAATCCCAAACAGGTGCACAGCTCCATTCGGTTCCATTAGTTGTACTAATTGAATTATAAATCTCTCATCATCTGCTTTCCCGCTGCGCAGGGGCTGACAAACACACGGTATGGACAGTTTGAATGTTACTAATATACTTAATTTATTGAAGTGTTTCTTATACTTATTATTAACTATAATTCTTTGGAATTGAGTGTGGTCTGTGTGAATAAAGTAGCCAAAATTTAATAGTTTTAATTTAATAGAATATAAAATACTTCCTTGCTTATTTTGGGTATGGTGACTGCTGCAATAAAAACAGAACTAAGATTGGTCACGCCAACTCGGGTGGATTGAGGCTGTGACCCAGAGCAGGTTATGTAGTGTCCCAATCTTTTGAACTTCTGAACTGTGATCTGCAAGACATATTTGCAGTCATGAAGCTAATAGAACCGCATCTACAGCTCGTCTCATCTGTGTTTTATATAGCGTCTAAAACTTTATTGCTCAGAATTCCACCATTAAAAGGTAAGTGTCGGCTATTTAATAAACTACAATTATGAATCGTAAAACCGTTCTCGCTGTTGCTTTTATGAGTGGTGGCTTGTTATCGTCGACATCTTGATTTATGCAAGTTGTGTACAGGGTTGAGTGAATCATCTTTGAGTGGACACTCGGGACTGAGTTATTTCTCAATTTTGAGATTTTTTTGGTGAAGTATGTTTGCAGTGTCAGTGTATGATCCACGCTTTGGTAAAAATGTCTTGATTGAACACATACAAGGTTGAGTGAAGCAGCTTTGAGTGAACACTCAGAGCTGAGTTATTTCTACAATAAATGTTGAGATTGTTTTAGTGAAGTATGCTCTGAGGTGGTTTGTTATATGATCCCAAAGCGTGGATATAAATGTCTTGAATACAGGGTTGAGTAAAATACCTGTCTGAGTTCAGCTATTACTCAATTTTATGCTGTTTTCTGTGAACTTCACTTGAAGTGGTAATTTGGTGTATCGAACTTGACTCACAAAACTCAAATATTATATGAGTTATTAAATATCGTAAGGGAAAAAAACACTCTCTGTGATAAGTCGGACATTAAAGAACCTATTATAAAAACATAAAACTACACAAATTGAATAATTATGTGGGTTCAGTAGTGTTACTAGTGTAGTATTGTATCCTCGAGTTAAAAAAAGTGAGGTGTTATGCCAAGAAAGTTTAAAAAGACGGAGTCTACACAAACGAGTGAAGCGTAGTAAATTGCAGCTGCGTATATGTGTTTGTTGATAATTTCATATTTTTTTGTGGTTGATACACAATTACATTACAAAAGACTACATTGTTTTTAATTTTTCACGAGAGCTTGATATAATTAACACGACTAACAAGGACGAGATCTTGCTGTGTTGTGGCGGCCGATCGGCATAACATTGTGTAAGTGTGTGCGTGAGGCTTGTGCGTATGAGCGCATCAGCATCTTGGGTGCTTCACTTTCGATTTGGTGGTGTATACGTACTACGTCTTTTTGTATTTGTGCGGGTGTGTATGTTTGGTACAGTAGTTCTGGGTAGTCTGTTTTTGTTTAGTTTGATTTAGATTCTGATGTTGACCAGCAAGAAGCAGAGGAAAATGTATGCAGTACTTACTAGAACTTCACTTTGGCACATTTACCTACAGAACTTAGCACACTAAAGTAAATCTTCAAGTTTCAAGTACATCCAGTAATTCAAGGAAGCTGAAATTTTTAACCTTCCTACAACGGAAGCGAGACAAACTTAAATTTTAAGAAAATTTTAATGTATGCAAGTAATCTAAGCTGTGCTTCTGTTTTTTTTTATATTTTGCCTATAGAACTTGTAGGTAGCTGTAACATTACCAAAAACATAATAAGCACTTTGGATAAGGATATTTTTGTTTATGACATAAGATCGTGAAAAATATTTTTTAGTAAATAATAGTCTATTTCAGTGACTTTTTGTTCAAACCATGATTTGATGATGACCTTTTCTTGCTTCGCCGTACTACGTACAAAATACATACTGTATTTTGAGTACGGCGAAGCAAGAAAAGGATTGTATTCAAATTAAATAGTTGGTCTGATTTTGACAAGCGAGGTATCAATCGATTCGTCTTTATCGCAAGAGTGTCATAGGCTATTTTCACTCGACCGTAGCCGGGTTTTAATTCTGAACTTTTGTCTTGTTTTGTACTTAAGCTAAAAATATAATTGCATCATTTCATTCTAGTTTAAAAACTTCAAGAAATTACTTCCCAGTGGTAACCCTACACTTGAGAAGGATGTATGCGTCAAATGGACGAGGTATGTTACACCCGACCCGATACACTGATTTACGACTCCGTTACACCGGTCAATGCTAATTGGCTATCGTATAGTTTAGAATGGATATCGCTTCTGTAATCTGACAGCAACTTTCATAATTAACGTGTTTGGTGATAGTTATTTTCATGGAAAAGAGTCAAGCTTTTATAATGTAACAAGTCAAACAGAAATGCACATAGCTTGACGTACAATTATTTATTCTGTGGCTATACTTACAAAAAACAAAATTTGAAAAAAACGTGTGTTGATGAAAACATTTTCTTGTACAGTTCTTTCTTTTTCGACTTTTGATTCGAATTTAAGATAAGAGAAGTTTAAGAGCTGCATTAGTCAGCATTTTTTTTGTAATGTACTATACATAAAAAAACATGCCAAAAACATTAAATCATTACAAACGACCGGTTGACCATTTGACGACCGGTTGGTCTAGTGGCTAGGGACCACTAGACCAACCGGTCGCGGGTTCGAATCCTGCAAGGTGCAATCATTTTTATGATGAGCAGAAATGTTTCTTTCCGAGTCATGGATGTAAAATTTGTATCTATGTATGTTTATCCGTTATCCGTTATCTAGTGCCCATATTACAGGGTATCCTGGTTTGGGGCTGGGTAATTGGTGTGGAATTGTCCCGAATATATTATTATATAAATAATAATTATTATGTTATATTATAAATTGGACCTACTTCGCTCTTAAGATATGTACTTGTATATGTTTATAATACATATATGCATATTTTGTTTTACTAAATAAACACGTAAATAACTTTTAGTAAAACTAAGAAGAATTATACATCATCCACAACTTTGTTCAAACAAACACATATTCTATGCTTACACGATATCCACCTGCGTATGTGATCTGTTTACTAAATAAACATCACATGCGGTGATGAAAATATTATGTGATCTTTACGATCCAACTACACCGAGTTTGATCCTCCGAAGTCGGCACTACCTCATTCGATATATTACATACATACACTAAGCGGTAGTGAGACTTTTTCTGTAAAGACTATAGTTTTCTTATTACATTATATGGTTAATTTAATCCTATTTTGTGTATGCATAAACGTGATGCGATGCCCGAAAACGACACCGTATATCACATATAAATGTCAACTTTCTGGCGATATCTCCTTTCAACGTAGTTTAGTGAAAAGACTTTTCGATAAAGTCTTCAGTAACCACATCCGAGCATTCCTTGTTTGGTTTTGTCACAATCCGACAGTGCCTGTCACGATCGTCTTGGTGTACCGCTGCCGACCGCTTGTTGCCACCGGGTTCGTCTTCGCCTGTCAGCCAGCAGGAAGCGAGGCTATCAACGTTGTTATTTAGGGTTTAAAACTAACTTGGTCACAAACAATACAACTATAAACATTAGAAACGGGATATTTACCATGGATGCTGTTTTCAATTTCAATTTCAATTTATTTATTGCTAAAACATATGTACATAATAAAAACACAGGCATTAAGGTTTAATTGTCAACATATGACGCTCACAGGGTATAGCAAAAAGTAGCAAGCAGACCGAGCCATTATCTATTATGTCAATTAATTATATACGTAGATTTATCATTTAAATACATTTATCATTTATTTACTACGTAGATTTATCATTTACATCCAGGGTATAATAGCATTTATTAATTAAAAAGTTCTATAAGTTATTAAGGAATGTTGTTTTTTATTGAGTTCCCGATGTTTCGGCACTATTGCAATGCAATAATCACCGATAAATTGAGGTAGCTTACTGAAGGTGGATAGTTTTGTACAAGCATACCAAATGGTCTATCCTCTTTCTTTCGTTTATTACGCTTGACACCAGTACCATTGTTTACACTTTCATTTATAACTCGATCTCGAAACGCGTATTTGGGAAGATATTTTTTTCAGTTTTTGAATTTTTTATGCCTGTTTATAGTCTAAATCTTAATTTCACCTATATATTTCTATATTGCTACACCACCGTCCTTGTTAATCAATCATTTCTGTCAATCCAAGGGTTGTCTGGAAGAGATCTCGTTTAGCGATAAGACCGCCCATTGTACTTATAATCTGTTTTCCAGTCTGTATCGTTTTATTTTATTGGTGTAAATGAAAAGTTAATCTATCTATCTATCTATCTCACGATTGATTTTTGAACTTGATAATTTTAATCGCTTCTCTAACCAATCTTGGTATGTAGTATAATTTATTGATATATAATTATAACACTAAGAATCTATCTACAGAAAGCTATCTCCAGAAAAATAATGACAGGCCAAATCAGCCATCGCTCAATATCTTTAGAAGTCGAGGACTAACCACTGGGTTATTAAATAGAGTTAGATGGTTGAGATGGCTGATTTGGCCTGTCATTATTCTTGAATGCACTGAGTGCTCCTTTAGGCGGCTTGAAACTTCTTATTTAGTCTGGCCAATGTAAGATCGAGCTTTTACAACTGCAGTCAACCTTGTAAACTCTTTTGGTGATCGTACATACTGTGACACGTTTCTGTAAGGAGTGAAAATTATCTTGACAGATAAGTTATTTAGAATGTTAGTGACCTTATCTGTCTCTCCTAACGGGAACTCAATCAATACAGTATCCTTGGTAAATATCCCGTTTCTAGTGTTTGTAGTTCTAGTATTGTTATTTCTTTTTAATTAATATAATTTTTAATTTTGGGTAAGTTTTCAAAATCGTCAGGGACGTTGGAACGTCAGCGTTATAAAACGTTGTCCGATTTTTGTGTATGTCTTTACGCCCATATAGCTGAACAGAATTTGTGAAAATTTGACATTAAAAATATGATTTTAAACTAAACCTAGTAATGGTATCTAACTATCAACTGAAAAACAGCTTAAAGACTAAGAAGACAAATAGATAGCTACAATAAAACCAATTGAATTAAATATTCGCACGTCACATGATCAAGAGTTAATAATAGAAATACAAAGATCCTGTCTAGATCTGTAATTAAGTAGCTGTTAAGTAACTGAGGCATTGAAAGTTGACAAGTGTCATGTGCCCTTAAGGCGAGCGGCTTGTCAACCTGTCAAAATGATTTATATCTGACAGTGTAATTATCACGAAGTAAACTGTAGAACGGAAGTTGTGACAATGACGGCTGCATTATTTATTATTATGGTTTTAATTATCGAGCAGACTTTGTTGCATTTTGCAACAAAAGGTCAACTTAATGTTAATGTTAATTCTTGTTTAATGCAACACTTTCATAAAAAGGTAATACAGGTTTCAGCCTGTTTTTAAATGTTTACTGAACATTAATTAATTTAGACGTTCAAAGTTTGATGATGAGTACTTACAGATTTTTGCATTTAAAACTATCTGTTTCACGACGAAAACTTTAAGTTGTAATAATGTAATTTATATTATTTATAATTATAATAGAATCAGTTCTTCAAAATAAACATTTGTATTCATTTTTACTGTAACTCATTCATTGATGGCCTTTAAGAAATATAGATAAGCAAAATATGTTTATCTACAGAAATATGTAATTTATGAGCATATAAAATGTTAATGAGCTTATTTGCAACATAAAGATATACGAGTATAAACATTAAGATTAATAATCCATACCAATATATAAAAGTGAAATGTTGTGTGTTTGTTTGTTTGTTTGGGGAGGATTCACGCAATAATGGCTGGACGGATTTTGATGAAATTTGGAATGGAGATAGCTTATACCCTGGAATAAAACAGGATAATTTTATATTCCGGAAAATTGTAAGTTTGCACGGGAAAACTGGAAAAAGTTGATTACTCGCTGTAAGAAACGGTTGCCACCACAGAATGGTCTGTGGTTGCCATGGAAACGAAATAACAAGTCTGTCAAAAAACATCAATAGCATTGGTGTTATACCTACTTTTGCTTTGGTTTTTAATAGCCTAGAAGAAAATAGGATGCTTTTTTTCGCGATAAACAGTAGTCCGCGCGTACGAAGTCGCGGGCGGGAAAACTAGTTAGTGATAAATAAATTGTTGGTGAACGGAATTAATTGAATTAATTTTAAAAACAAACTTGCGTTTGCCCGCGATTACGTCCGCGTGGACTACAGTTTATCGCGAAAAAAGCATCCTATATACGCTATTGATGTCTTTTGACACACTTGTTATTATTTCGTTTCCATGGCGACCGTTCCTTACTGCAACTAATCGTCATTTTCTAGCTTTCCCGTGGAAACTTACTTCCGGGATAAAAAGTATCCTATATTGGTCACTACATTGTACATTGCCTATTTACAAAGTTTCATCAGAATCCTTTTAGCCGTTATCGCGGTAAAACTCCTCTAACAAACAAATAGACAACGTTTCCCTTTTATATATTGGTGTGGATAGGTATAGTTTTTGATTGATTTTGTGCTGTGGTAGACGAACAATTTACATTTGCATGAGAAAAATCTAATTAACCATTAATGGTTAACGACTAAACTAAAACTTGTGTCCACAGTAACTTTATCAAAGCCGCCGCCAACCGTGGCAGCTAACAGCTAATTACTAATGAAACTCGCCCGCTGCCAGCTCCTGTCGAGATAAAAGTCACATTTCCTAAGATAAACTCACTCGGCCAAGATAAGCTCTCGTTGGTCAGATAATTTATACACGCGAGATGTAGGTGCTTTAATTACTGCAGCTGTTTTCAAGAAACTCATTTTTAATTTAGAGCTTCATCCTTAAACCGTCAATGACATGACAATATGCACCATGCCGTCGCCTTAATGTAATTAAGATATGTTTATTTATTAAATCGAATCGAATGCGGTTTAAATGCCG
The DNA here is from genome assembly GCA_946251855.1 of Alsophila aescularia. Lineage (NCBI taxonomy): Eukaryota > Metazoa > Arthropoda > Insecta > Lepidoptera > Geometridae > Alsophila > Alsophila aescularia. The sequence goes on from OX276375.1 coordinate 31,445,733, forward strand.
ACTACTGTTTTAATTTATTCAGCCGTTTTAGTAATAGGTTAAATAAATTACAAAATTTTAACACTTCTTGATGGGTACTACTTCCCCACTGATCACATGATCCAAATTTCTCATTAACTTATCACACGCAGCGTTCCCATCGGATGATGTGATCCGTTGCAACTCCAATAAATATTTTTGTGGGTTAAAAATGAACATCATATTTTTATTTATTAATATACCTTTAATGGCATAGGTAACGGTATTGACTGACAGGCAACACTGTCTAAACCAGTTGACCAAGAGATTTGAAATTTGAAGGAAATATTCCTTGAGTATCCTCAAGGAAACATTCAGGAATCAATTTTTGAAATTATTACCCTGAGGGGTGGTAAAGTTTGCGAGCGGGCATCGCTGCGGGCGCAGCTTATAAATAAGTGCAAAACTAGGGAATTACGAAATTAACAAATGCACCCAATAACGTAGCCAAATATAAGGTATTTTGTGTAGGCATTCCAAAAATAGCAACAACTACTTTATATACAATCACGACACTATCTAATGATCTCACTTTAACTATACAATGTGTAATCAATCTTAATCATCAGAGTGGGCCGTTAAAGTCTTTTTAAGCATTAATGATACGATTACGCTCTGAAAGAAGGTTACGTAAATCATTGTGAGAAATAATGACCGAACAAAAAGAGCAATTAGTGTTGTGCCAGCGTCGATAGTTTAGCGGATGTCGATAGCATTCCGCGCGGCACGACGTGCCTGCACACAGAAATGCGACCACACGATCGGAAACGTCCAACGCAGCGGAAATCACCTTTAATGCTCGCGGGGAAAGGGTTAGAGGAATTTGAAAAACATTTTTGCCAGAGCGCAGACGTGAGTTCGATTAAAAAATGTGATTTGTGGCCGCCACTCCGCACGTGTTTTATTTTGCGAGTTTGTACGTGACGGGCCCGTCAAGAGCGCGCGGCAAAAAGAAGCCAAGCTAGAGCGCGGTTTTAAAACGATTTTGTACGTTGGAAAATTTGATTAGAAACATTTTAGAATTACACAACGACGCGGTTCGGTGAGCGCACACAACAACACACGTTCCAAATTGCAGTAATTTATTTAAGTAATGTTTTCTTTAATAAACGGTTTTCGAAAACAAAAACGAGACCATTAGCATCAAAGAACACGCAAAACCTCTTTGGTGATTGCGATTGTCAGTCCGCGTGCGTCTAGCGGGCCATCATTCACACCTGTCAGTTGCCCCTTTGAGGCGGACGGGTGGAGACGGGCCGCCACGACTAGTCGACGGCGATTTGTATGGCGCGAGTAAATCACTTTTGAAGTAATTTATGTCTGAACGCTGCTAGTGATGTGGTTGGAAACGGGGATAGATTTTATCGATATTTTAATGATGAATGAATGCCACATAAGACTGGTTAATCATAATGTATGTTTATCTAGCTAATTTTATTCTTGTTTAGGAAAAAACTTAGAAAAACCTTTCATCATCACCATTATCAGCCCGTGTTAGTCCACTGCTGGACACAGGCCTCTCCCAAAGCACGCCACTTACCCCGATCTACGGCTCTTCTCTTCCAACTGCGGCCAGACACTGCGTATATCGTCGGTCCACTTAAGGTGGGGATATACGCCGTTGATCTTGCTCGATTGGGCGTTACCGATGAAAATGCCCCGCGCAAGCACCGCGCCCCCTGCCAAAAGTTACGCCAGCCGCGCGCTCTCTAACATAGCTTTTGTAGATAGCATACTCTATCGAATAGTACCTACCTAATTACTACGTTTACGATATATAGCGTTTTGTAGTATTTATTTTATACATATGAATCATGCTTTCGTACATACCTATGCCTAAACACATACTCGTATAAAACACGCATTCTCTTACATTACTGGCATTGTAATTTACACAATAAGTTTTTACTATATCTACTACTATTACATTCCACTATTCCTGAGACTTATGGACTTGGATATAAATTATTTTAGTCAACTTGGAGTCAGGGCTTGAAATACCGCTATTTTTTTACACCGGTTCCACTGACTTTGGGACGGTACCGGTACTGTGTTGTATTTTAACTAACATATAGGTATTACTTAATAAAGTGGTATCTTATATAGGTTCTAAAACTGGTTGATGAATGATGCCAGTAGAGAGGCACACAGCGCAAGTGTCTCGCCCCATGTAACACGCGAGCCTTTAAGTCTACGAAATTTTCTTTTTGCATTTCCAGTAAATATGAAAAAGTAAATTTTCAATAAAGTTGCTTGAAATGTGTACTGTTAAAGCCTTGTGGTCTTGAAAATTTATCTTACCTTGCTAGTGCGATTTATTTACAGTTTTTTTAGTTCTGCATGTCCAACCAACTTTACTTGCTAGGAGGTTTATTATAAGTTATACTTATAATAAAGCAGTAAATAGGTACTTCACGGGTTGAAATAAGTAGCGAATTCAAAATTAATATCACCTGTCATTTAAAAAAAGGCGCAAATCGTTTTTTTTTCTCTCGCGATAGTACGATAATTTTAAATCGTGGAAGAAAGAAGACATTAAAAAACAAGTCGATCTCGAAGAATATTTTGATGGCTCATTTCCGTGAATGCAGCAACAGTCCTCAATATTCTATCCCGATGCAATAATAAGAAAAATTATAAAACGGAGAAAAAAATCTAAATTTCTAGACACAAATTGCTGAGATTTTTGTTGTAGAACATGATAGGCAATATCATTGCCAACAACAAAAATTCATATCAATACACCTCTTCAACTTATGCCTAGAAATTTTCTAAATACATTTACATATTATTGCATCGCAAAATTGACCTGAAACTATACTGACAAACTGCCCAACGTCAGCCTAGATGAGATTGAGATGGCGCTCGAACAACATAAGAATCGAAAGGCCCCCACGGTGAGGATGGTATAACTTAGGAGCTTTTAAAAGCAGGGCGGAAGCCCGTACTTCGGGAGGTTCTGGGGCTATTTAGCACCGTTCTTAATAGTGGGAGAACTCCAGAGGTGTGGAGCAGGAGTTAGTAGTACTATTCTTTAAAATAGGGTATAAAACTCTTTTAAAGAACTAACACGTCTATAAGTTGTTTTCAAGGGACATCTCAAATCGTCTCGCTAGAAGACTTGATCCAGTCTCCTGAATAGGCCGGGTTTCGCGGAGGATTTAGAACCATAGACCACATACACTCAGGGAGGCAGGTTATACAGAAGTCTGAAGAGTATAACCAGCCCCTGTATCTTGCTTTTGTGGCTTATGAGAAGGACTCCATTGAAACCTGGGCGGTTCTGGAGTCTTTGCAGCGGTGTCAAGTGGATTGACACCGCCGCAAAGATACATCAAAATGCTGAAGTTTCTGTATGACGCCGAAACTATGAGTGTCCAAGTGCAAAACCAGCAGTCTAAGCATATCCAACTCACAGGGGTGTGAGACAGGGGGATGTTATATCCCTAAAACTGTTCACTAATGCCTTGGAAGATATGTTTAAGATGCTGGATTGGAATGGAATGCCCATTCCTTTTCAATCCAGCATCTTAATATCAATTGGGAGAATATCTCACACTTACAATTTGCCGATGATATCGTCCTAATGGCGGAGTCGCTGCAAGACTGGCAAAGTATGCTGTCCAACCCAGTAGACGCTTCTTGACGCATCGGTCTTGGAATGAACACAGACAAGACCAAGATCATGTTTATCCTATCTTGTTGACCCGGAACCGATTGCAGTCAATGGTGTATCTATTGACAATATGTTTACCAATGTATGTTTACCAAGGTAATTGCAATAATTTCCCAAAAAAACAACTTTGAGAAGGAATCCAACTGAAAAATTCAGCCAGGTTGGGCAGCATGCGGCAAGCTCCGTCAAGTCTTCTCTTCGTCCATACCACAGTGCCTGAAGACAAAAGTCTGTAATCAGTGCGTTCTACCAGTCATAACCTACGGAATCGAAACGTGGACATTCACGGTCAAACTAGTCCACAAATTCAAGGTCGATCAGCAAGCTATGGAGAAAGCTATGCTAGGAGATTCTCTGGACAAGATTCGTAATGAAGATATCTGACGGAGAATCAAGGTAACTGACAAAGATCTAAGGATAAGCAAACTTAAGTGGCAGTGCGCTGGTCACATTTCCCAAAGAACCAATAACCTTTCGGGTAGACGAGTCCTCGAGTTGAGATTACGTTTAGGCAAACGTAGTGTAAGACGCCCTGTGGTCAGGTGGAATGACGAGCTGCGAAAAGTGTCTGGAAGAAAATGGATGAGGAGTGCTGAAGACTGAGCTCAGTGGCGTTCAATAGAAGAGGCCTAGGTCACAGGCACAGATATAAGCTGCTGATGATGATGATGATGATGATTATTGCATCGGGGTGAATAAAACATTAATAATCGTTGGTAAGCACAAGCTTACTTGCCTTCGGTCAATCAGTTTCTAATAATCTGTTACGTACATGCATTATACGAAATTTTTCAATACAAGTGTGAGGAAACCGGAAAATATAAATAATAATTTTTTTAATCAAATCAATGTTTTGTATAAAATTATAATGATGTTTCCAATAAAAAATACATGTCTCCGATTTACTCTATTAGTGCGCGTTTTTTAATAAATAATGTTTCATCAAAATACAATAAATTACAATCTCTGATATGTCAAAAGTCTGGAGTTCAGTGTGACAAGGAACCTAATTTTAAAAAAAATGTGTTATTATTATCCGACCTTGAAAAACACCAAACATTGGAATACTTACCTACAATATTTGGGTTTCAAAACAAGTTAGAATCTTAACTGATTTGAAAGCAAAATATCGACTAAACTTTAGATCTTAAGAAAGATGAGTCAAGTATTCAAAAAAACAGTACCTACGGTTAACTTTAGAATTTTAGCACTGATAATGAACAATGAGGTTTCACATCAATAATAAAAAGTCCCTACTCCCTAATCATTATCATACACATGATTTGTATTTTCGTCTCATCATTCAAAACAAAAAGTGCTTGTGGTGGTGATTGTCAAATCTGAGGCTGAAATTCCGTGAATCATGATGTATTATTAGTTTTATCACTGTGATAGAACACTGTGTGACTCAAATAGTTCGTGTGAAGGCACAACGTCGCAATCCGTAGACATCCGCTGCGTTAGCACGAGGGTATGGTGGCACTCTAGCATTGTAGCATAAGAACCTGAATTATCTACCGATACCTTGAAGGGAGAATACCGGTTCTTAGGTATCGATATTCAAGTACCGAAATGGAAAATACCGGTATTTACCGCTATGATACTAGTATTGTTCGTACCGATACCAAGCCCTGATTGGGACAGTATAATTGTTACCATATCATACAAAACCCAAAAACTAGTTATTGAAAAAATATTATTATTTCATAAACTCACGCATAGAATTAAATAATTTAATTTAATAATAATTACTATAATGTGAGTATAATTAACTATAATAATAAAAATAATAAATAAGGAACCAGTACTATTTATTTAGATAATTTATAAACATTATTTGATACTTAATTAAATAATATTACTATAATCTGACTGTAATTGACTATAATAATTACTATAATATTATCATCGTCATCATGACTATAATACGAAATAGGTAAATTAATAACTATAATAAAAGACTATACTATTATGTATAGCCTTATTACAAAAAACTAAAAAATTATCATTATTATTATATTTACACACTCAAATAATCCCGCCTACAACTAAAAATCGACATAATATACGATTTCTAAATTGGTTATGCGCAAGACAAGCCACAGATTAATAATAGGTGCCTTTTGCGGAGTAAAGTGTCGCAGGTCCGTTCAGCACAACGTCTCGTCCCGCACTGATTTATTGGGCAACAGAGGGGTTGCCCATGCGATTAGCGAGTTTAGATGACGTAAAAAAATTGTTAAAAATAATTAGGAAAGATATTTGCAAAACTAATTCCAAGGTTCCCTCAGCGTTTCATTATTGAATATGCTAAAGGAAATTAAAAAAATATGTGATTGTTATTTTAGAAGAAAAACAGTAATAACTACAAAAACAGAGGGTACTTTGTGTATTTATTATTGATATTTAAAATTGTATTTTCAATTTTTTAAGCTGAAGAGGAGCTGCTCTGTATGATGTAAATTAACATATATTTTATTTGGAGTTTTTTCTATAAAGATTACGGAGAAAAAAGGGTTTTAATGTCCCCAAATTGAGACCAATTCACAAATATCTCCGCCTTAAATTAACTGAAAAAACATTCACGATTATTATAAAAAATAATTAGATTTTTATGTGACGAAATATTTTGTAAAGTACCTACCATAGTAAAATAAGTATACTTACATAGTTTTCCAAACTATACCTCATACCAGTACGTATGTAAAAAATGCGTCATTTCAAGTTTTGGTATGATATAAATTATCCTTAAATTATCGACAGCTGACATCGAAGCCCAACGTCATCGTCATGACAAAATGCGTAAACTAACGTATTTTTGACAGCTTTTGTGTCGACAAAAAAAAATGCCGGAATAATCAGTGCATCTATTTATCATATTCGTGACACATAAGAACTACAGTAAAGCAATATAGAATGCAGTTACAGTACATGAGCTGCTGCAGCTAATGCTGCTACAAATATTTAGTGCTTAGGAATAGGGTTCAGATTTGGATTCATTTATTGCAATGTTTGTAGATTCTACATTCGACCCTGGTAGGGCACTGTAGTACCTTCCTGTGTTCGGGATTCGGCAGAGGCAAAAAATATTAATTCGGCACAGTATTAATATTAATAAAACAAATATTAATTTAACACTACAGGTTTACATTATTATTCAAACTGAAACTATTTTCAGTTATAAAGGTTGTATGTTCGTGGTTACCTCGACAAAATTTAGAGAATGCAAAATAGGGTCCGTCTGTCAGTCCGTCTGTCTGTATGTCACAGCCATTTTATTCAGAAACTGTTGATATTAACAAGTTGAAATTCAGCGCAAGTAAAGGTATATATAACAGCTATATTTGTATACTAAAAAATGCTGAAGAAATATAGTCATGCATATTTGTGTAAGTGACGCAAATCCGGCCACTTGCGAGACCCTTCGTCTCTGGTCGCCACAGCTGACAGGCGTCTCTTTGAAGTTTCACTCCGGTTGTTAATGAACGGAGTCAAAGGCGGCTGCAACGGCTTCCTTTCGACGACTGATGGACGGCGATTACAGACGTCCGCGTACACTCACGTGGATGATTTATGATGACAGACGGACGTGCAGGTTGGATTCACGATATGACGGTGTGATTAATTTGAGATGGATTTCAGGAAGTTAAGTTGTAAATTATTAAGAGATGGAATGACCGAAATAGCCCACTTTTCATTTAGAGCTTATCTAGTCTAGACAAATAAATAAAATTGAAGTGTCTGTTTGTAATGTCAAAATAAAAGATTTTTACTGAATGCATATGAAAGTATATACGGTACTTATAACTAAAACGCATTTTTTTAGTTTTTATCTGTCTGTCTGTCTGTCTGTGTGTTCCCGCTAATATCCAAACGGCTGGACCGATTTTGACGTGACTTTCACTGGAAGATAGCTGATGTTATAAGGAGTAACATAGGCTAAATACTCATGAAAAATATGTGTATTCATATTATGTATAGTAAATATTATGTACACATAAACCACTTTACATTCAACAATGAGATAACTGTTGTGATGATTGGACATAAAAAGCAGAAAGAGATTAACAGACCGCGGCCGCTCTTTGCTTTCCGAAACGGGTAATAAAATTAAAAATGTGTATACGGTGAAGCGCGAAAACAGTATGCAGTAAAGCAAACGGTATACGGTGCCATGGCCATGATTTCTGTGTTTATGGATTGGAGTTCCGTATAGCCCCGAATTCGAAAAGAGCGGTGTTATAAGTTAAGGGTGTATAATGTGTATCATTGTATGCGTGTGTCTTTCTGTGGCATCGTAACTCCCAAACGAATGGACCGATTTTAATATATTTTTCTGTTTGAAAGCTGCGATGGTTCTTAGTTATAATAGGGGGAAGGGGGAGCGCGGTGAGGATCGTAGCTCCCAAACAAATGGACCTATTTAGATGCGGTTTTTTAAATGTTTGAAAGCTAATGGGATGCTTCTTAGCTATAATGGGAGGTCGGATTTCGAGGACTGTAGTCCGAGCATTAGGGAAGCTGAAAAACAGCGGTCGGCGGTCACATGAGAATATCACCGCCGCGCATGCTGAGTTTACACCCTTTACCCTAATAATTATATTATATTATTTTTTCTCAACACTGTGTGCATCTTATTTTTTTATTTTACATATACCTTAAATATTTCTTTTTATAATTTCCTCTTAATAAAACGTAGTAGTTAATAATATTTATTGAATCTTGGTACATATTTAAAACACAGGATATTTTATCCTGGAATGCACGCGGACAATGCCGCAGAGTGCAACACTGAAAATAAGTTCAATAAAAAATACTGTCCCATGTCATGGTGAAACTTAACACAATTAAATGCGTACAAAAAATTCCGTGTCTGTGCTGTTAACCGTTGAAGAGTTCCTTTATCTAGAGCTAATCCTGGATGTTGATTCAGGTCATGCTTATCATAAACATGCATTGCATATATAAGAAGAATTAGTTCTAATTCTACATGAAAAATTTGACCTTAACATACATACATACATACATACAAACATTGCAAGGAAAATTAAATCTTTTAAAAAAATACTCGTTAGTCTCAACAACACGCACTGATCTACCTTGCAATACGAAACAAATATACGTAATGATATACGGAACTCCTCAGGAAAAAACTAATTCTCCCCTGTCCACTTCTCACTTTTTGCTCACGTCTGTTATTATGCGCATTATTTATGCGGCATCACGTAAATATCGCATAATGGCTGACAGACGGAGGGCTACCGTGGACCTTACATCGCAGTGCTATTTGCGCCCCGCAGCTTCACCTGCGTGTAAACGTGTGTGTAACTTTTCACCCCCTTGGGGACGGAATTTCAAAAAACCCCTCCCTTTTGCATCCCTGTCAGTTAGTCAGTCAGTCGAGCTATGTCACCGTTCTGTTTTTAAGTGACTTCACGAAAGAAGACAGTTATATGTTCGATTGTATGTATGGTTTATATTGTCATTTTTTTATGTAGGAACTACATAATCGGATGATGAAATCCCATCGAGTTTGGGCTCATTTGGTTTGTCTTGATGAATTTTCTGGTGTTATATGGTATCCAGGGTCTGATGATGGAGCCGGAAGGTAGTCACAGGAACTCAACAACAAAATGATGGAACCCCTTCGAGTTTGGGCTCATTTGGTTTGTCTTAATGAATTCTCTTGTGTTATGTAGTATCCAGGGTCTGATGAGGAGCCGGAAGGGAGTCACAGGAACTCAACAACAAAATGATGGAACCCTTTCGAGTTTGGGCTCATTTGGTTTGTTTTGATGAGTTCTCTAGTTTATAGTCTAGGTATCCAGGGTCTGATGATAGAACCGGAAGGTAGTCACAGGAACTCAACAACAAAATAACGGAAACCCTTTGAGTTTGGGCTCATTTGGTTTGTCTTGATGAGTTTTATGGTGTTATGTGGTTTTTAAGGTCGATTATGGAGCCGGAAGGTAGTCACAAGAAGTCTACAAAATGATGGAACCCCTTCGAGTTTGGACTCGTTTTTTTTATGAGTTGGTATTATGTATTATACAGGGTCTGATAATGGAGCCGGAAGGTAGTCACATGAAATCAACAACAAAATGATAGTATCCTTTCGAGTTTTGGCAAATAATGGAACCCCTTCGAGTTTGGTTTCATTAGGTTTGTCTTCATAAGTTATCTGGTCTAATGAAGTATCGAGGATCTGATGATGGAGATGGAGTCATAGAAATCTATTACCTAACCATCAAATGATGAAACCCTTGTAAGCTTAGGCTTAATTGATTGGTCGCGATGAGTTCTCAGGTCTTAAGTGGTACTGCTAGTGTCTCGTAAAAGATTGCTTTAAAAAAGGACTCATACATCATTACAGCATTTACAACTTATAAATCCATTTGTTTTGGGTTTATGTTTCCTCATATCTACGTAGGTTTATTCATCCTTGGTTTTATTTTACAATACAATACAATACAATACAATACAATACAACATCTCTTTATTGCACACCAAGAAAAAACAAAACAGAAGAAACTTTAAAACTAAAATGTACAATCGGTGGTCTTATTGCTAAATAGCAATCTCTTCCAGGCAACTTTTGGACGGAAAGAAGTGGGCATACAAATTTATCGGTCGGTGGTGCATCAACAAAGAATAAAGAAATAATATGTATACATAATACCAAACATAGTCTACAAACTAAACCATACAAATATACCAACAAGTATACTGTATACGTACACATATATAAAATTAATGATAACAATATAATAGATAAAAATAACAGCTACAACGTAAATAATAAACTAGAAACTTCTGAAGAGTAATAGTTTTTAACCAATGACTTAAATGTCGGCAGAGATTGTGTTCGCCTCATTGGAAGAAGAAGAGCATTCCATAGACGCACAGCCTGCACAGCGAAAGAACCATCGTAAAAAATACTACGGTGCACAGGAGTTTTTAATGTCAGATTTTCTAAAGACCTAAGATAACGCGAATGGGATAGCAATGGAGAAATTCAAAACGATTTTTAAGATACTGGGGATGGGGTGGAAGGATTGAATAATATTATATTAATTAGATTCCATTGACATAACAAAATCTAATAACATGAAAGACCTGGGTGTCACATTCGACCGAAAACTGTCATTTCACGACCATATCACAACAATTGCCAAGGAATCCTTTAGAAGGTTGGGTTTTGTGCTGAGAAATTGTCGTGATTTTGAAAGTGACCGTGTCATTAGGCTCATCTTTGGGGCTCTGGTTCGTAGCAAGCTTGAGGCCAGCTCATGTGTTTGGCATCCACATGAGAGCACATACGCTCTGTTACTGGAAAAGGTGCAAAAGGCATTTCTTCGTTTTCTTTATAAACGTATATTTGGGTATTACCCATACATGTACCCGACAAGGTTTCTCCTAGGCAGCCTAAACTATAACTCATTAGAGGTTAGAAGAGCAAATTGCCAACTTATTACCATGTGTAAGATTCTCCGTGGGAAAATAGACGCGCCCGATCTCCACAATGAGCTGTCGCGTTTTTTCGCTCCGAATAATTACCGACGTAACAGGAGACATAAATTGTTCGCAGTGCCATCATGCCGAACTAAAGCATGCTCAATCTCCTATTCCCCGAACTCTCGCTGCGCTCAATGCCCTCCTGTGCACAAACCCTGAGATTGATGTGTTTGCTGATGAATGGAAGGTGATTATTTCTGAATTTTTGGAGTATTGTGAGAAGAATTTATGAAAATGTGTTTATTGATTTTAATTTTAATTTATTTTGACTGATTTATTTGACTTCTATTATTATTATTTTTCTAATCTGTGTTTGACATAGTTTCTTATTATTATCTAATTTAATATTTTTGTAATGTAATTAATTATAATAATTGGCCAAGGCCGTGTAATTAATTGAATAAATAAATAATAAATAAAGCAGGGAGAGTATGTGAGAATTCCGGCGGAGTCGTAAAGGAAGCCACTTGAGTTGAGTGTGAAATTGAGAAACGTGGTCATATTTTCGGAGACCAAAAATGAACCTCATACAGAAATTTTGAAGACGCTCATGTTTATTATATTTAAATGATCCTCCATGAGGTCAAGACAACAAACGTCAGCATATTTGAGAATAGGAAACAAGAATGCTTGCGCAAAGAAACACTTTAGTGGCTGTAGGAAGGAAATTACGCAATCTTTTCAAGGAGGCAGCAGAAGCAAAGACTTTGTGACTAACAGTTTCCATTTGAGGTTTTCATGATATGTGGCTATCGAGCATAACTCCCAAACTTTTAACTTTATCGCTATATGGAATTACAACACTTTCGAAAACTACAGGAGGCATGTGATTCCAGTTAATTTTTGAAATCAATTGGGAGCTACCGATGACGATGACTTGAGTTTTGATTGAGTTGATTTTAAGGCCTAAAGCTTTACTCCAGCTAGCAATTTGGCATAGATTGGCGTTAGTGGCAATAACTTCTTCCGATATCTTCTCAAGTTAAGCTTGAGAATATATTTGTAAATCGTCTACGTATAGGTGGTAGGAAGAAGCTAGCTTGTGGGAAATAGAATTTATGAACGTAGCAAAAAGTAGAGGAGTTAAGACGCCGCCCTGCGGAACGCCAGCTGTCGTGCTGCACCATGAAGTGAAAGAGTCTTCTGCACGCACTCGCTGCCGGTGACCATACAGATAGCTATGGAAACAATCAACCACCACTGGAGATACTTTAATAGAGCAGAGCAAAGCCAAAAGAACAAAGTCCACAGTATTGAAAGCGTTGCTAAAGTCTAACAGTGTCAGAATCGTCAGCTTACTCTCTTCTATACCCAGTCTTAAATCGTCGGTAATTTTAATAAGAGCTGTAACCGTACTGTAACCTGGTCGGAAGCCAGACTGAAAGGGATTAAGAAGTTTAAGAAGATTTACCAACGCTTTGAGTCTAAAGTGAGTCAGTGTCTACTATTTTCTTTGGCATATATTCTTTCCGATGTTTGCTTAGGCCACTAAAAATCAAAAAATCAAATATTTTTCCAAAAAAAAAACGTAATCACCTTTTTTTTGTGGTTGTTTAAAATGTTATTTTGTAAACAACCACTAAAATGCATAAAATAATAACAATTGATCCAGAACAGTATCACTTTTTCGACATTACCAACGTAATAATAATGCAAAAATACAACGATAAGAAAGAATTTTTTCAAACCCAGGCGTCAATTAAGTCTAATATCTTTACAAAATTAAAACATACCTATCTACGAAGTAATAATTATGCATTTGTCTATGACGCACCCTCATACAAAACACGAAACGCAGAAGACACAAAACAAGAGACTCACACGAGCAGACTTTGACTTCCACACGTTCACAAACCGATTGAGATGAATACAGCATCTATTAAATGATAAAGTTTTTGTAGATAATTACTTTAAAAGCTTATTATTTTATAAAGCATGTCTAGCCGTTAAAGACATTATCTTTTTAAATAGCTCAACCATATTAATAATTATGGCTTGGTTTGGAACCGCCTTCAAAAAACTCTTTCATATCTTACTCGTATGTTGTATTTTTGCGTTATTATCACGTTGGTAATTTCGAAAAAGTGATACTGTTCTGGCTCAATTGTAATTATTTTATTATTTTTAGTGGTTGTTTACAAAATAACATTTACATTATGAAGTTCTTTTTTTGTAAAAATATTTTATATAGTATTGCAGTACAAGGTACGGCGGTAAAAAATAATGCATATTGTTTCTGCACTAAAAAGAGACCAGATGGAAAATTCAGTTGTTTTTTTTTGACTTGGTTTTGTAAGCTTTGTTTTAGTGAACAATTATTTATGATATAAATTATCAAAAATTAAATATATTTAGAAATAAATTGTCATCGCAAGCTCTCAATTAATAAATAATACACTATCATTTTTTAGATTTAATTTAATATTGATAAGATAGCATTAACACATAATCATTTAAGAACAGAGTATAAATAATAAAAAAAAACAATATTTTGATGAATTCGCATTATTTATTCACATCAGTTCTCCTGACATACATAGTACAGCACAATCCATCACTTATATACTATTTTTGTTTTAGTGAAGGCTTATTGAACCATAGTCACTAAAAATATACAAGTAAAATTATTACATATATTATATACAAAAAAACCGACTGCGAACAAAATTATTGAATACGAGCTGCAAAATCTAATCACACTAATAATTTTATTATAAAGGCGAAAGTTTGTGTGTATATAAGGATGTGTGTGTATCTGTTTGTTACTTCTTCATGGTTAAATGGCTGAACGGATTTGGATGAGATTTGATATAGAGGTAGCTTATACCCTAGATATGGGCTACTTTTAATCCCGGAAAAATGGACGGTTCTCGAGGTACGCGGGTGAAATTGCGGGGGACAGCTAGTATTTATATAAATTTAATGTTTCATAGTTACTGACATATTTTACTTTCTTTTAATAGTCGCAACTGCAACATTAGACTATATAGGTTTTGGTCATTTTTTGTTCCGTCGGAAATACAATATGGCAGCTGAAAGACGCCATCATATTTACCAGTTTTCTTGACACTTCATATATCCTATAGTACTCTTGTGATCAAGACACATCTAATGATACCTCATTTATCAAAATCTATCAATCCGTTTAGGCTGTAGAACGCGCCTAAGAAACGTACTAACAAACAAACATTATAAAAAACCTAAACACATAATCCGGTAGGGTAAACATTGTACGTCTACCCCTCTAAGGTAAGCTATTTTCAATATTATTCTGACACAATTTTGACAGCTGACCACAGGTCATTTTTATTTTTAACTTGCTTTCCCGCCAGCGACTTCATACGTACTACTGTTTAGCGCGAAAAAAAGCATCCTATTTTCTTCTAGGATATTAAAAACCAATGCAAAAGTAGGAATAGCACCAATGCTCTTAATGTTTTTTGACAGACTTGTTATTTCGTTTCCATGGCAACCACAGACCATTCTGTGATGGCAACCGTTCCTTACAGTGAGTAATCAACATTTTCCAGTTTTCCCGTGGAAACTTACAATTGTCTGGGATAAAAATTGTCCTATGTTTTATTCCAGGGTATAAGCTATCTCCATTCTAAATGTCATCAAAATCTGCCCAACCGTTATTGCGTGATAGCTCCCCAAACAAACAAACAAACAGACAACGTTTCACTTTTATATATTGGTATGGATGCAAAATGAAATTAAGTAAATAAAATACATTGACGGTGACTAGGACAATTTAACAGTATGATAATCAACGCAAACTAGACCAATATCCCCAACAATAATATTATATAGGCGAGTTATTCTTCAGGTTCGTTGACACGAACGATAGTTCTACTTCCAACAATCTAGTTAGACGAATGTTAGATTGTCTCATCATCATCAACAGTCTATACTCGTCCACTGCTGGACGTAGGCCTAATATACACCACAGAGCTCGGCCTTCAACTCACTGCGTCCAGTCTCTGCCATCCGCTTTTCGCTTAGCTTCTCATTCCACCCAGCCATTCCATTCCATACAGAGCATCCTACCCAGGACTATTATTTATTGTGTGGTCCTACACTACGTTTACTTAAGCGCAGTCTCCACTCCAGAACTTGTCTACTCCAACGGTTGTCAGTTCTTCGGGAAATGTGACCAGCCCCCTTCCACTTCAGCTTGCTTATCCCCAGAGTAATGTCGGTTACTTTGTTTCTCTGTGGGATCACTTCATTTGAAACTTATTCTTTAGAGAAATTCCAAGCATAGCTCTCTCCATAGCTCGCTGAGTGACTTTAAATTTGTGGACTAGTCTGACTGTGTGAGTGTCCACATTTCTGCTCTGTATTCGTTTATTATTTTCGTTCATCCATGACCATGGTAGGACACACTGATATATTGTCTTGCCGCTAAAAAGTTATTTATACTTTCTAGTGGCAAGGCAATTTAATATATCAAGCAAGCTTTAACGTCTGAGAACAAACCAATTGATAAGCGTTTTTTTTTAAATTACCCTTGTTATCTAAAAAAGTACAATAAATCCCAAATGTCACCATAACTCAAACTGTCAATTAACAAACTATTTATAAATTAAGCTATAAACAACCCCTGATAATAAATTATCAAGATAATAAGTAATAAATAATAGCTTCCGAAATAAAACATTTGGCAGAAGCGTTAATCATTTTGTACCCCTCGTACGTCCGCGGTAAAACGTTTCTACCCTCAAAAATGATATATGAAATGAATATTAATGATATAGGGGATGCATGGGGGACGTTTGCAGAAACTAGATTTGATGATAAGTCATTTATACATTAAAATATTTGTAGGATAAAAATTCTACTGTTTTATACTTATATCTCCACGTATTCCTGTGAAAATATATTTTAATAAGTTAACTTAAAAACATTTAAAAAAGCCTTTGTATTCAGTTTGCAAGATTTGACCTAAACAAACATACATACAGATATACAATATTCAAACATTGCAAGTTAAATAAAAGCTTTTAAAAATGTTTGAGGTTAAAATTATTTTTAAATGTTGTCACTGGGTACATAAAAACCAAACACTTAATCTAATAGAGCACCCGAAGTTTTTTTTTTTCATTTATCCTATTTACCTACTTTTT
The DNA here is from genome assembly GCA_946251855.1 of Alsophila aescularia. Lineage (NCBI taxonomy): Eukaryota > Metazoa > Arthropoda > Insecta > Lepidoptera > Geometridae > Alsophila > Alsophila aescularia. The sequence continues at coordinate 31,462,071 of OX276375.1, forward strand.
TTAAATAAGCACTCGAAGTATATTTTTGTACGTTTTTTCTATTACTATACCAACTTTTCAAAAAAAGCACTACATTTTCTACATATTACCTACTTCCATGTTTTTTAATCAATCTATCTATCCATACTTATAATAAAGAAGTATGAAAGTCTAGGCGAATTAAAATAACCTGAACAAGAATATAACTTTATTTAAATCGTGTGTCAGACACGATTCAATTTTTAATATATTATACTTGTGTTTGTCTATTTGTCTGTTTGTTTGTCTGATCGCAGTTCACCCAAAAACTACTAGACCGATTGCAATGTAGTTTTCACTGTTGTATAGTTTAGGTTATGACATAAAAACTGGTATCCTTGGTATATCAATCCGATGAGTAGACGCCAAATAATCAAAACAAAACTGTTTGAAAGCTGAATAAACTGTATTATGATTTTGGTCCTGGAATAGCATAATAAGATACTTCTATCGCAAAAAAATGATAAAGCAGGAAAAGCCGCGGGCACAGCTAGTAATTATGATAAAGCAGTAAGTAACAAAAAGTCTGTCTAATGAAAATATGACAAAAGAACGGTCAAGGGTACATAAAATAAAATACTGAACAGGAACATATTAAATTTTTAAATGATATCTGTTTGGTTGTCTGTCTTGATGTCTGTCGCATTACGTACAAACTACTGGACCGATTGAAATGCGGTTTTCGCTAGTGGACATAGCTTATAGGTTTTGACTTAAAATATAGTTTATATCGCAATCCAATCGGTAGAAGCAGAGCAATCGTTAAAAAGCTATTTGACAGCTGAAAGAATTTTGATTAAATGTGGTAATATTGCCCTTTATTGGTTTACTTTTGGTCCTGGAATAACACGAAGGTACTTTTAGCCCAAGGAAATGACGACGCGCGCAAAGCCGCGGGCAAAGCTAGTATTCAATATAATTATTATACCTCGAGTATTTATTATATGCTACCTCTATTTAACATAATCAAAAGACATGGTGAAGAAGCACTACCTGCCATAAAGCTGGATACTATGTTATTCATACAAAATTTATGTAATATTCCTTTGTGATCATGCTTTTTATTTATGTTTATTTATACATTATATTATAAATTTGCCAATATATATAATATATTATGTAATTGTAGTATATATTTGTGTTTAACACATATGTAAGTATGTATACAAATATTATGTTATATAGTTGTATATAGTTATATAGTTTATATAGTTGTTATTTATCTATTAACTTTTTTGTTCCAAAGTAAGTCTCCATCACTGACCGCAATATTTATTTTATATTCCTGTCCATCCAAAGGTTGCCTGTAAGAAATTGCAAATAGCGATAAGGTCGCCTATTGTACAACATTAGATTTGATGTATCATTACTGTTATCTTGTTTTTTATTGTAATGTGTTCAATAAAGAGTTATTGTATTGTATTGTATAATGTACATATTATATTTAATGAAATAATAGCAATAAATTATTACCTACTCAATGATACCGACAAAGTTTATCAACACATTCTCCATAAAATTCAAGATAATTAAGCAATTAACCTCAGCTTTAAAAATAAAATATTTTTACTAGTTTTTTGCCTCCTCGACACAGTCGGTTAATTCCACCGCCGTAAAGGCGCCATTTAAAGATTATATTTTAAAATAATTAGAGGTAATTTGAATTTGTGGCATTCTGCAATTGTATAATTAATTAGTACTGAAAAGTATTAGGTACTGTTGTGGAATCAGATGAGAACTTTATTTTCTTGCGATATTGTAAAAACGTTATTATTTTGATGTTTAGTTGTAACCTTGTATATCGTTCTTAAAGGATCCGTTTGACAGCAGATGTGAATTGCGTAGCGTTGCTAATGGTTGAACTGCATATTATTTATCCCAAAGAATAAAAGACTACGAGAAACTATAGTAATCACACCTCTGACGCCGCTGAACATGCCTCCGCAGAGACATATTATGTTGCAACTATTCGCAGAAATTGTTAAGACGGTAACCAAACACCGTGGGGCTGTGTCGTTTGTTGAAAAGTCTACGCTACGTACAATTTGATCCGGTCCTGGAACCCTCTCGTTTGCTCCGTGTTAGAGTTTTGGGTACCTTTGTGAGCTCTAAAACTTCTTCTTTTCAACAATGTGCCTAATTTTTATTTTAGTACTGACTTTCCGGGAGCTGCAGTCACTTTTGTGATATTTACTTTTTCTAAACCGTTAAACGTTTTCTTTTAATTTACTCTTTTTTTATTATTTGAAGTCTGAAGTATACTTTTAGTAATTTTTTCATATTGAATTGAATTTTCTCTGTGAGAACGTTACAACAACGCCAGACTCAATTCGCTACCCTGTCTAAATCACGACTTATAAATAAATAAATAAAATGTATTCGGGACAATTCCACACCAACTACCTAGCCCCAAACTAGGATTCCCTGTAATATGGGCACTAGATAACGGATAAACATACATAGATACGAACCGATACATATATGTACCGAGTTAAAGATCAGACAACCATCCATTTTACTGATTTTGCTCTGTACGACCCCCCCCCCCCCCCCCCCCCTCTCGCTCTCGCTCTGATTACAAAAATTAAACAACATCATCGAGCTGACTATTTAGGCTAAAACAAACCCACCAAAATTAGATCTCTGGAACTTATAGCAACAGAGTTATAAAAGCGAGACAATATAGAGACCTTTTCGTTAAGGTTCACTTTTCTATGTTTCGGTGTGATATTAAAGACGTTTCACGAAAAAATACAACCGTTTTTTCGACTGCTTGCATGTCGGATGATACCAGCACGGCACCTAATGGATTATTGTGTCACTTCTGCCCTCAGTTACTGCTGAGTACTTAATACATAATGGAAAGGGCCCAATATCTACCAAAAGTAACTAGTACTATTATTTATTCTGAAGTATATCATGTTTTTATTGTTGTTGCCAGAGGTATTACTAAAAATAATACCTACTAAAGCCACGATGTTAACCCTAATGTCAAGGTGGGTCAGTTTGAACTGTCATATTAATAATTTAAAATTGTTGTTCAAACAAAGCAAGCCCGCCCAACCCTTGTGATTTAAATTCTATAAATGATATGATGAATTCCCCTAATTCTTAATCATCATTCTGATCTCGATCTTAAACTGTAGGTAACCATTGTTTCGACAGTTAACAAAGGCAGTTAAACGTGTTAACTGACGTTAACCTGTTATTTTGTAATTAATTGCTTTTTCAAATTGTAGAAACTTCCATTACGAGTCATAATAATTATTTAGTTAGATGGTAATTATGTTAAGACAATGGAAGAATGGTATAATTTTGTTGTGGCCTGAATTTTATAGTACATTAAACAAGTGCCCATACCAGTATGATAGTTATTATTATGATACTTAATAAGTGGCAGGATGTGTAGAATAAAATATGGCAATTACTAGCCCATGGGCAAATAAAGTGTTGTCTACAACGATTTGACAAGCACGCAGTTCGGAAAAAGGTTAAACTCCACGTCTGCCCATATCGCGAGTGATGGATGAGCTTAATGCATAAATAACTCTTTTTTGCACAAATAATTAATTCTCTTTTTGTAGCTTACAGGTCCGAAATTAACCTCGCCTGTCTGTGTTGTGTGTCTGTGTGTAACAGACAATTTGCTCCGAATCAACTGAACCGACTAAGATGAAATTTGGTACACATGTGAATTGCTGTGAACCAAACACGGACTTGCAATGTAAATTAATGAGTTTTGAATAAGGGAGGTCACTATTGGAGGCAAAATAGAAAAAAATACATACTGTACCGTGCGATATGCCAATTGAAAGGGATTGTTGTGAGGGTTGCATTTTTTTATAATGTTGAAATAAATGCTCGCTCGAAATAAATAGTGCAGTGACACGCAATATTTCGCAACCAAAATTCTGGATGGAACTGCAACTGTTATGGGCAGGCGTTACGCTTACCATCAGGTGCGTAAGCTGCCTGTTTCGTCAATCAAATAAAATAAGAAAAGTTTTAAACTTATTTAAGAAAATAGATGACCAGATTGAGAGACATGGAAGAAAAGTCCCACATAATAGTGGGATAAGAGTAAGGAGAGTGGGATAGATGGATTCGATTTTAGTGTCAATTGTGGCCAATACCATTTATCGACATGTTAATATTTATATTATGTTCGTTCCGTCGTTGACAAAAGACAAATCAAACAAATTAATGTTTGGTTGACATCACAAAGGCATGGGCGGTGTACGGCCGGAAAGTTTGTGATCCAGTAAAAGCTAGATTCAGCGACACCAATACTTTTACAAAAATCTTTTGCGATTAAGTGGACATTGTAGATACTTATTCAGACGGATTTATAGTAGGAAGGTGAAATTCCGCTAAAAGTAATCTATGCCGGTGCCATAGTAAGTATGTTTCTGTTTGTAATGTCGAATGATTTAGCGCTGACTTCTGGTGTCAGAGTATGTCAGGCCACCTAGGGCATCTGACATGGCTTAACGCTGTCAAAAACGGCGAACAATGCTCGCCAGAACTCAAAGTGATAGCCAATCCAATCTGCTCATAACTTATTAAACGTCATTCGGATCCGAGGATTAAACAAGACGTCTCTTTGGATTTTTGTACGGGCAACTGGAAGGTAAGAAAAAAATATTTTCGCTTTTTGTCTGTGACTTAGGTATATTATACTTTATCGACATAGCTCTAAAGATAAGCAAGCTAAAGTGGCAGTGGGATGGTCCCATTTCCTGAAGAACTGATTACCTTTGGGGTAGACAATTTCTCAAGTGGAGAACACCTTAAGACAAACGTAGTGTAGGACGCCCTGTGGCCAGGTGGAGTGACGACCTGTGAAAAGCGGCTGGCAAAAAAAAAAACGAGGAAAACTGAAGACCGATCTCACTGTCATGCATTAGGAGAGGCCTACGTCCTGCGGTGGACAAATACAGGCTAATGGTTATGTTGATGAAGATTTATACATTATTGACACATCAGTCAGAATAATTATGTTGTATTGCATAACAAATTCAAAAATTAAATATTTGTCTACATAGCTGCAGTTACTAAGTAATATTCTAGATACATTCAACAAACAAGCACAAATTAAAAAAAAACATAACCTTTCCCCCATTATAGCTTAGAAGCATCTCAATCACATCAGCTTTCAAACATAAAAAAGTATTAATATAGGTCAATTCGTTTGGGAGTTATGAACCTGATCCCTCATATTATAGGTAAGAACCATCTCGTTTACATCAGCTTTCAAACAGAAAAAAAACGCATCAAAATCGGCCCATTCGCTTGGGAGCTACGATGCCAAAGATGCCAGATATACAAACACACTACACTTATAACACAAGGAGTCTTTGAAAAATTGTAGTTAAAAATGGCTAAAAAAGGCAATTGTACATTATGTTAATAATGTCTATGTGAGCATAGATTTGTTGAAACCACAAATCTATAATTAAATATTGAAGCGTACATCGTCAACTAGCAGCTGATAGTTAGATCATACCACCACAAGGAAATTTACCTTTCTATACTTATAAAAAAATACTCTACAAAATTGGCACAACAAAAAAAAAAAACATCTTTTGGCACCGGACCACCAGCCTCACATTGGGCAATCAACACTCCGACAAACCGATTGAAACATCGACATTCGCCGCGCCATTGTTGCCACAACACTCAACTGTCACACTGCTGCCACCCGTCACAGTTGTCACGCCGTCATACTTATTGTCACGTTTGTGTGTTTTGTCACGCGCGGGACGACCGCTTGTCGAGTGTTGTCGAGTGCTCATACAAATTTGTCGTTGCTCAATAAATGTGTCATGAAGTATAGTTAGCGTTTATGGAGTGGGTATAATTCATTAGATGAGCATTTAATTTTGATTTTATTCTGATTATTAAATGATTAGCGGTGATAATGTTATCTTTTCCATTTTTTAAATTGGTCATTGTATAAAATTGTTTAATAAGTATTATGCCACGATTAGTGGTTACGGCAAATAATCGGTTTGAACGATTATTTGGCATTTTCTGGAGAATAAAGGTACGAATTATTCGCCATTCGACATCAGAAAATTTACTATGATTAGAATAAATAATAGGCATGATATGTAGTGATCTGAAAAATAATGGTTCTTTTTCTGTTTTTCACCCTATTTGGGTACTACCGATATCTGACGGTTTGCCCTACATCAGTTCACTAAGAGCTGAGAGAAGTTTGAATACTCACATACAATTGGTGGGCTTTAAGTACTAATCACTAACAGTACCCCATTTATGTAAGCTCTCTAAGCAATACCAGACAACTCCAGCAAGCTCTATTAAATTCACAAATACTATTTCTATAGGCAGTCTTGATTTATTATGAAAAATACCCAAATCGTGCAGGAAAAATTGTGTTGTTGCACCACAATTTTCCCTTTCTGAGTATGAATTCAATTAAAATTCAACATTAAATGAAACGTGTCATAATTGATTAAAATAAGACCTTCCTAAGTAAATACATGGCTGTTTTATTGCCTGAATTTCAGTTTAAAAAAAATATAACACGTTATTCACACAGTCCACAGTCCTTATATTCCCACTGCTGGGTATAGGCTTCTCTTGTACCACGCCACTCGCCACGGTCCTGTGCCAATCGGATCCAGGCTCGACCCGCGATCTTTACAATATCGTCGGCCCATTTCACACTTAATACAATTTATTTAAAGTTTGATTCTTAATATCTGTACATTTTGTTTTAAGAATTTTAATCAGACAATTACTTTCTATTATTCGCAAAACATACGAATACTGTCGAATTATATCTAATAATGGCAGCTAACCGTGGCAGCTCTAGATTAGTCGAGCGGTATCCTAGTGTGTTAGTGTTTGGTAATCCAACGATACCGGGTTCAATCCTCGGATCTACACCTTTGTCTTTCTAAGTTACGTGCGGATTTCTGTAAATCTTTGCTTCTATCAGGAAGACAAGTCAAGGTGTTGGTTATTGATTAACAGCTCTCATTTAAAGCCGTGTCAGAGGCCCTCGGGCGGCTTGACAAACTCTGACACTGGAAGCCAGCTGCACTACCTCATAATGACAAGCAAGTAACCTATAGATCCTGCTTTGGATTTTTAAAACTTTTTGTAATATTACTACAAATTATGTTGGTTGATTGATTGTTATTGCGAAAAGTTAACATGAGAAACATCATCAACTGAATATATTAATTTATGTATTCTGAGGTACATGATCGATCATTAAAAAAAAAACGTTACAGTACCTAATTGAGAACAAAATAAGGTCATTATTTAGTTGTTTTGTTTCTTGGTTAATTATGTTACTTTTAGTGTTAGTTGATGTAATGTTTAAATAGTAGGTAAAATGAATGATATGATGTAGGTAAAGTGAATTTATTTTTATGTTAATTAGGTTAACATAACATAAAAATAAATTCAAAACAAGTGCATCATCAAAGTTACAGAAAAAACACGACTGCCCTGTCAAAAAACGAACATTTCAATATTTTTTTAGCTTTTGTCACTCGGGATGCTGTAAGGATTCTAACGATTACATCCAAATCTGTTCAGGCATAAGTTAAAAGTTATGTCGAACAAAGAAAATCACATACATTCAAATAAACATACATGAACCCTGAATACATTACACTCCTTTTTTAATAAAGCAACCAACTGCTTATCTGTTGGAGTCTCCTACGTTTGAGCCTTTAGAGAAACTGTCATGCACTTTTGTACGAACACCTTCTAATTAAATTTACAGAAACAGCTTCAAAAGTTTAACAGTGCTGTTCCACCCAGCATTGCCACATAATTGCAGCCAAACAATTAATGAATCAATCAATTAATTATTTTTTGTAAGTCAAGAGTGAATAGGTATCTACTAGGCAAGCGTGCTACACCTTCGACCACATCATCGCTTTCCATCAGGTGAGATCGTGGTCAAACGATTGCCTAGTCAAAACCTCCAGGCGCCACTTGCTTCTTTACAACCAAGCGTAAAAATGGTCGATTCCAAGTATTTCAATCCCACAAAAATTTTACCTACACGTTCATTATCGTTATGAACACTGGTCATTATGACTCCTTGTTATTATGACCCAGAGTCGTTATAGAGAACAGTATTATTATAATGAGTCGTAATGTCTTTATTGCTCAGTGAATTTAAAATTCATCACGACCTAGTAATTTGGTACATAGTAGTCGTATAATTTGTATGGTAATGACGTTTGCGTGTGTGCCGTGTAGGAAGGATGCTTTATTGGACATAAAAATGAGCCGGTGTTTGTAATTTTTATTAGTGAAAATGTTATGGCGTCCGCGTCGCTGTATTGTATGTGCGCTTGGCCTGACCGAAACTTTTGGAGATTGTTGTTTTCTCACCAAAAAGTAAAATTAAGTACGTCCTCATTTCTTCTTCTGTTTCTGAATAGCAAGTCACGTTAAGAATCAACCAACAGGCTGCAGGCATTTGACAGTTTTTTATGTTTCTTTGGGTTTCTAAAACGCAATTTATCTAAAAATTTCGCTATTAATATATAAGTCTTTCGAGAATACTTAAAAGATAGTTTAGTTATTGAATCAGACAAACCGATATAAGTTTAAGCCACTAAAAAAAAGAGGGGGATAAACCTTCGGAATACTTGTCGCACTCACACATGTTTTTATTTGCAGAAGTAAGCCTCCGGGTTGGTTCCATAATAAGTTTCATGAAATTTTGGTTCTTAAACTTTTGAAACCTGTGTTTTGGTTTTTATAATTAATGCGTTTACGGTATTAATAATTTAAAAAAAAACCTAGCGCACCATACTACAGAGCGCAAACGTTACCGCGTAAAACAAAATAAGTAGTAATTCGTTTGCACGAAGCTTAATAAAACGAATTGCCCTTAATTTCACGCGGCCATTAGCTCATAACGTATAAAGTTATACGTCGTTATTAATTACACGAACGCCGTATATCAAGTTTATGGCGTGCCTTCTGACTGCCGACGGCTGACATAGTTCTCTTCTACAAATAATAATTTAAAAAGTGGTTGTTTCTTTATTTATGATTTGTATAAAAGTGCTATTTTTCTAGGATATAAGTACCTATCAAGAACAAAATACTACATTTCATCAAAATTCGTTTTGCCATCAAATAGTATTTTATCGATTTCTCGGGTTATCAGATAGATAGATAGATAACTCTTTATTGCATACCACAAAGTAAATCGTAAATTGTACGACAACATTGTAAAATTAAAAAAAAAACAGAAATTGCGGTAACATGATGGTGACAACCAAATAAACAACTTAAAAGTAATAGTATCAGAAAAATTAAAATAATAACAAAAGAATACTTCACAAAACTATGAGTATAGAAATATTTATAAAAATACATAATTAAATAAACAAAATATTAAATAGATACAAATTACCTACACCAGATCTTAAGTCAAAACCTAATCTATCAAACTGTTTAAGCCCCATTTCAATCAGTCCAGTTCTTTTTACCTGATGCGCGAACATACATATAGACAGACATTTTTTAATTCTATATATTTGTTCAGTAGCTTATTTTTAATTATCTTCGTTGTACAGACTATTCTTACCTACTGCTTTATTAAAGGCTTAGAATATATTAGAAATACCACGCATAAAAACTAAGCAATACGCTTTTTCATTCATCAGAAAAACTTCAAAGGAGTGGAATGCTCTACCCTTCGTCAGAGTTTCCGATAAAATACAATCCAGGTGTATTCAAGTTGAGAGTGAATTAGTCTACTCTATCTACTCGTATTAGGCAAGCGAGCTACATCTTCGGACACATCAACGCTTTCCTTCAGGTGAGATTGTGGTCAACCGCTTGTTTTCTGTCATAAAAGTTAATTAAAATCATTAAAAAAATAAGCTTTTATATAGTAGCCATGTCATGGTGATACTTGGAACGGGCTATCACAATTAAATGCGTTTACAACATTTCGTGTATGTGCTGTTAAATGTTGAGGAGTTCCCTAGTCAGGACCCAAACCGGAGTTAAGAAACTATGTCATGGTAAAATTATATACATAACATTTGGTGTATTTGCTGTTCATTGTTGTAGAGTTCCTATATCTGAAGCTAATCCTGAGTGTCGATTAAGGCCATGCTTTTCGTTAAAATGCATTATTATGCATTATCGGAACAGAACCAACGTGTGAAAATGCAACTCCGTAGGATAAGAGGAAAAGGTTCTGATTCAGCTTGCAAGATTTGACCTAAACAAACATAGATACAGACATAAAAACAAACAGTACAAGTTCATTAAAAGCTTTTAAAGTAGATAAAATATTAGAAGTTTAAACATTACAAAGCAAGTGGGCCTTACTCTTGAACACAATTCCGATCGTCGGTATTGGAATTATGACATTTCGTACTCTTGAACACACTTGAATGCCAATCTAGCGCCAAATTAATTCAATATTGTGCGGATATTGAAAGAACTAAATGGTATTGGCATTGAAATTAATCTTAGCAAAATCGGCAGTCTTGACGCTGTTTGGACAGCCGCGTATTGGGTTAGGTATTGAATTGAAATCGGAATTAACACAATAGCAAATTAATAACTTTTCCGTGATTAAAATTCAGTTTTGTGCGTTTTTAGATCATTTTGTGATAATATAATGGCACGTATGGCTCTTGCGTTCAATATCCTACGTCGAAATCATGCATTACAATTTCAACAAAGGCGAACCGAACGTCGGATGATGAGTTATATGGACAAGGCATTTCTTCATGGTACTATTGGAGATTTAGATGTAAGTACCTAAATAACTGAAAAATATATAAAATAAAACTGTGTTAGTTAATTATTTTTATATTAAAGTATTATGGCATATAAACATAAAAAGTCGAAATTATTTTACATAGAAATTCAGCTATTATTTATTATTATACGTAAGTAGTATTTAGGCTACCTACCAAAACAACAATAGAGAACCTTTTGTCAACATAAACAAAATAGGTGCCTAGACGCATACCTCTTTAGGTAGGTAAGTCTTAAGCAGTCATAATACTTCAAGTAGGTTTAGCATTTCACTTAAAGTACTCACACTTCTGTTATAAAATAAACTTACTTGTAGTAAATCTCTGAATAAAGGAATATCAAATCAATCAACAAGTATTTTAACAACAAGGTAAAAGTTACATTTTAATCTTTATAAACCTCAGTCTAATAAATATTTTTATACATACTTAACACTATTGTATGAATAATGCCCCCCACCCCGCCCCTCGGTTTCATCCGCGTGAACAATGATGAAAATTGATGATGATGATGATGAAAAGTAACCTATATCTTTTGTCTTCTAGGACCAAAGGTATACATCAAAATCGGTTCTGCCGTTTGGGCGCGATGAAGTAACAAACATACACACTCACAAACTCTTGCATTTATTAGTGTGAATTGTAATTAGTGTGATACAAATAAATCTCTGAATGTAGGAAAATAAAATCAATCATCAACGTAAAAGTTGCCCACAACTAGTATAGTCTTTAAAAACATCAGTCTTAAGTAATGATACTAATATAGGTACATGAAACCTAATCCAGTTATTAATTATTATTACTTAAAAATGAAATAAGAGTTATGCACACGATACCTTTTTCATGCGCTGATAACGCGCGCTTATCGCAAGACGCGCTGCAAACGCATTGCATTCGCACCCTTGTGTTGTATGTGATTTATGGACGTTGAGAGGAGCTTATAATACTTCATAAGTTTATAATTTGTGCTCCATCTACTTCAAATTCCAATCCGTACCTATCCACTTCTCTTGTAATGTTTTGTTTTGATTTGAACTTTTTTTACGTCTATTAGTCATAGGCAACGGACACGCACCATTCAGCCAAAAAAAACATAAAATATTATTAAACTACTATTTTTTTACTTGAAAAGGAAAAATATGTATAGTTTTGTGAATTAAACTATGTTTTATTATTTTCTATCAATAAAAAGCTCAGTTTTTAGACTTTTTAAGGGTATTTAGGTTGTTGTACTGATTTACGATAGATGTGAACGTCCCTTGCTGAGCCTAAAGCAACTATCTTCATGGTACTGACAAAATCCTTCGACAATACAAGAGCAATTCCAATTTCAATCCAATGTTAACAGGATTGTTTTCAAGGGTACAGTGATTTCTCAATATTGTGTTAACATTGGATTTAAATTGACATTGAATAAGAATTAGTATTGGGTTCAAGAGTAAGCGCGCATGGCGCTTACAACAGTGCCGAAATATTGGGAACTGAATACAAATAGTATCCATAGTAAATATCCCAATTCTCTAATGTTTATACTTCTAGTGTTTGTGACAATGTTGGATTTAACCCTAGATAAAATATGTATTTAAATTTAAAAATAAAAAAGGGTACAAATATTCTATTTATAATGGAATTTTAATAGAATATTTGTGAGGAAATGTGTGAGATCAATGAGTTTTTTACAAAAATTACAAATTAATTTCTTTATATTTTAAAACAGAATACAACGTATTATAATAAATAGCTTTTGTGTAGGCAGTTTATTGTGATGAAAATGTATCCTTTGTATTTCCTCAGGGTTCAAACTATCTCCATACCAAATTTTATCAAGATCGGTTCAGCTGGTTGCTTATACGTAAGAAGGTAATAAACAGACAGATACAGAATTACTTTCACTTTTATATTACAGTAAATTATCCATTACTCTAAATTCTACACAGTAAATTATTCATTATATTTAATAGATTCATTAACATCATCATCAGCCTATACTTGTCTACTGCTGGACGCAGGCCTCTCCTAATGCACATGAGCTTGGTTTTCAGCTCTTCTCATCCAGATCATCTTCTTATTCTGCCAGGCGCTTTTTGCAGGTCGTCACTCCACCTGGCCACAGGGCATCCTACGCTACCAAACATGGTACACCACTTAAGAACTCTTCTACCAAATGTAATCAGCCCACTGCCACTTAAGCTTACTTATCTCTACAGCTAGGTTAGTTACTTTGCTTCTCTTTTGGATCACTTCATTACAAATCTTGTCCTTCAGAGAAACTCCAAGCATAGGCCTCTCTATAGTTCGCTGAGTGACCTTAAATTTGTGTACTAGTCTGACCGTGAGTGTCCAGGTTTCGGCTCCGTAAGTCATGACTGGTAGGACGCACTTGCGATTGAAGACTTTTCTCTTCAGGCACTGCGGTATGGACGACGAGAATTAATAGTTTCAAATTCAGTCAAATCCTAAATTGGAGGATATACCTGGGTATATATTTCCTTCAGTTTATCCACAGAATTAATCCCGCCCGTTTATAAATCAACTTCTATGATTCTTATTTGGTAAGTTGGCTAATCTATTCACCGCAGTCCACACTGTAGCGATGTTTGAACGAAAACAGCCCAATTCCAGATGATCTAAAGGTCAAAACAAAACTTCCTGTTTTGTTTGTAGTTGATTAAAAAGACCTAAAAGAAGATCTTGTAAGAAACAGGGAAACTATAAATTTTAACAAAATTGGATTAAAATTTACTGTCGCAGTAGCCTTGGTAATTATTAACTAGTGGCATTTTAAATTACTACTTCAACTGCACTCTTATTTATAAATAGAAACCAGAAGTTAACATTTCCGAGGATATTTATGACCAATTACCGTTATGTTATTTATGAGCAATAGTCATTATAAGAGATAATTCGCGAGCTGTCGGGGTAAGCGGTACAAGCGGTAGAAGTGTCGTAACTCTTTGGGAGTAACGAGAGTGCTGGTACGAGCTTAAATAAATCAAAAGAACGACGACGTAGTGGTGGCGGGCAGCGGATGGATTAGATAGTCTTTGAGCAAATGTCATTATTTGCGAGCCGTTGAAGCCAAGTGTTGATGAACCGCTTGTCAAAAATAGTGCTGGCAGATTTTGATTCTTAGCTGGCAGCATAGACAACTGTAAATTACTCCGTACTTTTGACAAACGTCACAATGAGATAATTTTATTATTGCCTTTTTTGCGCTGATAGAAGTACTGTTTCAGTAGTGACGGGTCCACGGAGCTGACGTACTTGTACTATCATTACTATTGTTTATTCTGTGACTAACGTTATGAGATGAAACAATGTCAATTTCAGTACTATGGTGGAGCGCATTGAATCAGCACAAACGAAAGTACGGCAAAGCAAATCTATACCGATCAGTGACTGTGACAGTGATCGTGTAATACATTCTTGTCATTACATAATAATATATTTTAGCGTTTAATAAGACCGGTGATAGCCTAACTGTTCAATAGTGCACCTTAGAGGTTCGGTCCTAGTCTTCCGTACCAATAGCTTTTCTAAGTTATGTGAGGTTATCCATCGCTCCGTGCGCTTCGGAGGGCACGTTAAACTATCAGTACTAGCTGTTATTTATTAATAGCAGTCGTTAAGCCATTTCAGAGGCCCTCGGGAGGCCTGATAAACTCTGACTCCAGAAGCCACCATACCGCACCATAGCCGCATACGACAAACAAGCGCATTTATTTTCTATATATCTATTCTATCTATGTCTATACTTACATAAAATAAAGCAACAAGAACGAAAAAAATTAGTAAGTACTTAAAATAAGATAGATAGATACATAGATAAACGCTTTATTGCACACCAAACAAATCAAACACAAAAATAGACATTTAACTTAGATAGAGTACAATGGGCATTCTTATTGCTAAAGCGATTTCCTCCAGACAACCGTTGAATGGAGAAGAATACATTTAGCTGTCATGTACGGTGGTGCTCAATCATAAACAAAAATAAATAAATATAAAAAAGGTATGTGAACTGAACAACTAATCTAGTTTTAACTTAAACAACATCTACACATATACAAATATATTAAAATACAATACATACACACATCTACATAGATTTAATATATATATATATAAACAAACTAAGTAAATGAACACAATAACTTAATTTATTCCAACTTGCGATAAGTAAAATATATTTATCCGTTCCTTAAATACGTTTAATGATGGAGACTGACGTATCAGGACTGGTAGCCTGTTCCATAGTCTAACAGCTTGTACAGTAAACGATGCATCATAGAATGTTGTAACGTGCAAGGGTATTTTCAACTGTAGATTCTCTGAAGACCGCAACGACCAGAAATGCTCTGAGTGTAAATTGTGTAGCTACTGAACAAGAATAGAACATTTTTTGAAATCATGTCTTTGTGTTTGTTTGTTTGTTTGTTAGTTTGTTTGTCTGGTTTTTTTTCGCGCATCACGTAAAATCTACTGGACTAATTGTGATGTGGTTTTCAGTTTTGGATAGCTCAGGGTATGCCTTAAAAACTGGGGTACTTGGAAACTTATTCCGATGATTAGATATCGAGCAATCGATAATAAACTCATTGACAGCAGAACGAATTTTGTAGATATGTAGTATATAATTGTACATTATAGGTACTTTTGGTCCTGGAATTAATGAAGTGATCACGTGGACAAAATCGCGGGTACAGCTAGTAGATACATAAATATTTCAGAGATAAAGAGCATATATAATAATTATACATAAAATGCATAAATAAAAACTTTAAATACCTCCCTAGTATAAGATTGGAAAGGAAATTTCCTTAGTTAAATATTTAAACAGGCTTTAATCGCGCTAAAAAGTAAATTTTATATTGGTACCTCGACGTTTCGATCAAGTTGCATTGATAGTTGTCACAAGAAGACAACTTTCCTTCTCATGTGTCGATTCAGAGTTGATGAATCTGCACAATATGTTATAACACCTTTCTGATTTTACCGGTGCTTGTCCGGTGCTTCGGAAATATCGTGAAAACATAATTTCGCTCAGATTGTTCTCTATGAGTTTTCTGAAATCCAATTCCGTCCAATTTTTTATAAGCTATTATTTAACTTCACTTGTATTTATGTATCTCTGTATTTCTGTCTGTCCTGGAATCTTGCAACTCAAATTTCAAGCACCGATTAGCTGTCCGGCTGAAACTTTCAGGGTAGCTTAAAAACCAATGACAAAACAATAAAAAACTAAAAGACGTATATAATGAAAATGCAATAAAAGAAACAAAGAAAAAATATTAAATCGTGAAAAATTAATGATTAAAATATTACAAAAAAACCTTAAAAACATAAATAGAGTCAATGTGATAAAAAATACAACAGTACCACTTCTGACCACTTCTCTCTGACTGACAGACAACGCATGAAACAGACCGGTGGACCAAGAGATTAAAAATTTAGAGGAAATATTATTACCTAGCAGTGAACGGGGGTGGCAAATTTTGCACGCAGGAAAATCCGTGGGGCGCAGCTGGTAACGTATTAATTTAATTGAAATTAATCCATACCAATATCATATATAATAGAGAAACGTTGTCTGTATGTTTGTTTGTTTGTTTGTTTGGGGAGCTTTCACGCGATAACGGCTGGACGGATTTTGATGAAATTTAGAACGGAGATAGCTTATACCCTAGAATAAAACATAGGATACGTTTTATTGCAGAAAATTGTAAGTTAAAATGTTTGAATGTTTATATGATTTTAGCATTAACGCATGCTTAGCGAGAACATTATTAGATATGGAAAATGTTGATTAGCCACTGTAAGGAAACCATGGAAACGAAATAACAAGTCTGTCAAAAAACATCAAATACATTGGTGCTATATCTACTGTTGCATTGGTTTTTAATATCCTAGAAGAAAATAGGATCCTTTTTTTCGCGATCAACAGCCTAGTAGTCCACGCGTACGAAGTCGTGGGCAGGAAACCTAGTTTATATATAGTTTTAATTCAATACTATTCGAAACCAAGATTCATTGAACGTCTATAGATTTCAGTCATAACAAGCACAAACAGTAACATTGTACGAGTAATCTTTTAATAGCATATTTCCCGCGCCCACTCGACTTGTTGGATGAGCTGATCACCTAAGACCACTAGCTAGGTAATCACTAACACTCACACCCCACCTTTCGCTGGTAACGTTCACCACCGCATAATGACATCGATTAATGTTTTAATTCACGTCTGCAATAATTTACTAATCTCTCACCGCCGCCGAGTATGTAAACAATTAATTATTTGAAATGGCAGCCGGTATCTTGAGAAATCAGTTAAATGGTGTTTGATTTAGCGGTACTTAAAAATCTAATATTATGGCACATCTCCTTGATTTTATGTCCTTAATCTATCGTCATCATTAGCTTATTATTTTATTATCATAATCAGACTGTATACTGGACATAAGCCTCTTCCAAACCACGGCACTGAGCCTGATCTTCGGCTCTTCCTTGGACTAGTACATCGTTGCTCCACCTATCGGGAGGATGTCCTACACTATGTTTACCGAGTCGTCACTCACGTACACGTTGGTCGATCCTCTGATAAATATGACCAGAACACTGCTACTTCAGCTTCACAATCCAGCAATCCTATCTGCCTGTTATTTACTGAGAATTATAGAACAAGAAAATTTACGCAACAAAAAAGAAACTGCGAAATTGGAATCGTATTATTAAAAATGGTCATTCAAAATGAGATGAGAAACCTAAACATGATTTTGAAATGCATATTCAACGATATCACACTTAACATAGTTTGTCGACTCTTTTTTTTTACAATATGGCATCTGTCTATCGCCATATTTAATGTTGATTACTGTCATGTCTGTAGTAGCACTTGCAAGATTAAGGCAAATCGATTGACGTAAGAATTATTAAAATCGGTCTACGAGTTTGGTCTTTACACCGTGACATTGAATTTGATATTTTTCTTAGATGTATGTACTCAGTCCATGCAACAGAATGTATCTGTAGCACTAAATATTAATAGTTAATAACTAATAAAACATTAAACTAGGCATTATTAAATTAGTCAAAATTCAAAGTTAATATCCCTGCGACATGAGAAAACCAATACCTAATTGACGATCGCCCGCCTGGCGGAGAGCACCCGCTGCCACGGCCGTATAGCGTGTATAGTGAAATAGACATTTCATATTAAGGCTAATTGATTTTTGGTTAGGTATTTATATTTTGTTGTTTAGTTATTTTCAACCTGTACAACAAGCTGGCTTCCGGAGTGGATTCTCGACTATGGACCACATTCACGCAGTTAGGCAACAAGAAGTCGTGGAAAGATGCAGAGAATATAACAGGCCCTTGTGTTTCACCTTTGTCGACTACGAAAAGGCTTTTGACAGTGTCGAACACTGGGCCATGTTTCATTCTCTCCATCGTAAGCGATATGTGGAAATCCTCCGGGAGCTGTACAAGACCACGACAATACAGGTGCGCATGCACAGACTATCTGAATCTATTCCAATTGGTAGGGGCTTAAGGCAAGGTGATTCCATCTCGCCCAAGTTATTTACAAGCGTTTTGGAAGACATCATAAAGACCTTGAATTGGAATGAGAATGGTGTTAATATTAACGGCCGATACATGTTGCACCTGCGTTTTGCCGATGACCTCATCTTAGTGGCCAAGACCGCTGTGGATCTCCAACGTATGCTCATTGAGCTGCATGAGGCATCTGAGAGCGTCGGTCTTAAGATGAATAAGTCAATGACAAACCAACCGTCACAAAGACTTAATGTATTCGTTGATAAATGCCCTATAGAGGTAGTCAATGAATACATCTATCTTGGATACCGTTTATCTTTTGAGGGGGCTCTCAGATTTAGGAGATCTCTAGGCGCGTGCAACTTGGATGGGCCGCCTTTGGAAAATTTGTTCTCAAATCAAACATCCTGCAATACCTGAAGACCAAGACATTTATCCAATGTGTCCTCCCCATTTTAGCCTACGATGCCGAAACATGGCCGCTCACAAAAGAGCAGATGTATAAAATACGAGTTGCTCAGAGAGCAATAGAGCGCTCCATGCTAGGCATCCGCCTGCTAGGCCGTATACCAAACTTGGAAATTCGACGTTGTACTAGAGTCAAAAACGTAGGTATACGGATAGCAAAGCTTAAATGGAGATGGGCAGGACACTTGGCAAGACGGGATGATCAAAGGTGGACCAAGGCAATAACGCAGTGGTGGCCTAGAGAAACGCAGCATTCACGGGGCAGATCACCAGCCCGATGATCAGACGACATTGTTAGACACGCAGGAATAGACTGGATGAGACTTGCACAGGACCGGAAAAAATGGCGTGAAACAGAGGAGGCCTATACCCAACAATGGGTGGATGCGGGCTGAGTAGATAGATAGATATATTTATATTTAATTGATTTCTATAGAACGATTCTAAATAATGAACTGATACATGCATTTATGATCAATATTGAATTCAATGTCACGGTGTATAGTGCCTCAAAAGAACAAACATACATACCTACATAGGCCGATAAACACAATACTCTCCGCTCACTCGGGTAAAAATGCTTACTTTTTATTTAAAACATAGTCTCTCGTTTGTCTGTAATCACAATGAATTATTGTGTAACGATTATGTACATGTGCCACTATCCCACCTGATGGAAAGCAATGATGCGGTTCAAGATATGACATATGTCCATAACATACTTGTCACTTTGAAAACTCCCAGATCATATTAGTTATCGGGAAACCCATAATACCTTATCTACCTACCATAGCTGTCTGATCCACTTTTAGCCCGTTCGACTGATAAATGTGGATTTTCTTTTTTAGTAATTAAGAAGTCGTACGTCCATATCAATATATAAAAGTGAAACGTTGTCTGTTTGTTTGGGGAGCTTTCACGCCATAACGGCTGGACAGATTTTGATGAAACTTGGAAAAGAAGTTTATACCCTGGACACACACAGGACATATATACATAGGATACTTTTAATCCCGGAAAATTGTAAGTATCTACGGGAAAACTGGAAACTGGAAAAATAATGATTACTTGCTGTAAGAAACGGTTGCCATGGAAACGAAATAACAAATATGTCAAAAACATCAAGAGTGGTGCTATACCTACTTTTGCATTGGTTTTTAATATCCTAGAAGAACATATGATGTTTTTTTCGCGATAAACAATAGTACGCGCGGACGAAGTCGCGAGCGGGAGAACTGGTAAACAATAAAACAAACCAAAATCATCCACATAAATAATTAACAAAAACAACCTCGAACCAAAACAAAATGAATCCTAATCGATTTGCCTAAATTAAATAAATTGCTCTACAATTTAGATTCCAAGAAAACAATTATTGTAAAAATAAAACTTTATTGCGGTACGACCCCAATAATTTTGTTCATCGCCATAATCATTATGATATTACTCTTGTATTGTCACCTACACGGTTGATTTATTTTATTATAAATGGAGATTACATTAATTGAGGTAAAATAATAAATAACTAATAGCTTTGAAATATTTAATAGTTTTACGTTATGTATTTTTGAGTTGCTGGGTTGCGCTAGCCAATTAACAAAGCCTTTAGCCACAGATTAAATAATAGTACTACGTGTTTAGAAACGACGAGATAACGAATAAGGAGATGACGGGTCCATATCATAGCCTCACGTATGTCAATTCTAAAGCATACTTTTTTAAGCTGTGACACCGAGTAAATAATCTAATTTGCGTTATTTACTCGGTGTCACAGTAAATAACGCAATTGATTGCGACCGTGATAAGTAAAATTTTTAAAACGCTGCTGAAGGTTCTCAAGCTAAGGAGTAGATTTCAAAGATTTATAAACATAAACTGACAATGAAAACAGCGTAGAAACTATTTTGAAAAGAAAGGCTGTGTTTGATATTCTGCAGTGTTAGAAAGTATAGCTTTGTTTGTTTGATTGAGGTAAAAAATATTAAGTAAGTAATCGCATTGACATAAAAAATACAACACATTTTGAAACATTATGTTAGTAATAAACCTTCATGAAATTATGTTTTTCAAATTAAGAAATCAGAAATATCTAGAACTAGCTTTCCCACCCGCGACTTCGTCCACGCGGACTAGAGTTTATCGCGAAAAAAGCATCCTTTGTTTTTCTAGGATATTAAAAACCAATGCAAAAGTAGATATAGCACCACATATAGCACGCTTTTGATGTTTATTGACAGACTTGTTATTTCGTTTTCATGGCAACCACAGATCTGTGATGACAACCGTTCCTTACAGTGAGTAATCAATTTTTCCAGTTTTCCCGTGGAAACTTACAATTTTCCGGGATAAAATGTATCTTATGTTTTATTCCAGTGTATAAGTATGATAAGTATAAGTATAATAATCTTCATTTTAAATTTCATCAAAATCCGTCCAGCCGTTATAGCGTGAAAGCTCCCCAAACAACCAAACAAACAAACAAACAATCAGACAGACAACGTTTCACTTATATATATTAGTACGGGTACAAAAAATAATTACTGGGTAAGTATCCCGTTTATATTGATGGAATTTACTTACTTTCGCATGGTCTATAATACAAACCATAACCCTATCATAGCCATTTCACCTATCAGCAGGACACGTCAGGTGACCTACCCGCTGTCAACAATGCTTTGTCATGGCGACGCTACGGTGACGAGTGACGGCATGTCACTGATACTTTATTCGCTTGTCGCTTGTCACTGTCCTCATAATGCCGTGATAGGTGGCATTGTGTGGGTCTGATCAATTTTTTTTGGCTGACAAGAAGTTACTTTTGTGTTTAGTTACGGTATTTTTCTGTTTACTGATGTAGCCTGAGGTTTATTATTTGAGCGTCTAACATTACAACAGCGCAGAGAAGTGAATTAAATTGGCTAAAGGCGGTAAGCATAATAATTTTATTGTGTATGTGTATTAGCTGCATAGTTTTTAATTTCTGGCTTAAAACATATTTTCACTTAAAATTAGTGGTGAAAGTCAGAATCATACTTGTAATACCTATAATGTTACATTCACAAAAAATATTTTTTATATTAGTTAAAATAATAAAAATAATAATATTCTTAATAAACATTTTAAATTTAGAAAAGTTTTAATTTAATTAGTAGGTACGTTCGGGTACCCAAATATGGGCGTAGGCCTCCTCCACCTGCTGCTAAGCACGTCTGTCCTGGGCGAGTCTTGTCTACGTTCTGCCTGCTGCTTCGACAATGTCGTCGCTCCATCTCTTTCTTGATCGTCCTTTCATTCTATCGTCTTCTCTCAGGTACCAGTGCAGGATACGTTAACTCCAACGTCCATCATTAGTTCTTGCTACGTGACCAGCCCACTTCCATTTTAGTCAACAGAGCATGCTTACTGCAACGATTACTTTTGTTTTCTCCCTGATGTCTCGGTTTCTTACTCTATCGGTTTTTTTGATACCCAGCATCGACCTTTCTGTAGCTCTTTGAAATGTGGCTATTTTCGCTACTAAGCTTTTAGCTAGTGCCTAACTTTGGCATCCATAGAGAAGTGATGGCAGTATGGTATAATCCTTTAACTTTTTTGAAGATTGGAAGATAAATTTATTTAAAACTTGTCTTTGTGCATCCAGTACTTTTTCCAGGATATGGCAATTCTCCTGTCAATTTCCTCGTTGGAGAAAAGAAAATATCAAATAATCTGTCCGAGATGTAGTCGCTGACATGTTTGATATCTTCACTCGCAAGTATCGGTTTCTGTTCTCAATTTGTCATCGCCTAGTTTTTGATAAATTCATATGTTAGTCTATTTCTTAGGCTAATATTAGTTAGGGTTACCAAATTCTGTTCTTTTTTATTTTTTTATATTGCTAAATTATAATACAAGCTAATCCAAGCTCACAAAATACATTCATGTGGATTACAGCAAATTTAATGAAACCACATTTTGCATTTAGTTTTACGACGTTATCGCCCATTTGTATTTAAAAGTAATAAAAAGCCAATTTCGAAACGATTTAGTACGATTTAAGACATAGTGTCGTAAACCGGCACCGTTAAAGATAACATTAGATACATAGATATGTAAGTTATTAGATGGATCTGATGGAATCAACTACCTAACAAAGTTGAATTTCAGTTTTTGTCTCAGTTTTTAGTTGAATTTGAAAGTCATACGAAGGTTCTGTTGATTATTGATGGTCAAAATTAGACTTGCTTATGACAACATCATCAAGATGATTATGAAATAACACAGAACATACTTATCCATTAGTTATCATGAAGTGAATAAGTATTAGAAAAATCAGTGCTTAACTCCTGTCCAGTATCATTTATTCTGTGCCAATAAGGTGCACTCAAAGCATTTTTTTTTGACAGCAATCCACAACCAAAGCTTTATTTTACACCGAATTCTTACTCGAACACTAATAGTGTTATTTTTGCATTCAAACCCACTGTTCCACGTCGTCATAATAAAATCTAAAAACAACCGGAACAAAAGCCAAGCTATTATTCAAATCGTACTTCACAATCACAACGACTGTGTTATGCCCATTTACACATCATTAACTCGAGAACAAAATATTTGCGTCGTAAATAATGGTTTAATCAGATGTAGATGCAGCGAGTTCCAATTCGAATTGATCATTAAATTCTTCCACTAGAACGCGAATTTATTATTTTGAAGCAGAAATGGAAAACAGACTCACAATGAATGATTTGCATAATGAATAACGAGAATGTTAAAGCCGAATAAAAATTAGATCTTTTGAATTTATTTGGGGTGAGTGATTTGATCTTGCTTTATTAATTTGAGTTGTTAAAACATAAACTGCATTTAGTAAATTCAATATGATGCTTTTAAAAACACATATTTTAATTCATTATTATTTTTATTTAAAGCTCTTATCTACACTCATAACGTAAAATCCGGATTATGAACTCAACAATGGTGGCATAATAATACTTTAAGCACGACTTGTCTCTAATAAGAAATAAAAACATTATAACACTTTTTTTAAGAAGTAAACAGTGTTATAAAAAAATATTTTCCCCATGAAAACACCAGTTTGGTTCCGTACAACGATGGTTTTCGCCATTTATTATCTATGGTGGCGCGTGCTAGATCATATGCGCGTGAATTCGCTGTGGACTGGGTTTTGGCGCCATAATTTGGTGGAGTTTACTTAATTCACCTGGGTTTATACATTAGTACCTAACCAATGTAATGTGTCATTGTTTTTGTTGGTCAAAAGTTATTAAAAATGCCCAAAAGCCGTGTTAGTGAGAAGAATTTGACTCCACCTGACATCTCGGAAACAGCAACGAACATGACGAACGAGCTTTTACCAGCAAAATCAAGAAAACATTACGACATTGATTAGTGTAGATAAAGTAGTTTATGAAACGGCGCATAACTAGGTATTATGCAACCGTTTCATAAACTACTATTATTTAATTTGCAATGTTTGCATGTATATATGTATGTGTGTATTTATGTTTGTTTAGGTTTAATCTTGCATCTTGCTGAATTAAAACCACTTCGTTTTGTCCTAATACGGAGGTGAATTTTTACACGTTCGTTCAATTCCGATGACAATGCATTTTTATGGTAAGCATTACCTGAATCAACATTCAAGATTAGCTCCAGATAAATGAACTGTTCAACGGTTAACAGCACAAACATAAACTTTTGTGTACGCATTTTGTTATAATAGCCAGTTTTAAGTTTTACCATGACATGGTTGCTGCACTCAGGATTGGCTCCTGACTATGGAACACCTCAGAGGTTAACAGCACAGAAACGAAATGTTGTACTTATTCGCATTCAATTGTAACATGGCTACTGCATAAAAGTAATATCTAAAATGTTATTGAAATTAAGTTATTGTTAATAAAACTATTAGTTTAATACTCAAATTCATCCCACACCGATTTCTCAACATTAATTATCTTTTGTCAATCGATCCATTATCGTAAGACTCGAGAGCCTGTCAAATATAAGGCTGATCGTCGTCTTGCTAGTAGTGAGCTCTAGGTATGTTAGGTATTTTTTTTCTAAGCACCAAAACTTAAACAAAGCCATCCCACAAAGTCCACAAAGAGCTAATAACCACGTAATAGAGTATAATGACAGGGTACTGATCCGTAAGGGATATAATCACAGTCATGATTGAACCAAATTGTTGCTCCAATGTCTCGAGACTGTGGACGATAAATTGGGGTCACAGTATTATCCTCTAATTATAAGAACAGACTTTAATTGAAGTTGTGATGGAAGCTTAGGGTATTAAAGAAGCTATGTTAAATTTTGAAAGGAAAAAAAAAACAACTACGAAATAAGACGACCGGTTGGTTTCGTGGCTAGTGATCCTAGGCACGTAATCAAACGGTCGCAGGTTCGAATCCTGCAAGGTGCAATCATTTGTGTGATGAGCAGAAATGTTTGTTTCCGAGTCATGGATGTTAGAATATTCGTATCTATGTATGTTTATCCGTTACCTAGTACCCATATTACAGGGTATCCTAGTTTGGGGCTAGGTAATTGGTGTGGAATCGTCCCGAACATATTTATATTTATTTATTTATTTTTAAGACGAACTATGCTTGTGCTTGTGTAGCTTGTTTTACCACTGTGATGTATGGAAACCACTTTAGTAGTTCTTATTTTTGCCTAGATGCGTACTCATACTCTTGGGGAACGTATGGGAGCGAAAAACGATCTCACTGCTCCAAGCCAACCTTACCTGCATGCGGTCATCCTGCTGGATAATGAACGAGGCTCTGGTGACTGATGGATGGCGGTATATCCACTTCAAAACAAGCGTAGCCGAATGGCACAGGCCGATGACGGGCACCGGTGCGAGAAGCTACGCCCTGCGATCTCCAACCCGCATGCCCAGAATGGCGATTATATTGGCAAAACCTTCTCATGAACAGCACATATAAAAAATGGCCCCCAGTTCCCGGTCGCCCTGCTAGTCCTGACCAAGGTGGCGGTCACGGAAATGGCAGGGCAGGGGGTGCGAAGAATCCCCAGGCTACCGTTGGCCACGTAACCTGCGAAAAGCGACTGTAATAGAATGGATGAAGGGAGCTGAAGATCGAGCTCAGTGGCGTGCATTAGACAGGCCTACGTCCAGCAGTGGACAGATTTAGGCTGATGATGATGATGATGATGATGCGAATTCTTTTGTTTTCATCTGTCTGTCAATAAATATGTAAGCTGGAAGACGTGGTATTCTTGCTTATGCGGATTCTCCGAGATCCTGAGGTATTCGATGGCAGACAATAATATATCAAATACCACCACCATCACAGCACGAAATCAATGCTGTGACATCGGTACGCTAAGTGCTTCTATAAAATCTATAATAGTGAAAGTTCTGAATAACTATGAGAGTCTTTCTTTTTCCTTCGGTCTAAATAAACTAATTTACTTCTCTCACATCGCGTTAGAGCTTATTGGGATGTAAAGGACCAGTGAAGATCCCGTAAAGACCGCTTTATTCGTGTGTTTAATATAGAAAATAACAGCGTTTAAACAACACTACAAAAAACAGCTTATTATAAGACCTTTTGATATTTTTACATTTACGATAACAAGGACAGTTTTACACGACTGCTCAAAAACAGGAGAATAATGTTTTTAGCATTCATGTATGTTTGTATGTATGTGAGTTTTAAATGCCTGAACAGATTTAGATGTTTGGGTTATAGTTAAAATCCTTACATACCCCGAGTAACATAAGCTATATATATATCTGAAAACATTCAATATGGCGGGAGTATGGCTCCATTTTCAAATTCGAATAAAATATTTTTCTTAGAATTTTTCAATATGGGTATTAAATTGAAGGCCTTGATAAGCACATTCCAACAGTATATAATATATTGGCAAAAGCTCTTTTTTTGGCCGGGCAGGCGTATTTTTTTAAGCTTTTAAGCTAGTTATTATTTCAGTAACTAGTTCCTACATAAGTTCAGTTGAAGCTACGAGTATCTGTCCTGTGTGTCTGCTTTACTCGTGAAGAATTTATCAATGATCTCTTTCCGTGGAGTCACATTAAAAGATCGCAAGATTTCATAGAGCTCTAAAAAGGGGTAATATGAGTCTTAATTAATTAATAGTTTACATTTGACTGTTGATGAAGAATTAATGCGTACTGCATATTTAAACGACAATTATTGCAGTAAAAGGGTACGACAAGAACATCATCAAAGTAAGAAAAATATACGACAGCCTTGACTTAGAAGAACTTTAAAAAAGAACTACATCACTTGAATTCTAACAATACCCCTTACATACAAATCTGTTCAGGCATATAAAAGTTATGGTGAAACAAAGAAACTCATATGCATCTATCTATACTTATAATAAAGCAATAAGAACGAAAAACTCTGTAAAATGAATATTATTTAAAAAAAATCGTCTAGGGTACTTAAAACAAGATACTGAACAAAAATATCATCATGTCAGCCTTTAGAAGTCCACTGCTGAACATAGGCCTCCCCCAAAGAGCGCCATGACGAGCGATCTTGTGCCACCTCCATCCATCGACTTCCTGCGATGGCTACAATGTCGTTGGTCCATCGTGTGGATGGTCTCCCCACACTTCGCTTGCAAAAATACAATAACCGGATTTTATAAATCGTGTCTGTTTGTTTGTTAGTTTGTCTGTATGTTAGTTCGCGCATCACGTTAAAACTACTGGACCGATTTCGATGCGATTTTCACTGTTGACTAGCTTAAGGTCGGAATTAAAACTGGGGTACAAGGTATCTCAATTCGATGATTAGATGTCGAGCAATCCATAAAAACTATTTGACGGCCGAAGGAATTTCGATCAAAAGTTAGTATATTGGTAGTTCAGATCCTAGAATAGTACATGACTACTTTTAACCCACAGAAATTACCACGCAGGCAAAGCCACGGGCACAGCTAGTAAATACAACAAACCCTGAAAACATTACACTCCTCTTTTGGGCAGTCGTGTAATAAAAATGGATGAAAAGTTTGTACGCCTTATTCCCTGTATCATTGTTATTTGATTTATATTTTAATGGAATCATACAACTAGACTCAGTCACAGAAGACTCTGGACTGGCAAGTACATGGCATTAACATTAACCGTACATACATCTCACACTTGAGATTCGCGGATGACATTTTATTTGTTCTTGCAACAGATGTTGGACAGCCTAGCTGATTCGTCTCAATGCATTGGTCTCCGGATGAACTTGGACAAAACCAAGGTTATGTTCAACAAACATGTTATTTTGGAACCAATTGCTGTTAAAGGAACTGCTCTCGAAGTTGTTCAGGAGTATGTTTATTTGGGGAAAAGTTTGCAACTAGGTAAAAACAACTTTTAGAGAGAGTTCCGCAGAAGAATACAGCTGGGCTGGGCAGCATTTGGCGATCTTCGTCGAGCCTTCTCGTCGCTAATACCGTAAAGTTTGAAGACAAAAGTCTTCAACCAGTGCGTCTTACCTATTATGACAAACGGAGCCAAGACGTGGACACTTACGGTACGACTAGTCCACCAATTTAAAGTCGCTCAGCGGGCTATGGAAAGGGCTATGCACGCAGTTTCTCTGAAAGCTCGTACCCGGAATGAGGGGATCGGGCAGAGAACCAAAGTCTTCATCACAATCACAATCACATCGCCCTTAGCATTAGTAAGCTGAAGTGGCAGTAGGCTGGTCATATCTGTCGAAGGACTGATAACCGCTGGCAGCAGTTGGAAGAGAAGAGCAGAAAAGTGGCGTGCTTTGGGAGAGGTCTATGGCCAGCAGTAGACTGACACGGGCTGATGATGATGACGATGACGTAAAAAAGGAACACTGTGCAACTTTGAATGCAGGATGTCGCAGAATGTTTCTCAATATTCAGATAACAGGATACACCCACATGATACAACTACAATGTAGGTCTGCCATTGGCAACTCGTACGTGTCTCACTGTTTTTCCTCATCGATGATCGATCGACGAGGAAGTGTCAAAAACCCCGAATGCATCCCTGACATTACAATAAATGACAAACATGAACACGAATATCATGTGGCCGGCTTGTCGCGTCACACGTCAAGACGACAAAGCGGTGCTGACAGCGGGTGACAGCGACATGGCAGGGTGATAATGAGTGGGTCTTCATAGGACACAGTCCACCCGTTTGATGTTGTCAGGACAGCTTGAGAAGTATGTCGAAAGATATTGTAATTTTACAACTGTTCGTATTCTGCATCGATAAATTATTGAACAATGAATGAGTGTGGAGTAATATTTTAAAAAGTGCAGTTTTGTAGAAATCGGACGACTAGAATTCGAATAATTCTAGTATTCCGATTTCTACAAAACTGCACTTTTTATTTCGAATAGTTTACCAAATTCCAAAAGTTGTAGTTATCAGGTTAAAGTTTTTGATTTAATAATTCGGAAAAAATATTTTGTTATTGGCATCATGAAAACGTATTGTCTTGACTTTTAATAAACCAGTTCTCCAGTAATAAAAATAGTATATATCCAGTAATCGAAATGGTTCATAATATTCTGAGGATTTCTGGGAAAATATATTTGATCTAATTATATGGAGCTCTGGTTCACTGGTTACTCATGTTTATTATGTTTCCCATTCATATACAGTGTGGTAATAAAGAAAAACTCGTAGACCGACCCTAATATTTTATGTTATTGCCATCTGCAAATACACGTAGGTGGAAGATTTTGAAAAAAAATATGTACAGTCTGCAATAAAAAGATCAGTTCCCATAATTATCTTATTATGATGATTTGGGTATCCAATCCCGCATCAAAATATCAGTCCCGCAAACTTGCGGGACTGATGCAACCAACAATAATACTTTTTGTACTAAATAGTTAAGATGATACCATATTAAATTAAAATAAATCAAAAGGAATTACTTACAAAAATGTAAGTTTTAGATACAACATACACATTTTAAGAGCTTACCTCGCTGTAGTTGACCGTAAATAAATGACATAACATTTGTAATTTATTTGTACAGTTCAAACTATAAAACAGTAAGAAAAATGACTGTAACAACTTGGAATTTACAAACAACTATACAACATTGAAAAAAATAGCATAACTGCATGCATTTCGGAACTTTCATATACTATTAATGTAAAATTGAATCGAAAATGAATAAGTTTTGAGTTAATGCCATGTCTGTTTACGAGTGATATATGTATCCTTCCGAAAAATTGTTGATCTCAGTTTTACCTGTAAAATTTTACAAAAAACATTTTAGGTGTATAAAATAAATAAATAATAATAAATATATTTGGGTCAATTCACACCAATTACCTAGCCCCCTAACCAATTACAGCTGCCATATTGTGTTTCCGACGGGACAAAAAATTACCAAAACCTATCGAATGAGATATCAAAATTCAGATCCTTAAAAGACCATTTCAAATATATATAATTCTTATAACTTAACTGTAGCAATTTTCTTTATAGTTAAATACATTTTTTTTTAATTTTTGGTCATTTATGTTAATGTTAATAATAATATAGTCTATTGTCTCAATTGCAACTATTAAAGTAAAGTAAAATATGTAAGTAAAAGAAACGTTCAATTTATATAAATACTACTACTAATACTACTATAATAAATATACTGCGCCCCGCAGTTTCACCCGTGTCCCTCAGGAACCACACATTCTTCCGAAATAAAAAGTAGCGTATGTGTTAATCCTAGTTATAAGCTACCTCCGTACCAAATTTCATCCAAATCCGTTCAGCTGTTTAAGCTTGAAGAAGTAGGTAACAAACATAATATTTTAGAGACGAAAGTTAGTATGTATGTAAGGGGAGGTCCCTTTACATACATACTAACTTTCGTCTTTTGTGATTATTTTTGCGGGTGGTCAGGTCGTATTCAATTATTTTGTTCGCAGTCGGGTTTTTTGTATCAGTATAATAATTTTACTAGTTCAGATTTTTATATATTTTTTCAGTAACCAGATCCTGCTGTTCCCGCACGTGTAGTCCCGCATTACTATTACTAGTGGCTCTGTGAGCTGTAGACCTCGCGCTCACAAACTTTCTTGAAAACAATCTAGCGGTGCACAATAACGCCCATCTAGTTACCTTATTGTAACACTAACATTAATAATCAAGGTGCTTCATCAATCCCTACCTAGTAGGTAAAGGGATGATTCCACTGGTAGAAACCTAAAAGTGAGAAAATTACTGCATTTTGCATTGCATTTTTGCATATATTTTTTATTCTACTCATCACGCCAAAGGTCCTCATCAGATCTTCACCAAATGTTTATGAGACCAACTTAAAATTACTACCTTTCAAATGAAAAAAGAACCATCGAAATCTAATTTAATAAGGCAGAAAAAAACAGTAGCCCTCTTTATAGCCTTTTTTGGGGGACGTACCCCCCCCAATCCCCCGACGATAAAAAAAAACTAAAAATTTGCTTAACCTGTATACCAAGTTTCGTCTAGATCGGTTGAGAAATGTGACCTGTAGAGGAGAACAGAGATTCGGATAGCGGACATACGAAAGCATTTTGCCCAAACTGAAACGTCAGCCATTGCTCGCTCTTTGCGCTCGCTTGGTCAATAATTTAGGAACAAATATTGAAGTTACAGTTTGAGATTCAGGTTTACCATGTGGTCACTCATCCCCGGGTACTGTGAGGACCAGCAAAAAGATTTCAGGCTCTGGGCAGCAGAATTACCTTGAGTAAGCATCAACATCTACTGTGATCACCAAGCCGCCAGAATTATAGCAAACCTCCCTCTATTACGGGAGAGGCTCATGTTCAGCAGTCGACTTCTTAGGGCTGATTATGATCACGATGATGAGGACGATGAGGTTAGAGTACTGAAAATCATAGGATTCACAACTTAAACAAAACCACTTTAAAAGTTAGGTTCAGTCTTTTAAGGACATTTTTCCTATACTTAACTCAAATAGAAAAATCAATCAAAATTAATACTTATCTAAAAAAAACAAAGATCTAAGAGCCACCATAACGCCGCCACTATATTGGTCAGATTTTGACAAACGAGGTGTCAATCGATTCATCTTCAGGTATAAAGTGTCATTGGCTATTTTTTACCCGATTACGGCTCAAACTTGGTTCGGTTTTGACAAGGTATTGTGACAGTCGATTCGTTTTGATCGCAGGAGTGTCATAGACTATTTTTTACCTGACATTAGTCGGGTTTCAGTTTTTGAACTTATGTCTTGTTTTCGCATTTGAATTTGGAGCTATACTGAAACAAAATAGTATAAATTTTTATCAAAAAAATATTGCCTGTTTTAAAAAAGTTTTAGTGGAATAAACAAACTCACATACATACAATCATACATGAACCCTAAATCGTTACACTCCTTTTTTGGGCAGTCGTGCAAAAAGCGTGGCTGAGGGTTCAATAACTTTAGACAGGCGAAGTCAGTTTAAAAAGAAGTAGCTGACCCCGCGACTTCACAAGTGCGAACTGACACGTGAGAACCAAAATACCTACTTGAATGTAAAACTTGGTAATTGCAGTATGAAAAGCTATCCCGTGAGTAAGCCTCATTAAATGGTCAGATGAGCTACAAATTTCCCTGTATTTATTTCTGGCACATTTCAATGAGCATGTTTTTTTTTACCTTTCAGTAGGTAATATTTACACTTTCTTAATGATTAAACAAACAAATTAAACAAACACATTATTTTTACATAATTGGTGCTTGCAACATGCGTTGTATTTTAGGAAAGTAGGAATTTGAAAATCAGCGCTGTTTGTTGTAAGTTTTATAAGAGCCTGTTACAGTTGCTGCCTCAAGATCATGGTGAACGCGCGACCAAAGCGACCAAGAAAATTTATTTTTAAATATATTGATTCAGTGTATTATTTATTAATGTTAATATGTTACTAGCTTTCGCCCGCAACTCTTCGTTCACGCGGACTACAGTTTATCGCGAAAAATACATCCGATGTTTTTCTAGGATATTAAAAACCAATGCAAAAGTAAGTAACCAACGCACCAACGCTTTTGATGTTTTTTGAGACTTGTTATTTATTTCACTTCCATGAAAACCGTTCCCTACAGTAAGTAATCAACATTTTCCGGTTTTCACGTGGAAACACACCAATTTCCGGAATAAAAGTATCATATGTTTTATTCCAGGGTATAAGCGTTCTCCATTCCAAATTTCATCAAAACTTGTCTTGCTGTTATCGCGTTAAAACTACCCAAACAAAAAACAAACAAACGTTTTCACTTTTATATATTGGTGTGGATTTAAGTATCTTCCAACTTTAACGACACTGTGGCGGAGTCAGTATTCTATAATAACAAAAAAGTTTCATACAGATGTTTAACACCATTTTTGATTTTTGAATTTCGCAAAAGCGCTTCTTATCCTACTGATTCAATATGATAGGCCCTCTATTAATCTTAAAAAAGAAGCTATGGCGGTTTGGCCTGTGCTGCGATTATAAGAATCGTAAGTATAGATTACTGCAAGAAAGCACCGGTAAAAATATAGACACATTTTATGTGTTTAATTTTAAGGATTGTTCCTAAAATTTGGTATTAAGATCTTCACTCTGTAGGAGTAAATGCCACTAAAAATATATTAAATATTAAGAATTGAGAAGTAAGTTTTTAAAGACATGACAAACTAGGAAAACTGTTCTTAAGTTTCTGAAGCAATGTGTATCACTGACTTTACACGTCGCCTCAGCAGACATAAATCTGCCTTTACAACTGCATAAATTTGTCGATAGATCGATTTTCGTATCCGGTCTGACTTTACTCCAAGCATCCTAAACTACCCAGAAACAGTAAGGACATTATAGAAAAGTCACGAAGGGTATGCGAAGTCAATCTGGTAATTTTAGTGGGAGAATTATAAATCTTGACAGTGTGCTTGAATATATTCCCAATTCATGTTTAAATCAATCAACCTTCTAGTAATTTGAATAGTGCAGAACACTAACATTTTTTAAAGACTAAAACGGTTTTCTGAAAGAAAAAAAATGCGTTATCGAAATCAGGTGTAACATTAACTATTAGTACTGATAGGAGGAATTAGCTACTATAGAATGGCACCATGCATCAAAAACAACGCAATACACCGAGGTTAATTGGACGATCATTCTTGCTAGCATTAAGTTCGCCTGCATACCTATATTTTGTGTGCAATAAAGAATGTTATATCTATCGTTAGATTTGTCTAAATTATCCATACTGGTTATAGATTACACATCCTGTTTGTTTTGTATTGGCTTTCTACGAAACCTAACGATAAAGAAAGCATCGGCTTTGAGAGAAAACATTAAGATTTGTTTATGTTCAGTTTATTGGGTGCCAGATTGAGATTTGAATTCAGAGATACTAAATCAGCGGGAATGACTTGATCAATGAAGAACTGTTCCAAATTTAGTATTTTGAGAAGTTTATTAGGTCTTTAACAGCTATGACCTAAATAAACGAGAAGCAAGTCAAACCGGCAAAAAAATCTTTTATATTGGGTATGTTTTCTATGATTAAAGCGTCTAACTAAAATAATAATGACATTGATCATAATACAAAAATACTAGAGTAACACGATACATTACCTAAATTACTATTGGTATTAATAAAAAAGAACTATAATTATTCACTCGTATGAGTGAAAAATAAGTAATTTTTTGAATTAAATGATTTAAAGCTTTGATAATGTTCACAAAATATGCCAACAATATATCAAAACTAACTGCACTGACGTCAAACAGATAGACAGAGACAATAATTTTTCCACCACGTCTCGAGTTATTATCTCCAAGCCCCGAGAATGAGGGTGTTCACTAATCGTATTAGACCTGACAGTTATCCCCAATTCATCATAAGGGGAGTCAGTGTTGAAGATGCTATGTATAGAGATGGTAAAAATATAAGCAGAGGAGCATAGGTAGGATGCATTGGTCAAATATATGCTCCTTTGAGTGGCCGGTTGGTCTAGTGGCTAGTGACCCTAGGAACGAAATCAAACGGTCGCGGGTTCGAATCCTGCAAGGTGCAATCATTTGTGTGATGAGCAGAAATGTTTGTTTCCGAGTCATGGATGTGATATTCGTATTTATGTATGTTTATCCGTTATCTAGTGCCCATATTACAGCGTATCCTAGTTTGGGGCTAGGTATTTGGTGTGGAATTGTCCCAAATATATTATTATTATTTATTATTATTGTACTCAGACTCAGCTTAGATGCAAAATCAAGTTTTTTTAACGCTGAATTGTGACCGATTCATGACAATTTTCTTTGCTTAGTCTACTTATTGTTTTAATTTGTTTTTGATAAATGTATTTTCTTTCTTTTGTTCTTTTCATTCTTTGAGACTGCTGCCCATCCAAGGCTAATACGTCTGTCAATCTCATTTCTTTGGTTGTCTTTACCCATTTTGATCTTTTGATCCAGGTACACATAGTTTTCAACACGATTTATAATTGTGTTACCCACTTTTATAGTTTCCGGACTAGCAGTTTCTGAAGTCATTATCTTGGTTTTATCCAGATTAATTTCAAGAACTACCGCTAGTGATGCTTCGTGAAGTTTTTGGATCATATATTGAAGCTCCTGTGGTGTACTAAAAACAGAACTATATCATCTGAATATCTTAGATTTGATAAACGTATACCAGATGTAGAAAGGCCTCGGTTTCCCCATTTTTAAAAACGTCTCCTAAAACCAAGGTAAAAGGCTTAGGTGATAATGCATCTTCCTGAGTCCCTTTCTGATAGTAATAGGGATTTAGTTCAGGCATTGACACTTTCATTGTTGCATTTTTGTAGATATTGGCTATAAGCTCTTTGTATCTGTGATCTATTCATGTTTTCCTCAACAACTGTAATACTGCCAAGTTTCTACACTACGTAATGTTTTAAAAGTAAAGTTAAACTGAATCTTTTATCTCTTGTGCAACTTCCTTATCGTGATTATGCTCTCCCTCGTCTATGATACCACCTCCACCTATTTGTTTAATCCCATCACCTTGACACAGACGTTTTTTGATTAACGATCCCCACGAGATCTGAACTCCATTGTTCCTTTGAAACTCCGACAGTCATTTATCAAGCTTACTGCACACTGGAAATTAACGCCACGGCTCAATCAAAGAACTTTTGCGCACAAGATATTGGCTTCTGGCGGATCAGGGTTGGGGCACAAAAAGTTAAGCCACCGGCGCGTCGGTCGTAGAACGTCGTCATGGGTTTGACTATACTGCAATCGTTTTTGATTAATCTTTGCTATTCTGTTCTTGTTCAGTATGTGTACAGTTAGGTGAAGCAAGGGAAGGTTAATGAGTTTAACAGTCTATGTATGTATGTATGTTTATATACCTATATGTATTTGGGTATGTAGATGTTAGCACAATAGCGTCGCTCCTATTGGTCCGATTTTGACAAGCAAGGTTTCAATAGATTCGTCTTCAGGTATGGAGTGTCATAAGCTATTATTATTATTATTATTATATATATTTTTACCCGACTACGGTGAACAAAAGGAAGGGTTATGTGTTTAAACTAAAAACTTGGTCCGATTTTGACAAACAAGGCATCAATCGATTCGTATTCATCGCAAGAATGTCATAGATTTTATTTTTTCATCGTATATCTTGTTTATTTTACTCTACTTTTAAAATAAATGAACTACACTATTGATTCAATTAATTATTATTTTGGTTATATTCTTTATCTCTAATTTAATTTGGAATTAACGTAATTATTCTGATGGTTATTAATTATACCTACCTCTAAACATAGTTTTTTTTATTACGGGCTAGGTAATCATTTGACCACGATCTCAGCTAATGAAAAGCAATGAAGTGGTCGAAGATGTAGCACACATTCCTCTCCTTATCCGTTTTGATAATAATTAAAGAAGAAGCGTAATGCTTCATTCTAATTCGAGGTATTTCAACCATAAAAGGGTAGCGTTTTGCTAATAGTGTAGTCGTATGGTGATCGAAATTTGATGTGGGAATCAGATTGTGAACTAGTTATATGTTATTAATCACCTCTTTGTCTTTATCTCTCTCTTTCTGTCTCTGTAAATATACCACATGGTGGTGGGGTAAGAATTATTTGTGTAGAAAGTTGTAGTGCCTGTTCCCTACGTAGTATGGTGAAGGGGAATTCACGTGAAAATACCATGTCAACCTACATGTCAGTGAACTTAGCAGATCATTGTCCAGCAGATCAAAAATAAATGAGAGTTCTTGTCGCATGCAGCTGAGTTCTATAGTTCCTGATACTTTTTAGGAATAGTTCTAGTGTTTTCACCTAAAAAAAGTCAATTGACAAAATGATCTGCTAACTTCCCATAGCAGATCATTTGTCAGCAAATCAAAAATAAAGGAGAATTCTTGTCGCATGCAGGTGAGTTCTACAGTTCCTGATACCTTTTAGGAATAGTATCTAATATATCATATTCACAAAATTATTTGAAGCCTGGGTTTTGATAAAGTACCTAGGTAGGTAAGTAACCTTAGGTTTAAGTTTATTTTTGTACATTGTAAAAATAATTTATTTGTATAAAATGGAGTATAATTCAGATGTAAAATAATAAATAATTTGATCTTTCATATGTTGCCAATAAAACAGGTTGCAAAAACTATAGTAGATCATAATAATATTACATATTTTATGACATATTGTCATGTAATGTTACTGACGTCAATAAATAATTCTCTATGAGCAATTTTGTAATGATTTTGTTTTCATTGGTACTTTAATCTGTATGAGAAGAGCAGCTCATAATAAAATTATATTGAATAAAATAAAGTAATGTAAATACCATAAATATGTGTACGGGATAATGGTGGTAAATACAGTACCTCTGCAAATCCAAATTTCACCATTGCTTGTATGCTGGTGGGCAAATATTATGTACTTAATAACAGTTAAATATTGAAACCAAGTGAAAAATATATGTCCTAGTAATGTGAAGTACAAAAAATATGCCCATATTCGTTTAAATGTCAAAATAGATAAAAGTTATTAACCATTTTTTCATTCATAACATTCATGTTAAAATCTCATTAACTTAATATACTACTATCTTTGCATGAATAGACATTGCTCTATCTATGTACGAAACTTTGTTAAACTAAATACCTAGCAATTTTTTATACAATATTAGTACGTTTGTACAGACTATAACTCATAATTTATATTTCTGCCTCTTTACACACTGCATAACATGTTCTCATTATTTACAAATCTCGTTCTGTCTCATAAATCTAAAACATCTATTAACTAAGCCCTTCACAACGAATCAAAATCGTTTCCCGAACCATAAATAAATCGGAACAAAACTAACAACTACAGCTATTGCAGTGATAAATCCCAAGACACCAGAAACATTGGTGGCAGGTCAGGCTCGAATGGTTGGTTGAACTTTATGGTTGTTGGCAGACACTGCACTCTGTCATTTAATGGCTGACCACAAGGTGACATGCCTCAATTAAAGAATTAGTTTGTGTAGACATTGACATTGTGAGTTCAAAATTGCTAAATTTTGCAGAATTCTAACTAGAATGTGGCTTTTAGACCTTGCTGTGTAGGAAAAAGTGCTTAATATTGGTAAGACGCGTAGATGTCTAAGGCTGGTGGTAGATTTGCTAGAACAGATGGCACTTGCTTGAAACTGCATTAAAGTTTAACTTACTCCTTTCTTTCCTACATAAAAGAAAACATAGAAATAAAAATAAATTTGCCGTTTGTAGCCATGAGAAACAGAAGAGAAGGAAAAATGCATTACAAAGTTTAAAAATACCTACTGTGCCTCACCACATGCATTCCTAGGATAGACACTCTAATCCCGCATCCATTAAACTTATCGCGTCAAAAATCAAACAATAGCCCGCAGGACTATCAACATAATCAACCCGCAATGACACAGCCGAAACTACCCCAAAGTATTTACATTACCGACTCAAAATTAACCAAACAATATTAATCATATTCCCCAAGTCAAAGCGCCCGAAAGCTGAGCACACGATAATGATATATGTGATATTTGATGATAAACAATCGAGGTCATTTATTATCTGTCCGTTATTTGACAGGCGGTAGGCAGATGTCATTTGTCATTTTCCTGGAGCCGTAGGTCCCTTCGTTACGCCGCCGCTACCTCCGACTTAGCTACTAACAGATGTAAAATAAAATACATCTCAAATCTAACTCTATTCGTATTACGTTAAGGTTGATAATGATTCGTGGAAATAATCAATCTTGATTGTTTTCAGCATGAACGATTATGATAGATGAAAGAGTTAGCGCACCCACAAAGCCGTCGAGATAGTATCTCTGACAGAGCTTTATTGAGACGACAATAAGGTTGATGTTCCTGTTATCACGACTGGTACAGACGAAGCAAAACGTGTTATTGAAGTCGGAACAGTAATGGATGGGGATAGGGAGTGCGTGAACGCTGTCGGAGATGTATTGTTATCGGCATGTTTATCTGTATACGAAGATCGTTTCAGTAAATAATTACCTTTTTAAAAGAATAGCCCGTCTCGGCTACCGGTAATATATTCATTATATCAGACATCTTACAAAGCGCCATTAAATAAAATAAAAATATTTTATAGCTATGTCGAGGGTCATGATATAATCGTTGTTTATAGTGACGGGGACATATTTAGAATTAATACTCATTTGGGATTGTTTAATTTGCTGTTGAAAACATTCTAGTCATTCTCTTTTACAAGTCAGTTATCCCATGCTTCTGGGCAATTAGCTCTCGAAATAAAGTTGTGGTGATGGCGTAAAAAGTTTTGACAAGACGGAAGTTGGGAGAGATTCACTGTTTATAACTCAGCGCGGTCACGGGGCACAAAATGTTGTAATGCAGTATGCGTGTAGAACATTTTTATAAGCGAATGTATTTTGGGGTGGTCCCACGGGATGTCACGTCAGTGGCGGATGTGTCTACTAAATCAAATGTTTAATTTCCACGGCGAAACAACGGGCATTGTGCCGCTCACCCTTTCAAAAGGATGTTCTTTTGCATACATAAAATATGAAACACAGTTTTTGTCCGCGCAACCATTTGATTTTAACGCGAGATAAAATAAATCGTGAGCTTTAAATGGTTGAGCAAGTATAATTTATTACGCTTCAACTGCTACTTGATACACTGGTTGCATTTTTTATCGCAAGTTTTTTAGCGTTGTGGTGTCATTCTGAGTTATGTAAGTCTATTTTTTGCTAGCTTGTCATTTTTTTATCGTCGATCCAATCTATTACATCTATTAATTTCAATTATAGCGTCTTACGCTTAGGTATTGAGCAGTTTTTCTTGGTGTTCTATTTATTTTTTTCTCAGTATTTTGTTTCGTAAAATTTGGAATGGGATCTAAATTCCCTTGTTGGTGTGTGCTTTTAAAATATTCAATAGATTGTATAGCACTCCCGCCTCTGTCAAACGCATTCTTTTCTTCATTACTCTTGCTTGACGCTCTTGGATTAATCTTTCATTGTACAGTATAAAGCCTACGCTGTTTTGTATTGTTTTTTTAGAGTCTAATGGAATTGGTTGTATGAGTTGCGTTTTTAAAAGCATTGATGTTGTTGATTGGTAATTGTGAAGTTAACTGAAAGTTTTTTGAATAGTTACGACATTTTTTCATGTTAATTATCATCCATTTTTATCAATGTTTTGACAGTTAACGCTAAAACATATTATGAAAGTTAAAAACCATAGAATTTGTCATTCACCAAATGACATTCTGATTTCCTTAATTACAAATAATGCATCCAAGTTTTAATAATCATCAATATATCCGCTATATTACTACTTCACATTGCAGCCAACTGTATTGGCCCCTTATCCTTTTCAACGCAATTTAAAAACCGTAAACAAATAACAACCAAACTCGCTTCCAAAACAAATTTCGATATTCGAAAGCTAACAGCCAGTCATTTAACAAGCAAGCTTTATACAACTGACGTTAATCAACTGGAATCAATCAAGACTGAACAAACAAGGAGAGTACCAGTGATAATACATAGTCACTATCGTAACAGAGAAACAGGGGCACAGGGGGTTTCAGAAGCAATTTTTCGTAAGCACCTGACAGAGTCAATCCATCGCGAGCGCGGTATAAAAACGTCTAGCGCCAACGCTGACTATGATCAAGTGCTGCCTTTATGAATAGGGTTACCAGACTTACCAGTTGTATTGAGTAGTCAAGAAAAAATTACGAGTTTAATTTTTTATATCTCTTCTCGAATAATAAACAGATATAAAATAGGAATACTGAGCATTGAATTCAAAATTACTTCTTTGTTTCTACCAGCCATGTATATAATAGCCATGCATAGACATCCTAGCCAAAACAATTAGTTTTTCATTTATCCACACAGTGTTGTATACAATTGAGTGACGATATAAGCAGGTTGCTCGTCTGTTATGTGTATGAACCACAGAAATCGGAATTTAATATAGAATTGATGTGTACTACCTCAAACTATCGTGAACGCATGTCACCAACTCGCCGCTACTACTACAAACACATACAATATCTACGTCATGCCCACGTAGGTTCCGAGAATGTTGTGCAAACTAAATTGAGCCGTAAGTGTAGTCAATTAACGTTGCAAATACGTACCATTAGTTCTCTTACACACACATGGATATCAATTTGTTTGTTTGTTGTTAGTGACTATGTTGTCTACACTTGTGCTTGACACAAAATAGCGATGATAACGTTAAAACTGTTATACCAGGGTAACATATACCATACCAATAAAAAAAATGATTGTTTTTTTGTTTGTGGAGCTTTCACGCGATAACGGCAAGACGGATTTTGATGAAATTTGGAATGGAGAAAGCTTATACCATAGAATAAAACATAGAATGCTTTTTATTTCGGAAAATTGTAACTTTCCATGGGAAAACTGGAAAATGTTGATTACTCACTCGTAAGGAACGGTTGCCATGGAAACAAAATAATAAGTCTGTCAAGAAACTTCAAGAGCATTGGTACTATACCTACTTTTGCATTGGTTTTTACTATCCTAGAAGAATACAGGGTGCTTTTTCGCGATAAACTGAAGTCCGCGCAGACAAAGTCGCAGGCGGGAAGGCTAGTATTGAATAAAATGAAAATATTACGTACTTTCAAGTATGTACTTCAATATTCATTATTGTTTTTTTAAATAAACTAGTAACAACAAAAAACATACATAAACTTTTAGTACAGTATTAGTTTAGTGATTTATTCTAAGACATACAAACACTTACGTACTTTCAAGTATGTACTTCAATATTCATTTTTTTTTTTAAATAAACTAGTAACAACAAAAAAATACATACATAAACTTTTAGTACAGTATTAGTTTAGTGATTTATTCTAAGACATACAAAAGTTATTATTTAAAAGGTCAATAGATAACCAAACTAATATTAGAAAATCAAAAGTTGCTATATCTTTGTCTGTCTGTTTGTTACATTTTCACGATTATCTAAACGGCTGAGCCAATCTTGATAAAATTTGGTTTGGTGAAAGTGTGAACGCTAGGGAAGGACATGGATACTTTTTATTGTGAAATTTGGTATGGTGATAGTTAGATCCGTGGAAAAGGAGACAATATTTTTTGTAGCGATAAACTTTACTCCACGTAGACAAAGTAGTCACGGGAAAAAGGTATCATTAAATCAATAAATGAAAATTGATTACTAACAACTAATTGATGACTAATCCTTTACTGTCCTGTAAAATGTAGAAATTTATTTAAAAACTAGAAATATCAAATTTAAATATATATTCACCTAAACATTTTTCTATAGATTAAATTTATTTTTGTCTTTAAGCACAGCACAGCACACAGCACAGTATGCCTATTAGTTATTTGTACTATAAGAGTCATATTTAAATTGCAAAGTCCGCACATTACTTGTTTTTTATATTATGTTAAAGTAGCTGTGCCCATGGATTCGTCTACGTAGACATTCATCTGGGATAATAATATACTATGTTATTCAAGGACTAAAATTATCTATAAAGTCAAAATTCGTTCAGCCGTCAACAGTTTTTTTATTCGATTGCTCGACTTCTACATAGATTATTCTCATTAGATTAAGATACAAAGAACACTATTTTTCAATTCAAATCCTTATAGCTATCCAACAATGAAAACTGAATTTTTATCAGTCCAGTAGTTTTTAATGGGAGAACATACAGACAGATACCATTTAAAAAAACATGTTTAGTGGCTTATTTTAAGGCCCTTAAATAAAATTTTGTTTTAATTATGTTATTATCAGTGAAAACACAAACTTTTTGTAACTTACTGCGTTATTATAAGTTATAGATAGAAGATCATGGAATGTCACACACATATCACAAGCTAGTAAACGTTTTCTGCGGCTTTACGAATAAGAATTTGTGACCCGACGTTGTCTTTCACTGCGTAGTGCATTGCTGTTTTTAGTACGGTACGGTCCAGACATTATCGAACATAACAGACAATATAATTGAAAAGTAATGTAAGTTACAATAAAGAGGCGAACTGTGACTATCATATTACTTGATTGGGTGTTTTATATTTTTAGTGTATCTACTATCTATTAATACTATAAAGAGGAAAGATTTGATTGTTTGTTTGTTTGTAATGGATAAACTCAAAAAATACATAACTGATTTTAAAAATTCTTTCATTTCTAGAAAGCTACATTATTAGCGAGTAACATGGGCAGTATATTATTTTTCAAAAACTTTTATTTCTGTACAAGAATTGCAATAATTTAACACGAGGTGTAGAAAATTTGCAAAAATTACGAATACTCTGTATAAGGAACGTTGCCATGGAAAAGAAATAATAACAAGTCTGTCAAGTGCGTGAGTAATAATGCAGGGCCATTATTCTCTATGAACAGTCACACGCGTAACGCGTCTCGCTGTGGAATCGTTCGGAAAAGTACGGCAATTCTCGAACATGCACAAACAATTCCACGCAGATATCTTAATGCGGCGCGTTACGTGGCCGAGTGGCAATAAAGAATAAGGTCCCTGTTTTCTATGGTCAAAAACACTACTGCCAATTATTTTGTATTAAGCTTACTGGCGATTTTGTTAAGAAGTAACGACGTTTATAAAAATGCTACAAGTGAGAAAAATGCCACGGTGTGAGTTCTACCAATAAACTCGTTAGACACAAAAAATACTTAACCGATTTTATAAAATTATATACGTTGCGTAAACATTTCGCTAATAACTAGCTTAAAAGCTAAAAAAACACGACTGCCCCGCCAAAAAAGAGTTTTTGCCAATAAATTATATATTGTTGGAATGGGCTTATCAAGACCTTCAATTTGATATGTTTTTCGAGTTTGAAAATGGTGCCATACTGCCGCAATAATGAATGTTAAAAAAAAATAGCCTATGTTACTCGGGGAGATGTAAGGATT
Source organism: Alsophila aescularia (assembly GCA_946251855.1). Lineage (NCBI taxonomy): Eukaryota > Metazoa > Arthropoda > Insecta > Lepidoptera > Geometridae > Alsophila > Alsophila aescularia. The sequence continues at coordinate 31,506,357 of OX276375.1, forward strand.
CTAACGATACCCCATATACCTAAATCTGTTCAGGCATTTAAAAGTTATGGTGGAATAAAAAAACTCACATACAAACATACATGAATGCTAAAAACATAACACCCTTTTTTGGGCAGTCGTGCAAAAACAAATGACACAACCCCACCCGGTTTTTTAGGGTTCAATTACGCCTACTGGCATTAAACTTTAACTATTATAAAGAGAAAAGATGTGATTTTTGTATGTTTGTTTGTTTGAACAAACATACAAAAGTTGTTGTTTTTGTGATGTTTGATGTTTGTCTATGACTGAACTCCACAGCGTCACCAGACGGTGGGGAGGGCGGCAAAAACGCTCCGCTGCAATGAAACAGACACAGTCCCACCCGGTTTTTTAAACCAAAGTAAGTTTAATTACGCTTACTGGCGTACTCCTTAAGTTAAACAGAATTATACTATAGACAAAATAGTACATCAATATAAAACCTATAAATAAAACATTAAAGCAAAGAGAATAGGTACAATGCATTATAGGAGTGTAAAGAATTGTTATTAACATAGTTTGTGTAAATAAATTGTTGTTATCATTTTGTGCAAATTAAGTATTCAAGGTAAGATAGTGTTGTTACCTATGTTTTATTTGTCCAAATAAAGTACCTACTAATTTTATATTTCTATATATCTACACGTGCGAAGCCAGGGCGGGTCGCTAGTGTTATTATAAAATGGCATTAATACTTAAAGAAAATACTTACCGATGAAATGATTATCCTTTTATTGGTATGATTGCAACTCGCGGAAGAATTTCCTCAGTTGGATATGCTGCAGGATACCATGTTTACTATTGCACTGTTCAAGAACAACTGATCGATAACACTGGTGTCGTATTAAACACCATTGTGGCGACAAGTTACCCGCGTGCACAAACGTTCTATTGCTATTATTATTCAGATTTCTGTGGTACGAACTTATTTTAATAAAAAGTTAGTAGAGATCATCATATTAATATTTTTTGCCTAGTCTATAAAAAAATACAGTTCATCAAACAAGTCAGTACTTTTCTTACCAAGAGCTATTACCACTAAACAACATTGTTTCTACTTGTCATCTTATTCTACCTGTCATCAAAAAAGGTAGAGCTGAATATTTCACAATAGCAAAACATCTTCATCAGTTGCATTGGATTGTAACTGACTTTCTAGTAATACACATATTCATTGACTGTTATTTTTCAAGTCCAAAATGCTTGCCTGACTTGAAAAAGAACCTGACTTAAGTTCTGTTATCACACGGAATTTCAATGACGCTCCTAAAATAATCATATAGATATCACCGCCAGTATTAATGAGCAACAAAAGACTATTCACAAACTTTCAATCGATTACCACAACATCAAAAACACGTGATAAATTATCTGAAAAACAATGAGCTCAATTACCCCGCAGTAAATTAACGCGATGCGACGATAAACACTGCAAACGTGCAATTAATTAACAACGTCGCCAACAAATTTCGTGTCTACTCGACAGACGGACAAAAACGGAACATAATTTATGCGTGCGGCAACCCTGGTGGGGCGGCAGGTTGAAAGAGTCAGGCGTGATTGATGACGCTGTGCCGCTTACACCTAACAACTGCCTAGAACCGACAAACTGTTGCAACGTCACCTCTAATGAAAACAGTAAGGATAGTACTTTGAAAATTACTATAAAACTTAGCAAGGGCATGTTGTAAAAACGTTAATATAGACTTGTCTTCGATCATGCAACAAAAATTAAAATTGAATGATCAATGTTATAATTGAAGTATGTAGCTTTATTTTACTGATGATAAGCAAGACTACGGCTATAGTATCTAATAAAATTTTGCAAAACCTTGATTTATCTATGAAGTTTGTATTGAGCCTTAAAAATAACGTGTGATAGTTATGTCTAAAAGCTAAGTATGGAAAAAGTGTATGTTTGTATACGAATATCAAATGGTTAATAATTTTATTTATTGCTTACTGCCTGTTATAGCACAGTGACTTTGCCCACGGGATAGCATAAGACAATCTGCAGATATTTATTATTAAGGATAGTAATAGTAAGTAGATACGTATAACAGCGACAGTATGCATGAGTCACAAGCACAGTGAAAATGATGACCATTCCGCAAAAAATACTGCAATAGTCAGTAATACTTATCTTCATTATAACAAGGACTAATTGACGTAATCCTTTGGGCACTGCGTATTCTAGCACACATTACGTTAATGTGCGATATATTAAGTTCGGTGCTCGAAGGGTTAAGAAACATGCAAAGGTTTTAAATAAATACATAATTAGGCAATTAGATGAAGTAGTGACCTAAATCCAGTCTAAAAGATATTAATTCTACATCGTCTATAATAGAAAACAGAGCCATGACATGCATGTTTTGTGTCAAATCATCCTGTAATGAAAAATATGAATTTGTTAAGGGCCCCTTCGTCCCCATGGCATTAAACTGAAGGAGATTGAACCACATGAATTTACGACCAGAAATTTAAATACAAAGCTCGATATAGTGATAATTTATGAATGAATCAACAATTCCAATTCAGTCGTGTTTAGTATTGAACAACAAAAAATAGTTGTCTACAACAATAGGTGTATAAATATGGGTTTCTGTTATACTCTTTTATTGTGCTCGCTTTCCACTTGATTTGGTTTGTATTTGTTCATTGTTAGGTGAAGTCATATTAATTGCTTTCTGAAAAGAAACGTGTTATGTTACGCTTTTATATATCTTCTTATCATTATTCACGTGAAAGTAGTTTTTATTATTATCTAGCCATGCGATTTGACTAAAGGTAGACTCACAGAATAAATGTAAACGATAGAGTGAGAATTTTACAACACTCATGGTAGACCAAAATGAAATTATATTAAAAACTGCTATAAACTATAAAGAAATACAACATTCACCCAAGAAAAAGTAATAAACGCAAAAATCAGTAAGGGGCAGCTAGAATGTTATTATTCAATAAATACAATCAATGAAAATAAAATAGTTCCTTATATTAGACGACAATAATTGCTTCATAAAGATTGATTGACTCTGGTGCATTATCTATAATCTTCCATACTTATATTACTGCCGTAAGTACCAAAAAGTCTATAAACATTATTTAAATACATGGTCTAGGCCAATGAGATTTTACCAATACAGACGTCATACCCATTATAAAACACTAAAAAACACGGCAAAATTGTACTATAGCTACTTACATAGAACTTAAACAACTATATTTGCATCACTGAAGAGGCTAAAAGATCACAGAGATATACTGATTCACGTCGTCAGAAAGAGATACACATATATTCTCATTTACAGAGAGTTGCAGTAAGCGGCCGATCACCAATCACCGCCGATGACGGCCTGTGACGTCACGTGCGTGGCTAGCAGCTAGAGTAAAGTGGAGCAAAATGGATGGAAGGGTTTATTCAAGATGGAAATAAAATGTTTTTTTTTGAAAAACAAATACTTTCATAATAATCCATACCAATATATAAAAGTGAAAAGTTGTCTATTTGTTTGTTTGTTTGTTTGGGGAGCTTTCACGCGATTACGGCCGGCTGGAATTTTGATGAAACTTGGAATCGAGATAGCTTATACCCTGGAATAAAACAAAGGATACTTTTTATCCCGAAAAATTGAAAGTTTTTACGAAAACTGAAAAAATGTTGATTACTCGCTGTAAGAAGCGGTTGCCATGGAAACAAAATAACAAGTATGTCAAAAAACATCAAGAACGGTGCTATACTTACTTTTGCATTGATTTGTATGATTGATGTTGTATACCATTTTATAGCTAAAACAATATACTTTGCACTTTGTGGCAATCGCCACTCGCGGGACACTAAACACAAAATTATTTTGCAAAAAACAAAAATGTCTAAATTAGACTATACATTTTCGTCTTTTGCATTGCCACTGTATACTTTCCTTAAAATTATTTTATTTTAGTTTAGTTAAATGATACAAACTTATCTGGTAAATTTGCACTCGAGCCCCAAGATACAGGCCTCGTGTTAGCTGTTTGGGGTTCGCCGACAATCTTGTTTGATGTTTCACCGTTTGTTTTTTTCCTATTTGTTTTTACTTTTATTAATCTCCTTTTGGCAATTAAAAATCATTTATCATTATCATTTTAATATGTTCCTTACAGTATTATTAGACGTAATAACACAAAATACAAGCTATAAATCACTAAAAACAATTAAAATAAAAAATCTCAATCACTCACAGTGATCGATGAACACGCTAGGACAACCCGAACTCACAAAAAAAACGATTGGGACCGAACCACTTTATTATCCAATAAAATCGCTCTTTTCAAGCTGTTTTCAAATAATTATGTAACACAAATACAATACTCTATCCTAATCCAATACAAATAGGGTTGCAACTCCGCTAGACTCCCCGGCTGAAGATCAGCCGTGGCCTACGGGTCGAAGCGCAGACTGACGATCATCAGCCGTTGGTAAGCCCCAACACCCTCTAGCATCATACGACCAACTATAAACGCTGCGCGCCATTATCGCGTTCTCTCTGTCGCTCTTACACGTAACCCGCTACTTGTCTCGTTCGTGTAGGTGGCGAAGCGGAATCAACTGTTGCTATGTTGGCAACAGTTGATTTAGGGTAGAATGAAATTTATTATTTTCTATTTTCAATACCGTAAACAGTACTTAAAAATGAAAAGACACATCCTTCCTGCCTTTAACAGTCGTCCTTGTGTATGTAGTGCGCTTTCTAAACACACATGATGGCATTTTTGATTAATTTTTATGTTTCGGGAGTCGGGGGATTTACGTTTTGCGTCGTTGCCACTCTGTTTGGGACTAAGTCGACACAGGCTGATTAGCTTGTGTTTACTTTGCCACGCAGAGCGGGGTACAACGTATCTACCTCAGTTTATATATATAACATCATTGGTCTAGGCGGCGTACTTGGTATCTCAAACCGATGAGTAGAAGCCGAGCAATCGACAAAAAAAGGGTGGGGCTATGTCAGGGGTGTACGGCTGTTTGTTTGTCGTGTAACATCCACGCCACGTAGAATTTGATTTGATCCTGGAACCCTCTTGTTTGCTTTATGCTCGAGTTTAGGGCACCGTTGTGAGCTCCAGAACTTCTTCTTTCAAACAATATGTAGTACATACTATCCAGGCGCTGCAGCCAATTTTGAAATTTTAACATTTTTTCCACCCCTTTTTATAAATGTCTTAACTAGAGTTTTTGCAAACTTTCTCATATTGAATCGAAGAATCTCAACGTCACTAAACTAAAACTTCGTCTAAAACGTCTTTACTAAATCACCCCAACCCGCAATACGCTATCCTGTCTATATCGCGGTTAATACCGAATTATAGATCACTAAAACATCATTTTTGCTCTGTGTGTCCTGACAAAAAATAAGTTTATTATAAACCGTTTAAAAAAAGCTTTTATGCAGTATCCATGTTATGATAAATTTTAGAATGGGCTATCACAATTAAATGCGTATACAACATTTCGTGTCTATGCTGTTAACCGTTGAAAAGTTCCCTAATCATGAGCCAACCCGGAGAGCAGCAACCATGTCATGGTAAAACTTTAAACCGGCTCGCAATAATATAATGCGTACACAAAATTTCGTGTCTGTGCTGTTAAACGTTGAGGAGTTTCCTAGTCAGGAGCCAAACCAGAGTTAAGCAGACATGTCATGGTGAAATTTCAAACTGGCTAGCATAATAGAATATGTACACAAAATTTCGTTACAGTGCTGTTGACCGCTGAAGAGTTCCTTTATCTGGAGCTTTTCTTGGATTTCGATTCAGGTCATGCTTACCATAAACATGCATTGTCATCGGAACTAAACCAACGGAAGTCATCGGAACTAAGCAAAAATTCAACTCCGTAGGATAAGAGAAAGTGGTTCTAATTCAGCTTGCAAGATTTGACCTAAACAAACATACATACGAATATATACAAACACTGCATATTACATCATCGAGCTGACTATATTATAAAAGGTAACAAGTTAAATTATTATTTAATACAAATAACCTGCAAACAAAATGATTGAATACGAGATGACCGCCCGCAAAAATTAATCACACTAATATTACTCGTATAAAAGCGAAAATTTGTTTGTATGTTTGTTTGTACGAGTGTGTGTGTATTTTGTTTCTTCTTTACGCTTAAACGGCTGAATGGATTTGGATTAAATTTGGTACGGGGGTAGCTTTTACCATGGATTAACACAAAGGAAAAATCCCGGAGAAATGTATGGTTCCTGAGGGACATGGGTGAAACCGCGGGGTGCAGCTAGCATTTATATAAATTTAATATTTATTTTTTAACTACTTACACTACCAACTTACATATTTTACTTTACTTTAATAGTTGCAATTTCAACATTAGACTAAAGTACTAACATTAACTTGAATAATCTAAAATATAAATTTTTATATAAGTAGCTTAAAATAAAATTGCAAAAGTTAAGAATTATAAATTTTTGAAATGATGTTTTAAAGACCTGTATTTTGATTTTTTTCTCATTCGATAGGTTTTGGCCTACTTTTGTTCTGTCGGAAATACAATATGGTAGCTGTAAGCCGCCATATTAGTTTTCTTGACACTTCATATATCCTATAGCACCCTCATGATCAAGTCGAATCCAATGATAGCTCATTTGTCAAAATCTATTAAGCCGTTTATGCTGTAGGACGTGCCAAACAAACAAACAAACATACATACAACGCAAACACATAACCCTCCTCAGTCGGGTAAAAATATTACACCAAAATTAGATCTCTGGAGCGTATAGTTACAGGGTTATATAAGCGAGACGATAATAAAACTCTTTCGTGACGTTCCAATTTTTTTAGTCATGGTACCTCGTATGTATCGGGACGATTTTAAAGAAGTTTCACGTCAACAGCTATTTGACGCCTGAAGGAATTTTGAGTATCGGTATTTTAGGTCCTGGAATAGCACATAGGGCAATCATAACCCAGAGAAATGACTAAGAGGGGAAAATTAGTAATTAGTATTAGTTATTAGTAATTAGTAGTCTAAAAGAAAAATGGTTGTTTGTTAGTCGTATGAGGTAGTGCTGGCCTCTGATGTCAGAGTTTATCAAGCCGCCCGAGGGCCTCTGATATGGCTTAACGACTGCTATTAATCAATAACAGCCGGGACCGACAGCTTAACGTGCCTTCCGAAGCACGAAGCGATGGAAAACCGCACATAACTTAGAAACGTCATTGGTGCGGAGCCTAGGTTTAATTCGGTATCGTTGGATACTAAATTGCACTACAGAACCGTTAGGCCACCATCGCTCTAAGAAAAATGGTAAGGAATAATAGAACAATATCAGACAAAAAAATATATTTCAAATTTAAGAACAAGTTATCAAAGTCTAAGCCAGAGTCTAACTCTCCGTTAAAATTTAAGTCCCTTCCAATAACATCGATGCAGTCTTGAGTGAAATTTCAAAGAGTAATAATTTATGCAGTTGGAGGCAGTCGAGCGCACCGCCCGCGCCGTCCGCCATCGTCTAGCCGCGTTCTTATCTCTAAATGAATCTGACACAGTTAATCCATATAAAGTTATTATTGCCTCGCCTTTCAACCGACTTAATTGGCTGCTACCAGCTAGTGTAAACTCGTGTGTTAGCGATAAAGTAACTGAATAAATTGTGGTTTTAAATACGGTTCACGTTTGCCGCTCACGGACGCGAATTGCATGCCCGCTCGTTTTTATTGCGCTCGTGTTCAACTAAACGATTTTTCCTCTGCATTGCTCGTAAATACGAAACACAAAGGATGCAGGTTTTTATGCGATCTTGATAAGTTCCCAGCTATTGTGACTTAAGAATTTAATTTGTCAAGAAATTTAAGCCAAGTTTAATCTGCTTACGTCTGGTACTGGTACCGTCCGTATCCCGAATTAGACCAGCGAGGCGTGTAGGCCATAGATTAAGTCGGATCTGGCTGTGAGACTGTTGCCAACGTCTCAATAAGCCGTTCTACATTTTTACGGTCCCCTATATCCGTTTCGCTGCGTAAATACACTTAATGACCGACATTTCGTGAACGCTTTTATTGTGAAGTTTTTATTATCGAGAAAATCATTTGTTTAGTCTACGTACGGTTATTGCGAGGAAACTCGGTGCTTTTGGGGTTTATTGAGGTACATTATTACCCTTTTATAAGGCGTCTTAATGCAGAAACATCGCCTGTAAGCTTCGAAACGCCGAACAGCGGATAGTCATAATTAAAATTTGATGTTAATCTGCGAATATGATTACACGTTCCGTTCTTTTATTACGTTGCAATCTTAACAGGCGCTTTTTAACTCGATAAAAATTATAGCCACATCTTGAGTTTTGATCTCTTATTACAAAGTTAATGGCCGTAAATTATAGCTTTTTATTTCTTATGTAAATAGAACCAGAGAAATTGCTATCTGCTGTACTTGAAGTCAGACGGCCTAATTGTTGAGGCCCGGGTATTTCCATTCAATACTAAATCTCTTGAAAAAAAAAACGTAAATCCTCCAGCCATAAAACAGTGTCAGGCGAGTATAATAATTTCGAAACAGTCTATTAAGTGAATCTTTATGATAATGTCAGAACAGAAGTCGCGGTCGCGAGTGAACTGCCTGTTATTTTGATACATTATCATATTTAAACAATTCAGATGATAATAGACGCGTCGGGCGAAACCCTTTGGTAATATAAATGGTTTTATTATTATTTATTTATGGGTTTCCTTCCTTTGGGCCGGGGGCAATATAGCATATTTCATCGAGCGAAAAAATGCTTCGAAGTCGTGAGTTTATACCGAGCGAGATCCGGTTCGAGTACCTGAAACGACTGCGCTGTAAGCTTGTTGCGGCAATAATAAAGATTTATGCGACATTCGGCGGTAGCGTGTTTTGTTCTCTGTTACGAGCCGATTCGCTTTCTGCAAGATCAATAGCGCTCTTTATTGTATGCGGTGAGTTATTGACAACGCTCGTACTCTCGGCTCAGACTATAAATTCTTGCTCCGCTGCCTTCAATTTCTTATTATCGCCTTTTACATCTTCACTGACGTCGTATTTACGATTTTCGTTTTGTTTCATTTTATTGACATCACTAGCTTCATCTGTTAACTGTATATTTTTTATTACATCAACATTGTAATTGTCAACGCCACTTTTAGCGGGATCGTTCCCATCTTGTTCAATGCTGAGAATATTGTGTGTAATTCCAAGTCATCTCATTATTAGGTGGAGAGCTCGCGGCACCGTGATTACTTGCTTGATTTATGGCATGTGCAATTTGCATCACGGCAGACTCTGTAGCTTTTTGCTCCACTCAATGATTATCGTCCGTATCGTATCCATCTTAATGATAGTCATTTCATGACTCGCCGAGCTTACTGTCGGGAATGTTTCATTAAACTTCTCCTCTTTACATACATTGCTTCAACAAATGTGCTTGATTAAGTAATTGCTTTCCATTCATGGCGCTCGTTTGCCTTACCAACTTTGTCCGCTACCGTTGATGGATTGTTAAAAATATCACGCATGGTTTTGTCGTCGTAGTTAGTTTTATGATGTATAATGATTCAGATATATAAATGAATATCTTTTTTTTTGCTGTAAATATATGTATAATATAAAAGTGTTAGATAAAATAAAGTTTAAACATATTTTTCCATTACAAATATTGCTACAAATATATTTTTTACATTTCAAACACAAATAATCGATTAAATATTATGTCAATGTCAAAAGATTAAAGATGTAAAGGTGTCACACAAAGTAAAAATATTAGATGTCGTTACATATGGTATGTATAACACAACATTTTCAATATTGTTTTCCTTATTTTTATGTCTTCATGTTAAAAAACTCTTTAACGGAATTGAAATTTTACGATAATAACCATTTTTAAATTAAAAGGTAAAAAAATTTCAGAGGTAAATCTGTAGCAGTCATCGGTAATTTGTTAAAAAAAACAGCCATTACATAAGTGTTTTTCCTGTATAGTGCCAGTTTGCAATTTGGTAAACGGATATTATTTTCGTGAACTGTTCTATGTTCTCTCGAGCTAGTGCTAGTATACCACAGAATTCAGCATTTTGTTTTACAAATATAGCTATTTGTTTTATTATTTTATGTAAAGGGAAGGTAATGTAAGTGGTTTGTGCTTTTTGAAAAGGGGTTTGCAAGAGTCAGTGAATTCTGCGTTACAGCTAGCTCGTATGGTTTCAGGATGAATGGCCGTTCTGCATCTAGCGAGTGCCGCATGAGAACATATTGTAGGTTCGATATTACACATCTATAATACGCTCTCAGACAAGTCTCATTTGATGAAGTCGTCGCAGTGCAAATATAAATCTGCTCAAATTAGACCAGACCGCATCTACATGGTCTTTCCAACTCCAGTGACTATCTTATTTATACCTGTTTTTTTCTTATTATTTCATCACATCACTTTTTGTTTGCCTGTCTGTCTGTCGTTCCGGGTGTAATATTGCATCAAATTTTGAGTATTTTTCGATTAGGTATCCGGCTTTAACTTTCAGGGTAGCTGTGAGCTACCCTGAAAGTTTCAATGATAATGCATTCTAAAGAAAAAGGTATTTTGATTAGTTTTTTAATCTACATTTGCTGCTTGTTTACACTTAATTAAATTAATAAATGTGTATCATAATAGTTTTCGTTATGTTAGCTTTAAAATTGTAAATATCTAGCCAGTTAATTACTTTATTTATAGTAAATATTATTTCAATGTCTAATTTATACTACTACTAATATTTTTTCCTGTTATGAGAACTACTGTATAATCAGCGAATAGAATAGTCTGACTAGTTATTATGTATTACAACGAATCAGATATTCTGATACGTCTGCTTTATTAACATCCTTTTACTTATATGCTATATAGATTCGGTATGCATTATCCAGAACAAAAAACAGCGTTGATAAGGTATACTATGAAGAACATGAAGCAACGTATTGTTTAAACTTAAGTTTATGCAAGTTATATCTAGCAAAGCCTTTATTTGCGATTATTAATAATTCATAATTAAACTTTACTGCCAGCATTACCGTAAACGACTCATTATTATATAGGCTGACACTTGGTGACATTCCGTAATAACAACACATGTTTATGTCACGAGTGTGCGTGTTTTTATACGGATGTGTCGCAGTATATTCCTGAGTCAGTTGAAAATGTTCATACAACATTTCTGGCGTTTTAGTTAGTGAATTTTGATGTAGGCTTATTGATTAACTTGATACCATGTGTGCAACTTTATGGCCACTGCACGGACTTTATTTTATCAAACTTGAAATATTATTAACTAAAATGTTACTGTTTTATAGGGATGTGTGATTAAAAGTTAATCACATATCCCTATAAAACAGTAACAGTTTCTTGTATATTTTTCATCTTTCTTGACTTTTAAATCTCTAGCAAAGCATAATAAATTTACCTATATATTATTCCAAAATTTATTTTTGAGCTGTTTATTTAACTATGCTACGATCGGTTGGTCTAGTGGCTAGAATTCCTAGGTCGCGGGTTCGAATCCTGCAAGGTGCAATCATTTGTGTGATGAGCAGAAATGTTTGTTTCCGAGTCATGGATGTAATATTATTATCTATGTATATTTATCCGTCATCTATTGCCCATAGTACAGGTTATCCTAGTTTGGGGCTAGGTAATTGGTGTGGAAATGTCCCGGTTTTTTTTAATTTTTATTTTATGTTATGTTTGTGGGTTCTCAATCTTTAACTATTTTGTACATATTAAGTTTATATAGCATAGCCAAAGATATAAGACACAGATTAATTTTGGCAGTTTGCAGAGTACTGGTGTCCACAGTGTATTTGCAGTATGTGTTGGCTGTGCGTGCAGATAGATAATATCGTACATAAAACTAAACGGCGCGCTGCGAAATTTATGAATCGGCCCAAGAGCTGCCTTCCACACAAAAGTTGTTTATTACTGCCTCGCGTAGGGTTGCTAATATATTTTTATTTTATTGCTTTGCTTAACAACGAACATCATAATTTTCTTTCTTTATATTATTTAGATCGAGAACGTTAATAGCACTATGAATCACAACAAAAAAGTCCCCCGTTGTGAGCTCGGTTAATATAATCACTATTATTTATATGTATTTATCTACGCATTGAAAAGCTATAGCAGCATCGTATTGTATCACCTCCGAGAACTTTTATATCGAGCTTAAATATATTTCGATCAATTAATTTATCTTTTTCTAGTTTAACAACTTCGTGACCGTGTAAAAAATTAATAGGTTACTTCGAACGTGACTCAAAGTAACGATTTAGTAAAATGATATATATGATTATATTTTTATGGTAAAGAAGCGATCAATCATAACGTTAACAATATTAATGATATCTGTCATGCGTAAAGCTTTGAATCAATCATCGTATAATAAACAGTCATGTAAAGGTTACTTTATAATGGTTTTATCGTTGAAATTTGAGTAATTGACTGACATAACAATGATTCTACATGGTTATATTGTACCTCAAAATTAAATTGTAAAAATCATACAATGAAATCCAGCGGCCAGGTGGAGTGATGACCTGCTTAAGGCAGCCGGCAGAATATGTGTCTCTGTGACGTTTATGAGAGGCCTATGTGTAGAAATATACAGACTGAAGATGATGATGATGCTAAATCGAAATGAAATATCTTCAATGCAAATAAGGTACGGCAAAATTAGCCGTGGTGGTCTCGGCTTAGAATAAGACCCCTCCTAATCCTCCCGTGGATGTCGTAAGAGGCGACTAAGGGACTACACACCGGAAGATGGGCAGCAGCGTCCTCCGAGCACATATTTGCTACACTGCGGTCACCAATCCGCCTGCCAAGCGGACTATGGCAAACCCCGGCGGCTCCGTTATTCCTGGCACCGGTAGCAGCCATGGTAACGGCTGAGCAGGGGGTGCTAAGAATTTCAGGCAGAGACCCAGCTACAAACCCCCATGATCTCTGGACCTGGCAACTTATAACGCACGCACACTGAGGACCGATGAGAAGTTGATAGAGCTGGAAGAAGTGGTAAGTAAGTTGCGCTGGGGTATTATAAGGTTATCAGAAGTCCGAAGAGAGGATACGATAACTCTCAACTCCGGCAACTTACTCTATTACCGGAAGGGCGACCAGCAGTCCCAACATGGTGTCGGGTTTCTCGTCCACAAGTCCCTCGTCAACAACATTGTGAAGATCGAAAGCGTTTCGAGCAGGGTGGTATACCTTATACTCAGAATAACCGAACGGTATTCGTTGAAAGTCATACAGGTATACGCCCCACACTCGAAACGCCCGGACGATGAAGTGGAGGCTATATCTGACGACATTTCTAATGCCGTACATGCCCCGAAAACACACTTCACAGTGGTGATGGGGACTTCAACGCACGGCTGGGCATGAGGAATGGCGATGAACTGAGATTAGGGCAGTTTGGATTTGGACAGCGGAACCAAAGGGGGCAGCGTTTGGCCGACTTCATGGAGAAGGATAGACTCTTTATGATGAACTCTTTTTTCAAGAAGCTCCCGTCCAGAAAATGGACGTGGCTGCACCCCGGCGGTCATAAGCACGAGATAGATTTCATTTTGAAGACCAATAAGCATATATTCAATTATGTCTCTGTGATCAACAGGGTTAAGACCGGCAGTGATCACCGCATGGTACGAGGCTCATTGAATATCAACGTAAAGCTGGAGAGGTCTCATTTGATGGGATCTACTCTTCGCCCAAGTCCTGCCCAAATCGAAAACCCCGAGAGCTTTCAGTTGGAGCTCCAAAATCGCTTCCAAATCCTTACCGAATGCGATACAGTGGACGAACTAAATAACGGGCTGGTGGAAATTATCAACGCGGTCGGGTCGGAGTTCTTTAAGACCTCCCGCAAAAAAAGAACACAAACTGTCTGAGCATACACTCAAACTTATGGCAGAACGAGGCGAGATGAGGCTGCAGTCTTCAGTGAAAATGTCGAGTTACAGCTTGCTTAATAAACAGATCTCCAAGTCAATGCGACACGATTTGCGTTCCTATAATACTACTTGTATTAAGAACGCAATAGAGCGGAACAAAGGCTCCAAAGTGTTCGCAAGTGATCTGTCTATTGGGCAAAACCTGTTGACGAAGCTGAAAAATGACAGTGGCAGCATCGTTTCGTCGAAGCCAGAGATTTTGAGTGAGCTCGAGAAGTTCTATGGACAATAATACACCTCATTGTGTAGTCCTCATTGCAGGACTAGCGATGCCAGAGCCCGTTTGACCCGACATTATACCGAAGATATCCCGGACGTCAGCCTACACGAGATCAGAATGGCTCTCAAACAGCTTAAGAGAAACAAGGCACCAGGGGAGGATGGAATAACGACAGAGCTACTGAAAGGGGGTAGAACACCGGTACATAAAGTCCTTCAGAAGCTGTTTAACTCCATCATCCTCGAAGGTACTACGCCAGAGGCGTGGCACAGGAGCGTAGTGGTTTTGTTTTTTAAGAACGGCGATAAAACCTTCTTGAAGAATTATAGGCACATTTCGCTGCTGAGCCACGTCTATAAGCTGTTTTCGAGAGTAGTTACAAACCGTCTCGCTCGTAGGTTTGACGACTTTCAGCCTCCCGAACAAGCTGGATTCCGAAAAGGCTTTAGCACCGTAGACCCCGTCCATACGCTCCGGCAGATTATACAGAAGACCGAAGAGAATAATCGGCCGCTATGTCTAGCATTTGTGGACTACAAGAAAGCCTTTGATTCATTCGAGACCTGGGCAGTGCTACAGTCATTACAGCGGTGCCAGATTGATTACCGGTACATCGAAGTGTTGAAGTGTTTGTACAGCAATGCCACCATGACAGGAGCACGAATTCTATCCAGCTGCAAAAAAGGGTGAGACAGGGAGACGTTATTTCTCCGAAACTGTTCACCTCTGCACTGGAAGATATATTCAAGCTTCTGAACTGGAACGGATTTCGTGTTAACATCAATGGCAAATACATCACTCACCTTCGATTTGCTGATGATATAGTCATCATGGCTGAAACCCTGGAAGACCTAAGCACAATGCTCAGTTACCTCAATATTGTTTACCAACAGGTGAACAGTCTTAAAATGAACATGGGCAAGACGAACATCATGTCAAATGCCCATGTCGTACCCATGCCGATTTAGGTTGGGAACGATATTATCGAGGCTGTTGATCACTATGTCTACTTAGGTCAGACGATCCAACTGGGTAGATCCAACTTCGACAAAGAGGTCAACCGACGAATCCAACTCGGATGGGCAGCGTTTGGGAAATTACGCCATATCTTCTCGTCGTAGATAACGCAGAGCCTCAAGAAGAAAGTTTATAATCAGTGCGTGTTGCCAGTGATGACATACGACACTGAGACGTGGTCGCTAACTATTGGTCTCATACAAAAGCTCAGAGTTGCGCAGCGAGCAATGGAGAGAGCTATGCTCGGTGTTTCACTACGTGATAGAATCAGAAATGAGGAAATCCGTAGAAGAACGAAGGTTACCGACATAGCTCTCAGAGTTTGCAAGTTGAAGTGGCAATGGGCAGGCCATATAGTTCGCAGAACCGACAACCGCTGGGGAATAAAGGTTCTCGAATGGCGACCACGAACAAGCAAGCGAAGTGTGGGGAGACCCCCCACACGATGGACCGACGACATTGTAGCCATCGCAGGAAGTCGGTGGCACAAGATCGCTCGTCATGGCGCTCTTTGGGGGAGGCCTATGTTCAGTAGTGGACTTCTAAAGGCTGACATGATGACGGCAAAATGCATTATGAATAAACAGCTTAATTAAAAAAAACATTATAATTATATAAACATTTATAGATATAATTTGCGATCCTGCTATGTATAATCTTGAGCAATCAAATATTATCTGCTGTCATCAAAAGCTTAAATCATTAAATATTCTTAAAAATATAAGTTTCCACATTAGCACTATTCTTGCTACATATAAATTATAATATTTTTAAGCGTTATCGTTTCTAATAAATAAATATTATAATTATTCATGAGCAACTCCCAAAATATTTTAAATCGTTTTGAATTCGCATGACTAATTTCGAACACGTTTGAAAATTATTCAAAACGACATGCAAACTATCAAAAAACCTAAAATTTTACCCTAAATCATTGCATTATCGTTAATAAATGCCAAAACTTTAGGAAATTATAAGATTTTAAATGTTTTATGATAATTGCTATATGTGGTTTATGTTAATTTCTTATTTAAACATTTTGATAGTTTTGGAGATACGTAAAATGTTGGTAAATTAATAAAGCTTAGTGAAATTGAGAACTGTGAAGAAAAATTTATCTTTTGAAGACAGCGATGAATGAGTTAACCAAGTTGTAAATAACTCTTTGCATGGTAAATTAAAATTTATTATATGTTTAAGTGGGTAACCTTTAATATTTTCGATTGTTTTTGTCTCCTCGTTTGTAATTCCAAGGCGTGGCCACAGTTTATAAAGAGTTTCTGAGCGAGCGCACGAGAGACAAGATAAAATTTCGAAAAAAAGAACATCATCGCGGTTCAATAGATAACAGAATTGTACGTAGCGTGGTGGCAAGCGAAGCGAGCCGATAACCTCATAGACGGAGTGAAGATTGAGATTGCGAGTGGAGCGATGGTATGACGAAGCAAGAGTTCTTGAAAGAGTCTACTTAAAATTAATTATAAGGATAAACAAACAAACGGGAAAGTAAATAATCTGATTTTTGTAACTGTGGAATTACGTATTGTTGTAATTAAAATCATCATTAAAGGAGTGGAATGCCTAATGTTGTGTGTTTCTGGTAAATTATAACCCAAGTGTGTTCAAGTCAAGAGTGAATAGGTATCTACTAGGCAAGCGTGCTACACCTTTGACCACATCATCGTTTTCCATCCGGTGAGATCGTGGTCGCCTATTGGTATTGTTACACTTTGAAAAGACGGACAATAATATAACACTACATTAACTCAAACGGTTTTGTCCTTTTAAGTTTTCTAACTATGTCAGTGTGATAGAGGAGCTGGATTGCCTCTATGTTCACATGGTGATGAAGTCTATGGTCGTGAC
This sequence comes from Alsophila aescularia, assembly GCA_946251855.1. Lineage (NCBI taxonomy): Eukaryota > Metazoa > Arthropoda > Insecta > Lepidoptera > Geometridae > Alsophila > Alsophila aescularia. Next base: position 31,523,492 of record OX276375.1, read on the forward strand.
CTTCTGCATACTTTTTAATTACTTTATTAACGAACTCTATTTTGAGGTCCCGATGGAGATCGTTGTTTCTTATGTACCAAGGTGCATTGACTATTTCCCTTAGTACCTTGTTCTGGAAGCGTTGAATAATTAATGTATTTCTCTGTTTGGTGCAGCCCACAGCTGTCCAGACTGGCTTAAGGACTTGCTTGTATAATAATAGTTTAATGTGTGTTGACAGCGTGGAGTGTCTTCCAAGCAGCCAATACATTCTTTTGAATCGCAGTTCTAACTCTTCTCTTGAAATTAAATCGATTGACGTAAGAATCATTAAAATTGGTCCTCGCGTTTGTTCTATATAGTGCCACAATGGAACAGACATACAGAATATACATACATAGGCTGATAAACACATTACTCGGCCTTAGCGTTGCGCAGTCTGATAAAAAGTGAAGCGTTTTCGATAAAATAATAATCGAAGTTACAAATTTTGGCAGTATAGTATATTTATAGTAAAGAGGTTTCCGTATTAGTGAATGGCAACATGTTATTTGTTATTTTTAAATGTAATTAACTGAATAATTAATATATCACATGGCGTTTTAATTTTTAATACATTTTATAATCATGCTTTGTCAACATTACAACATAAGTTAGTTATAATTTAACCACCGAATAATAGTAGTATAAGAAACGATTGCCTAGTGAGGGGAATTAAAACACGAGGTTCCACAGCAAATTCACGCGCCATCGGTCTAGCAAGCGCCACCATCGATAATAAATAACAAAAATCCTCGTAGGTGCGGAGCCAACCAGTGCTTTATGGGAAAAAATATATAGTATAACATCGTTTAGTTCAAAAAACAGTGTTATTATTAGATTATTATTATAATATTTTTTTCTTATATTATATATATATATATATATATATATATATACATATATATATATATATATACACATATATAATATATATATAATACGATGGACCGACGACATTGTAGCCATCGCAGGAAGTCGGTGGATGGACGTGGCACAAGATCGCTCGTCATGGCGCTCTTTGGGGTAGGCCTATGTTCAGCAGTGGACTTCTAAAGGCTGACATGATGATGATAATATATATATATTTTCTTATTAGTCGTGCCGTGCGTAATATATGACTTTATGTCACCATCTTTGAGTTCATAAGCCAGATTTTACTATATGAGTGTAGATAAATTATATTATTACATTGTTTAGTTCAAAAAACAGTGTTATATATTTTTTTTCTTATTGGAGACATGCCGTGCGTAATGTATATCATTATGCCACTATTTTGGAGTTTATAATCTGAATTTTACGATATGAGAATAGATATATAATAGTACTACGATTTAATATAGAATGTGCTTCGGTGACTGCAAGCATACTATCATTTACTTTGTTAATAAATCACACCACACTAATATTATCAAGGCAAAAGTGTTTATGTTTGTCACTCCTTCACGCTCAAATGGCTACACCGTTTCGGATGAAATTTAGTAGCAGGTTAGCTTATATCCTGGATTAACTCATAACCTACTTTTAATAGTCATCATCATCTCATCATTATTATCGCGGTAAAGCATGCGGGGAGCAGCTAGCAATAAATAAAACTAAAAATGTGAATTGATTATTTATATTGATTTACGGCTTATATTTTTTTTGGGTAGTATGTTGTTTGATGTCTACCTGATGACTATCGTAAATTTTATTGATATTTCAGTCCCAACATTATCATTTAATTAATTTATCAGTTATTTTTTATCCGAAACTATTTAATAAAGCCCATGTTTCAACCCTGTGGCTGCCAGCGGGACATTAATACAGCTTGAAATATGGCTCACTAAAGACTGTATAACGTAAAATTTACAATTCATAAAACAGAATGATATACGCGGTGGTAGATTGCCGTTCCGACATTTATGGCGTAGTTTCGAAGAGTTTGGCTATTCGTATTGATGAGGAAATTCGATACGTTTTTTGCTTCAACGTGGGAGAGGTAACTCTTTGTAGAGATGGATAATTCTTTGACGAGAGATTTTAAAGACATGGCCATGATGAGAATACATTCAATTTTATTTTATAGTTCGAGTAAAATGCAAGATTTTTGGGAAAAAATTACTATAGAGCTACTCTACGATTGATGCATTTGATTAAAACCACTTATATCTTCCATCTTTAGTATAATAAAACTGTAACTGGGCTAAATCTGTACACAAATATATTTTTTGACAATTATAATTGAGATATACATTTTATTTTTTGTCTGTCTGTCTGTCTGTCTGTTTTCTCTTTGAACACGCATCACACTGAAACTACCAGACGGATTTTGATGCAACTTGGCACAATCATAGCTGACGTTATGGATTAATATTTAGAATACTTTTTATCCCGAAAAAATAAAGGGTTCCCGCAGGATAAGGGTTGAAAGTTATTTAAAATATCACGTATCACGTTGAAACTACTGGACGGATTTTGATGTAACTGGGCACAGTCAAAATTTATGTTATGTGTTAAAATTTAATATACTTTTCATCCCGAAAAAATAGTGGATTTTTAAGGGCTAGGGATCCAAAGTAATGTTAAATTTAGAGTATAATATATCTGTTTATAGAACGGTACCTAATTTTGTCGTTCCCTCCACAAAGCAGATTGGCCCAGTAATTACATCCATGGAAATGTAATCCAGACGTCCGTGAATCGAAACCACGCGCTTTTTGAAATATTTTATTCCATAATTCAAAGCATTTACATATTTTATAAGTTAATTTTTTTTACATTTTCCTTGATATTTTTAAAGTCCTTTTTTCTGTTTATGCAATTGTTTGACCACGATCTCACCTGATGGAAAGCTGTAATTTTTTGAAGTGAACTTTCAAGTTTTGTTGCAAAACAAGCAGATAAACATATACAGACGACTGCGCGTTTATTATATTTTGGGATATTGATAATGTATTATAACACAGAGATCGTGTTGGTGTCGGACATAGTATCAAAAAAGCAAAAAACAAAAAAACAACTATTACCGTTGGGTTTTCGCTTTTTTTAAAACAGTGGAGCCGACATCGGGTATACTTTCGAATTTAAGATTTCGCGTGGTGTATTTCGAAAATATACCTCCACACAATGCTACCGCAACACAGATAGATATCTGTCAACAACCTTCAGTGACGTTCTGACGAAGGCGGGAGCGAAGCGTAGCGAGCACCCTTCGTCTTCTAACCTATCACGGCCATGTCGGGTCGCAACTGAGGTTATTAATATAGATAGGTTCTCAAGGCATCACGCATAAAGGGCTACTTTATAGGTACTATTGGTCCTGGAATAACAGGCATGAGTTACTTTTAAATAAACAAACCACGCGATCAAAGCCGCGGGCACAGCTAGTTATGATAATAATCATCAATTAAGCATAACTAAGTAACTTGACTTTAGTAGTGGTAGGCCTCTTACGCAAGAGTCCGCCTAGGGAAGTACCACACCTTTGTCAGATATTCAACCACCAAGCAGTAGTGTGTAAACATGTCTATGTTTCGGTTTGAAGGGCAATGTTTCCAGCGAAATTACTGGGCAATGAGATTTAACAACAATGTCTCAGGGTGACGAGCGCAGTGCAGTGACGCGCAAGACTTTGCAACCAAAGTTCTGGGTGGCACTGCAATTTATAGACAGGCGTGACAGTCGTGACTTACCATCAGGCAAGTGACCTGCCTCGTCTCGTCATTCAACGTAATTTAAAAAAAAAATAGAAGAAGTAGTGTATAAATTATTATTGTTATAAATGTTTATCTGCAAGGGATTACATTCTTTACTAACTATAAGCAAAATAACCCCTTCCCCGTAAATATTTAAAATAATAATTACTACTGCCACATTACTATTTAGTTTAGTACAAGACTACTTAAATTAGATTTCTTGCTGAGCAAGACCCTTTCATACACAAAACATAATGCGCTAGGAATGTCACGCACACAGTACTGTCATGCGGGTGACAGCTCGGGACAGCGCAGGGCTGTCACGCGGGTGACAGCTTGGGACAGCGCAGTGCATCCAACAAATGTTCAAGAAACGTGAAACGCGGGATAACCCGGATAACGTATTCTGCTTGAGAGATCTCAAGCAGAATACGTTATCCGGGTTATGAGTGAGGTATATACCTCACTATACCCGAAGTAATTTCTGAAAAAAAAAAACGACAGCAAGCGTAATACAAAACAGTGGTGCTTTTTACAGACTTATTATTATTTAGTTTCCACGGCAACATGTCGTTCCGTTCCTTACAGCGAATAATCAATACTTTTACATACAAATTTTTGATACCTTGGGTTACAATGTTGCAATTTTTGTAGTGATCTCTAATTTATTGAAAAATAAAATACTGACCATGTTACTAGCTGCTAATGTAGGTTACTAAAGGTGAAAGATTTTTTAAAATCGGTTCTGTATTTGACACATAGGCACAGAATAAATAATAGTACAAGTACAGAAGGCTAACTGAGTAAAGTCATTTAAATAAATAGCGACTCTCGCTGCAACGCTATAAAGTGCAATTTAACTCGCACGGCGCTGCGAGCTTTCAGTTATATTTACCTAGAAGGCGCTCGCCCACCGCGTGCAGGCTAGAATTAACCGTATCACAACGCGCGAGAACTTCCATTGCTCTAACCGTTTCAGAATCGCTCTGTCCCTTTTTCGCTCGGTAGGGTTGTATTAAGATATTATGACTAGGTACTTGTACTAATAATTATTCTGTGATATGTTATGACTTAGATATTGTAACAGAATAAATAAGTATATATAAATAAGGTATTATGTTATTACTTATTATTATAAATTAAAATAGTTCTATTACATACAATGATATTCTTATCAGAATAGACCTACTACCTCATTTTTACTACCTACCTATCCCGTTTTCAGACCGCCGATAACTTTAGTGAGATACCTACCTACGTGTCGTTGGTTGATTATGATTATATCCTATAGCTATTGCACTTTGACAGGCACCTTTATTCCTTTATTCCATGCTTTTTAATAAGTGAAAAATAAATTGCTACCTAAGTAATAAAAGGTATTAAAATTAGGTAGGTATTATACGAGTCATATATTATATAAATTCCTAATTAGTTGTAGGCTACTTACTAAGTCAGCACAGTAATTCATTTTCCGATCAACAATACCTACTATAATCAATTATAAAATTACGTTGATCGATTTAATAAACGACTTTATTTCTGCGCGGAAAAACCTTAAATATGCGTAGCTTCGGTATGGAACACTGAAATAACATAAAACTATTGGAACCTACGTAATAAAAAAATATCAATATCTAACTACATAACTAGGACCTATTATAGGTATTACAATTTATTACCTTTCAATATCCTTTGGAAGCGTAAAGAATGGAAATTCGTCATTTCTATCACTATTCAAACAGCTGAATGCTAAGCAGTACTTTCTAGCTTTCTTCTTGGTACTCATGATTAAAACACGAATAAAGTTTGTCAATAACTTTACGTAAGTAGGTGCTCTATCGCTAAGAACAAGGCGCGCGACTCATCGAGCGCACGCTTGACACTCGACTGAACGGACCCGAATATTGGGTCCTTGAATTTATTTGTACTTGTTGCGGAGTGCGACCGCCCTGACATAGGCTACTTTTTATCCCGTAAAATGCACGGTTCCTAAGGGATGCGGGTGAAACCGCGGGGCCCAGTTAGTATTGCTATAATTTTGATGTTTCTTGTTTACGTACATATTTTACTTAACTTTAATAGTTTCAACTGCAACATTAGACTATAGTCATCGTAATCATGTCAGCCTTCAGAAGTCCACTGCTGAACATAATCCTCCCCCCAAGAGGGCCATGATGAGCGATTTTGTGCCACCTCTATCCACCGACTTCCTGCGATGGCTAGAATGTCATCGGTAAATCGTATTGAGGGGTTTCCCTGCACTTCGCTTGCTTGTTCGTGGTTGCCATTCGAAAATCTTTATTCCCAAGTTGTAGTCGGCTCTGCGAACAATATGGCCTGCCCATTACCAACTTGCAAACTCTGAGAGCTACGAGTATATCGGTAACCTTGGTTTTTCTCGCAGTGAAACACTGAACATAGTTCTCTCCATTGCACGCTTCGTGATTATGAGGTGCTTTGAGCTTGTGTATGAGACCATAGTTAGCGGCCACTTCTCAGTAACGTATGTCATCACTGGCAACACGCACTGATTATAAACTTTCGTCTTGAGGCGCTGCAGTATCTGTGACGAGAAGATATGGTGTAATTTTCCGAACGCTGCCCATCCAAGTTGGATTTGTCGGTTGACCTCTTTGTCAAAGTTGGATCTACCCAGTTGGATCGTCTGACCTAAGTAGACATAATGATCAACAGCTTCGATAATATCTTTCCCAACATAGACCGGCATCGGTGCGACATGGGCATTTGACATGCTGTTCGTCTTACCCATGTTCATTTTAAGACCCACCTGTTGGGAAACAATATTAAAGTCACTGAGCATTGTGCTTAGATCTTCCAGGGTTTCTGCCATGATGAGTATATCATCAGCAAATCGAAGTTGAGTGATACATTCGCCATTGATGTCAATACCGTATCTCTCCTCCGCACTCCGCACCAATGACTTCTCTAAGTTATGTGCGGTTTCCATCGCTCCGTGCTTCAGGGGGCACGTTAAGCTGTCGGTCTCAGCTGTTATTGATTAACAGCAGTCATTAAACCATGTCAGAGGCCTTCGGGCATCCTGACAAACTCTGACACCAGCACTACCTCACACGACAAGCAAGCAAGCAACCCCTTTTTGCAATAATCTAAAATTCGTGCTCCGATCTTGGAGACGGACAGTCATGGTGGCCTTACTGTACAAACACTTAACACTTCGATGTACCGGTAGTCAATCTGGCACCGCTGTAATGACTGTAGCACTGCCCAGGTCTCGACTGAATCAAAGGCTTTCTTGTAGTCTACAAACGCTAGACATAGTGGCCAATTATACTCTTCGGTCTTCTGTATATTCTGCCGGAGCTTATGGATGTGGTCTATGGTGCTAAAACCTTTACGGAATCCAGCTTGTTCGGGAGGCTGAAGACTGTAGTATAATATATTAACTTAATCTTAATTTGAAAATTTTGTAAGAAGATTGTACGACAAATTGCTATTTGTCAATTGTCATTGTCTTTTAAAGACCATCATTTTGATACCCCACTCTAAAAGTTTTGTTAATTTTTTGTTTTATCGGAAACACAATGTGGCAGCTGTAAGCCACCATATTAGTTTTCTTGAAATTTTATATAGCCTATAGCATTCTCGTGATCAAGGCAAATCCAATTACACCTCATTTATCAAAATCCATTAAGCCGTTTAGGCTGTAGGACGCGCCTAAGAAACGTACAAACATACAAACAAACAAACAAACAAACATACATACATACATACATACATACATACATACAACCCAAACACATAACCCTCCTCAGTCGGGTAAAAAGACGTGGCATATATTTGCAAAGACTGAAATGAAAGTATGTGGTAAAAAATGATATTCTATTTATTTCTTTAGCTCATAGTCAAAAGTCTCATAGACTTTTGTTTGAGTTGTAAACTTCCGATTTTTTAAACTTAGAGTATCATTTTTAGAGTCAGTATGCAACCGGAGTCACGAACAAAATCAGTCAATAACAAACTGTAGAATATGCTGATAATATATTCAGTTATTCCTTTCAATGTAGTATTATAAAAACAATAACAAGTAAAACAACTTTATTTTAGTACCTAGTCATTTGACTCACAAAGTAACAACGTTAATTTTGCGTATTTAGGATTAAGGAGCCTGCTTCTTTTTATGAATCTTTAAGAACTAATAATTATTTATAGAAATATATTATCTCATGTTTCAATGAATGTATGTATTTGTTAACCTGTCATCCTAAAAACAAAGCCACTGAGGGGGCGGTTAACTGAATGGCAAACCATGTTAATCGATAAAATCCGTGATTTAACTGAAACTATAAAAAGCTGAAGCAAATCAAATCCTGAGCCTAGAGTCGTAGCAGTGCCAAATCAAAATTCAAGTTATATTATCTTATCTATCTTCAGTTTGACTTCATGAATTATCAATGTGCTTGCACGTTAATTTGTTCAACAGTTAGAAATAAGAAAATGTTTTTTCCGCAATTAAAACCTTTTATCTTTCCATCACCAAAGCTACCAAGACTGCCAGGTTCTGACACCGTGACACCTTGGGGCCGAATCAGCCCGTTAGCATCTAAAGTCCACTAAGCCGCGGCGGACAGTCAGCTTAGACAGTCAGGTTGTCAACGCTAAGCTCAAAGACACGTCCAACTAAGTCCATGATTCACACTAGCAGCTTGCGGGAATAATAAATTAGGGGCGACACTTCTGTGGCTTATTGTTTTGCTAAGTACCAAGCAAAAGATTACTTCCCTATATAATTTTTGATACTATAATTCTTCATTTTAAATAAATTTATGAATACCTAGATAATGAAAACCGATTAACGAGATTTTATTATAAAACAGATTAAGTCATTTTTAAATTTTTACTTCTTATAATGTATTCATACTGTTACATTCTGTATTATGGATTTAGTACAATCTATCTATACTTATAATAATGCAGTAAGTAACAAAAAGTCTTTATAATGAAGATATTAAAAAAAGTCTAGGGGACTTAACATAAGCTACTGATCAACAATATAACATTTTTTGAATGAAGTCTGTCTGTTTGTCTTTTCGCGCGTCACGTAAAAAATACTTGACCGATCGCAATGCAGTTTCCACTGTTAAATAGCATAAGGTTTGACTTTAAACCTAGAACACCAGGTTTAAAGTCAGTGGTATCTCAATCTGATGAAAAGAAGTCGGGCAATCGATAAAAAACCATTTGACGCCTGAATGAAGTTTGATGATATTGGTACTTCTTGTTCTGGAAATAACACATAGGATCCTTATATCCTAGAAAGAAAAAAAGGTCCGCATTGTCTAAGTTTAAAAAATACTGCGTACATTCTTACAATAATCAAGTAATCAAGACAACTACACATACCCTTGTGCATTAAATATAAATAAAAAAAGTTTATTTAATCTTGCCACAACATCTCCAAACAAAAATCTCATCATCCCAATTTTCCCGTAATTAACCCTAAACTGCCAGCCCTGCGTGGCGTGATCGTGACCGCCTGTCAGCCGACATGAGTGATGGCGTGCCGCGTCGACGTTACCACCTGATTTATTACTTCCGAGACTCCCCCCTCCCATACTGCGAGGGGGGGGGGGGAGTACCAACGGCACGGTAATTGCAGTTGGTTTATGGAATTGTTGAATGTACTTACTGTGTATCTATGTGGAATGAAAGTGTATGACTTTCTCTTTGTTTGAGTAAAGATTTAATTATCTTGAGTTGGATACCTTGTTAGGCAACTTTAAAAGAGATACGGGCACAATCGAAACAATTTATTTGTTTCGATTGTGCCAAATTAAAACTATCTATGGAAATTAAAGTAAATTATACCTTGAGTAGAGATGAGAATCTGGCTCACAATAATTAATAATGAGCGCGAGAAGAGGTAATTTAGCAGTGGAATAATGCAGGCGTGATTATGATGAGAAGGACATTGTTACCAAATAAAATTGCTAAGAAAAAATTGATGAATGTAACATTTAAACAATCAGATAAAATCACCGCAAGAGTGCAAAACTATATTTAGTATTTGATTAATTCACAAAATCATGTTTATTTTCTGACTGCGTAGATTATCAAAAAGTAGATACATTTGCACGCTATGCACCCTATAAATAATACAAATGACCTAGTTACATTAAGTTACGCTAATTAGCATCATCTACCCACCTCACGTGTACCGAATTATGAATGTTCTTATATTAATACAGCGTGTCAAAACACAAAAACTACACTTTTTTGTCCTACAAAAGGTGTAACGAAAATTGTATTGTGGTAAGGTTGTAAACTGTATACGAAATTTTGTTCAGTATGAAAATTAACTAGTAAAAGATACTAATTTAACATTTATAATTTTAATAAAGCCACCAATTAACGCTTCTCGTTTACACGTACGTTTTGTGTCAGTGGGCAATGTGAAAAGGTATGGTATTTGCACCTACTTACTTCATTAATCTTGATGTAATATACAGAGAATTGCTTTTGTTTTCTTGCTATTTTAAATTACTGAAAATTAGTGTAATGTTTATCCGGTGCATATGTTGAAAGATATGCATAGGATAGGCTTTTTACGTTTGATGGGTCGCCGGAGGGTTAAAATGCGTTTTGTATTTTCAATACAATTGGGTGACAATTAATTTATATAATACCAGTTAGAACATTGCTGATGCCCCTGACCTTTTTTTAAGTAGCTCTGTATATATACTTTTGATCAGACTACCAACATCGTGTCACTAAAATTAGTGGATATTGGATTGAAAAAATGGAATTCAAGGGTATTGAATCAATATCGATTACATTTTTATGGGACCACACTGAACACTAAAGGTCTACCGTTCAAAAAAAAAACAACCAATCATCCAAATCAGTTAAGCAATCCTGGAGATATAAGTGAAAATGCACATCAAAAAACAGTCGAATAGATAAATTTCCTGCCTCTGAATGTCAATTTAAAAGTGAAAACAAAAATGATTTGATCTATGGTGCTAAGATTAAAAAATCCGTAATACTGCTAAATGAGCCACATGAGCCTGTATATCAAACATTACCCATTTCTCTAAGCACGGACGGTCGCGCGTGACACCCGCTGTCGTGTCTCGTCTCGCAGCGTGACAGACGCTACCCGTTGACGCCGCGCCCGGGGGTTGAAAAATGACGTGCGCCATGTTGGCGGGTATAAATGTGGTGTATTTCCCGGGTGCACTGATGAGGTATTATGAGAATTAGTTGTGTTGAATTGAAAGAATGGGTAATTTTTTGGTATAGCTTTTATAGAATAAAGTTAATTTTAACTTTTTCACCCCGAAACTCCAAAAGAGAGGGGTGTTATAAGTTTAGGGTGTGTATGTATCATTGTCCGTGGCATCGTAGCTCCCAAACGAGTGAACAGATTGTGGTGCAGTTCTTTTCTGTTTGAAAGCTGATGTAATTGAGATGATTCTTAGTTTTTGCTCAGTTTTGTTGATGGATTTCTTGTAAATATATTTTGTAAATTTGCTGATTAAGCCCTTTTCGTTTGAAACCCAACACGGCAACATTAAAAAAAAGTAGTTTCATATATTCTTCAAAGGGAAATTATTCAATTTAATGTGACGTGGCATAACCTATAACCATCGGACGATCAAGACGCTTCCAATGAAACCAAATTATGATAAGAGTTTAGAAGTTCTGCGGGAACAGATGAACATACATACATACCCACATACTGGTAAAATCATACTCCTCCTTTTTGCTTCGCCGTAGTCGGGTATAAACAAAATGACACCCCCCTTAGTATTTTTTCCTCCTCTAATTAGCATATTTTCAAAGCACTGGTAGAGTCAGTGTTTCCTTTTTTACCCGACAACGCGAAGCAAGGAAAGGGTAATGAGTTTAATAGTCTATGTTTCTATGTTTTTAAGTTCCAATATCGAGTAATTTCGCTAGCTAAAATACCCTGTAAACCAAAAATAAAGTATTTCACGAATCTGTATACTTAAACGAATGTTTAAATCGGTCAGACTTCACACGAGCACGCCACGTTAACCGCTCCCCACTTATTAACAGTCTCCAAATAAACATCAATTACGCTATCCACAAACGTCCGCTTGCGGTGACAGTTGACACGCGGCGTGACAGGTTTGACAGATCGCGGCCGCGCGGATTATGTCATATTATACCGTGGAGTAATGAAGTGGGATAAAAAGTTGATAAAGCGTGTTGGGGGGTTACTGTTACGCCATCGATGAGTTGATTAGAAAAGTAAATATATAATGTGAAAAAATTGAAAACTGTGCATCGTTGGTTTGTTTTTTATCCGACTACGGTGAAGCAAGGGAAGGGTAATGAGTTTAACCGTCTATGTATGTATGTATGCATAATATATGTATGTGAGTATATGGATCTTCCACCAAAGCGTCGCTCCTGTTGATCCGATTTTGACAAGAGAAGGTATGAATCGATTTGTCTTCAGGTATAGTGTCATAGGCAATTTTTGACTCGACTACGTTATAACAAAGAAAAGGGTTATGTGTTCAAACTACAAACTTAGTTCGATTTTGACGAGCAAGAAATCAATCGATTCATCTTCATTGCAAGAGTGTCATAGGCAATTTTTTACCCGACCTAAGTAGGGTTTTAGCTTTTGAATTTACGTTTTGTTGAATTAGGAAGGTCTCTCTAATTACGAGTGTCGAAAAGTGCAGATGAGAAAGACCGATATAACGTTGGATTGAGAAAATACAAAAATAAAGGGTCGATTGACCCAAAACAGGGATGAATGGATTGCTTATGCCTCGCAGCAGCGGTGACTTTAAAAAATACTAACAAGATTTGGGAAAATTCACTCTACTACATGACACCACTCTCGGAATCAGCTACTCACTGTATTAAATAAATCAGGTAGCTATCTAAGATATTAGAAACTATTACATAAATAGCACACATTGTATAAAATCTCAGACTCGGACTTTTAAGATCTAGACTCGACATCATCAAAATTAAGCTTCACTAATAAAGGTTCTATCAAGATATTCTTAGCCCTAAAACAAGCAATTCGACCGACTAAAATAACGTGACAGGGAGATTTAATTGAATTAACTATTTCTGCTTTTTAAAAACGTACTTGAATGACATTTTCCGACGGTCAGAGCCTACGGTAAGCCGGTGCTGTCAGAAAATGACATCATATGGCATACGCTTTGGTGGACATAAAAATAATGGTGAATAGTTTAGTCGTAGAATGATTATTTGCCTGGCTATTTAGTAACTAAAGCCGTAAGTTCTGTTGTACAAAATAAACATAATAAAGAAATTAAATCGAAATCTTAGTACATAAATACAGTAGTTAAATACAACAATGCGCACAAAAGATTACATTAGCTACAAAAAAAATATTACTAAAAACTCACGAACTCGCGATAACAATCTCTGTACAATTTCCAGTGTACTTTGCGAGAAAGAGGCAAAGAGCTGAAAAAAGAAAAATTCTGACTCCGTGGTGGGCGCAACCATGCGTCATATTTTTGACAGGTCGCTTGACAGCCGGTTTGACAAGACGCCTGACGGCCGCGCCGACGCTTACAGATTATATGCCTTGATGGATTAATTTAAGGGTTCCTATCAGATGGTATTCACTTTACTAGAGCGTACACGGATTATAATCAAAATAGTTTTATAATGAGCCCCGCTTCTGACGTGACTGAACATTAGACGTGTATAATGTTGGTTAAATTTGTGATATGTGATTACACGTAATGTGGGAGGTGGTGTCTCGTTTCCAATGGATGCTTTTGTGGGGTAATGGGCCTTAATCTTATGATTTTTATGAGGCAACCCATTATTATAATGACTTACAAGTTACACCTCTTTGGTGCAAGAAAGCGCCGTAAGTTGTTAAAGGTATAACTACGTGAGATTATAATTGCTTTGTCTTAATATATCATTCACTGAGGTTTAGCTAGAGAGCTGAACCAATGCAGCTGATCTCCATTTTATCACTAGCTACTACATGTCGACATGTTGTTTATTTTCAATTTTAGGTATTTTTACCCGACTACGGCGAATCAAGGGAAGGGTAATGAGTTTAACAGTCTATGTATTTATGTATGTATGTAAGTATGTGGGTATGTGGATGTTCCACCATAGAGAGTTGCCCCTATTGGTCCGATTTTGACAAGCGAGGAGTCAAATACTTCGTCTTCAGGTATAGAGTGTCGTATGGTATTTTGTTTAACTAAAAACTTGGTATTCTGACAAGCGATGTATTAATCGATTCGTCTTCATCGCAAAAGTGTAGGTAATTGGCTATTTTTTTTACTCGTGGTCTGATTTTAGTTTTTGAACGTATGTCTTGTGAGCATAAAAACCTATGTTATCTATTAGACATTCATATAGACCGTAAATTTAACTTGCGGCGCGACATCGAACCGATAATTTTATCAAAATTGACTTCAAATTAACTTAAAACTACTTAACCCAATTTGATGAAATTAAACGGGAACATTGATGATTGATTGACCCTACAAATAAATAACACTAAATATCTAAATTAGTTCCAAGTTCCTGGAGATAAGAACAATCTTCTTCTTCCTATTTAAGAGCCCAGTTCTTGTCGGTGCGCAGTGGAGTAATCGCCAGCATTCCCTATCTTCAGCCAATGCTTTTAATTCTCTATACGACATGACATTTGTCCTCTAAAAGATCCTGCTCAGTAATGGTTCGGTAACATTCAGTAGGAGAGAATGTTAGCTGCAGTGGACACACTCTTCTTCTGACCTTTCCCCTCCCAATAAGCCTTTCCCAATGATTAACAGCCGCGGACAGCTTATGAAACGCTAATTAACAATTACAAATGGAGCTATTAACAGCGCGGCTGATTATAAGCTGATTTATTGGTTTGCGCAATCATCATTAAACGCACGACTATGAAAAATCGTTGCCAATTAATTTGCTTTACTTGGTTATTAGATGGCTTCACTGAGTCATTTGTAACTGCTGGGATTTGTTTTGGTACTTGTTTATAATGCACTAGCTGATGCCCGCGGCTACGCACGCGTGGTTATTTCTCTAGGCTAAAAGTCATATTTGTGCTATTCCAGGACCTAAAATACCAATATACCAACATATGATCAAAATTCCTTCAGCAGTCAAAAATATTTATTTATCGATTGCTCAGAGCGTTCTACTCATTGAATTGAGATACCAAGTACCCCAGTTATTAAGTCAAAACCTCCAACAGTGAAAACGGTTCAGTAGTTTTTACGTGATGCGCGTACAAACTTACAGATAGACAAACAAACAGACACGAATTTAAAAAATGTTATATTTTTGTTCAGTACACTAGACCATTTTTTTTTTAATTATCTTCTTTGTACAGACTTTAAGTTCTTATTCCTTTATTATAAGTATACATAGATTTCGTTAGTAACGTACTTTCATGGTTCCATAGTCAAACAAAGAACCCATAAGGTTGTCATGACCGCAAGTCTGTCTTTGTGTCAGTCTTCATGTCACGATAATTTTACTTAAAGGCTACACTTGAATGGTGGCAGAATTATAGATATTAATAAATGAATACATAGATGTTTCATAGATTCTCATAATTAATTTATAAAACCGGATTCCATAGATTGGCTATTACAACGAATAAAAATTGTAAGGTTCAGTAACTATAGCAGTTCAGGTTAATACCTAGTTGGTCCCGCGGCAACTCAGAACAATGCAATGGTGAGTTAGTGAGAAGCTGTGCCAGATCGTCTTGTACTTGCCAGATCGTCTTGTACTGCCAGATCGTCTTGGTTGCCAGATCGTCTTGTACTCATAGTACAAGACTACCTCACCAGCCGGAGCTTCCGCTATCGTGTCGAGGGAAACCGATCATCCCCCCAGCCCATCAGAGCCGGAGTCCCTCAGGGCTCCGTGCTGTCTCCACTTCTGTTCACGCTTTACACAAGCGATTTCCCCCGCATCCCCAAAGTAGAGATCGCTCTCTTTGCGGACGACACCGCGATTTACACCACCGGATGGAATCCAACTATTCTACAAAGAGACATCCAACGAACGCTCCGAGCGCTCGATGGATGGTTCCGTAAGTGGCGAATAACGAATAATCCCGAGAAGAGCGTAGCGATGCGTTTCACTCACGGGGTTAAACGCTATTTCCCAATTAATCAAATCAGGATCAATGACCGACCCATACCGTAGGAAAAGTCAGTTAAATACTTAGGAGTGACCCTTGACTATCGACTCAACTTCAATGATCACATTCACGCCGTCCACAAAAGGGCGGCATTCTACCTATACCGCCTCGCGTTACTCCTAGGCAGGCGTAGTAAAATGTCTCTTAGAAATAAGTTGACACTTTACAAAACCTGCGTTCGACCGACAATGACATACTCGTCCGTAGCATTTGCTCACGCCTCCCGCATTTCCCTAGAGAAACTTCAGATTTTACAAAATAAATTCATTCGCGGTGCCCTTGAGCAAGTGGCCAAAAACTTTGGCGTGCGCCTTCTGCGTCACGCATTGCGGCGGAGCGCTTTTGCGCCCGCCCCACCGTCCGGTGACGCTGTAGAGGTCAGCTATAGACCAACAGCACATAACATTTCTAAAAAAAAAAAAAAATGTGAGACGCTAACAGCAACAAATATATTTAATTTTTGTGCCTGTATTTGACGATTGAAATGGAATGGGCGATGGTAGCCTAACGGTGCAATAGTGTAACTTAAAATCCAACTATACCGGGTTTGGTCCTAGGCTCCGTACCAATGACTTATCTAAGTTGTTTTCCATCACTCCGTGCTTCGGAGGGCACGTTAAGCTGTCGGTCTCGGTTGTTATTGTTAAATAGCAGTCGTTAAGCCATGTCAGAGGCGCTTGGGTGGCCTGACAATCTCTGACACCAGAGGCCTTCGCTACGTCATACGACAAACAAAACAAACAGTTGGTTAGTTCGGTTCCTGGCTACGGCAATTTAAGTCTTTGCGTGTCCGGCACGCTTTGGCTGGTTTTTGAATGAACAATCGGACGAAGGAAGTAGTTGTGCAAATCCATGCAAAATTGGAAAAATATAGATCACTATCTAATTTTATTTCTGAGGTTCCGTTTTAGAGTATGGAACTCTGAAACTCGTCATTTAACTTTTGCGCATAGTTACCAACAAAACTTATAAAAAAATGACATTAACATTCAGTCAAAGTCAAAAGTCTTAGACAATTTTTAGTTTCCAGGTATTTTAATAGTCAGATGTATGAATTTAAAGTACAATTTAATAACTAAATATTTATATTTCCAAATAAAATCAAGACCCACTCAAATTTAGCATAAATAATTCAAAATAAATTAAACGTCTAGTTTCTTAAACGGCTACTTTGACAAAGTTGTTTAATTTGGCAGCAACAGTATTGAAGCATTAATTATACGCCTGTCAAGTTCAATTGTGTACTGAAAAAAATGGCAGGCCTTGGCACAAAAACTTAATTTATGCTGGCCTATTGTTGTTATTTTTTGCTTTTGTTGGTTGATACATTGTTATAGGTAATACGTTATTTATAATTGTGCATTTTGCGTAACTGAAGACATTTAGTAGAACGGAGATAGACCTAGCTGCACCCTGTGGTTTCGCCCGCGTGCTATATTATCCACCCTAGTTCACCCCCTTAGTGAGGGATTATTCAAAATCACTTCTTAGTGCACCTCTAGGATACTCAAGGAATATTTCCTCCTAATTTCAAATTTCTGGCTGCAAAAAGGTTTAAAAAAATACGAACATGATGTGAGTGGTGTTTGGTGATTGATATGTCGCAAGCAGATATCGATATTTAGAGTCTCTACAACGATGCCAAGTCGACTGGGGGTATATCCAATGGGTTGAGATGTCTGTATGATGCCGCAACAATGACCGTCCAAGTACAAAACCAGCAGACTAAGCATTGAGGTGTGAGACAATGGGACGTTATTTCTCCGAAATTGTTCTCAAATGCATTGGAGGATATGTTTAAGACTCTGGACTGGAAAGGATGTGGAATTAACATTAACGGTGAGTACTTCTCACACTTGAGATGCGCGGATGACATCGTCATTGTGGCAGTAACGTTGCAGGACTTGCAACAGATGTTGGACAACCTAGTTGATTTGTCTTAACGCATTGATCTCCGGATGAACTTGGACAAATCCTAAGTTATGTCCAACGAAAATGTTATTCCGGAACCAATTTCTGTTAACTGAACTGCTCCCAAAGCTGTTCAAGAGTATTTTTACCGAGAGCAAACTTTGGAACTAAGTAAAAACAACTTCGAGAGAGACCCGCAGAAGAATACAGCTGGGCTGAGCAGCATTTGCGAAACATTGTCGAGTCTTCTCGTCGCGATTACCGCTAAGTTTGAAGAGAAAAGTCTTCAACCAATGTGTTCTATCTGTTATGACACACGGAGCCGAGTCGTGGACACTCACGGTACGACTAGTCCACAAATTTAAAGTCACTCAGCGGGCTATGGAAAGGGCTATGCTTGGAATTCCTCTAAAATATGTACCCGGAATCTGGCAATCCAGCCCCAGTTGATCCGGTGATCCGGCAGAGAACCAAAGTTGTTGACATAGCCCATAGCATTAATAAGCTGAAGTGACAGTTGGCTGGTCATACCTGTCAAAGGACTGATAACCGTTAGGGTAGACGTGTTCTTGCGTGGAGACCGCGACTCGGTAAACGTAATAGGTATAGGGCGCCCTCCAGCTAGGTGCAGCGACGATATACGCAAAGTGGCTAGCAGCAGTTGGAAGATAAAAGCCGAAGATCGGGCTCAGTGGCGTGCTTTGTGCCTTTCAATTAACCGCCGTTCAAACTAGGGGCCTGAAATAGAATTGTGCCTTAAAACTAGGTAGGTTAGGTAAAAGACTAGGCGGTTAATTTAATGGCTTATTAAGCTATTTGCCTGCCACAATGCACAATTACATCACAAAAGACTGCACATTGTTTTTGACTAGACATAAGCCAAATTAATAAATTAAACCAAGAGCGTGGTGGAGTAGACACCTATGCAAGACTATAATGTAGAGGTTTTTTTTCCACAACTAGACCTTGAAAACTATTTATATGACTTTAACTACTATATTTTTCGAAAAAAGAGCGGATAATATAATAAAATGTCACAAAATTGCATAATATGAGCTTTATAATCAAATATCTCTGAAAATAAAGTAAAGATAAGACATCGGTGCCCGTATTACGTAACTTTTAACCTACAATTTCAATCCAAATTAATTAGTTTATTGGGATTACTTTTGTTTGTATTGGGATAATACAACTTGTATTGCCCCACTTTCTTGCATTTCAACCGATAGTTAACAATTTAAAGTTTTCTCTTACCGAGAAAATATATAATGAAAATCCCATTGCAACCGATAGCATCAGGACATACCTGGTCCGGCCGATGATTTTGTGTTTGACTACGAAACCTTAAAAAAGTAGTGAAGCACCATGAACAAAAATAAATTTCAATCCAAAAACAACCCAATAATTGTTAGAATGTAAAAATAAGTATTTTTAAAACACCTTTAGCTACCGTACATTTCACTCGGTATCGAAGCTAGATTTCCTTTCCTCATCCCCTGCGCAGAGCGGTCATAGTCCTGTGTAGCCTGCGCAGGGAGCAGTAAGTACCCGTTTGGCAGTTGCCAAACGAGATGCAGCAAGGGTAATGAGCAACCCAGCTCGACACCCACTCCGGCCCTGGGCTGATTGATCAACATGATGAAGCTAGATCTCGATTGTCTCGACTTTCAACGGATAACAAATTGGTCGATAATCCGAGTCGCGACGCCAAAGGCGATTTTATCGATGCTTAACTAGTGTAAATCGATTCATGCACTGATAGCGTGGCAAATCGGGACCCATTAGGGCTGTTACATATCGGTTACAATGGTGGATTCAAACCACACCAATATATAATAGTGAAATGTTGTCTGTTTGTTTGTTTGTTTAGCTTTCACGCGAAAATGGCTGATTCAATTTTGATGAACTTTGTAAATAGGTACTGTACAATATAGATACCAACATAGGAAACATTTTATCCCAGAAAATGGTAAGTTTCCACGGCCAAACTGGAAAATGACGATTACTCGCTGTATGGAACGGTTGCCATGGAAACGAAATCATAACAAGTCTGTCAAAAAGCATCAAGAGTGGTGGTGCTATTATATTTTTGCATTGGTTTTTCATATCCTAGAAGAACATAGGATGTTTTTTTCCACGATAAACTGTAGTCCACGCGGATGAAGTCGCAGGCAAAAGCTAGTAAAATTATAAAAGTTGAATCAGATTTATTGCTTCCTCATCAGTGTTTTCCCCAGAGAAAGAGAGAAAACTATAAATTACTTCCTACATCAGAAACTACAGAGGCTCCTTATATTATTCCTACACTGTTTTCCACTTATTACAAGTTTACTCGTTTTAAACGAATATCCACAAATGTCCGATAATTAATTCACTATTCAAACCCTTTTATGCATTAGATGAGGTAAAATAACGACACTTTCATATTTTTTTATGTAGAAATGAATAGTGAATTAATGTGCCATTCAATCGCACTGTCAGACATTTTTTCGTCACATTCTCTGTCAGTGGCAACCCTACTGCAAGAAAGCGGAATTGATGAATAATGGAAATTCGCCGATCGCTGCAGGAATCCGGATTACAGTTTTTAGATATAGATATAAAATATCTATATCTGTACTTTTGCTGCTTTTAAGTGTTAATAAATCAGTAAGACAAGAAAATAGTTTTATTTTATTTGCATAATAATGTTTCATAGATTTTTATGAATTTAATAAAGAATTTATTTCATTTTCTGCGATCACATTTTACAATGAAGTTTCTCTGAGCAATCTAAGCAAGCCAGCAAATGTAGATTAAAAACTAATCTAAAAACTAAGTTTTTTTTGTATACCTACTTTGTCATCGATTTTTGAGCTACCCTGAAAGTTTCAGAGGGATAACTAATCGGGAAGTGCTCGATATTTGAGATGCAAGACTCCACCCGAAACGAAAGACATACAATAAACAAGAAAGTGACTTAATAAAATCCTGGTAAAAAATGACAATGACTTTTATTTTTAATCAATTGCTGAACTGATTACGGTGATTCATTTGTTGTTAAACATTTATTGAATAATGTTAAGTGATTTTTTGGGACTAAAAGTCGACTACTTGTGGATTTAGGTATAAAAAAAAACATTTTATATACTATTTTCACGGGATCACACTACGCCATTAAAACAATTATACAGACCTGTTCAGAAATCTTGGAGTTATACATATATCCAAAAAAATACTTTCGTTCTACTTAACAACCTCCTCCGTTTGTAAGTAGACTAATGAAAAAAACATACATATAGTTTAAAATGACGCAATTGAATTTAAACATTAATGCAGCTTCGACGGCAAGGATCTAAATAGTCTGATTAACATTTTAATTCACGCAGAAACGATATTTTAGTTAATTTGTAGAGTTCATTAATGCAAATTAGGTCATCAGCAGGCAGGCGATGGTTTCTAGGCAACTAATAAAGCCTCTAATGTTGGCAAATGATCGCATCAATTCTTTGAAGTATATGCTATAAAAGTGTCACAGATACCAAGACTGTTATATACAGAATGTCCCAAAAAATAAAATGGGAGGTAAGTGACCCTTAACTGGTACTTATAATTAGCTCTATGTTTGGTAGGTGTATATTGAAACAAATCCAAGGGGATAAATGATTAAAATAGCGCATTATTGTTATTTAATTTTCGGTGCATTTGAAAATCACAATAATTTAGACAAACAATCACTTGTACGTGTGTGTTTGTGTATGTGTGTATGTGCGTGTGTAAGTGTGTGTAGTGATTCGGTGTATCAGGTGTGCTTGAATATCATGCATTAAACAATTTGCATTATCATCCGGTTTCACGATATCAGTACCTACAATATTCCAACTTCCAACCAAGTCAAGAAAATTCGAATATTAATAGCTTGCACGATTTTGACTAAATATATTGCTAACACGTAGTTAAATAAAAGCTAGTTATATGTGACCATACTCATTTCATTTAATCATCATCATCGTCAGGCCGAGAAGCCAACTGCTGAAATGGGCCTTCCCCATATGTTTATGTTTACCAAAATCACCAGACTTAGCAGGCGGTCGCAGTAGATGTTAATACCAGTAGAAATTTTATTTAGTTTTAAAATGAAATATTGCACGATGAAATTAAAAATGATTAATCTTTAATTTTATAAACAAATGATATCATAATTTTGTTTTATAATTTGAGTTTAAATGCCGTGGCGTAATATTAAGAGGTCAGCAGGGATTATTTTCAAAAAACGTCCTTGCTACACTGAGAAAATGCGCACGTTAAAGATTTCATCAAACAAACGTAAATTTTATATAACCATAAAATTTATTGAAAAGGTCATCCATAACACAGGAAGCCATATCTCAAGTTTTTAAAATGTGTTAAACCCACGAGTTCCGTAACATGATTTATTATTTTTTATATTGAAGAAAATGAATCGAACATAAATTCCAACATCATAAACGTTGCCGATAAAATATATTACGTTATTTTGAATACGAGAACAGTTTTATTTCTCAATTCCTTTTTTTTTGTCTCTCAGTGTTTCGTCGTAAATTTTATAATAGCGGACGTGGAACATACGCTCGCATAAATCCGGGCCTGATTTCCGACGGGGAATTAAAACGCATTCAGCAAAAGACAAGAAATGCGCAAACCAACGTCAAATGCGCGTGAAATGACGGTACATAAAAATTTCCCCGCGCAAAATGCGGCTTTTGACTCGACCGTTCTCACCTTGAGAGCGGGTCCACTTTATTGAGTGACGCGATTAAAGTGTGGCGAATCGGGCTGTTAAACTACCGCTCTTGATCATAATCAAAAAATATTAAGGACCAATCTAAAAGCAAACAATACTGAACTTTACGATTCAAATATAAAAGTTTAAACTCAAGCTTTACAAAAAGATGTAGATAGCTATTTTTAAAGTGAAGTTGTGGTACCGCTTGGGTGAGCATTTTGTACGTTGATTGGCATTTTGCCGCGCGAAAAGCAACACCTTTGCGGCCATGACATGTCGTCTGATTGATTGTATAATTAATTTTGTTTTAAATTCAGCGGCCGGCAATACTTGTCTGTTATATGAGCTGTCAATTAATAAGACAGCTCTTGATGAGGGTAACACGTAACGAGCTGTTTTGTGAGTTTATTTTTTTGTGTTAAATCATTAAAAATAGTGTTGTAAAGAATAAGTTGACAGCTTTGACGTGTGAATGTTTATTTTAGAAACGTGTTTTTGTTTGTTGTGGCCAAAGCAGATTATGAAACTGGCTCTGCAGAAGCTGCCAATTAGACAGAAGTCAAAAAGCAAGCACTTGGTAGTAATACCGCCAGTAAAGCAGCACCATTACGCGAAAAAAATATTGACTTTATATTAACTACTAAACTAGAAGCCCAATGTTGTAAATGCGGGATGACTTCTCCAAAGCAATCTTGAAAACTTAAAATAGCAAGATCGTGATAGGTAAATGAATAGAAGAGAGAGGAAAATTTGCTATAGTCGGTACCATAGCAAAATTTGCTATGGTCGGTACCATAGCAAATTTTCCTCTCTCTTCTATTCATTCATTCATTTACGGCTAAATTAATGTAATTTTTAAGTAACAGGTCTATGTTTCACTGCTATCTCGTACAAGCGTATAGCAAGCGACTACGTGGCTGAAGATAGTGGAAGATCTAGATGATACCTATTCGGGCAAAGATAATGCCTAGTTTGTAGTATTCAGAAAATAAGTAAGATGTCAAGGAATTTCATTCCTTACAATATTTTGCTGTACGCACGATTAAAACAAAACGTTTCGTACGATTGATGGAATTTCTAAGATGTACGGAAAATATTTCGCTGATCTCAACTCGTCTCAACAGAAAGAAGAAAAAGGAGGTAGGTCTACTGAATAAATTATAATCTTATTAGTATACCACATTCTTCATTATATAATTTGATATAGCCCCTGTATACCTCTGTGTAAATAGAACAATACAACAGATTAAAATACAGAACAAGCAATGATAATTATTCACATCAGAGATCGCATCACGCATCCATGATGTATGGTATGGAATGGCGGAGAGTCTCATTCTCATTCATTATACCGGCCTTTGTTTACCGACCTTGTGATTTAGGATATTGGTTATGCTAGAATGTTATATGAGTACAATTCCCTCTTAATTGCACATGAAACTAAAAAGCTGTACAAACTTAAAGATCGTTTAAAAAGAGTTAGTATGAAATGGAAATACATCTAATCAAGACAACTTTACAACTTATCAAGCGTTTGAAAAATAATCAATAAAAAAATATATGTCTATATTTCTAGCTGAAGCGTATGTAAATATGAATGGTTAGCGTAAATGTACATTTATCCACGTATGTGCACAATTTTTGTGGCGTACTGTGGTGAAGGACATATCTCTCTTTAAACTCCTTTGGTCAACAAATTCATTCAGTAATTGAAGCGAGCCTCTGCCCATAATACTGCTATTTACTACAATCCATCAAATATAAATGAGCGCTCGTTAAACCGCGAGGAAATGGTGTAAGATATAAAAGGTTGTATTCCTTTAGCAAGAAATGGACACGCGTCATCATCTAGATATGCAACCGACGACGAAGAAGATCCTGAGTCTGACTGAAATTATCTGACTGAGGAAAAAGAAACTCTCAATGATCTATTATGAAATTGAAAAACAAACTATACTAATTTTAGCTCAGCCTGATACAGCTAGCATGGGCACTGCTATTAGTGCAACCCTATAACAGCTACGTACTAGGTCTCGGTTATTCCTCATATGTTGACTTATATTATCGTTTCTTAATTTGCTGTTATCTCTCAACATCGTTTTTTACGAGTTTCATTGTTTAGAATAGTTAGCTCTCTTTTCAAATAAAAAAATATAGTTTCATTATCAACTGCACACCAGACTCAAAATGGTGACGGTTGCAGCTCACAGAAGTATTTTGCGCTATTATTACCTTACAGTCTTACCATAGAGATTATTATCTAAACTACCACATGACAAATTGGGGTAGAAAAATAAGACCTTTGCTAAAGATCTAAAATTATTTTGCAAAGGTGTGGATTATCTTGACATTTACACTTAAGAAACGGGAAATTATTTGATTCGATTCATATGGTAAATATCCCGTTTCTAATGTAAGTGTTATTGACCATGTTAGTTTAAAATTATATAGAGTGGAATATTGACAGCTGTTTTCAAATATGCTGGTATTAGCAGCGGTTGGAAGAGAACACAATATCGAACCTCTGAAGTATGCTAAAAGAAAGAGAATAAGAGCAGTGACTAATCAGCGGTTTCAGCCGACATTTGAATCGCTATTATAGCTGTTATAACACCACCGCCTGAGCCAACAGCTCGCAGCACCGTTCATCACTTCCAATCCAGCCGCTTGTTTATCTACACAATACCTCACACAATTTGTCTTCGCCACCTCTAAATATTCTCCATTGTCTTTGAGTAATTTCGTTAATAAATTCTGTCAGTCATAACGTAAGTACAATACAGTCAGAATATTATCTTTGCACAATCCAATACGCGTCCGATTGAGGCAAATCTCTTTTTAGCAAGTCTTGCTAACTATATTTCTATGGTTCTATGATGATAATACTGCATCTACTAATTATATTGGACGACCGGTCGACCGGCTGGCTAGATCCTGACTAGTCAACCAAGTCAACACATGACAGGGAAATTTCCTATTCAAACTCAAAGCATGTTACCTAATTTTAAAGATTTTATTTATTTATGTTTTTCTCTTTGCTTTGAAGTTATATATAAAAAAATATGGAGTGTGTTCTATATTCGGTCCTGAATCAAAACTGTTTTTTTCTTCATTTTTGTCTGTCTGCCTGTCTATCTTGGCCGCGCATTATGCCGTAACTACTGAATGAATTCAAATTAAACTTGAGATGATTTGACATCATACTATGGGTTAGGACATTGGATACTTTCATCCCGAAAAATTAAAGGGTTCCCGCAGGGTCAGGGGTTTGAAAGTAATATAAAAGAACACGTACCACGCTGAAAAAACTGGACGGATTTTGATGCAACAAGGCAAAGCCATAATTTATATGATGGGTTAAAATTAAGGATATTTTTATCGCGAAAAAATAAAAAAATAAAGGGTTCCTGCGGGTCCAAAATAATGTTAATTTTGAAGTAATAAATTATATAATAAATAAAATGTAACAATACTACTCATTTATTTTTATTATTTTACTCATTGTTTGAGTAGTATTGTTACATTTTATTTATTATATAATTTATTACTTCAAAATTAACATTATTTTGGACCCGCAGGAACCCTTTATTTTTTTTTTTTTTAAATGCACAAATTAAAAAAATGTAACCCCCGACTTCCCACCCCCCATTATAGCTAAGAAGCATCTCGATCACATCAGTTTTCAAACATGAAAATCTTTTCATCCATTTAAGAGCTACGATCCTCACCCCTATTTCCCCCCCCCCCCCACTCCATTATAGCTAAGAACCTTCTCGTTTACCTCAACTTGAATCATGAAAACCCACAGCTAAATTGGTTCATTCGTTAGGAAAATAAGATTCTCCCCCCCCCCTTTTCTCAACTCCTCACCCCCATCCCCTCACCCTCACCCATTATAGCTAAGAACAATATTGTTTATCTCAGCTTTGAACCATAAAAAACCGCAGCTAAATTGATCCTTTCGTTTGAAAGATAAGATTCTCACCCCCCTTTTCTCAAATCCCCGTCCTCCATTTATCTAAGAACCATCTCGATCAGATCAGCTTTCAAACAAAAAAAAACCGCATCAACATCAGACCATTCGTTTGGGAGCTACGATGCCACAGACATACACACACACACACGCACGCACACACGCGCACACACACGCACATACACACGCACACACAAACACACACAAACACACACACAGTGATACACACCCTAAATTTATAACACCCGTCTCTTTGTTCGGGGGTTCAAAAAAATGCAGTAGTTTTATTTCTGTTATTATATTATTATTATTATCTGGGGCCACTCGATGCACGCGCGTTGGACTGCGTGCTACCACATAATATATAATAGTTGGTACCGCGGTCAGCCAAGGCAAAAATTTTTGGAAAGTATTTGTTTCTTAATTACATTCGTTGGTTGGTTTGTTTTAGATTTTTTTCCTTTTATTTGAAGTTCGTAGGTAGGTATTATTCGTTTCTTGGTCGAGATAATAATGAGTTAATCATTACGTTTTCTTACCTACTCATTAGGTTACCAACTAAGCGAAAGTAATAGTTTAGTAATAGTTCATAATTAGGATCTTAGTTTAGAATTTTGTAAATGGACTAGTTATGTTTGTTCGTGAGGTATTATTTATTTGGAGTTAGTATTCAAGTTTTCCAGTTTAAAGATACTTCCGTAATGCACCTTTAGGATACTCAAGGAATGTTTACTCCAATTTCTATTCAATTCCAAACTTCTATTACCACCGGTTTAGGTTGTGCGTTGTCTGTCAGTCAGTCAGTCAGTAAGTATGTTACGGTGCTGTTTAATAGACATGATTAAAGGAATTTAATAAAACGCATATTTTTATTATTCTGGCCAATGGTGGGCATTATTCATAGAGCCCGGTCAATTTATTTTTACATAGTTATTATCATATTGCCGTTTCATATTTTTCAATATGAACGAGCATCTATCTATTTAAATACATTCAAGCAGCAAGTAACAAAAAGTCTGTACAAAGTCAAGTTTTTGTTAAATCGTGAGTTTGTTCGCGCATCGCGTAAAAACCAGGTTTTTAATTAAAACAACGTGGTATCTTAATCCGATGAATAAATGCCGATCAATCGATAAAAACTATTTGAAAGATGAACAAATTTAGATGAAATTTAGTATAATTATTGTACTTTATAGGAACTTTTGGTACTGGAATAACACATAGGTTCCTTTTACCCAGTTGAGTGACCACGACGGCAAAGCCACGGGCACAGCTAGCTTACAATAAATACATTAAATTTTGGCTTTGACTTTATCAAGTTCCATTCATAGACTTATTTATTTTTAACGTGTTTGAAACTGTTAGTTTTATAACTATACAATTCGGTTTTTTATAATAGCTTCTGCGGCAGCAATTTTTTCTACGTAATATTTATGCAAGTCAACATTTTACTCAAAATGGCGGATTTGTAGGTTGAGTTTTGTCTTCGTTACTTTGCATACGACAGTTATTTTTTTTAGAGCGAATTCAAACTCTTTTCGACGAATGAAAATATTTCTATTTGTCTAAATGTTTCATACTGCTTCATTCTCTCATTGTTGTCAAAACCTTGGCGCTTTTCTCGAACCTTTGTTTATTGTACTTTGATTTATGCTCAGTTTGTTAACTTTTTATGGCTGCATCTAGACGCTTTTGACAGTTATTAATTAATAATATCACCTAATTTATTGCATCACTCAGCGGAAATGGAGGCCACACACTGGCGCATGAATGAAGTGATAAATATTCATTGGCTATTTATAGGGTATGCTAAAGTGTTATGAAATAGAATAGACGCAACTCAGTTCATGATAATATTGTGCAAAATGAATAGCTTTAACGCATTTTGATCGTCGCATTTCGTTGTGATTGTTATAATATAAACTTATGCGTTTCTAATACAGTGTAATCTTTAATATTAATTCTCATTAACATAATTTATACGAAATAGAGGTAAAATAATATGTTATATTTGAGTGGAATAGACTGTTTATTAAAAAATAATATTTCTAGGTAAGCATGATTCATCTTCAACCACGCCGCGCCATCACCATCAATCAAATAAGATGAAGAAGAAAAAAGCAATTACATAAAAACATAATAAGGAACTAACTATATGTGAAGAAAAGCTTATGCTACTTAACTTAAATAGTTGATATGCAATATATGCAACTTGTAACTGTTAAAGTTTCTATCACTCAGATAATAAACCAACTTCTACCATTAATTTAATTAATTCTAACGACATGCAATCAACCCACGGAATCAATCAATTTAAAACCCATAAAACCTACAACACCGTAAACTTACAATGTTACCATATAATCAGCTGAATAAATTATGTAAACATGGTTGTAAGTTATCAATATTTATTGCGCTAGCGCAATGACCACTAGATACTTTAAGACAGACTCTTAACTGGGTATTTTGCGAAATTATTACTTGATCGATCTGACTTTGTTGCATAGCAATTTAATCTAGTAAGAAATATCAGGTGAATCACTGTATCTCACTTTTTGTGCAATGACTGGTCAACTTGGCTTAAAAGACTTAGAAAGTACTGATTATCATTAATATTGAGTTGGGTGTAATGAAAGAGTGGATGATAATCCAGAACAGGCGACGCCAAGCGGCGCCGAAGCAAATGCTGATAACAATAACTGTAACCAATGATGCTAATCCAAAACCAACTCAAGAATAAGGGAATAGAGACGTCGATGATGGTAATGGTAAAGTGGTTAGTGAGTAAGCGAAGCCGACAGCCGTCAATCAAGAGTTAAAAACCGGTAGCCGTCAAGTCAGACGTCCGAGATTACAGAAGTCGAGGCGGTTGCATTATACTCGTAGAGGCGTATTATTTTGTTATTCAACCTAAGGTGCCTTGTCATTGCCGTATTATAACATTTTACTCGTTTTCTGAGATGTTGTTTTTAATATACCTAAAAACAAACAAAAAAACGTTGCGACATATGCTGATGATTAAGACTAGGCACTGAAAATTTAATGTTATAACTTATCCATACAAGTTATGCTGTTTATTTTATTACTTAATTTATTTAAATGTATAATTTTTATGATCAAAATTATTGCTAATCTGTTATTGTTTACTCTAATAAATTATGCGTTTATATCTGAAGAATTTTTTATTTCATGTCAGCACGTTTTCCAGATAATTAAACTGTTTAAAAATAAATCAATAGATTATCATAAACTATAAAATGATTTGAAATAATTATTTGAGATTAAAATACTTGAATTATATATATCTAAAGAAAAAAATATAACAAGTCATATAAATGAGACATGGTAAGTGCACGCTCTACAGTAAATATGGAAAACCATTACATTTTATGTGAATTAATTGCAAATGTTATTAATGTATATTGATTTAAGCAATAAATTTGTTAAGTCGTAATTTAAAAACTCGTTTAATTGTAAGGCAATAATCGTAACTTGAGAACTTGTTTTAAGAGTTTGTCGTAGTGACATGTATACTACTACTAAAATACAATTAACATACCCTTCGAGGTCGTTAAGATTTGAATTCAGTTGTAGTTATGTATTCTTAGGGTATAGAGCGCTATGAATAAGTTTTAAATTTAACTTTTATTCGTTTATCCTTTCATTTAATAGATATGAATTCTTTCTCAGAGATGAATGCATGAATGCAATGAAAAGAAACGTTACTACTCAAAGTTCACGTTAGCTTAATTAACTAAAGTTTGTTTGTTATTTTTTTGTTACTCTTGGCAATCGTTTGACCACGATCTCAACTGATGGAAAGTGATGATTTGGTCGAAGGTGTAACACGCTTGCTTAGCTAATTTTCCAGCTCATCAAAAACATATGCCACTGTTTTATAATATTTCTTAAAATTACAAGCTACTCGTAGCTACCTTTTATAAGATGTATCTAAAATGATATAAAAAACTTGACCATAATATATAATTAATGCAAAGGTATGTTTTTCATTTACGTAGATTTATTAAAAACCAAAAAGTTCTCTCTTAGATAGCGTAGTCTCT
This sequence comes from Alsophila aescularia, assembly GCA_946251855.1. NCBI lineage: Eukaryota > Metazoa > Arthropoda > Insecta > Lepidoptera > Geometridae > Alsophila > Alsophila aescularia. The sequence goes on from OX276375.1 coordinate 31,554,072, forward strand.
ACTTTTATTAAATTAAATTATGAATGCAGTAAATCCAAAATCAATTATCCATTCTAATGTGTCCATAAACTGTTGTCTATAACTCAACATTTTCAACTGCAACTAACTGCAGTAGCTATACCACAGAGTAAATAATTGCTATACGAACAAAAACTTGACAGCCAAAGATTATTTAAATTGAAAGAGCCGTAGACCAAACAAAGCTTAACACACCTCAATGACAGAATAACAATGACGACAGACATCCGAAGCTCCAAAATATAATGAAAATAATACAAAGGGGAACATCAAAGGAGCCGGTTACAGATGAAATTTGACCAGCCTCCTTGTTTGGAGGTTGGATAGAAGTTGGTAGTTTTCGTATCGGTACCCATTGATCTAACATTCAATATTTTTGGATATAGTTGTTAGTTTTGTTATTATTAATATAACAGCAGTAGTCATTAAACTTAATCAAAGGATTTCATAAGTATTGCAAACGTACATATAAATTTTGCTTCACACTGTATTCGTCAAAAAAGTTACGAGGTAAGTATATATTTTGATGTAAAAATTGAAGTGTTTTGTTTCAGAGGGTATACCTAGTTAAATCACAGAATAATTAACAGAGGGTTAATTGTAAACGCTAATGGTCGTTGATTGAAATAATTATAACATGACAAATAATAAATTAAAGTATGATAGAAAATATAAATAACAGAACAAAATAAGCTACACACTAGGAAACAAATGCAGCGTGAGAGAGCGTGTCCATAACTTCATGACGTAACTACGATCAAACGTAATTTATTGAGCAACTTTGTTCCCTCAATACTGATCAGTCAGTATTAAGTCGCCTGGAGAGCTATTGAGTTGATACTGAGTGTGAACATCTACTTTTTTAAATTTATTTTAAAATAGTAAAAGTATAAGTGTTGATGTGTTGAAACTAAGGTCTACTTTAAATACATATCATATGTATTTTTTTGCATTTCGAGTCTATTGACTCCAATATTAAACGTTACAAAACGTGCGTCATTTATCAAAAAGTGCGCGTTATTGCTTAGCGTTGCGCAACGTTTTAAGGCGTGAGCGTTTGTTGCGCTTCAATTGTTTTCTAGTGGATACAAGGCTTCACGAACAAAAATAAACAATTCATACAATTAATACCTTACCATTGAACAAGATATAAAACTCTCAATAAAAACACTATCAATCAAAAATGCAAATAACGGCATTGAACACCATTTTGAGTAATAAATAAAAATAAATTGCAGTGGTGTGCAATTATATTTTATTATTTTGACCTTCGCTGTGTCTCAGAATATTTTTCTTCTAAAGCCACGTAACTAATTGATTTTGGTTGAAATGATTCGTGAACATTTTTTGTGGAAAAATACTTGAAAAATTGTCTTAAATCCAAATGAGTTAAAACCGCTTGCTAAATTTACTGTTTAAACCGGTTTTGCAGTTTGTTTGTTTGTTTAATGGGCACAAAAGCTACCATCTGCTACCGAGCGATTAAGGTTTTGCGTTAGATCATAAATCTAGTTGAGGATTATTGTTACTATGATTTAATGGTTTTTTGTTGTTGTGTGTGTTGCTAGTTTCCAGCAGCTTGTATATAGTTTATTTATTTTTAACAATAAAACTATTTAGTTTAAGTACATAAGCATACGATTTAAATATCTCTTAGTCATTTAGAATGCATTTATTTTCTTCTATTTAAGGTCTATTTCAGTAAGCTGTCAGTGATGTTAAGAATTTGAGGCCATTTATATAATCAATTATGTGACCGACCGATGTTTCTGTTTTTAATAGTTTTGACCAAAGAAAATAGGTTTGGTTGTGATTTCGGTTACGGCTAAAAATCAGCCGAAAGTTGTGTTTGTGGACTAAATTGACGTAGGTATCAACTTCAGCTATAGTGCACGGGCGTTTAGGCGTCGTTGGGCATGTAAGCGAAATCCTTTACTTGTTTCCCGAAACTTTGACTTAAACAAAACTTGCGTTTATGAATAATAGTTGTCATATCACGTTCAGCTTTAGGTACAGGGGCGCTAGGTGACTGTTATCTTCATTCTATTTGCCAGTGGTGATAGAGTTATTGTCAGGTATTCCGTGTCTCTTCTCGCGTTGGAAGTAATGGTGAGTTGAGTGTAATATTATTCAATAATGTCACTCTTGTAAGTACATATTAAATAAATAAATTACTCAAATTGACAATAGATGAATAAGATTTTTAATAGCTAAGTACATAAATAAAAGTAAATAGTTTTGGTTTGTTAACAAATATAAGACTTTGGTAGTATTAGTAGAATTTAGTCTTAAATTAGTTTAAAGATAATGATGATTGACTACTTCATAGTCATCCTAATTTAATTCATAGTATTAGATAAAATAATGTCACAAAAGGAACGGAATCCAATTTGAATCCAAGTTTTTCGATAAAAGAGCCAGCAATTTTGCAAAATTTAGCAAAAATCTGTCAGTTATAAGAATTAAGTAACAAGATATATTAAATAATTTACAAAAGAAAATTTGACTAATATTTCAAAGTCAGAGCTTATAGTTTAATTACTCATTAGTGATTAAATTACTATTGTTTAAAATAAATACCTTATGTGCCTACTAAAAATTACTAAAAATGTTAATAATTTCAAAATTGATACTGTGAAGTCTGAAAACGATAAAAAAATTGTCTGATTTGTTCACTAAAATGAGTACGGAAGTTCTAGATAATTTAATACATAAAAATATTTCTGCAATTCGAAAACTTGAAGTTAACTAACTACCTTATATATAATTAATTTAACGCCTTTTATTTTATTTAACACTGATTAACTATTACGAGCTTAGGAAAACAAAAAATTTTGAGTATAATGTAAATCAAAATTTTCTTATTAAGTTTTGGTTACGACAAAAAGCCAAAATTCGGTTTATGTTTCGGTTGAAAAACGAGTCTTAGTCAATCACTATTAAAAAATTACACAATATGTGTTTCGTAAATATTTAAAAAAATATTATTATGTATGCACTTACGTAAAATTCGGTTTCACTTTATTATTAGGAGAGAGCTATAGAGCTATTTGCTACATCTTAAAGAACAGAATAATCAAAAATTCACGGCTTACACCATTTGCTATTTAGTACCCAAATTTGGTTTTCAATACTTTTCCCATATTTAGCCGTATCTAATTCCGAACAGCCCTATTTATGATAATTAATACTTTTTAAAGAAATAAGCTTGACAAAGGCCATTCTTGTTGCCCTATACGGCAGACAAAGACCGGGATAAACATGGACGTCAATCCGACGTCGTCAGATGTCGTCGGCGAGTCGTAGCCGATGTCGGCGTGTCGGCAATCGACGACAACGATTGAATGACAGTGATGGACGAGCGACGGGATGACAGGTTTCGATCAAGACCTAAAAGCTGAAATGGATTGTACTAACATTTACATAGGGTTGAGTTTCGATGATGGAGTGGTTAAGCTTTTTATGCGTGAAGTGTCAGGTACAGTTGAAGAAATCTCTCAAAGTTGTAATCTTAAATGAATCGTATAGTGTTATGTTAAGGTTGATTTTATTAGAGAGTCTGATTTGCCGGTGCATCCAGACATGGTAATGACACTGTTTACCATATAATAAGTCGCGTATTAACAGAGTAGATTTTAAATTCACATTTTGTTTTGGTATGCTGATTGTTTGAAATAGAATGATATCGATTGGTAAGTATTTGTTGTAATAGAATTGAAAAAGATTCAGTACAACTGTATCTATTAAAAACTTTTATTTAACTTCACTTGTACCTATCTATGTATCTCTGTATGTATCTATGTATTTTGTCTGTCTTGGAATCTTGCAATTCAAATTTCGAGCACTTGGCAGCTTCAATTAGTAGCTCACAAACCGATGACAATGCATTAAAAAAAAGAAAAAAAAGAAGACAAAATTTAAAGAATCTTATCTTATTATCTTATTTAAAAAGCTTTTCTTTTATTTATTTTTTGAAATTATGCTTATTCTCAACAAGCTTGGTAATAACTTCGAAGTAGATTTTAAATTATCATTTTTATCAATACAACACCGAAATCGATTAATAATGCAATTTCATCCTCTTGTTCGTATCCGATATGGTCTAGTGGCTAGGATACCTGGCTCTCACCCAGGAGGCTCGGGTTCGATTCCCGGTATCGGAAACCTTTTTGCTTGTTTTTTATCAATAAACCAAATAATGTTTTAATGTTCTTTTAATTCTAATTAAGATAGAATTTTAATATATTTGTTGCGTGACATGAGCTTTATCAGACCCAGTTGATCGCACAAATAATAATAATAAAGCTCATTATTTCCATTCCAACATGCTGGTACTGTTTGATATATATAAAAAGAAAATTGCCACACTTAAAATATTTCTGATACATTTTAAACTTTTACAGATAACATCAATGCGATGTTACATGCAAATCGAAATACAGTAATAAAATAATATTAATTAAACAACATTTCAAATGTTTATGTGCTATTCCTGCGAATCCATAGGCTGCAGTTATCTATAAGAAACAAATAAAGATAGATAGATAGTATAGTAAAATATATCAATATCCTGCGAAATAACATTATTGCTGTAGTAATTAATATATTTGAAACTTTTAGTATTATATTTTGACAATATCACATAGCAAAATCTATCAGCCGCCTTGTCCATCTCTAAATCCATTCTTCAAGTTGATTGAGATTGACAGATGCTAAGTGGTTTTGCATTTCAATTCATGATTGGCGTCTATCAATTTGGGTTCTCTTAATGGAGTAGAAATAAATTGAGACAGTATGGTTTACAATTTAATTAAAATTCACACAATTTGTTTTAGTTTTAAGTATTTATTAAATTAGTAATTTGACCATTATGCTCTATCTACTGTTTAAATTAGATAAATGTGTCAATAACAAGACATAATGTTTAAAACTAAAACCCGACTACGGTTGGGTATAAAATATCACTACAGTCTTGCAATGAAGACTAATCGATTGATACCTAGCTTGTCAAAATCAGACCAAGTTTTTAGTTTGAACACAATACCTTTGCATTGCTTCGCCGTAGTCGGGTTAAAATGCCTATGACCCTGTATACTTGAAGTAGTATTACTAGGTATTCTGTGCCTAACAAGGAATTTGTTAGTGTCTGAGGACAAATCGATTGACACCTCTCTTGTCATAATTGGACCTATAGGGGCGACGATATGGTGGAACATCCACATACCCCATACCCACATACATATTTGTATACATACATACATTCATAGATTGTTAAACTCATTATCCTCTCCTTGCTTCGCCGTTGTCAGGTAAAAATAGGTACTGTATATTTTTCCTGTTATCCCTCAGAATTTTTGCATTTTGCCGGTAACATAGCTGACGTCCATCTGGAAAATCTTTCTATCAGTGAAATAATTTGCAGTATCGTATCAATAGTTGATTACCTCCTACAAACACTTAAAGTACCTACATAGGTACATAAATAAAAAAAATTTTTTTTTTTAGGAATTACTAATGCTGTTGGCCTTATCGGCCTCTACAGCTTGAGCCGGACTTGGGGCGGGCGCTTACAAGCACTCCGCCGCAATGCGTGATGCAGAAGGCGCACGCCAAAGTTAAAATTTAGACGACCCGCACGAGGGTACCCAGGGGGTACGGCCCTCGGCTTGGACGACCGTCTGATTACAGGGGTAACGAACTAAACACCCCTGGATCACTACCGTTAAGTAGTGATCGAGGGGGCCCTGAACAATGGCTAGGTGCCCTTTCATTGATTTGTATAACTGACCGCTGATTCGTAATACACCTTCGAGAAGAATCAGCAAGAAACTCGAAAGCGAATAATATCTGACTATGTGTTATGGGACCTTCGACCTCGCCGGCGAGGTCGGTGTCTGTGTCTAAGTGTGTTGATACCCCCTGGCGAGTTGCCAGAGGTGGTCGGATTGGCATAAAAAAAAAACTTGTATCATCTGTTTAAGATACTACTACAGAAGTGTATTTTATGTATGTTCCTATGTACTTTAGTTGTTTGTTGGAGGTAATCAACTACTGATACGTATCTGCAAATTATTTCACTGATAGAAAGATTTTCCAGATGGACATCAGCTATGTTCCAGGAAAATGCAAAAATTCCAAGGGATAACAGGAAAACAACAGACAGAGCCGTAGGGCAGCTCAGCTACACATTTTACACGACTTCCCAAAAAAGAAGTGTATTGATTTTTTACACGACTGCCCAAAAAAAAAAAAAAAAAAATGTTTTTAGCATTCATGTACGTATGTATGACATTTAAATTCCACCATAACATTTAAATTCCTGAACAAATTTAGACGTATAGGGTATCGTTAGAATCCTTACCTCCTCCCGAGTAACATAGGCTATATTTTTTTGAAAATATTCTATATGGTGGCAGTATGGCCACATTTTCAATTCCGGAAAAATAAACTTCTCATTTTACAATATGGGTATCAAATTGAAGGCCTTGACAAGCACATTCCAACAATATATAATTTATTGGCAAAAGCTCTTTTTTGGCAGGGTAGGCGTGTTTTTTTAGGTTTATCAGTTAATTTCATCATACGTTACTATAATAAATTATGTTGGTCATACAAATTTAATATCAATAGTTTACATTACTGATATTATCACATATTGTATGTTTTACAAAAAAAAAGAAGACATACACTGAAACAATAATTACATTATGTCCGAATAATTATCATATATTTTGACTCCATTTCTGACGTTTCTGGCTGTTTTTTTTAACTTATTTGACTAGGTAGGTACTTATTAACACAAACTATTTATTATCTGCAATAAGATACTGTTTTCCTTCTAAAATCCAAATGTAAAGAAATATCAAAGAAATGTTCATCAAAACTCTATTTAGGTATTTGCTACCAAATATGTCACATAGCGCGGTTGTCCGTGGCAGCAGCATGGACAAAATTTGTATTCAGCTGTTGTGGAGTGCAAGAATTTATATTCTTTGCATTTGTTTCTACGAAACGACGCGTGCTGCATGGGTGGCCATGAGCGTTACTTACAGTTTGAACCACTGTATAATTAAAGTTTTTTTTTTGTGGGAGAGATTTAACGTATAAAAATAACAGAAGCTTAATAGTTATAAAAATAATATCCGTTATCTAGTGCCCATATTACAAGGTATCCTAGTTTGGGGCTAGGTAATTGGTGTGGAAATCTCCCGAATATAATATTTATTATAACCGATATATTTTTTTAACGGTCGCGGGTTCCAATCCTGCAAGATGCAATCATTTGTGTTGAGCAGAAATGTTTGTTTCCAAGTCATGGATGTTGATATTCGTATTTATGTATATATATCCGTTATCTAGTGTATCCTAGTTTGGGGCTAGGTAATTAGTGTGGAATTGTCCCGAATATATTTATTATTATTATGTATTATTAATTGAAGAAGGAAATCAAAAATATAAAATGTGATCATTAATTATCCGCAAAGTGACACAAACCACACCCCACAACCCACATAACCCACTTTCTTATTAGTCCAGTTATTAATAATCTAACAGTAACTGAAAGAAAAGATTTGCATCAACAATTCATGATTCTAAAGAAGTATTTATCCGCAAGAGTTTAAATTCAACAGAACTAGCATTATACCCTACTTAATATACACTATCTAAGGATACTAGATAAGTCCTTTCTGGGAAAGTTTTCAATTTACTCCCATTTATCATAGGACCGGTCTTTAACTGCATTATATCTCTAATCTGTGTAAGAGGAAGACAGCACAATCGAAATAAAGTATAGCGGGAACAGCACAATATCCAACGTCTTGCATTCCATTTCTAATTTATATTATAAAGCCACGAATAGAAGCCCACTTCAGCTAATCTCCGACCGACACAATGGCCCGATTTATACTCGGCCCCATTGTAACAACCAACAAAGATCTTGTCAATTATAATCTCTCATCGCGGGAACGTCAAACGGTAGCGCACGGTGAGCCAACTGCCTCAGACAGTCATAAAAAACATTTTAATAAATTATTTGCAAAACTTGTTTAGAAATTGGAACCCTTTTGAAAGGGCGACGAGCAAGCGAAACCGATTGCTCGTGACGTGACGCCTTTTGTGACCGTCGAGTATTATGTTGTCAAAATACACAGGGATTTTGTTATTATTTTTGTGTTTGTGAGCACACTTAGCACCCCTTTGTTCGCAAACCTTCTTGGAAGAGGGGATGTGTGAGCCATAAACCGGCTCGTTACTCCAGTCTTTCTGTGAAAGGAGACATGTGAATAGAATAGTAATCGGTTAAGCGGACCACGAAAACAATGCATAATCGCGTAAAAAAATAATCACCCTTGGGAACGGAACTCGTGATACGAAACGGTAAAAAATACATTATTCCATGCCTCCTCAGACTCGTCCTTAAAAAGTTAATAACATTTTTGCGTATGTGGAGATGTCAGGGCGAATAAGGCGATGTGTGCCAACTGTAACTGCCAAATTACACGATCACAACGTATAAACACGGGTGGCTGAGCGCGCTCTTTGTCACGTCACTCGTGTGGGACCTCGCCTTCATATTTATTCAAATTATTATTCTACGTCACCCTCTTGTTGTGTTCCGAATGAATTTTTCATGCACACGTCGCGCTGAGACGCGGTAATTTCACTTTGAGTTTGCTCGAAGCCAGTGAAAATGAGTTTATTTATGTTGGTATTTTTGTACCCAAAAACCGCCAGCGTTTTACCATTGGATACCGCATCCCTCAAAATATTGGCTGTGTAAATATTTAAGCGAAATAATTTGCTAACAAAATACGTGTCACCTTGAAATGTGATTTTAAGGATTCATTTGCCATGTTTGCTTAAGACTTAAGCATAGTAATGTAGTTTTTTAAAGTTAGCTGTGGTGCAAGACCTTCTTTAAGGTTTTACCGGCTCTCATTCCTTTTTTTTTGCTGGCATCACCAAAACGAGAAAGTATAAATTACATAAGTAGTGAAAGTATATTTATTTAATGTCACTGTGGTTATTGAGAAAGGATTTATACTAAAATTCTTTATTTTTTATTATTCAGTATGTAAAATTCTTATTCAATTTCTGAGGCTTTTAATGTTCTGTAAACATAAAAACTAATTTTATGTAATTGTTTTTTTCTACAATCGTCATATGACAATCAAAAAGGCTTAACAGCTCGTTTTATATACAACCGCAATGATAAAAGTATTAAATAAAGGTCCTAAATCATTTTAATTCTACTTTACCGCTATTTGCAATGCCTTGCTGATAAAATGCCATTAATCATTCTTTTAAAACTATTATCTTATTCTCGTCACGTATGCTTGTTTGTGACCCTGCGTTGTGGGACTTGTGTGGTTACAATCTCTCATCAAATAAAATCATTAATATGGCATTTTATTTATTATTTAATATCAAAAATAGACGATTCATTAAGCGTTTAGACAAAAACAGCAAAGAAGAGAATAACTTGAACGGTCTTAAAATGTCAAAAACAATTTTATTCTAGAATCGTCACAAAATCAGTGATAAATTTTGATGTAATTGCTCACAATATTTGCCTTTATTATTTAAGAGCAAACATTTTTGTCACTGTGCAAATGTTTTAATATTTAGATAACGTTGTTTAATAACCTCCACGGTATTATATTATTTGTTTTAGTCAAACTTGCGTTAATGTGTTTGTCGTTGAGATGCGGTGATAGAGGTTTGCAAATATTAGCACTGATAACATTGCGTTTTTATGTGGGACACCAACAAGGAAAGACAAATTCTTCCGTGTCTTTTACAATTTGTGAAAATGTCCGATGTGGCAATGAAGGTGTTTTAAGATGATTATTTCAAGATCAGTTCCAGTAATAGTATTTGCTTTGGAATAAAAGTAATAATTCATATAAAAATTCAGTCTACAAACATCGTAAAATACTATTCAAGGTTTTTTGTATGTACTCATGAGCAATAAATGTATGCCGCATGAATCATGTGTAAAATATATGAAAATAAACCAATCCATTTAACACACCCAATATATCACGATAAATTTGACGCTCTGAAATTTATTTTTTAAACGGCCATTCATTTAGATTAGCGACAGTCGTAATGTCTGTCATTTTAGTACTAGCTTCGGATGTCAGGACCTCCCATAAACCATCCCCTAATGTAAATATCTCCCTTTTATCTGTCTTTAACAATTTCGTATACTCTAACTAAACCGTCACCGGAATATAAATTACATAAAAACCAAATTCTGTTTTACCATCAACCACTTTTTTTGACAATTAAATTTCAGCCTTATCCACTTTGTTATACAGAGTATTATTATTATATTATACGAGTTTGGCAGGGTGTTTTGTTGTTGGTAAAAGTGGCAGAATACATCGTCTCAAATTGCCCCCTGCCAATAAAAAAGGGAAGGCACATAGGGCTGAATTTTGTTTATCGTTATCTTTACGGTGGGCCACATTTATTTATATTGTATTCATGCGTGTAACTCTGGTAATATAATACGTTTAGGAATAATAAACATTTTGAGTTAAGGTACAGTTCTTTTGAAATGGATCGTGAATTTTTGGTTCAATGTGATCATGAGCATGGGAATCTTGTTGAAGTGCTGGGGTTGAAAAACACGTTACGTTAATAACTGTCTTTAATATGTTAAAAGTGTTTTGTTGTTGATCGAATCATAAGAGCCAACTTATAATCCATTTTTTATCTCACCTGGTGGTTTGATTCTTCTGATGGATTGAATTAAAATTAGACTGCTATTCAATATTGTATATTGTACTTATAGTTTTATCTGTAAAAATACCATATGTACTATGATTATTTTTTCTAAATGCACACGATTAAACAATACGTGGCTCTGTTTGTACAGAGCCACGTACTTACGAGTAATGATACGTACTTAAATGTACAAACTACCTTCAATTTTAATTTTGGTATAGTGATTTTAACTACCGTTTTTTATAAACTATAAAATGATTTTATGAAAATGTGACGAATGTTTTTTTTTTAATCGACTTCACAAAAGGAGACGGTTATAGGTTCGGCTGTATGTATGTTTTTTTTTTCATATGTATTCCGGGTTAAAATTTTTACAAATAACTCTTCACATGGAATATCAATTTCCGTAAAAAGGTTGCCAGAATTACAAAAAATATATATTTAAAAAACGCTTCCCTGTACGTTTTTAACTGAGGTTACACACATCACATTTAATATGAAAACGAAGACTTGGTGTGCATTGTGAAACATCTTTTTATGCATTCTCTAATGCAGTGACATAACCTTTATGTAAACGATATAAGAGTGAAAGTGATGTAACAAAAGTAAATTTAACTTCGTCAGTATTTCTAAGAAAGTGTGTTAAGTGTGGATATTTATTATGCGCATACGGTGTGTTTACACATTTAAATGCATTGTTGTTGGAACCGGCTACTGGTGTTTAGGTTATAATTGAGAAATATTTATTCTGTATACGATTTTGTTTTCATGAGCGCTCTGTGGGGTCCTAAGCACTCTTTAGCTCTCTACATTTTAATAGCTGTTAATAAATACACAATGAAACTATGGAAGTTCAAATATCTATACCTATTTTCTATACTTATAATAAAGAAGTATGTAACAAAAAGTCTGTACACTGAAGATAATAAAAAAAATGTCTAGGGTACTTAAGATAAGCTACTGAAGAAGAATATAACATATTTTTAAATGTTGTATGTCTGTCTATTTGTTTGCGCGTCGCGTAATAACTATTGCGATGCATTTTTCACTGTTGGATAGCCTAAGTTTTGCCTTAAAAACGTACGAACCTATGAGTAGAAGCTGAGCAATTTGACGTCTGAACAAAGATATAATTATATGAAATATGGTATTTGTACTGTTTGGTGATTGACTTACACAGGTTACTTTTAACCCAGAGTTATAATCATGCAGGCAAAACTGCGGGCGCAGCTAGTAATATCATAAATCAAACGGACGTCTAAGGGCACAAAAGTCTCTTGGAAATGAAATACAATAGGTACAGGTTTTTAAATATCTGAACATTTCCAAGTCAGCTCAATAAATATGTTATAAAATATTGCTGATATTATTACCAAAACTTTATTTTACGTCACAATAAGAGTAATTTTATGTTCCTATAATTATAAATTTCTAAATGATTCTAGCCTAAGTATTTATATTAATTTAAAAAAAAACTATCTGTTTCATTTGTCGCACCCTAGACACCAAAGTTTCCTTCAAAATTGGCTTTTGCAAAAAACAATAAATAACGGAATTTCGCAACAACTAGACTAGCAATAAATCAAACAGCCTTGAGACGAAATTTTAATTCGCAAAAACAAAGAACGCGGCGCCTTTTCAAAAAGAAACAGACACGATTGAAAAAAATTGGCGGTGCGGCGGCGGTGCCTTTCTAACCATTGTCGTTCATTGAGGGCTGTGTTTGAACAAGCGCCGGATTTTAAACAAATGTAGTAATTTTACTGACAGCCAAAATCTACAATATGTAATCATTATGGCCGTCATTAAGTATTGTCTTGTCGCCTTTTGAGAGTCGCCGACTAAGGGTGCGGCGAGAGTAACAGAGGGAGCGACAGATTAGCCAAGATTTCATTTTAGGTTTTTAGTTTACATTTGGGGTCAGGTAAAATAATCGTTCCGGTTCATCAATTACGTCACTGAAAACTGACTTGAAAGATAATTTAAAGTGCAAATAAGTTCAAATAAAAACATTAAAAAAAAGGATTTTATGCAGTAGCCATGTCTTGATGAAACTTAGCACGCGCTATTATAATTAAATGCGTATACAACTATTCGTGTCTGAGCTATTAACCGTTAAGGAGTTAAATAATCAGAACCCAACCCTGAGTGCAGCAACCATGTCATAGTAAAACATAAAACCGGCAATCATAATAAAATGCGTACACAAAATTTTATGTCTCATTGAAGAGTTTCTTTATCTGTTACTAATCCTGGATGTTGATTTAGATCAATGCTTACCATAAAAATATTTTTTCTTTAGGAACTGAACCAAAATGTAAAAATTCAACTCCGTAGGATAAGAGAAAGTGGTTCTAATTCAGCTTGCAAGATTTGACCTAAACAAACATACATATATGATACTAGCTGTACCCGCGGCCTCGCACGCGTGGTCTTTTCTTAAGGTTCAAAGTACCATAATGACCATCCAGGTCTAGGACCAATATACCAACATTTGATAAAAATTTCTTCAGCCGTCAAAAATACTTTTATCAATTGCTCGGCTTCTAACTCACCGGATTGAGACACCAATTACACCAGTTTTTAAATCAAACCCTAAGATATCTAACAATGAAAACCGTATCGCAATCGGTTAAGTAGTTTTTACGTGATGCGTGAACAAACAAACATACAGACAAGCAGACAGAGAAAGACACGATTCAAAATGTTGTTATATTCTTGTTCAATAGCTTTTTAAGCACCCAAGAGCATTTTTTTTAATCTTCTTTGTACAACCTTTTCGTACCTATTGCTTGATTATATGTATAGATATATGTCTGTGTCACATTGTATCAAAAAACCCGTCCAGTAGTTTCAGCGTGATACGAGTACTTTTTTTTAACTTTCAACCCCTATCTTGCGGAAACCCTTTAACTTTTCGGGTTGAAAAGTATCCTATGTCCTACCTCGTAGTATGTACTAAAATCATACCAAATTTAATTTCAATTCATTCAGTATTTTCGGTGCGTTGCGCGGTCAAGATACAGACAAAAAGACAGACAGAAAAACAAAAATAAAAAATTAAACAATAATAAAGTTATGGTTTCAAAAAATATTATTTATTACTTCAATATTAACATAGCTTTGGACCCATATCCCGCAGAAACCATTTACTTTTTCGGGGTAAAACGTGTCCTCAATTTTAACCCATCATATAACTTAAGACGGTGCCAAGTTGGATCAAATCCCGTTCATTAGTTTCAGCGTGGTACGTGTTCTTTTAAATAAGTTTCAACCCCTATCCTGCGAGAACCCGTATTTTTTTAGGGATGTAGAGCATCCTATATCTAAATCATACCAAGTTTCATTTGAATCTATTGAGTACTTTCGGCATAATGCGCTGCCAAGATACAGACAGACGGACAAACAGACAGACAGAGAGACAAAAATTAAAAAAATACTTTTTTGGCTTCAGTATTAAACATAGAACAGCATACAAAAAATTACTTAAATTTTTAGAATTTGGACATTATCCCACAGGAACTCTTAATTTTTTCGGCAAAAAGTATCCTCAATTTTTACCCATTATATAAACTATGGCTGTGCCAAGTTGCAATAAAATCCATCCATTAGTTTCAGCGTGATACGTGTTCTTTTAATTAACTTTCAATCCCTATCCTGCGGGAACCCTTTAATTTTTCGAGATGAAAAGTATCCTATGTCCTACCTCGTAATATGAACTCAAATCATACGAAGTTTCATTTAAATTCATTCAGTAGTTTGCGCGTGATGCCTAGCCAAGATACAGACAGACAGACTGACAGACAGACAGACAGACAAAAATGAAAAAAAAAAACAGTTTCGGCTTCATTATCAAATAAAAAAAACCCTCAAAAAAATATCTTCAATGTAGAGAATTGGACCCGTTACAGTTTTATTATGAGTATATATAGATTGTTGTAACTTAAATAAATAATATGTTCTATAAAATTTCACACTCAATGGTAATACATTTATATTGGAATTATAATGTTGTCAAATTCTAAGGTAAAATTTGTACTAATTTAAAGTAATTACTGGGAAGCACTAGCTACCAAGATGTGTGTTCTAGCATCCAGTTTGGTAGGTAGGACCGCAAATTTATTATACAATTTTTCATGCAATAATAATAATATTTTTATAATAATAATATTTTTATTATTATTATTATTATTATTATTATATTATTATATATAGATAGATAAACTCTTTATTGACACTAATAAAATAAAATGATAGAGACAGGAACACATTTAGATTATAAGTACAATGGGTGGTCTTATCGCTAAAAGCGATCTCTTCCAGACAACCTTTGGATGGACAGAAATGATATACTCGTACATAAAAACATTGCAAGTTAAATAAAAGCTTTTAAACACAAGCCGCATCGTAGAACCAATTAGGGTTACCGGGAACAAAGAAGGGCGAGATATATAAAATAAATTGAATTCAACGTAGGTACGTGAGGTGCCCAGAATAAAAATAGGATCACCCTTTCTCATCTGCGAATGCTGTGAGAACCAACAAAAAGTATATTTAGGATCTGGGCAGTAACATTTGATTGTGTACTAGCTGGGCCCATGTGGCATTGCTCGCGTGGTCATTTCTCTAGGTTAAAAGTACTATATGTGCAATTTCAAGACTTAAAATACCAATATACCAACATTTGATCAACCAAACCAACCAACCAACTCCTTCATTCGTTAAAAGGTTTTTATCTTTTGCTCAACATCTAATCATTGGATTAAGATACCAAGTACACCAGCTTTTAAGTTAAACCTTAATCTAACAGTGTTGCAATCGGACCAGTAGTTTTTACGTGATACGCGAAAAAACAAACATACATACAAACAGACTGACAGACACGGTTTAAAAATATGATTAGCTTATTTAGCTAATCATATTTTTAGCTAGCTAAATAAGCTAGCATTTTGCAGTAGCTTATTTTAAATACACTAGACCATTTTTTTAATATCTTCATTGTAGTTTTTTTTCATACTTACTGCTTAATTATAAAGCACAACCTCCCGTTTTGTGAAAGAGGCCTATGTTCAGCTGTGGAAACGTAAGAAACGACTGAGATATATTTATTGTGCTGTGTAGGTACGTGTGGTACCTCATGAGAATAGATAAATATCTCATGAATGCTTGGGAAATATTGAGGTGTGTACATTAACCAGCCAAAAAATATGACGCGTTTTACCCGCTAATCGCTTCGCCTTCCACTTTGCCCCCACAAGTGTTGCAAGGCGACTGACTAGCACTGAAATTATTTACAGCCGTCGGCGTTTCACAAAAGCTGCCTTGTTTATAGCGCCCATAAATACTAATACAACGCGGGGAAATTTATTCCCTCCACCTTTTATTTATTACTTTAGTGCCATGCTCTGGTTTTCCCGTGCGCCAGTTTTTTTGACATGGTACTTAATGAATGATTTTAGAAAACATTGTTATTAGCTTGGACCTGCCAGAATTGTTGACAAGCAATTGCGTTAAGCTGTCAAAGAGTCGTAATTCTGGATGACAACTGAAAGTTAATACTGACGTATACCAGATAAGCCAGTATCATATTAAAATGACTTCGTCACTTCGTCGCCATTAAATTCAATGTTTACTCAATAACCCAAAAATTACTAACGAAGAGAAGTAGGAGGTTATCTACCTTGAAAAATGGTACTTAGACTGTCTTACTTAAGACGTATGTCCGGATATGAAAGTGCCGCAATTCAAGAACCTAATTCAGTTCTAATTAGTTTCTGCATTCAAGGTTTGTTTGTTTGTTCAATTCAAGGTGATAGAAAAGGAAAACTTCGTAAGGAGACTGACAGGTCCAAAAACCACCTAATAAAGGATATGGACGATCACATCCATCGATGCACAAAAAATGGCGGAATATAGATCATTGCCCATCTTCTGTCTCAGAGGAGTCAGCATTAGGCTGACTTAACTTCAAATTTATAATAATTACACCAATTACTCATAAGGCAAATAATTAATTAAAAATGACAACTATACCGCATACATGTCAAGTCAAATAAATCATAGAACCAGATACCTTATCTACAATAAAAAAATACACAGAAACAATCACAATACAATGTCAAATTAAACACCTTCACAATATGTCAAACAAATGGACAAAATGGTTTTTCAGTTGTCAATAAATAGGTCAATAACAGGGCTAGCGTCAAGGAGTGCATTGAGGTTGCGCAGAGACCGACACAGGGGGGACTTGGCTCGGGCAATAGTGCGACTACCAGAAACACAGAATAACTTAAATATATCTTCTGTTGGGCCTGTGCCGCACATAGTTGTCCGGGACGAACAACCTGCACAGTCGGTCATGTAATTCTGAGGAGTCGACGGACCCTCTCAGTACTTTACAACAGATAGTGAGCTGGTCTAGCAACCTTCTCACTTCCAGAGAATTAAAGCCAAGCTGTCCAAGCAAGAACCTAGTGGGATAGAGGAATGGGTACAAGCCTTAAAGCCTCTTGTAAAAAGATCTTAAAAATGCTTTCTGCACCTTTTCAAGCATCAGTGTGTAGGTGCGGGTTCCAAACACATGCGCTTGATTCTAATTTGCTTCTCACAAGAGTATTAAATAAGGTTCGTATAACCTGCGGCTCCTGAAAACCCTTTGCGTTGCGCAACACAAAGCCCAAGTGACGAAAAGACTCTTGGGCCAGGTTGGAAATATTGTAATGAAAAGTGAGTTGTCGGTCGAAATTAACTCCTAAATCTTTGATAATATTTACTCTATTAATGTCAAAATTGTTTAAATTGTATTGTAAATGAAGCTTATTGGCTCGCAGCAGGCAAAGATTGAAGCACCAATGCCCTAAGAAAAAAAACTAATATACGCCGTAACTAACGTTCCTATTTGGCTAACACGACTAAGTACCTACATCGGATAACGACCAACCACATTTTCAAGCCCTAATCACAATAAATAATAGTACCTGTATCCTAATGTTATTGTGATCTGATAGGTCGGTATCCGAAGTAGATACTTAGTTATGTGAGCCAAGTCAGAACGTATGTAACGGCTTTATGTTACGTCACAGTATATACGAAATCAACAACCATAATCTATACTTATAGCAGTAATTAACAACAAGTATAAAGCAGTACATGTAATTAACAACGAGTACAATGAAGATAATAATAAAAAAATGGGGCACAAAATAAACTAACAACTGAACAAAAAATAAAATTCAATAAAGTCTGTCTGTCTTTACGTGCGCGCATAACGTAAAATCTACTGTACCTATAGCGATGCGGTTTTCACTTAGGTTTTTATTTTAATTCGATGTTTAATAACCGAGCAATCGTATAAAAACTGTAAGACGGCTGTAATAAATTAGTTATAATAGACTTTATACGCTCTTTTGAGCCTAGAATAGCACAAAGGTTACTTTTAACCCAGATATATTACCACGCGGCCAAAGCCGCAGGTAAGTACAGTTTGTTACTAAGTAATAGCACAGAATAAAGATTAGGTAATAGTAACTTTTCTGTTCTGTTCTAGTGAAGTGACGTCATCTATATACTTAAAATAAAGCACTAAGTAACTAAAAGTCTATACATTGAATATAATTTAAAAATATGTTCTAGGTGACTTAAAATAAGCGACCGAACAAGTTATTTTTTAATATTGGGTCTATCTGTCTGTATGTACACTCATCACGTAAAACTACTGGACTGATTGCGATGTGGTTTTCACTGTTGGTCAAATCCTATAGGTTTTTACTTAAAAGCTGGTGTAACTTGTATCTCAATTCGATGACTAGAAGCTGAGCAAACGATAACACAACGAAGAAATTTTGTTGATTTTTTAAATTTATACTTTACTAGCTGATGCCTGCGGCTTCGCACGCGTGGTCATTTTTTTAGGATAAAAGTACTTATCTATACTAATAAAGCAATAGGAACGAAAAAGTCCATGGCACCGGTTCCTTAAATCGAGTGATCAACATTTTTCAGTTTTCCCGTGGAAACTTAAAATTTTCCGGGATAACAAGTATTCTTTGTTTTATTCCAAGTCCAGGCTATCTCTATTCCAAATTTCGTCAAAATCCGTCCAGCCGCTATCGCGTTAAAGCTCCCCAAACAAACAAACAAATAAACCAACAAACAAACAATCAAACAGACAACGTTTCACTTTTATATATTGGTATGGATGGATTTTACTGATTAGTTCGGTTTAATGGTATTAAAGCGTATTTTTTAGTTTATTTTTAATTATAATTTATTTTTATATCCTATTTTACTCGGGATTGATTCTAACGATACCCCATACATACAAACCGGTTCAGGCATTTGAAAATTACGATGGAATAAAGAAAATCACAAACATACAAACAAACATACATAAAATGAACAAGTTTTTTTTTTTTTCATGCACTTGATAATATAATATAGTCTAATATATTCCTGTGTTTGTTTTCTTGGGTGTGCAATAAAGCGTTTATCTATCTATACACGAACCTTGAAACAATACACTCTTTTTTGGGCAGTCGTGCAATAAGTATCACTTTTGAAACTAATCGCTATTAACGAAATCCCTAATAAATTATTATCTGTACCAAAATGTAGGTAAGGAGGTCGTCCGACTTTACTGTCAAGATAAAAGCTAAACAAAAGCAGATTTTATTTCTTATCCTTATCTTGGGCAAGATAAAGGTTTACAACGGGTTTACTATTGCAATTAGGACTGAAAGGGAATTGTTTTATGGTAGGGATAGTTGGCGCTATCTACTAGGGGGGTCTTTGAATTGGTAGTTATTTTTTGTTGAACTGCAAACGTTTTTGTCGCAGTTTTTAATTTTCATAGTTTGATGGCTCTAACCGTTGGCAGATAAATTTTAAGTCAGTAACTTAGGAATACATGTATTATTTTTTTCCAACTAATGTTCTTCAAGTTTTAAGTGTGTATTATAAATTAACCATTGCAAAAATGTTCACCTTCACATAATGATAATGATAATAAAATTCCATCAATTCAAATAATTCTGGTATTCTGCTCATAAACTTAGTCAGACATCATAGTCATCATCATCATCAGCCTATATCTGTCCACTACTGGACGCAGGCCTCTCCTAATGCACGCCACTGAGCTTGGTCAACAGACATGGCTCCATGAATCCTTCCTTTAGTTGAGAGGCAGTCTCTTTGTACTAATAGACCGCAATAACGACATTCTTTTAGTACATATCCCTTGTTTACCACCTCCGAAGTAGACTAGGTTTAACTTAATTCTGGTGCATATGATAGTATACCGGTTTTTTTATTTCAAATGTCAACCGGTGAGGGTTGATTGCGGATTTAGTGAACTTCAATCCTTCACGAATCACGACCATCAAGCATCCGCGATGGGCGCTTGGTGGCGATCACTCAACCAACCGAACTCTATACGGGATTGGCCTGCAAATCGCACATTCAATTAACAGGTGGTAATACCATATTCACATTTGCAAAGCACTGGTTCTAGAGAACTTTGAACCGAGAAAAGTGGAAGGGAGAAAGGGAGGCATTTGCCCAGCAGCGGGACACATCAGGTTCATAAAAATAATAATGATTAAATAAAGTGGAAAAATAACAATGACCAAGAACTTTTATTTTAGAATTCCATCTCTTAAACAAGTTTATTGTTCAAATACTTGGTAAATTATTCACGATCCATTGCTAAAGCGATCAAGGCTTCGATTCTTGGTTTATTCACATTAAGTCTTATTCATGTGTTGTGTTGAATTCACAAAAAGGAAAATTCGAGAAAGTAGAAGGACATAAATACACGTTGCTCAATTTAATTCAACTACCAAACCGATAACCATAACATAACATATTATAATAACCAATATACATAACCGATTGCAGTCAATGGTATATATACCTCTTCAAGTTGTCCAACAATAAGTTTACCTTGGGATAATATTGCAATTAGAGAACAACTTTGAGAAGAAAACCAACAGAAGAATTCAGCTGGGTTGGGCAGCATTTGGAAAGCTTCGTTAAGTCTTCTCGTCGTCCGTACCACAGTGCCTGAAGACAAAAGTCTTCAATCAGTGCGTCCTACTAGTCATGACCTACAGAGCCGACACATGGACACTCACGGTCAGACTAGTCTACAAGTTTAAGGTCGCTCAGCGAGCTATGGAGAGAGCTACACTTGAAGTTTCTCTGAAGGACAAGATTTGTAATGAAGATATCCGACGGAGAATCAATAGGTAACCGTCATAGCCCAAAGGATAAGCAAGCTAAAGTTGCAGTGGGCTGTTACTCGTACAATTCCCAAAGAACCGATATCCGTTTTTGGGGTATACAAATTCTCGAGTATCGATCACGTTTAGGCAAACGTAGTGTAGGACGCCCTGTGGCCAGGTGAAGCGACGACCTGCGAAAAGTGGCTGAAAGAAAGTAGATGAGGAGAGCTAAAGACCGAGATCACTGGCGTGCATTAGGGGAGGCCTATACGTCCAGCAGTGGATAGATATAGGCTGATGATGACCAAACTGTTACTAGGTTTTTTTTTTTATAGAATGCCCTAGAATTATTGAGCTAATAGGAAAACAACGCACTTTAAGCTTTGTTCGATTATGAAAGTAACAAGACATTAGTTAAAAAACGAAAACCCTCTTGCAATGACACTTTTACGATGAAGACGAATTGATTGATACCTCGTATTTCAAAATAGGACCATGTTTTTAATTTGAACACATAACCTTCCTTTGCTTTGCCGCAATCGGGAAAAAAATGCCGATTACACTCTATACATGAAAAAGAATCGATTGATACCTCGTTTGTCATAACCGGATCAAGTTTTTAGCTCGAAGACATAACCCTTCGTTTGCTTCGCCGTAGTCGATAAAAACAATAATAGTCTATGACACTCTATAACCGCAGACGACTCCATTAATACCTCGCTTGTCAAAATCGGACCAATAGGGGTGACGGACGCTGTGGAACATACACATACCCACGTTGATACATACATACATAGACTGTTAACTTCATTACCCTTCCTTTGCTTCGCAGTAGTCGGGTAAAAAGGAAGAAACTTCAAAAAAGCCTGCTGAAATTATAGTTTATTGTTCACAATGCATTAGTTCCGATGATGTTCTAGATTTAGATCCCTTTGATATTTGGGCAGGTATAAAGTGCAAAGACCAGACGAAGAACAAAATTGAATCCATGCAATCATCGTTGAGTTGAATGACGTTAGAAAGAGATCAATTAATAAAGTATCTAAAAACTCATCAGCATCATATCGTGATGTGACTGTTCAGCACATCACGATCACGCGGACTTCCCAGCAGTCACTCATCAAAAAGCCAGCGTGAAGCGTGAACCAATTCGTCTCCCCACCATTGAAACTACAACTATCTTTGAAGCCGCTATTACCTCGTTAACAGCCATCGATGACTCATCAAAGTCGTCAAAGTACAAAGCTATCGGCTTGGGACCAGTCAGTTTTTACGCCCCACTGTAAACACTGATTTGGTGATGTCGGCGCCTTTGTGGAGCGGCTTTGATCTCGCCGCTTCCGCTGAGTACAATGACGGTCTATCTTGAAGGCTCGGGTGTCGGTTGCAGGGAAAGGTGTGCAGTAGGCTACATGCATACTAATCGATAATGTTTTTAGGAACTCTAGTACATTTTCTTATCCTATTTCTATTTTTTTGTCATCTCACCATATTTGATGCCACGAAATGAATGTACCTATGTATTATTTCAAATGAGTTTTTTCGACCTCTTGTATCAGTTTATCGGACCGTCAAAGTCCAAGAGCCTTCACTATCGTAGTTAGGTAACAAGTATCGTAGGTTTAGCGTGCACTCCGAAGGGTGGAGCACTGGCAAACTCTTAAATGTAAATGGTGGTGGATGAAAGAACCCGGTGTCTTTGGTTGGAAAACATGTAGCGCTTAGCCACCATTCTCATAATGAAATATTTAAAATGAATGTTTTCTTTTTAAAACCGAACATACTTTGTTTCTAAAAGAGAAGACTATCTTCTTGATGAGTTTAAAGTAAAAATTCATCTTTTCATGTAAAAGCAACACAAAATTAGTGAAAAATATGTTCTTTTCGTGTCCGCTTTAATTTCTAAAACTATTTGGCTATTATACATTGCAATTTTCAAACTTTCGTGATTCGAACACATAGTTAATTATATAAACAGAACTAAAAACACTTGGCGTATATTGGACAAACCAAGCGTTGTATAGCGGAAAAAGTCAAATTACACATTGCATCTGTAAAGAACCGTCACATAAATAAATCTGCAGTCGCTGAAAATTTGCTTGAATCAGGCCCTAATCACTAATTGAACTCCACGTCCCAAAGATCCTCTCCACGGAACATCACTAGTACTCGTAGTGCTGTATGTGAAGCGGTTGAAATAAAAAAATAAACCTGGTGGATGATTTCAAGTTGGCTGCGTCATGGAATCCCGTGATAAGCAAGTGTTCGTCTCGTGGTTTATGTCAGAAGAAATCTGCAGATGTTGATAGTGTTGTGTGACAACTCTGAATTTTTATAAAACCAAATGCGGGTAATTAGAAACAACGTTCGTTTTTCTCAACGCTGACACTTTATTTCCTTTATTTTCTCGTTTTTACAATCAATGCAACTCGAACGATACGTCAAGGTAAATATAATTACGTTTTCATCGCGATTAAGTCCCGTTTAAATAATTACCTATATCTGGCTCAAGAACATTCCTAGTTACTCACTAAATCTTCACTGTGGCTACCTCATGGCTCCACTTTTTGCCTGTTTTCTTCTCGACTGTTAAAATTGTGGTTGTTTACACCCGAATGAATTGTTATTGACGTATAATTGGGCTCAGATTAAATATGGTTGGATTGGATTGGCCCGTAAATCTGTTTGAGTTTTGACCAACTTTCCACTAAACAACAGAAAATAACGTTGAAAATTAGGGACAAAGTAAGTTAACTGAGTGAATACTAACTAAGCTTCAAAAGTGAATACGGTTGCTTTGTGAAACCATTGATGTGAATTGAACCAATTATTATTTTAAATCGACTTTCTATACTATCCAGCTTAGCTGAAAGGTAGAGGACCACAGATTTAATATTAGTTGCTCCTAAACTAAACTCAAAGCTTCGAATCTGATTGGGTTCAGTGATTGTGGTTGCTTTTAAAACCACTGATGTGAATTAAAACCAATTTTGTATACAAATAAGTTGAGAATGGCAATTTTGGCTTGTATGGAGTCTGTTCGTGGATACAAACTGACAATTATTGAATAGAAAGTGATCGTTGTAAAATAAATAGAAGTAGTATTCTATTGTTTTAAAGGCATAATGGATAGAATGTGATAGGGCTCAACAAAGATTATTTTTATATGAAAATATCACGTCTCAATTTGCACGGTTTTTTTTAACTTTTAAAGTTCTACAAAAATCTACAAAACAATACAATAATAAATCTTTATTGCACAATATGTACTTACAATACAATAGTGAACATAAACTTAACAACTAAACGATACAATGAGCGGCATTATTGCTAAATATCAATATCTTAAAGATAACCTTAATGAATTAATGAATTTAAAATTAAAGGCTGGGCAAAATTGTATGTTACCGATAGCAAGATTAATATGTATTTGTTCATTATTACTTACAGCTAAAATAAAATTATAAAAAAACGTAACAGATAGGTACTAAATACTTATCAAGCAACCAAGCAACAAATCGTTTTTTTTTATTCAACACATAATCCAACTTAGCTCGCTCAACTATAAAATTCAACAATAGCATTCATTCCTTATAATAAAATATATTATTATTGTAAAGTATAACTAAACCAGTTTTACCAGTAAATAAATCAAATTATAAATAGGGTATCTATCGTATAATCTATTCACCATTAATATGGCTGAATGATTTTGTATCGGTATCTAATTTATTATCACGGTTGATGTAACAGGTTTAAAGTAATAACCTATCCTAGCTGTTTCTTATTCTATGCACGTAATAGTAGGTAATAAAATAGACATGACATGACAGATGGACAGACTACACTGAAAATTGTTTTGAATGATGAAGATGAAAAGTAGCCTATGTGTTAATCCAGGATATAAGTTATCTTGGTACCAAATTTTATCCAATTCCGTTCAGCTGTTTGTGTGTGAAGGAGCAACAAAGATACACACACTTCTAAAGGTAAAAGGTGGATGGTACTAGTCGGTTATTAATGTTATTATACATTTTATAACGTTTTGTATGGACTGTCAAACCTAATGTATGAAGATCTGCATCGCGCATAGGTACGAAGTTACTGCTCAATAAGAGAGTATTCATTTTTAAACCTCTAATCTCTGATTTATATTATTATTGTGATGAGTTCTAAGTTTCACATCTTGAACATGTTAAAACACAGTTTCTGTTTCTAGATGTAACCCACACGGGTTACACCTAGAAACAGTAGTAGATACCATCCCAGTAGTAGATACCAGCAAAATGGAAATTGTGTCTAAAACTAGCCTTAACTACATCAACTAAATATTAGTTGACTTACTGACGGGAGACGTGCGATTACAATTAGAATAAACACAAACTCACGTCTATAATATTAAACCCTAAATTGTATCTATCCTAAAAACAGTTAACAAAGTTAACACTAAAACGGTCTTGCCTAATTTATAGGCCCGGGGCATGGCGGGCGGCGAGCGAGACCCGATCTCGCAATAAACATGTTTTTTGTTTCGCATGTCCGCGCACTGTCAAATATATTACAACCCGCCGGGTTATTTACGAGCTCTGTCGTCCGCCCATACGTTATACTTAGTATCTTTGTTTGGACACAATAAGCAATATTTCTAAAGGGCCGCCGCCGTCGCTCGCAGCTGTTGATATGGGTTCCCAAATTGACATATTTAATTTGATCGCGACGGAGGGTCCGATCCCGTGTTTGACAGGTTTTAGTGTCGGATTAACATTTACGTTATGGAGTTAACTCTGTCGATACACTGAAATATCGCCTTTTAAGCGTGACGTTTATTTACATTCGACGTGTTGACACATCAAACGGCTTCCAAGAAAACCTGCCTCCGCGAACAGATCAATTTTCTCCTTTGAAGCCGCTGTCTGCCAGTGCATAGAACAAAGAGGCTCGTAAAAGTAAAAGTAGTTCCGAATGTGTCAGCGGCAAAGTGCGATGACGCCAGCAAAGAGCTTCGTCGGGGGCGTAATAAATGTGGCGTGAAACAAAAAGCGTCGTGCTCGCGGTCAGGTAGAAGAGCAGTCACGCTCGCGGCGCGCCGTCGGCGGCTCAAAGCACTGCCCGTCATGGGTGGCGAGCGACCAACACCATAGCACGTCTCAATCCGCACCCGGCTGCCGGCCATACCACCTTTCCTTTTTCCCCTACCGCAATGCAGCTATGTGTCGTTTCCGCTTTTATTTTTTATGGCCGATCGCTGCAGCGGTGAGACATAACGTGCTCGCTCTAACGAAGACTTGAAATATTGCTGTCCCTATCTGCGACTGCGCGGGGCGCGGGGAAGCGGCGCGTCGGGCACTGGTGGGGTCCAGTCGCTCACAGTTCTCTCGCCCGCCGCCACGGATACACGCGTTCCTCTTTTCGCATTCTGCGCGCCGGTGGCAAAGAATAGTTATTGCCAGAAGCGAATCGTGACGTTACCGCACGGTGAAGTTAACAAGTGATCGTAAAGTTGATACCAAATGGTGGTGCTTGAAGACGGTGGAATGATGAATACCAATCCTAACCAGTATTTGCAACCTGATTATTTGGCGCCTCTTCCGTCCACTGTAAGTATATTTTATAGGTAAAAAAAAAAAACAAAATAAAAAATATAATTACGAATAAAAAAAATAAAAAATAAAAATTGTTTAAAGTGAACTAACATTTTGTTTCTTTTGTTATAGCTGGACTCGAAGAAAAGCCCCCTTGCGCTTTTAGCGCAAACTTGCAGCCAGATCGGCGCTGACACATCGCCAGCCAAGCCGCTGCTTCCTCCGATGGACAAGAAAAAAGTGATAAGTGTTAACAGTGATGCCATCAGTCGTTCTTCACCCAGCAACACCGTAAAACAAGACAAACCGCGCTCTACCCCGGACAATAAACATTTAGCGTTTAAACCTTATGAAGTCAATGTTGTGACCAAGAAACCCGAGGAACCCAGACCATCATCGAAAGCCAGCTCGGACAGTTCGGATGAGAAAAAATCTGGAAAGAGCACTCCCGGTCGCAAATCAACACCCCCGACGGCGGAACATGGAAAGAGCAGCCCTTCGACTGACCATAAATCCTCTCCCGTCGGCTCCTCTGGAACAAGCCCAATAATCCGCTCTGGATTAGAAGTTTTAGGACATGGAAAAGACCATCTAGGTGCATTTAAAAATATACCTGGCCTGCCATTTAATCCTCTGGCTGGACTTTGCTGCCCACCGGGCATGGAACAACATGCCAACCCTGCATTCAGACCTCCGTATGCAGGAGCACCGTTCAATGCTCACCACGCTGCGATGCTCGCGGCTGCAGCTGCATTTCCGGGTTCTTCTCAAAACCCATACCTCGGATATGCGAGAGTCAAGACACCCGCTGGCGGCGAAACACTGATCCCCGTTTGCAAGGACCCCTACTGCACTGGTTGCCAATTTTCCGTGAACAACCACCACTTACTAATGAGCAATGGATCCTGCCCTGCTGGCTGCACCCAGTGCGATCACCAAAAGTACAATCTGGCTATGGCGATGGCACTTTCGCAGCAGGGGGCCGCTGCGGGCGGTCTTTCATACCCCCAGCTAAGCCGCCCGTACGTGTGCAACTGGATTGTTGGAGAGTCTTACTGTGGAAAGAGGTTTGGGAATTCGGAGGAACTTCTGCAACACTTAAGAAGTCATACGACAGATGGGTCGACACCTGCCACGGTGTCCTCATCTCAACCATCGCTATTGAATCACTTGAACCCACTGTTCACTACGGCGGGACTACGCAGCGCATACCCGACGGCACCTTTGAGCCCGTTATCGGCGAGCCGCTACCACCCTTATTCGAAGGCTGGTTTGCCAGCCAGCCTCGGGGCTTCACCTTATGGTGCCTTCAACCCCGCTCTAGGTCCCTTCTACTCTCCCTACGCCATGTACGGGCAAAGATTGGGAGCGGCGGTCCACCAATAAATCCAGTGAAGTGCATAGGACTGAACAGACTGTATTTAATGTTGTATTGTCCAATTTTCTTCTGTGATATCGATAGACTAAATAAATGTTGCAAGGCGTGACGCGCCATGACAAATTTAGTGATTAGTGCAATTTAAAAATAAATAATTATGTAAGTGAACTTGCCGACTGCTTATGCGTGTGATGTTTGAGCGTCCGTGGACTGTACAGCCAAATGTTTTGTGTAAAAAATAAGCTCTTTGTTTAATATTAAAATGAATTATTTCAAATATAATATCTACGTATCAATCATGCAAGTTTTTTCTTTTGTCACTTTTTAATAAACAAATACGAGTGCTGGAAAGTCATTTATATCGTGAGAATAACCTGTAGAAAGTAAACTAAGCTCACACATTAGATAACATAAATTTAATGACCAATCAAAGTCATTACAAAGTGATGTTTTCCATCTCTCGTTCCGCGCCATAAGGCGAAGCACTTGATTGATTATTACACCTTCTAACACATTAGAACCGTCAATCACCCACCAGAGAATCGTATAAAACAACGCTGCGATCACGCTAACGTAAACCCACCCACACAACACGAACAAAAACGACTAACAAAATAATTTATTACACTCAAAAGCATAAAAAGAAAATGTACACGAACCAAGGGGCCGACGTAGAGAGTCATTAATAACAAAACCGTGAGCTGTCAGCTTTGTTAACGTCAAGTTTTTTTATAATAAATGTTATTTTGATTAGGCCTATGTCATGTCGAAAATTCAACTGTCAAAAGCATAATTGGTGGCCCGAAAAGAGCGAGAGACAGGTGGCAGAGTAATTTAAAACGGAGGCGACAGGCCGCGACAGCTTTTGTACTTATAACGTTGAAATATATATTGAAATTGGCAAATCTGTTATGCATTAACTGTGTCAAATAGACCATTATTATTTAATCGTTTTTTGACATTGTCATTATTAAAATTTATAGACGCTTTCTCGCGCATTTGGGTTGAACTTTTATAGATATTTTTAATTTAATTTCATGAGTATAATATCATCATACTATAATATTAATATGACTACCCGTGCATGGTATAATTTAGGGTGATTTATTCAATTTCGTAGGCGGACTTAATCCTTTGATGATACCTACATTACCGAGACTTACGTTTAAATTGAATTATTAATATTTTTTCCCTTTTAATAAACAATTTCATAGCATAAAGCTACTTTTCTGTTTCAGTTATAATATTGAATCATAAATTATATATTTATGTGACACAGATTATAATACTCATTAAATATATA
The DNA here is from genome assembly GCA_946251855.1 of Alsophila aescularia. NCBI lineage: Eukaryota > Metazoa > Arthropoda > Insecta > Lepidoptera > Geometridae > Alsophila > Alsophila aescularia. Next base: position 31,583,313 of record OX276375.1, read on the forward strand.
AAGTACTTAAATAAAATTTATCACTAATGCGACCTAGATATATTAATCAGGTTAGGAGATTTAATTTATATGTATAAGTAATGCATTATGATCGATAATGACATTAATATCGATTTTGATCTCGGCTCATAAATCATACTGATACTAGGTACTAGATTTATTAACATTGTCGGACATGATCCGACTTTGACATAGTTCAACTAGTTGCAAATTCTATCAGTTTTAAATGATACCATTAACGCCATCTATCCAACGTAGGATGTATTAACTCAAAAATCTCTTTTGAAATCTCCAGAGATGCATGGTGGTAATTCTTGTATTTATTATCATTAGATGTGAATATTATTAGCTTATGAACAAATCGGTGCAAAAATAATAACATTTAATCGTAATCAAAATGCCACAGCGTAATTAAGCCCGGCGGAATTACTTGTGTGAAATGTCAATTTATCCGAAAAAGTAAATTTATTTCATGAGATTTTTCACACGTAGGTACGCTTGATTAATCGTCACATTAAAAGTTTAAAGGGCAGTGAATAAATCTGTAGATATTAATTGAGATAGTAAAGTTGTTTATATCAAAGTTTCAATATATTAGAGTAAATAGTCTTGCGAGAGTTTATTTGACACATGACAGATGGCAGATGTGTACCTACACAAGATTGATGCCTTACAGCGTTATAATCTGTGCAGAGAAATAACCAATTAAGATTAGCATAAACATAAGGTAAAGTATATTAACATATTATCCGTTGAATGAATAATGCATGTAGGGTATTATAGACCCGGCGACGGCCGAATTAGAGGGTTAAGCGACTAAGCGCGGTTATGTTACCCTTCGAAGTAATTGTTGTCAAAATCGTTTTGAATCAGTCGTTGTTATTTGAATGAGTGCATAGGTACCTGCAATTAGTATTTTCAATATTATTCATCTACGTCTACACTAATATTATAAAGAGGAACGATTTGATTGTTTGTTTGTAATGGATAAACATGAAAAATACGGACCCGATTTTAAAAATTCTTTCACATAAAGAAAGCTAAATTATCAGCGAGTAACACTAGCAGGATTTTGTATTTCAAAAAATTAGAATTCCCTTCGAAAATTGCAATAATGAAACCCGAAGTATTAAATTTTGCAAAAAATCTCGAATATTTTGTATCAAAAACCAAAGAGAATACTACGTAAGATTACAAAATAAGAAGGAGATACGGGTCTTTGTATATGGAACGTTGCCATGGAAACGAAATCACAGAAATAATTATTGACGTAGGAAATGCTCTATGCTAATAATACACGAAATAGTAACCGTAATTCAACCTCCTTGCGTTAAACAGAATAATACTATAGACGAAATGGTACGTGTGTATAAAACCAATAAACATAAACATTTTGTTTAAGAAATTGTTGTTATTCTATTTGTCCAAATAAAGTACCTAGTAATTTTATCTTTCTATATGTCTACCCGTGCGAAGCTGAGCCGAATGGTGTCAACTAGATTTTTTTTTATTTTTTTTTTACAATTATTAAGTTATTCCACAATGTGACTTCTACTTTGTGCTCTCAAATTTTTGTCCTGTTTGTCCAGGTCTAGGTAGAGCGGGAGAGGTAATGCAGTTTGGGATCGGATTTGATATAATCTCATTGATGTTGAACGACATACGAGATGAATTGTATCGAAAAAAAACGCTTGGCAATAATCTATATCACTTTTAAATCTATCTCAAAAAACAAATTCCAGGTCGATATTCATAATTGTTTTTAAGATATTTCGCTTAAAGACCAAATAAGAGCAAAATTTCAAAAATCTTTAGATGAAGAAATATAGTTTAATAGAGTTTTCCTCAGGTCAGGTTAAAATCTACTTAAAACACTAGAGAAATATTCACAAAAATATTAGCGTTGTGATTGGATTAGAAGTATTAAATTTTTCATACCAAATATAAGGCTTTTGCTGCTCACAGCGCCAACAGATGCGCCCACTGCTTTGCCCAAGTGGTCATTTTCTCAGGTAAAAAGTAGGTACTTTTTAAAAGAATAGCACATGTCGTACCTCACGCGTGGCACTATTCCTTGTCAAATTTATAAGATTGGTCAGAAACAAGAGTTACTTTTGCTTTAATAATATGAATGAGGCGTGATTAACCAAACTTTTGTTAGATAACTTTATTTAAATATATTTTGTTTCCACATTAATTCTCGTACAAAATATTTCTAGGTAAGTACTTCATTATATTAAGCATGCATTATTTAAATGTGTACAATATATGTATTGCATATAATTAAGCTAAAGAAGAATGCCAACTTAATTTTACTAGTGGGTTTTATAAAGTAAGTTCAAAGACCCTGTTAAAATGGTCCAAGGAGTCAAAATGAGGCGAGATAACGTAAATTATCACTATTACAATTAAGTATAAGTAGGTATAGAATACCTACTTATACTTAATTTATTTTACAGGCTCTTTTATCATAAATTTTAATAATAATTTTACAAAACAGGTTATAATATTTACAGTTTATATGTTCGAAATAAAGGAATTATTATGTAGGGCTGTAAATTGTAGTGCCAAATACGCCATGAATTTAATACTCGATAATCTCAGTAATATTTTGCGATGATTGTAAATAAAAAAGTCGGTAAGATTTGACACGTCAGTCTCTTTACTTCATAAATAATTCATTGGCTATTATAAAGGGTGTCAATTCAAGATAACTGAGCTTTATTGGTACATTAGGGCGTTTTACATTATCATTGTTACCCTCACATAGACCGTACGGGTCTTTTTGTCCCATATAATGTGACAAATTTATTCTTGAGCTAGTGCACTCATTCAAACCGTCACTTATTGCATTTTTGATACAAATTTTAATACATTAAGTTTTAGTTCCACAGATTTTCACCGGCAAAACAAAATTGTCGGTTCAGAAATTCGACGATGCATGACCGAACGAACGAAGTGAATGAATGAATGATAAAGATCTTTGACAAAAGGGCGCGTTAGATATTTATGTTTTCTATGATGATAGGTTATTGTGATTCCAGTTGCGGCATTATGCGTTTTGTATTGGATTTTATTTATTCAGGGTATTGTTGGAATTAAATGTTGCGTGTGTTATGTTATTGGTTCGTTTGATTTATCGTAAAGATAAATTGAGCTTCCTTTGTTGGTCTGAACTTTTGTGTTGAAGCGGAAAATAGATTACATAAATGGTAAGTTATTACTTAGTATTAGAAATAATTAATAGGCAAGATGGCAGGGATTTTAAAGTTGGTACTGTTGGCAAATCTCTAAAGATATTTTTAACACACAATCTCGAAGAGAAAAGGTTAAGTAAATTGAAAAAAATAAGTGTCCTATGTTTAGGGTGTATATATTATATCAGTGTGTGTATCTGTGGCATCGTAGCTCCCAAACGAATGGACCGATTGTGATGCGTTTTTACCAGACTGCACAAAGCAAAGGCCCGGTAATGTGTTTATCAGCCCATGTATGTATGTTTGTGTTCCTATATAGTTTACTGTTTGTGGCACTATTTTGACCAAACGCGTAGACCGATTTTGATGAATTTTACGCCAATCGTTTTGTCTTTCGGCTATCGTGACAGATACTCCATGCTTCAAATTTCTCGTATAGGTTGTAAGCCCGTCTTACGGGGGCGGTAACGCCATCTATTGGTAGTATTCAGAACTGATCAACCTGATTACTGTAATATTGCAATTAACTACGTGTCGAAAAGATAACGCCTCCCAAATCAAATGTTTATTATGATTTTAGCATTAACGCATGCTTAGCGAGAACATATCTAATAATTTTCTAAATGAAAAATTTGAATCACGGACGGGGTTCGAACCCGCATCATTCCGTGCCTCTGCGCGGCACATGCCTCTATAAAGTTCGGCTACCGTGACAGGTACCTACTCCATGCTTCAAATTTCTCGTATAGCTTGTAAGCCCGTCTTACGGGGACGGTAACGCCATCTATTGGCAGTGTTCAGAACTGACCAACCGAACACGGATATGCTCGCATGCTTAGCGGATATGTTCTCGTTAAGCATGTGTTAATTCATATACAACTATACTATATACAACTGCACAATGGTGACTGATTGACATGATTGTTCTCCTAGAAAGAGTAATTTTAGGGATAAACAATGTATTAGAGATGTGAAAAGGGTCAGAATGTGACTCAAGAAAAGTCTGAAAATACATAAAAAATAGAATAAAAATATAAAAAAAAATTGAAATGTCGATGGATTTTGACCGTTTACACGGTTCGTCGCTATGAGAAGGCCGAGTATTTTTCAAAAATAGAAAAAAAAAACAAAATGGCGCCCGAGATATAGCCACCGTTTTTTTTGCATTTTCGACCTTATTTTGAGAAAAGTCATTGTTCTACCAAAGTTATGGCATGGCAACACTTTATTACGTCAAACGATAGTTAATATGGCCTTTTATTCAGGAAAAGTCTGAAACTGGCCACTTTATAATTGGGGATGGCAGGGTTGCCATTTTTATAAAAAGACAATTTTTTTTGGAACTTTCAATTCAATTTTTAGGGCATTTGGCAACACTTGAGCGATTCATTCATTACAGGTAATTTGTGTGTTTTTAGGAGTAGTATTGCCATGTGTAATTTTTTTCCCCATTTTTAGGGAGATTTTCCCCAAACACATGAAAAATAAAGATAATGATATTTTGTATTAAAATTTGATGTGGTCTCAAAGGATAGGAGCACACAAATCCATTTTTACCATTTTCAACTTTTTTTAATTCTGGCAACCCCACGGAAATTTAGCTTTTTATGGGTAGGTCCATCTCGACTTTGGCGATTGACTTTGTTCTATTAAAGTTGTCACGTGGCAAAACTTGATATGTCAAACGATAGCTTACATATATGATGTACATTAAAACTGAATACTTGCATTTTTAAATTTCAAAATGGCGGACAATGTGGCGGCCATTTTGTAAAAATAATATGTTTTTTTCTATTTTAGAATCGACTTTTAGGGCAGTTTGCAACACTGAAGCGATATGACTTGTATGAAGCTATTGCCAAGTATCTTTTTTTTCCCCACTTTTATGGAAATTTTTCGAGATTTTCTCCAAAAACATGAAAAATTTAAAATAATTTCAGACTTAAATTAGAAATTGTTCTAATGTACTGCGAAGCCGAAGGCTGAGCTCTTTCTATTGCGAGGCCGCAGGCCGAGTTTCAAAGAATTAGTACGGGGGTACTCAAAATAACGCTGTAGCGAGGCCGAAGGCCAAGCATCAATATCTTTGGAGCCCGGTTTCAAAGTCAATGAAGAAGTTTACATCAAACTATGTGACAGTTGAGTTCTAAGTCAAAGACAATGAGAAACTCTAATTCAAAGTCCTCGGTATTTAAAATTGATGCTGTAGCGAGGCCGAAGGCCGTGTTACAGCCCATGCGAGGCCTCAAGCCGAATATCAACATATTTGAACCAGACTTCAAAGTCAAATAAGAAGTTTATGTCACATTCATCGTCAAGTTCAAAGTTAAAGTCAAAGCTTAAGTCATAGATTGTCAAAATCAATTTAAAGTTAAAGTTTAACTCATAATCAAATCAAAGTTATACCTACAGTCAAACTCATTATACAAGTTCTAAGTAAATTCCAAAGTAAAAGTCAAACTTTAAACAAAGTCAAAGTCAAATAAAACTCAAAGTCAAGTCAAAGTCAAATCAAAGTACAAGTCAAAGATTGTCAAACTCAATTTAAACCCTTTTTTTATTTTCTAAATCAAATTAAAGTAGAAGTCAAACAACTAATCATAGTTTTAGACCTCTTTTTACAAGTCAAAGTCATAGTACAAGTCAGACTACAAGTCTAACCTAACGACAACACGCGGGCCGCTCGTGGCCCGCGCACCGCGCACCAACTAAAATCATATAAACATTTGGACGAACTATGTCAAGTGGGGTATCAATTAATTGGTATTTGAAAGTTATGTATTGGTTTCTCTTATCAGTTTTAATTTCTAATTACCATTTAGGATCTATAACTATTTAAAGTTGGTTAGCAACTTTTCTCACTAATTTTTATTAACATATATATAATTAGCTGTACCCGCGGCTTCGCACGCGTGTTCTTTTTATAGGTTTAAAGTACCATAATGTGCTATTCCAGGACCAATATACCAACAGTTGAACAAAATTTCTTCAGCCGTCAAAAATACTTTATCAATTGCTCGGTTTCTAACTGACCGGATTGAGATACCAATTATACCAGATTTAAATCAAACCCTAAGCTATCTAACAATGAAAACCGCATTGCAATCGGTCCAGTAGTTTTTACGTGATGCGTGAACAAAAAAAAATATTGTTTAATACCTTTTTTGAGCACCCAACAGCATTTTTTTCATTTCAATTCATTTAGTAGTTTAGGTGCGATGCGCGGTCAAGATACGGACAAACAGACAGACAAAATTAAAAAGTAAAATAGTTTGGCTTCAGAATCGAACCATCCAAAAAATCTTTTTTATTACTTAAATATTAACATAACTTTGGACCCATATCCCACAGAAACCCTTTACTTTTTCGGGATAAAACGTTTCCTCAATTTTAACAGATCATATAACTTAAAACAGTGCCAAATTTCATCAAAACTTACTTTCAACGTGAACACGTACTTCTTTTAAATAAGTTTCAACCCCTAAATAATAACCCATAATTTTTTCGATATGTAAAGTATCCTATGTCCTACCTCGTAGTACGAACTCAAATAACACCAAGTTTCTTTTGAATTCATCCAGTAGTTCCGGCGGCGTGATGCGCGGCTAAGATACAGACTGACAGACATACAGACAAAAATGAAAAACAGTTTAGGCTTCATAATCGAATAAATAGTAACTTCCAAAAAAAAACACTATATCTTTAATGTACAGAATTTGGACCCATATCTTATAAACTATGTCTGTGCCAAGTTGCATCAACATCCATTCAATATTTTCAGCGTGCTAAGTGTTCTATTAAATAATTTTCCACCCTATCCTGCAGGAGCCCTTTAATTTTACGGGATGAAAAGTATCCTATGTCCTACCTCGAAGTATGAACTGAAATCATACTAAATTTCATTTGAATTCATTGATTATTTTCGGCGTGATGCACTTCCAAGGTACAGAAAGACAGACGGACAGATAGACAGAAAGACAAAAATTAAAAAAATACAGTTTTGGCTTTAGTATTGAATAAAGAACAAAATATATTTAATTTACAAATTTTGGGACATTATCCCGCAGGAACTCTTTACTTTTTCGGGATAAAAAGTAGCCTATGTCCTACCTCGTAGTATAAACTCAAATCATACCAAGTTTCATTTAAATTCATTCAGTAGTTTTGGCATGATGCCTAGGCAAGATACAGACAGACATACATACAGACAAAAATGGAAAAAAATACAGTTTTGGCTTCAGTATCGAATTTAGAGTAAGGTCCAAAAAAAAAATTCAAAATATCTTCAATGTACAGAATTGGACCCGTTACAGTTTTATTATAAGTATAGATAATATAGCATGAAATACTCCATCTACGCTCTATGTAAACCATAACCATTTTAAGCTGCGTACGCGTACATCACTGCATGTCTAGTCTGTACTGTATGTATGTGTACGGTATCCTTGTTGCTTTCAAATCAAGATATTATTTTGCCTCCTCCTCATACACTCAAACAATTTCACACACTCACAACCACACACCTAAACTAGCTGCGACTGCATCTTATATTTCAAAATCAAAAATATAAAGCTTGTTTGCCTAATTTAGGTATTGTTTGTTAATTTAAGTTTGGGTTTTTTATCTTTATAATAATTTTCTGTTTGAAAGCTGATGTGATCGAGAGGGTTCGTACCTATAATAGGGGGAAAGTGATCGAATCCCCATACAGCTGATGTGATCGAGATGGTTCTTAGCTAAAATGGGGGGTCACCTGGTCGGGATCGTAGCTTCCAAACGATTCAAAAGCGGTTTTTTATGTTTGAAAGCTGATGTGATCGAGATATTTGGTAGCAATTATTTGGGGGGGGGGGGGGGGGGCATAATAATTTATATGTTGAGTGTCGTATAGATGGTGTTTTTTACTTTTTGTACTTTTTACCATGTCGAGTGAATCTAGGGTACTTTTATAGCTATGATATTATTATTTTTATATTTTTCAATCATTTAACCACGATCTCACCTGATGGAAAGCGATGATGTGGTCGATGGTGTAGCACGTTTGCCTAGTAGATACCTATTCACTCTTGACTTGAACACACCAGGGTAATATTTTAACGGAAACACTGACGAGGGCAGGGCATTCCACTCCTTAGAAGTTCTTATAATAAATGAAGAAGCGTAACGCTTCGTTCTTGTGCGAGGTATTTCAACCACAAAAGGAAATATTAGAGGTAGATGACATACTTTTTTATCCAAAATTATTTATTGTGTAAACAGAAAATTCTCTGTGCCTTTATATCTAAGTGTGTGGTGTTTACTAAACTATTTATTATATTTTATGCCTTTTTTAAATACAATTTCTTTATCCTTATAGATACAGTAACTTTGATCAAGTAAGGATATCTAGTATTCAGTTATGGCCTACTGCGATCTTTGTAGTACCATATTATTGAAATTACAAAACAAGATTAACTCAAAATCAATAACGACAAAAGTTCTTTCTGTAAGTACCAAAGCCACATCCAAAAATACATCCCCATTCTGTTATATTAGCCAACAATTCGCGAATAACAATAAACAGACGGACAGCTGAACAAAGTTGGTGAGCAAATACGTTGGCATCTATCACAACACAACACAACATGCGGCAATCAGGGGTTTGTGATAATAGACGTATATACTTTATAGCATTTGATACAGTTAATAAAAACAAGTTCAAGCAAAGTTACTAATTTTGATGAAAATTTGTATATAAATACTGTATACAACAAAGACCATTCAACTTACTTTATATCCTGAAAAGGAAAAACAGCTATGATGAATAGAAAAATCCCGCTGGGAAAATCGTAAATCTCAAACGGCTTAACAGATTGCCATGAAATTTTGAACAAAGTTTCTGTACAATAGAGTGTAAAACCTAAAATACATTCATGCCATAAATTATAAGTTAAAGCGAAAATCAGGAAAACGTTGGTAGTTTGATTGTCCTCGCTAAAACATCAAAGCATATTGGAGTAACATAGAGAATACCTTTTAACATTGCATACGCGGACAAAGCCGCGGGACAGCTAGTACTCAATATAACACTATTTATTAAACACTAGCTGTGCCCGCAGCTTTGCCCGCGTGGTCATTTAACTGGGCAATAAGTAACCTTTGTGTTATTCCAGTACCAAAAGTGCCTATAAAGTACAATATTATACGAGCATACTAATTGAATTGTTGTATTTTATCTTATACTTTATGCCATCATAAAGTATTAGTTAAAATACAAAAAATCAATTCCTTTGGAATTAAATGTCTTGTGTAGCTTCCAAAGTAACTTGTACACCATTTAAGGAAAAGGACTCTCAGTTTAAGAAGCACGTCCCATCACTCAATTGTCAGAAAGTCCTTGCAGGTACAGCCAACGTTTACATTATCAGTATTATGACAAACCAATTTCCTACACTGTGTCCAAAAGTGCCTATAAAGTACAATATTATATACTAATTGAATTGTTGTATTTCAACTAATACTTTATGCATAAAGTATTAACTTCCTAAACTGAGAACCCTTTTCTTTAAATGGTGTACAAGTTACTTTGGAAGCTACACAAGACTTTTAATTCCAAAGAAAATTGGTGACAGAAAATGTTAAAATGTCGAAGACGGTTTAAGTCCTACCTTTTCTAAAGGGGAGAATAGAAGACTACCTAAGACATTGAGTACTATAAAACGTATGTAGATAGGAGTAAATTCAAAGGGTCTGTCACGAATGTTTTTTTTAGGGCAGAATAGAAAATTAAGTAAATGAAAACTGAAATGAGGACACATGAATAGATCCAGGCATTGTCACTGATGAGAGAAAAAAGTAGCTCCACTGGTACAGCATAGCAGGTACCAACGTGAGTATCCCTGACCAAGGGTACAACAGTTGTGCTGTCCGGAGGAAAACGGGAAAAATGCATTCAATCTATATAGTAGTTTTTATTCACGGTTATAAGTCAACAAAATATGTATACTTTCTAAGCCTAGTTAACATAAAAAATTACTCGCCTTTACTTTTGTTTTTTACTTTTACTTTTTTTGTGTTTTGTTTTATTTATATTATGAGCTCTACTTAGCGGTTTTATTTCATACACAAGCACGCTCAAGCACCTACACAAAAAAAAACGACTGAGAACATTACTAAAAAGAGGCCAAAAAATAGTGAGAATGGTCGCTAACCAACTTAAAATCGTTATAGATCCTAAATCTTCAATCAAAATGAAAAATGTTAAGAAAAACCTAAAGCTGATTTTCAAATACCTATTCATTTAACATAGTTCGACGTTTTTTCTTTTTAATCGACTTCACAAAAGGTGACGGTTATATGTTCGGCTGTATGTATGTTTTTTTTTTATGTGTGTATGTCGGTCGATATCTCCGTCAATTCTGGAGCGATTTTAATTCTTTTTTTGTTTGAAAGGGTATACTTTCCAAATGGTCCCATATAAATTGTATCAAAATTGGTTCAGCAGTTTTTCGAGAATAAATAGTTATGTTGAGTAAATCCATTCGATTTTGTGTTTATACTGTCTTTATTTTGTGTTTATCTCTGAGATTTCTCAACCGATTTAGATGGTTGTTTTTTTATTCAAAAGAGTAAACTTTTTGTTTAGTCCCATACAAATTTCATCAAATTGGTTAAGTAGTTTTATTATAAAATCAATTTGTTTTATAGTTAATATTCTCTAATATCTTGGGATTTCTGAACTGAATTAGATGAATGTTTTTACTTGAGTAAGAAGACCTCTAGTGTGGTACTGTATAAATTTCATCAAAATTGGTTTATTAGCTTAAAACAAGCTTTAATTTATTTCTCTGTGTAATAATGTTTAAGACTGGATTGCAAGTCAATTTTGAACAATTTAAGGACGTCCAAAGATGCTGAAGTTTTGTACCTGGGTGTAGTTCTGATGTCAATTAAAAACTACAGTAGCAGTAGCAGTAGCAGTAGCAGTAGCAGTAGCAGTAGCAGTAGCAGTAGCAGTAGCAGTAGCAGTAGCAGTAGTAGTAGTATATAAAAGAACTACACAATCGGATGATGGAATCCCTTCGAGTTTAGGCTCATTTGGTTTGTCTTGATGAGATCAAGTCTGGTTTCATGTGGTATCAAGGGTCTTATGATGGAGCCGGAAGGTAGTCACAAGAACTCAACAACAAAATGATGGAAGCCCTTCGAGTTTGGGCTCATTTGGTTTGTCTTGGTGAGTTCTCAGGTGTTCTGTGGTATTCAGGGTCTGACGATGGAGTCACAAGAACTCAATAACAAAATGATGGAACCCTTTCGAGTTTGTGCTCATTTGGTTTGTCTTGGTGAGTTCTCTGGTTTTATGTGGTATCCAGGGATGATGGAGCTGGAAGGTAGTCACAGGAACTCAACAACAAAATGATGGAACCCCTTCGAGTTTGGGCTCATTTGGTTTGTCTTGATGAGTTCTCTTTTGTTATGCGGTTTCCAGGGTCTAGGGTCTAGGGTCTTGGGCCTAGGGTAGGGAGGCGGAAGGTAGTCAAAGGAACGCAACAACAAAATGATGGAAAATGGACAAAACAAATACAGTTGTTACATATGTAGGTTTTATTCACTAAAGTGAGTGAGTGTTTATTATTTTCTTTGGTATAAAAAAATAATAATAGACACTCAAAAGAATTAAAACAAAATTATTAATTATTTGTATATTAGAATTAAATGATGCCTGGGTTTGACACCGCCTTCAAAAAACTCTTTCTTATCTTATGTTGTATTTTATGCATTATTATTACGTTGGTAATATCAAAAAAGTGATACTGTTCTGGCTCAATTGTAAATTATTTTATTCTTTTTAGTGATTGTTTACAAAATATCATTTTGATTATGCAGTCGATTTAAATTTTTTTGGGAAATTATTTTTCTCTATAATATGGCTTCTGGTTGCCACTGAATTTTAATTACTGTCATATCTTTAGTAACACTTGCAAGATTAAGACAAATTGATTGATGTAAGAATCATGAAAATCGCTCCACGCTTTTGGTCTTTAGAGCGCCACAAAGGAACATACATAGGTTGATAAACACATTACCCAGTCTTTGCGCTGCGCGGTGTGGAAAAAACAACAATACAATCCACAAAACCATTTATTCAAATTGTAAACTATCATCATCAGCCTATTACTATTTGTCCACTGCTGGACGTAGGCCTTAATGCACGCCACTGAGCTCGGTCTTCAGCTCAGCGAAAAGCGGCTGGCAGAATATGGATGTCCAAATGGATGAGGACATCCATTTTCTGCCAGCCGCTTTTCGCAGGTCTTCACTGCACCACTGCCACTGGGCGTCCTACACTACGTTTGCCTAAACGTGGTTTCCAATGGAGAACTAGTCTACCTCAACGGTTATCGGTTCTTCGGGAAATTGTAAATAATAATGTTTAATTACTCAACATACATCGAATAATAAGCCGACTCCGACAATACAATACATACTCCTATAAATATACGCTAAGATTTAAGTACCATGTCACTACATACAACTGAGGAATTTCCTACTAAATGCAATGATATTGTCATGTTGGGTTATGAAGAAACGGTACTGTGTTCAGCTGTACCTGCCCGTCTAATTTGACAATTACTAATTATTTCCTCATTGTCAGACGACAACTGTTACAAATGGTATAAAGATTATTGTTTCTGATACCACATACAATAAGGTGAAACCAATTATTGCGACATATGACATTCGATGCGGGAACAAATTACAAGGTTGACTTTTTGTGGTGTAAGATATAAGGTGTTACATTATAATAGCAGAATAAGAATTCAAATTACAATACATTTAATAGTAAAATAGAAAAATTCAAAAATAATGGGCTGTCTCTTATGGAAATTATTTGGAACGAATAATAAATTTTGTCCAGGAATAACAGTTGTTTTTGTTGTGAAATAATTTGTCCTCCTTCGCAGATTTTTAAAGTTAGTTTATACTTTTAACAGGTTTTTAGTATATTAAGTAAAAGTCTTGCATTCAAGACTTGCCTACATCACGTATACTCCAAATATAAACATAAAATTCTCTTAAAATCATTACTACAAAATTTTCGTATATAAAAATAATGTAATGTAAGTTTGTGACTTGAACCTCTGTAAGGACACGATATATAATTATTTAATTAGTCTCAAGAGTGACACGTGGCTGAAGGTCTCATAACAAAATGTAATTATAGGACCTCACTGTCACAGTACATTACACATGTGGCACTGTATAATGTACTGTTACTGCAGGTATCTGTTATTCGGTAATTTTTACACTTACACTTTTCACATCTTCATAATTATTAACTAAGCATTTTTTTTTGCAGGTGACTAAATAATAATAATTAATAATAATCCAATAGACGTACGTACCTACGCTAAGTTTGTGATGTAATATAAATTTAGGGAGCTAAGTGAAACAAACTTGTTTTATTGATAAAAGTTGTAAACATTTCTAATCAAATCCTGTACCATATATTGAATTCAGTTCTCACTAATAATTACAACTTTTAGAAGATAATAACAAAGTTATGTTTTTGTAATTAAACTATAATATGAAATATTATCAACAAAAAAAACTACCCTGGCCTTCAAAACTAAGTACTATACTTTCAAAGTTTAAAGAGTTTTATTAAATTGCTTGGCTCCTTCTCATCGGATTGAGATGCCAATTATTACACCAGTTTTTAAATCAAAATCTAAGCTATCCAACAGTGAAAATCACATAGCAATCAGTCCAGTAGTTTTAACGTGATGCGCGAAAATACAGACATTAAAAGTGTGGTACTACGTTCTAGAGGCCAGTGTATTATATAAAAAAATATGGCCAGTCCAAACCCTTTACCTATTCAGTACAACCAGTAACAAAAGTTAATTAAATACAGACATTAAAAGTGTGGTACTACGTTCTAGAGGCCAGTGTATTATATAAAAAAAATATGGCCAATCCAAAGCCTTTACCTATTCAGTACAACCAGTAACAAAAGTTAATTAAATACAGACATTAAAAGTGTGGTACTACGTTCTAGAGGCCAGTGTATTATATAAAAAAATATGGCCAATCCAAAGCCTTTACCTATTCAGTACAACCAGTAACAAAAGTTAATTAAATACAGACATTAAAAGTGTGGTACTACGTTCTAGAGGCCAGTGTATTATATAAAAAATATGGCCAATCCAAAGCCTTTACCTATTCAGTACAACCAGTAACAAAAGTTAATTAAAAATCTAATTCAATAACATAAATGTATATCTATAGAAAACAAAATAAGTTAATGAAGAAATATGATATTCTAGCTGCGCCCCGTGGTGTTGCCCACGTATTTAATGATAAAAGGTATATTTTATAATCTCCAATATATTTGATGTGTTAACAATTACAACCAATCAGCCAATTTTTTTCCTGATTTTTCGCTTTTCTTACCTTTTCCGGGATAAATGTATCTTATGTTATCTCTGTATTGTACTGTACATAAAGTACCTACCTATATTTAAAACTTTATTAAAGCTGTTTTGGTGTGAAAGCGAGTAATCGTATTTTTCCCGTATAAATTTTCCTTTTTCCGGGATAAAAAAGTACCCCACGTTGGTCTCTGTTGTATATAGTACTAGCTTTTGCCCACGACTTCGTTCGCGCGGACTTAGTTTATCGCGTTGACACCTGTCACTTTGATTCTTGTCACATTTACAACTGTCACTTTGATACCATGATACCTATCACTTCACCACCTGTCAATTTGACATCAATGTGGCAATTCCCAAACAAAATTAATAATTTCGAATATTTCGTTTTTTTCTTCCTATATCGGTATGAAAGCTTCCTTATGCATTTTTTGTACCCTGACAACGTGTGTGCAAAATTTCATGATGACCCGTTGAGTAGATAAGGCGTGAAAGCGTAACAAACAAACAAACTCACTTACGCATTTTTCTACTGTATAGCTACTCCATAGCATCCATAGCTACTATCCATTTTGTACTCTTACTAACTCGAACAAGAAATATTAAAATCCTAATCTCGCATCTACTTGCCGCACAGAAAAAACGAATTACAACCACCTCTCTAGATATTAAAACTGACACTATCATTCCATCATGAGTAGCACTGCTCCTATTGCTCAACAGACTTAATTGAAAACTTATCTTTGTAATTACACTTGTAGCATGTAATTACTGCTTGAAGTGTTGAGGAAAGTAAAAGATGAAGTTGCAATAGGGGCAGCTGGTTTTGGGTTTTGCAATAGGTATATTTAGTCTTTATTGTACTTAGGTCCAATGTCGACCAAACCATTAAACTCTGAAAACGGTCTAGCAGTTTTACGTGATACGCCAACATAGTTGTATTTACGGTTGGATTATTTCTCTCAATATGGAATTTGTTCAGAGTTGCGTGTGGTTGGATATAAAATGCGTTATCTTAGTCAGCTGTATCTAGCAAGCTAGTAAAGCCTCGATAGCCATCATATGATTTTTCTAACATCATAATTTTGTTAGTAAAATAATAATAATAATAATACACACTTTATTACACAATATAAAGAAAAAAAGACAAGAATTTATTTAAAAAAAAAACGCACAATGGGCGGTCTTATCGCTAAAAGCGATCTCTTCCAGACAACTTTTGGTTGGTCAGAAATTATGAATTAAAAAAAGGAAGGTGGTGCAAAACAATACAATAAATCATGCAAAAATACCTACATATTTACTAAACTACATAAACCATACTTACTTACATAAGGTAAATACAACTACAGTACATATTTAATAAGCAAAAAATACTGAATTAATAAAGAGTTAAAAGAGTTTGAAAACTGCCAGACAGAGATTCTAAAAGCCTCCTCCCCGTAAGATCAGTCGATCCTGTTGAGGAGCAGAAACTGAAGTTCATCCCCCCCATATTGTGCAAAGGAGTAATTAAACACCATGTGATAGGGTCCAAACAAGGAGCCCTTATAGTTTTGTCATGTCAGTCTGTCCATCTGTATGTCACTCACATTTTATTAAAAATATATTAACACTACGAACTCGAAAATTGGCGTAATTATGGATATTTATAACCGCAAGAAAAATGTATAAATATAAGTAAAAAAATAATATTTGCGCTCCATTGATTGATACCTCGTTGAACAGAAATTGAAAATATTTTAAAACAAGTACGTCATCAAAGCGAGAAAAAAATACGACTGGCCTGCCAAAAATCTATATTTATATTTTTTATAGCCTATGTATGTTACTCGGAATGATGTAAGGATTCTAAACGATACCCCATACATCCAAATCTGTTCAGGCATTAAAAGTTATGGTAGAACAAAGAAACTCACATACATACATACATACATACATACGTGAACCCTGAAAACATCACACTCCTTGGACAGGTTGGGCAGTCGTGCAATTTTACTAAGGTTTCGTTCACACTTTTTTTCTCATTGGTTCCGTTTACGAAATATTTGTCTCCAAAGTGACCATTTTGCTTGAGTACCACAAAACATAAAACCACTCAATTTAAAAAATTAAAATACAAAACTTAAAAGATTAAAAAATATACTTGGACACTAGCGCATATATATATAGCACTTTGGAGACACAATTTAGTTTTGTTTTCATCGCTTTTTTTTTTTTTTTTTAATAGCAAATGAAAGTATGTTTTAATTTTAACCATCCTTCAATTAAACAGACCCGGTTAAATGTGTGGTCTAAGCAGACTCATACACTAAATAGCAAAACAGATATAATGAGAAAATAATTGTAGCCCTTTTTCATCAACTTCTAAAAGAAGTATGCTTTCACTTCGATTATATTGTATAGATGTGTATGTTCACTCATATTTTCCGGTGTTTGAACCAACTTGTAAAGGGTAAATCGCCAGTGTGATCCAACATAAATTGAATCAAAATTGGCACAATATTACTAATAATGATCATGATACTAATTGATATTAAAGTTGTTTTTTTTATTCGAAGAAGATTATTAGAAAGTTTGTTGAACGCTCGAATGTCGTTTTAAATGTCATACAAGCATTGTTGTGTGATAATGTGCAATAAATAGAAGTCTTAACTTTTTCAAGCGAATTAATAAAAGTAAATTAGTCTGCATTAGCGACATTAACTGCCAAGTGACTAATTAGTGTTTTAATATCTTTTAATGCCACATTGTTTCACGATAGAGTGACTTAAAATGACGTAGGTTTTTGTGTGTTTTTGGTTCTTTGTCATGTTTATAGCAGATGGCGTTTAGAGAAATAATGTGTTATAAAAACAATAGTGTATAATATAAAGTGTTAATAATGAAGTAATTATCTTACATAATAATTGTTTAATATTTGTTTGTTATCTGTCAATCTATTTCCTAAAACTAACGGATACCGGGTTTGTGCGTGATTTTTGGAAGTCATGTAGATCAAAATGCCTTCAGCCGGTGAAGTCGAGAGGTTGTTTATGATTTCATGGCTTCTGATTATTGGATAGAGATAAAAAGAACATCAGATTTTAGGTTAGACTATTCAACAATGAAAACCGTATTTCAATCGGTCCAGTAGTTTTTACGTGATACGCGAGCAAACATCAAGTCAGTAAGACATTTAAAAAAACGTTATATTCTTGTTCTGTAGCTCATTTTAAGTCCTTTTTACATTATTTTAAGTATAGATATAACTTGCCCAAAGTCTAAGCATTGTCATTCAATGTGGCAATGCTGCCAGCATTTTGGGAAGGTTTACCTACTGGCGGCGGCTTGATAGACTAGTTCAAGTTTTATTTAACTGCATGTTTAGTATTTTTCATGCCCTATTCCACGACGGAAATTTCCAGAAGCTACACGTATGTACTAGCAGTAGTCGGCAAATACCTATTTGAACTTTCAAGATCGGCGGTGCCGTTGAAGTTGCTGCGCCACGCCGCACTCGTAGGTACCTAAGTCCGGCGACGCCTTTGATGTTGCCGCGCCCGTACCTATTACGCGCTCTGGAAACTTCTGTAAGTCCCTACGCTCCACTGGTGTGTTCTATCCTGTAGATGTAGGTATTGCGTCATCCAACCGCGGCTCTTCGAACATTTTAGTAGCTACTGTTTTTCTAAGAATCGACTGGCGTAACAATAGTATAATTATATTATATTGCAAAGCAAATCTTTCGTAACAGCTTACTTACAAATCAGAGACTTCCACGCTCAGCCAGCTTAGATCTTATTACAAGTGGAAAGATAAAGTACCAGCTCTTCGGGCGTGGACTGCATAAATTAGGTGCAATGCAACGCACACAAGTAGCTTATTTTTAGTCACAATCAGAGTGGCGTTTCTGTAGCACGTATCAGCAGTGAGTCTCATTCGCGCTACAGTCTGCCAATGTCTCCATCTTTGTTGTTCATGCATTTGAAGTACTATGGAGGGAATGTAACTGTGTGGGTGTGCTTGCATGTAGTTGTCTCTAGTCCTGGGCCATTATTCTCTATGAACAGTCACACGCGTCTCGCTGTGGAATCGTTCGGAAAAGTACGGCAATTCTCGAACATGCACAAACAATTCCACGCAGATATAAACGCGCGCGCGGCGCGTTACGTGGTCGAGTGGCAATAGAGAATAATGGCCCTGATTTAGTTTACGTTAGGTTAGTCAATAATTTGTAAAACAGTTAATCCGCAAGAAATTAGATTCATTATCGTGACTGGTCCACGACAGTTTAATGCCTAACAGACAAACAAATTATGTTCATTAGTAGCGAATTTACAAAGTAGCCAGTGAAACCGTTAAATCTTATCGCAGTTGCAAGGTTGCAATTTATTTTAGAGTTAATTAATTGCACATCATTTCAGCGCTATTTATATTTATGCTGCTTATCAAATCAATGGTTTTCACAATTATACATACCTATTTAAGTCTGTATAGACACGATTGTTTATATTACTCATTCGGTACTAACCTAGAGTTTGTAATTCTTACAGATTTGGTAGGTATGTAAGATTTGTAATACTGATAAGTTTTACAGTGTCTAAGTGCTGAGCGATGCCACATAGTCATCTCGTAGTTACCAATAAATTTCAAAACCACACAAAATATTGTTGTAACAAAATTTCAAACCACAGTAAGATAAAGTAGTAACGAATGTCTTTATTGATCAAACGTCTACGATTAAACACTAGCCTGGCACCCCTACATCGAAAATTATCTATGACCGAATCATCAATCCACCAGATCCAGCCAGCCCAGCCAAAAATTCGTTTCAAACTCAGCGACAAAGACAGAGCGCTGCAATTCCTTCATCTGCCATTTCACACGGTGCATTACATAGATTAATGACGCAATAGAAGCGGCACAATTTGAACCTGGCTCCCGGCCGCGCAGGATACAATATTTTATGTTGACAGACATAACAGCGCTTATACCAGCGCTTATTCTTTGTGCCCCGTATTTTATTCGCTTTATGACGGTTGCTACAAACGACCATACTACCAACGCTTTAAATTGTTTCAGTTCCATTTCAAACCTTAAATCTAAAGAGATAGGGAATGACAGAGAATTCGATGATGATAAAGTTAAACTTGCCACGAATGTAATAGTCGTGGATGCCAGTTGAATGTTTGTTAGTATTTTATTTCGGGGCGTTCTCGCGTCATAAAATAATAGCGTAATGCAGTGTTGTAAATCAATTTCCCTTTTGAACGATGACGTTTATAATGAGTGTCGGTAGTTCTGAATTAGTGTAATTTATTTTCTTTTCAAAATGTACGTTGATTATTATCTTTGTGGTTTTATTAATGGATTAGACGGATGTCTGGTTGGAAAGCTGGATCGTTTGTTGGAGGATGTAGTTCTAGGCTATTATAAATGGTATGAGAGGTAATTTGATTTGTTTAAATGTATATTCATCTACTTATTTCAGTGTTTTTTTTTTCTATGAAGTTTTCCATTCACTTTAAAAGACTTCACACATGGACGTGGTTATCAATTCGTCTGTTTTTTGTATATTTTTTACTATTTTTTAAGTGATATGATAATGAGATAAACAGCTAATCCAGATAGCAGCTAAATTGCCACTAGCAGGCACCTAATAGCAAACAAAAAAGGAACAAAGATATATACATAAGTAAATCACCAAATAAAAGCTGCTCTTGTCACGGGTTATTCAATTCTCCGTGTAAATTGAAATAAAAATGCATAAACGCTTATCCTGCAGACAGTTGGTAAATAAAACAATAGGAGCCCTACAGAGGGTACACGGGGTGGTGCTCAAAGCTCTGAAGATCAAGCGACAAAGCTAGTGGCACCCGGCTAGTAAATACTTAATAAGATGTCCCTTTGTCAAGGTATTTGTAAACATGGAGAGAAAATGTCGCAGAGATAGGTATAGGGAAAGAAGGTACAAAGTATGAAATAAAACGCTCTTTGTTAATAGCTTTCTACTCAAATACCGTTGTATCATATCATCAAAGTAGATGAAAACAACAAAAAGCCCATTTTTATGATTGTTCATATTGTATGTGTTATTTTTTAATAATTTCCGCTTAAACACAATATAATACATATTCAAGTAAAAAAATAATCATCAATAATCGTTCAAAAACCCTGGAGATATCAGAAAACAAACAGAGAAAAAATTACTAATTGAGAGCCTAAACGAGCTGCAACTTATTTGACTGTAAATAATATTGATGACATGTTATAGTCGACAAGAAATTGAAATTGATGTCCTCAAACAAGTTAAAAACAAGATCTTAAGAGATAAGCTTGATAAATCCGACGCATGCAATACAATTATCAATATAGTAGAAAATGTGGTGTGAGTCGTTTGACTCAATCGTACCTCTAGTACCGGGCTGTTCATAAATCTTCATTGCGTCCCGATGACATGCCACGACACGTCTCTTTGCTACCGCGCTACTAACATATCTCATATCCAAAACAACTTAACATTTACTTGCAACCGCATTCGATTTCCAACTTTCATCACTAGTGTTAGCGTCTATTTCTAAATAATCAATTAAATATGGAACTCAGTCACATTTCCCAACACATACAACCTCACAAAGAGAAGCATCACCAACGAAATGTAAATCCAAGGATATAGAGTTAAGGTCCTTTTTAATTTATCCAAGCCAAAGGACAACTTTGTTCTTTTGGTTAGATTTGTGCCCGCCTGAAACAAGAATGTTGTTAGAGACAAATGTTAGGTATTCCTTATAATGTGTTCTATGAGTTGTGTGTAAGGTTGGAATTGGATAATTTTTTGGTAGAACGAGTGTGGCAACAACATTATCCCTCTGTGACAAGTAACGTCAGGCTGTCGATCATTATAATATATGTGCCGCACTGTCAGCTGTCTTAACGCATGAATGATTCACTCCGTGATAAATTCGAGCTTATGATTACCTTTCAGACGAGCGTCAATGTGTCTGTTTACGTAATTACGGCCTCTACATGTGAAGGTTTTTACTGTTTTATGGCAAAACTCGAAGCGGAAGCTACTATCGTATATAATGTTGACGTGTGCAAGGTTCGAACTAAATATTGTTGAATGGAAATGATTTATGGCCATAACGGTGCGCGGCAATGATAAATCGAACTCATATACGCTGAATGTAAATATAGACAGGCGATCATTTATTCTGTTTGCTCCGTCATCAATATTCTTGCTATCTAATGTGAGGCTATCAATTTTGAATATTGTTGAACATAGATATTATTCAAATAGAAATGATTACCTATTTGTAAAATTACATTTTATTGATGTCTGTCTATTATTGCAATAATCCGCATGTCTTGAATTAAGTTGGAACACAAACCAGTCATTTTATTAGCTTGTAGGTTCTCAGTATGATTTAGGTAGTGATTGTAGTATGTAGATAGAAAAAATATTTTTTATTTAAATACATTGTAAAATTACTTACATTTTAAATTGTTTAATTACTTACCTCAAAAGGAACACTTATAGGATCACTTTGTTGTCCGTCTGTCCGTATGTCTGTCTGTCAAGTCCCTTTTTCTCAGGAATGCGTGGAGGTATCAACTTGAAATTATTATCAAATACTCAGGTCTGCAATCTCTTGGGGCTGTGAAAAAAACAAAGTGCTAATATCAACGCAATCAAAACCTAGGCCGTTTATGCCGCATATTTTGACAATCGCAAAGGAATTGAAACTTATAGGTACAGTAGTCGCAGCCAATGTACATGTTTGTGAAGTTAGGCTTTGTGACGATTGCGCAGGTACTGTTGTGGGGATAAAATAGCATAAAGTAAAAGCGAGATAGAATATGCGAAACGTAAGCAAGTGAGCGAGGCAGTTATACAATGCTGTCTTCACTTTCAACATTGGGATTGCGCCTGAAAAATAGTAGTTTGCGCAGCCACTAGCAGATAACTTCCATACTTTCGCTGCGCCTATACGACACATAAGACACATACTTTCGCTGCGCCTACTATAGGTACTTCTCGTTGTCCTAGAATCATAAAATTTGGCAAGAAGCCATTTCTAATGGCACAATTATAACGGAGATAATCTGAAACCCGTAAATTTGTACTTCACAATAAAAAAAAATAGTTTAAAAAAACTAAAAAACACGTTTTATATAGAAAACCAAACTAAAAAATAGAAAATAAATTTTAACAGTGTAAATAAGAAAAAAAAGTTTTATTTCAACTAAATTGTGGGGTGCATGGGTCAGTTTGGTTTATTTATAAAAGCGTTTTTTTTTTTAATTATTTCATTGTCATCGGTTTTTGACAGGTGTGCAAAATTTGAATGAAATCTAACCGTTTAAAGTGGGTCAAAATAGCGTCCAAATGAGTCGGTTACAAACATACAAACATACAATTGAAGCTAATATAAAGCGTATAAAAAGAGTTGGTAAACTGACCGCAACCTAATATATCTATGTATGTGGGGATAAAAGTTTTCCAACGGCAAAGTTAAGTTTGTACGGAACCCTCGGTGAGCGAGTCCAACTCGCACTTGGCCGGGTTTTTCCAAAGGAATTGAAGTTGTTGATGTTGAAGTTGAAGAATGTTGATGTTTGTTGAATTGTTTTGAAGTTACGAAAGAATAATTGATTAATTTTTGGAAGTTAAAATCTTAGGAGAGAAAGGCAATTCCCAGTAGTAGAAATAAATATGGGCTGATGATTATGATTAAAAATATATTATTTCTTAGAATGATTTCAATAATAATAATGATAGTTACGGCTAAGACTCAGGTTTTACGGTCAAGATATTGACCTATGTTTTGAGACCTGACGCTCTTTCTCTTACGATTTCAATAAAACTGAATTTTGAATCAGTAGATATAACAGCCTAGTGACTGCCCTGGCTTCGCACTATTAGCACTCACACGGTGGCATTTAACTTGCTTTGTACCTTCTTCTAAAAAACATACCCCAGTAATCGTAATTCAAAATCTTTGGCAGCAACGATCATGGTGTTTTTTGACCATAGGCAACTTGTTTTATACTTGACAAACTTGTTATTATTTCGTTTCCATGGGAACATGTCACTATTATTTCGTTTCCATGGCACTATTTTATTCTGTTCTGTATTAGTGATACCTTGAGTTAGATTATTGCAATTTTCGTAGGGAAATCTAATTTTTTGATAAATATTGTACTGGCCATGCTACTCGCTGATAATGTTACTCGCTGTGAATTTTTAAGGTTCAGTTTTTTTTGGGTTTATCTTTTAGAAACATATAAACATACAAAAAATTAAATCTTTTCTCTTTATAATATTAGTGTAGATATATATCATATACCATATATCTAATTAAAAGTGAGAGGATTTGATACGAGCTCCTCGAACGAGAACCTTACCTATATAATAGGTGCAATGCACACAATTATTTAACCATACCTGTATATTAGGTGCAATGCACACAATTACCTCACCGTACTATCAGATAAGCGTTTTTGTAGAACATATTAGCTAGCCTAACAGTGACTCTCATTTGCGCTACAGTTTACGTATGTCTCTCTATCTTTGTTGTCGAGGCACATGAAGCTCGACAGTTAGAAAGTAGCTACGTAGGTGTGTATGCCTTTAATTTGTATCTTGTCCAGTTTTTTCTGGCGTGCTGTTTCATCCCCATTTAACTAGATCTATGATTATTACTAAACTACTTAAATCAGCACAAGTCCTGTCTACAGAAGATACGCGACTTGTATTGAGCGGGTACAGAAGTCGATCTCATGCGAGCGGCGTGCGTCAAAGTCAGTCGAAGCTTATCGCAAGATGTCTGTCTTCTGGCAGTTCTGGCTGCTTTTACACCGATACGACTAAGGTCATTTTTATCTTTCAAGTATTTATTAGACAAGGATTAGAATCTTTTGACTAGTTAGTGGCTTTAAATTCTAGTGTCAATGTGACGTTGTTATTAACAGTAATAATCTGTGGCTTACAATGACTCTCATAAAACCGTTACTACTAGATTTGGAATACAACCAAAAAGAGATTTTAACTATACGTTATCATGAGAACTTGGCATTTGAACTACGAAAAAACAGTAGGTATTTTGACATAAGTAAAAATCCTATGAGTATTTTCGTCATATAATCTGTTTTCTTCATGATATTATATCTTCGTTTTTTTTAAGTTTATGCCAATTTTTATTTCTCAAAAATGTCAACAACCCTGCAAATTATTAGACCTACTTACGAACATTCGTTCGTTTGCTTTCTCCTATACCTACCACATCCACAGCATAACCAGAAGCAGAGATGAGGTATGCGATACAGCGACGCGAGCATTGTCGAGCCCCTCCGTTCGAGACGTTCCATCAACGTCGCCGCAAAAAGACCGAAGACTTTATGTCTGCTAGATCTTGAGATATGTGCATTGTTGAGATAAGGAACGGAATGGCTGCTCTTGTATTATTAGTTATGGATTTTGTGTATGGTATAGATAGGTAGGTGGATTTGTGGAAATTGCTTGTCGAATAGATTTGAACTCTACTAATTATCTATGTGATTATGAAAGTTATTATAGCGTTTAGCCTATATTGATCAACATACTTATAATTCCACTTGAATTCCGCAGTGTTGTAGTTATGTGTCATGGTAAAGTTCAGAACAAAAATAGTTAGAAAGTCCTTGAATGTTTTGTAATTATCTTCAGCCTAATCTTGACCTGTACCTTATACTTCTTTACTGTTACTGGAATTTAAATTGAAATGTACAGCAGCAAAAGCTAATACTGCGTAGCTTTGTAGTTTTATATTTGCTCCTAAATCTGCTCTAAACGAAATTAACACTGACAAAGCTAAGCTCGTTCTATTTAATCGGACAACATAGATAAATACCCGAACACTGAAAGGTAAAGCACCGCACAAATCAACGGCACGCAACAAATGTACCGATCACGGAACAAATGACGTCAATATAAAATACTGTCCCAATTATTTGGGACAATTCATTACTACTCTCGACGCGTCCGATTGCAGCAATCAGTCAGCTAGAACGTCCATCCCGTATGGAGTGTCAGGAAGGAATGGTGGCGTAAATCAAACTACAGCCGACAATCCTGACCGGCCGGCGTCGATACATCAAGTGTAATGCCTCGGATACCGCGCCGAGATAATCGAATGTGAGCATCGACTCGTTACGCTGGAAATAAGATGAGGTTTGTGACTTGGAGTACACTAAAACGACATATCAGATACTAGAGTCAGTTCCATTATCGACCGTATCGATTTTTTTTTCAGTTAATATGTCGATGGTCGAATGGTTTGAAGATTGGGAATTAGTATTGTAGTTTTGGATGTTGTTGAGGATGTTCGTAAAGTTTATAATCGTTTGAGGTTTTAAATCGGTTGTCTCTTCCAAGTGAGTGGCGATAGATCTGTAAAGTTTGCCGCGGACAGGAATATATCGAGTGGCTGCCTCCGTTCGGCTTTATTTATACATAACATCTGTTTGAAGTTCAATCTACCGGCGCGGACGGGGAGCGCATTACTGGAGATTTATTTGCCGTCTTAATTGTGAATCGATGGGTTAATGAAGATAAAACCCGCGGCTGTGTTGTAAATTAGCTCGCGTGTCGACTCATGGCTCCGATAAAGGCCTTCTTTATTGCTTTGTTTGTTTTCTCCGAGCGCACTTCAAAGAACGAGATAAACTAGAGTTTATGCGAATGTATAAATCGCAGTTTCGCCTTTATTCGCCGTGTGAAGCCCTCAGGTGGATAGGAAACGAGTGAAGGCTCTGAGATAAATGAGAGGCGGAGGATTAACGATGCGTCGACGCGCCGTAATTAACTAGGCTACTTATAAATCAACTGAAACCTCGGCCGTCTGTAACAATAGCCGCAAAGTAAGATAAATTGACGGGACAGCTCTGCTCATACAACTGGATATTGACAAGTGTGGCGTTCCCTTTACCCTGGTTCAAACTGATCTATTTCCCACAAAGAAGAGGACAACATCTGAATTTTATGTCTCAAAAATTTGTTTTCATCTGGTTCATTTCTTCTGGGAGTGTAGGAGTCTTGTTTAGTCTGTGTCCTTTTCCAATATCGAAGTGATCAAGTAGGAACACGGTTTAACCCCTCGCGGTCACACACTCTCGTCTAATGGCCGTGATTCGACAAGTACAAATGGCCTCCGTGACAAATGGCCTGCGGAAGACCTCGTTTAGACTCCACCATCGTAAGTTCATACAATCTTCAAGCTAATATAGACCATAATGATTGTCTTATAGATTTATAGCTTCATTAACTATTTACAGATTATATTGATGGAGTTAATGATTCTGCTGATGATTTATCGACGAATGTAAGTCTGATTGATGATGATTGCAATATTGATTTTGATAATGATAATTACATTCTTAATACAGATTTAATGATTCTAGCAATCTTAAGATAAGAAGGTTGAGATTCACTTGTTGATAGAAACAAGCTGGCGACAAATGATAAGTGTTGGTGGAAAGTGTCGATCGCTTTCTCAGTTCGCCCTCTGATACCGATCAAAGGTCTCATCCAGTGTGGATTCGCGAAAACAGCTCTTAGTACGCATTTGAGGGGAATATCTTTAGCCATTTTGCAAGTTCATGTAGTGTCAGATCCGGTCACGGCGGCCCTTTGAGTTATGAGCCGGCCGTGATTTATGAGGCCTATGAATATAAGTGTATACAGTAGCTGTAATTGCGCTGTGTCTGAAGATATAAAATGCGCAATTTTATTTAGAACGATAATAATCAAGTATTAAAGTCAAAAAGCTGTAGATTGATACAAAATAGCAGAAATAGAATAGAACCTATTTCTAAATTGTCATGGTCATTGGATTTGATTTTTAAACAATCAAGGACAGATAAAATCCATTTCATATTTTTTGGGTGTTCAATTTGTATCATATTTAAAAAATAATATTTGCGTTATGTATTCATTATTTTGATACTACCTGTTAGCTGTACACTGTCATGACATTGCTTTAGAATATTAAATCTTCTGAGTCGTGTCAGTGCATATTGAACTGTCTGTGTTGATATGAATTACTGTATTAGTCTATAGTGTCTATAGTATTGGCAAGGGCTTACATAATACAATATTACTTCGTTTGATGGATGACGTGCGGATGACATCCCACATTATTGGGTTGTGGAATCGTTATTGACTTTGCGATGAGGGAGTGATGAGAGTGATGGTTTGGCTTCAATTTTTATTTAATATTGTTTTTTTTTAATGTTTCTCTGAATAAGTATTAAAAATATATATTAATAAATAATAATAATAATATTGATGTATATTTAATAAAAAAATACAGATATGTGATATGTCTCTCTCCACCACCACGCGTTGGGGGTGCTCAAAAGTAAAATAAATAAAATACTGACGACAAATTACTGTCCTATTTCTGTGTCTTCAGCCTTAGTACTTAATTCCCACTGCTGGGACTAAGGCTTTCTCTCCGTGTGAGTTTGGGCCCATAATGCACCATGCCTGGCTCATGCGAATTATCGCTTACATTCTCCATACTTCCATTAAAATCGCCATGTCATCAAAACCCCTGCACCTAGCAACAACCGAATCACTATCACCAACGATTCCCGACAATTACCAGCCCGGAGTCGACACGCCGACGAGCCAGAGATTTACTGTTATTACCTAACATTTCCTCCGGGTAACGTTTTAATTACACAGATCGGTGATAAACCATCCGAGGGGCGCACTTTTCTTCATTAGAAGACGAATGGCCGCGGTCGGATTTATAACCGCAAGGTTTAATGGGATAGCTATGGAAGGTTTTAGTGATAGTGGTTCAATGTTTGGGAATGAGGTAATGGTTTAGGGATAAAAAAGAGGAATTAGCTCAGTGTTACATTTTGTAAGAACATTTTGAAACAACCAAAAGGGCTCGTAAAGTGAAAGTAAATTAAAAGTTCAAAAGCTACTATCTGGTGGTAGTGAAGAGATAAAAATAATGTGAATAATATATTTAATTACACCGACAAGTGACGAAAAAATGAGGGGCGCACTTTTGTTCATTAGAAGACGGATGGTCGCGATCGAATTTGGAACTGCAAGGTTTTTAGGAAATATTTTAGTGATAGCGGTTTATTGTATGGGCATAGTAATGATTTGGAGATAGTTATCGGTTGGAATGCGTAGTATTCAATATTTTTTGAGGAAAATGTTTTTTGACTCATCTCACAGTACAATATTTCTGAGAAATTTAATGAGTTACCAAAACTCACAAATCCAAAACATTATGTTTATTAAATAAGTATACAATTGAATTAATAGTTCGTTTTCAATAATAGTACATATGTTTTTCCAGAATTGATTTTATTATTATCATTATAATAACTAATAGTAGAAACTATAGATACCACGAAAAACTTTTACTAAATTTGGGTTGATATTACTGTAAAGCCGGTTCGAAAACATTCAGATTAGAATGATAAGGTTATTTGATCCCCTTACCCAATAAAACTCATGAATCGATAGACCTTTGCAGTCAAATAATCACTAAACATAAATGCAAATTGGCAACCTTTCCATTGATTTTCATAGTCCGACAATAAAATCGCCCGACGAGATCGTCCGTTCAGGAAGCGTCGTGTTCGTGAATATTTGATGACGGACCGGATCCGGTCGGTATGGGGTCGGTCGTCCGATGCTTGCCAGTTTGAGGATTATGAACTAGTCGAGGAGATCGGACGGTATCCTGTTTCTTCTAATTCTAATAGCGAAGTAGTTGTGATGTTCGTGATGGCCACTTGGCCACTTTTAATTTTATTAATGTAAGTTACGTTAGAAAACACGATTAAAAGTTTTTACTAGTAAAAAGTAGTTTTCATTTATTAAAAAAAAACTCGCTGGAATAAACGCAAGCCACTTCAGCGGTCCAGCGCATGGGGCACCAACTTAGTCTTTAAGTCACTTTTATCATAAACTATTAGCTATTATACTTTAAAAATAATATATGTATAATGTACCATTGTTTGATAAGGGCCTGCCTCCGTCATAATAAATACATAAATATTTATTTCAGACTAGCTGCGCCCCGCTGTTTCACCCGCCTGGATGATAATGATTATCAAAACTTTCCTCTGTGTCCACGGTATAAGCTATCTTCATACCAAATTTCATTACAATCCGTTGAGCCGTTTAAGCGTGAAGAAGTAAAAAAACAAAAAATGATAAACACACACAAAA
The DNA here is from genome assembly GCA_946251855.1 of Alsophila aescularia. Taxonomy (NCBI): domain Eukaryota; kingdom Metazoa; phylum Arthropoda; class Insecta; order Lepidoptera; family Geometridae; genus Alsophila; species Alsophila aescularia. Next base: position 31,613,153 of record OX276375.1, read on the forward strand.
ATACACTCACGCTAACTCCTGATAAACATCAATATAAAAATATATTTTTTTAAATATTTTTTACCACCCACCTTAAAATCCATCCCCTTTTACACATATAAATATATTTTATGAGGGTTAAATGCAACCTTTTCCTCATTTTCTACATTCCCAATAATAGTTTCCTACCAATAAATCAAAACCCAGCACTAATATTGTTACACAAAGACCAACAAAGGCTACTATTAGCATAACTTAGCATTTACAACGTACAACGTGCCGAGTGGCAAACACTGGTTCCCTTCGACGGGTTTGAATATTCAATAGATTAACATAGTGATTTTGGTGTCGTGTGTCTTTAGAATCTTGAGATGCAGTCGGTTGTTTGTTAGACCTGACTTGCTTCAAGTTGTTTTAATTAATACTTAAAGGATGGCTATTTTACCAAAACTAGTTGTTGTTCGTAGTTTTGTCCGCCTTATATCGCGTTAAATTCTAGGTCCTTCGTGGGGATTATCTTTCCACCAAATCTCACAGGTATACATCCAACATAGTGATCTGGCAAAGGAGGTGGATTTAAAATCCAGCTAAATTATTACACATTGAATGAATAATACAACATTGAATACAGAACGAATTACAATTTATTAGTATTTGTTGTAATAACAATGCAATGTAAACGAACATAAAGTAAGATAAAGGCGTGGAGGGAATATTTATAGAGAAGAACAGCCGTAAACACGGATCGAGGTCCACGCCTACCGTGCGTACTGTAATCTTAATATCTACATTGAGAGATCATATAATATTGTTTGTATGGCTTAAATAATTTAATAAATTATGGCTTTAGATATACGATATTTTATAATTACTTTGTACCTGTTAGAAAACTATCGCGAATGTTATTAGTATTGAAAATGTAAATATTGCTAAACTCGCAGATTGAACAGGTTTTATCTGTGAATTTGACAGGTTTAACTGTATTTACAGAGTAATTTTGTCTACGAGTTTAATTTTCGTTTTTATGTGTAAAGTAACTAAAATAACCTCATTTTTCATTTCACGATTCCGGAACATCTCTATTGAACTGAAACGGGTTTCATGTTTTAGTACGTTGTTAACTTAAATACTCTCATTTTCATCAATAATAAAGCTATTCGAATATAAATACCACGATCGATTGATTTCTATTCTAGAGCCCTTGTTATTATGTAGTTTTCATCAAATTCATTAGGGCCACGTTGAAAAATATTCATATGTGTATTAAAATTTAAATTATACTTGTATAAATTATACTAGCTGTGCTGTTTGACTGCTTCCGCATTTTTCTGGTTTTCCCTACGTACACTGGATAAAAAAATATATTGATAGATTCAATGGATGAATCGGGCCATTTTTACTAAATTTTGAGGTAAATCTTTTCTGAAAATATATATTTAAGGATATGAAGCAAGTGCAGCCGCGATATCAAACTTGTGTCCAACTGACAATATTATAAACTAGTGTCTCGCATATCTTTATCAACCGGATAACCAGCAATAAATGTTCCCGGCTCAGCCGCCGACACGTGGTTATTAACTGATTTCAGATATGATGTGATTTATTGCGGAGTATAGTTTATTTTTGTCAAGTTGAAGTTGCTTAAACATGGAACAAATATGCTGAAGTGGTGGCGATCCACACAAACTGATAAAATAATTCATAAAACAATAAAAAAGTAATGCATCAACTTAATAGTTATTTGTTATGCAAGGCTGCAAACTGTTTTTTTGTCGCAAGTATATCAAAAGTACGAGACGCAGCATGACTTTGCAGCCATGTGAAACACACAATTTGTCATCTCACTACAGCGAGGAAAATGCTAGGTGCAAGAAAAACAGCTTAAATAATATATTAAATAAGTATTTATAATGATAATAAAAAATGAGCCTTTGCAGGACACCTAGCAAATGTGTAAACATAATATAATAGAATCGAATAGAGTCGAATAGAGCCGAATAGATTCGAATAGACTCGAGTAGAGTAGAATAGAGAAGAGTCTAATAGAGTTGAGTAGAATCGAGTAGAATCAAGTAGATTCGAGTAAAGTTGAGGGGAGTCGAGTAGAGTCGATTAGAGACGAATAGAGACAAATAGAGTTAAGTGAAGTCGATAAGCGTCGAATAGAGTCGAACATACTCGATT